>OZ021729.1:48881914-50081914 GCA_963978545.1 Linyphia triangularis | reverse complement strand
TTAAGAGCAAGAGAACTGCCTATGGTTGTCATAATTAGGCGCGGTTTTATGTAAACAATTCGTTGCGCAGAATCCGTATCGGATTTGGAATAAAAAAATCTCCATCCGACATCATACAGTAAATCTTAACCCTTTTGTTTTTTTATCAACTGTTGACTGAGCACTCAAAATGTTCTATAGTAGTCTTGCAAGTAAATCACAAGTTGTTTTCATCCGTTTTTCTCGAGGCAGAGTTTTGTTGCTGCATCTCTCTAGGTATTATAACCAATTAATTTACTACGTTGGAAGAGAAAACAAATCAGAAATTCAAGACCGCGTGCTATGGAAAAGTTCACATGTTTACACGTTACAACTCCCGCCGGTCCAGTAGAGTTGAGTTTTAGGTTATCTAGCACGTGAGGTCACAAGAGATAAAACGCCGCCGTTAAAAACATCCGTTTTGTCAGGGTTTTTTCACTTACGATCGCGCCGAAGAATCCAAAATATAAAAAATGGCAACGATCAGCGCCATTATTACGAATTCGAAAAAAATATAGATCGAATCAATATAGAAATATAGGATATATAGGACAATTGTAAAATATAGGACAATATAGGACGTTTTTGCCGATTTTTAAAAAAATATAGGATTTATAGGACATATAGGACGTCTGCGACCCCTGGGGAGGGGATGATTACCACTTAATGTAAACAGATTTCATTTTGAAATTAAAACTGAAGTAGGTGAAGAACTAACCCCTTGAACATTATAATGAGTATAATAATAACAGAACAACACTTACGTTCAGCTACTGCTGGTTGTACATTGAAGTACGTTGACAAAGCAGTATCCAACTTTGTTGCCTTTAAAAAAAAAAAAGACATGAAATTTAAAAATAAAATAATTATTTGGAGTACAAATAAGTTTCTGCTGTTTGACAAAAGATGGCCCCTCTGCAAAAGGTTATGTTGAAATTGTCAGATGTAAAACATAATATTGTAAGTTTGGACACCTGTCAACAACATAACCTAGAAGTTTAAGTGACTCCATATCAACATCACATAATTTTTTTCGTTCCAAAATATCAAGTTTTGTACCGAATAAGCCTCATTTACGGGAACTTTTTATTTGCTTCTTTAACTTAAAGAAATCTGCATTGATTACTTATAGAAGCATATGGTGAGACTTTCTCTATGGTGAGTAAAGTTGCAAGTAGTTTCAAAAGTTTAAAAACAATGAGTTTGACATAGAAGGCAAAGGACCTAGTGGAAGAACGAAAGTGTACGAAGACACGGAATCGGAAGCATTATTGACGGAAGATTCGTACCAAATGCAAGAAGAACTTGCACTTACATTAGAAGTGACTTAACAAGTAATTTCGCATTTTTTAAAAATCGTTGGGAGTGATTCAAAAACAAGAAAATTGGGTTTTATATGGATTGAAGCTGAGAGAAGTTGAACGCCGATTTTCCACGGGAGAAATGAAGCTTGCCAGGCATAAAAGAAAGGGTTTTTTGCATCGTATAGTCACTGGTGATGAAAAATGGATCCACTACGATAACCCAAAAAAAAAGAGAAGATCATGGGGAGCACATGGCATTGCTTTAACATCGACGGTCAAACCGAATATTCAGGAAAAAATCTCATGCTTAGTTTTTGGTGGGATTAGCTTGGTGTCATGTATTATTATTGTATTGCTCAAACCGAGCAAAACCATTACTGGAGCTCTCTATTGAACACAATTAATAAGATTGAGCCGAGCACTCATGAAGAAAGTACTCCAGACAAGATAAAATTATTCTCCTACATGATAATGGTCATCCGCATGTTGTGGCACTGATCAAAACCTATTTGAAAACATTTAATTGGAAAGTCCTACCCCACCCGCCGTATTCACCAGACATTGCCCCTTCTGATAACCACTTGTTCCGGTCAATGGCAATTGGCCTGTCAAAGCAGCACTTTACATCATACGAAAATACTAGAAATTTGATTGATTCAAAAGATGAAGAGTTTTTCCGATGAGATATCCGAATGCTGCCAGAAAGATGGGAAAAAGTAGGGGCTAGTGATGGACAATACTTTGAATAAAACATGATGTACTGTTCTTTCACAATAAACTCATAATATTTTACAGAAAACAGCAGAAACTTATTAGTATATACACCCAATAGAAATTTATACAGCTACATCAACAAATGGTTTTTAGCTCAAAAATATTACTTGAAAAATTTGCTTTAATAACAAGTTTTTAACATTTCGTATATTTCATTCGTAACATAATTGTATCTTTTTTAAATAAAGCAAAAGGAGATTCTTTAAACTAAATTGAAGTATAATTATTAGTTAAAGTATATCTTATAATTATATTATTTCAAGTCTTCAGTCATCAGTTTAAACATTTAGTTTATTTGAAATAAAAAAAAATCTAACAGTGTAAATCTTCCATCTTTTTGGCATTTTTAGTTGAACATTCATTCAAAATCTCTTAATGCATAACAACTTTTGCAAACGCCTTTCTTAATTATGCAAGGATCTGCATTTAACTATAACTTAGAATTTGATTTATCATTTGAATTCTTAAAATAATATAACATCACTAGATCAAATAATGGTAACGTACTTGACGGACCACTTCAATAAAATATTCTTTATATTTCCTCACTTGCTCCTGAAGAACAACTGTAGATAAAAAAAAAAGACATGATGGTTTAAAAATGCTACATACAAACAAACGATAGATAATTTGCCAATAGCTTACATATTAAAAAAAAAAAATTAGAATGATTGATACGGAAATCAAGAGTAATGAATGAGCAATCAAGATAAAGAGTTACCTTGAGGATCTTTCGTTCCTTCTGTGATCCTATGAAAACAGAAGTTTCAATATGAAAATGTAACACAAAAAATTACTTAATAAACAATACTGACATTCCAAAAACACAAATAATAATGATTTAAAAAAAAAAGGTATGAGCACAGAAAAGTGTTGTATATTGGAAATAAAGAAATGGTTTCGTTGTATATATTTAAATACCAGTCTATCGTAACTGGTATAGGTAAATTGAAGAAATTTCACCGATTTAATTTGATAGTATTAATAATCTGCAATTTTTCAAGTTAAAGAAATTTAGTAAGAAATACATTAATTTTAAGCAATTTTAGTGGTGCAAAATATTATTATAAAATAATAGCACAATGCAAAACATGACATATAAAAATATTTTATATTCAGTGTCCATTTGATAAAGAAACTTTTCCATTTCATCACGTTTCGATTTGATATTTTTTTTTTTTTCTCTTTTTCTTTTTTTAACATAGAAGACCGCTCCCCCTTACTACATCAGTGTTTCTCTTAAAGCTAAAGCTGACTCAGTTTAAATTGCTAAGTGGTAAGCATATAAGTAGAAATAATTGTCCTGATTGAACATGCAAAAGAAATGTTCCTTTCGAAGTGTTGATAAGTATGATTTTGGTTACAACTTATGGAATATTTGCTTAGGATATATAATACTATATTCTCTTATCCAATTTCTCTTAAAGCCAACTTACATTACATAAAAAAACAATAAAAAATTTTTTTATAAATGTTTAGCTAAAAAGTAACCGCTTTGATTAACCATACAAAAGAATTATTTGGTAAATATTTTGAACACCCAAATAAATTGAATTTCAAATAACTGTTGAACAATAACTGGAGTAAAATGTTAAAAAAAAAAAAAAAAAAAAAAAAAACTAGACAACAAAGATGTTTATAAGAAAGGTTCCTTAAAACATTTGTTTTTTATTTTTATAAAATTTTCTCCGTCTTTTATAAAAAACAAATCATAACCAACCTAAATGTTTCTCAATATAGTGTTTCAAATGTACACTAAGCCATATCTAAAGTGTAGAAGATATTAATAAAATGTTCATGAAAAAACACATTACATCTGCATGTTTTGTTTTGAGCCAAGGTGCTCTTTCATCAAATGCACTTTTTTAGTAAAATAGGTTTTTGCAAGGATTAGACTATGTACCTACTAATTACTCTCACAAACCTTTTAAGATCGGCTTCCAACTCAGCTCTCAAATGTGGTTTTGACATGTGTAAACCCATCATGTCGTAGCCTAAAAAAATGTAAAAGTGGTTTAAGAAATCTAAAATACATTAATTAAAATATGTCATAAGATATAAATGTTTGGTATGGTAAAATAATTAAAATGAGATTTTTCTTCTCTATAAAATTTCATTATCTACATTTATTATCTTTACAATGTTAATCTTCAGAAAATTGCTTAACAAAATCATGCAGATGTAAGATATATTCTTTAATGAATTAGTGAACATTAAGAGAAATCTACAATAGAATAATTGAGCTAAAGAGATTAATTTTACATAAATTTTTTATGAATAAGATTTTAAAAGTTATATTTTATTTATTCTTAAATCAGAAAACAACATATACTGTGAGGCATATTTTAAAGCTTTAATTTTCTTAATCAATCTTACAGCAATAGTGGTTGTTTTTTCCCCTTTAAAGAGGGGGATCCTTTACTTTAGCAACTAATGAATATTTTGTTTTAGATGTATTACTTATAATCTCACTTAGAATCAGAAATATTTTGCAGTTGAATTTTAATGTAGAACTTTCAATTTGGCAAAGTAAAGTAATGATAAAGAGCAAGTCTAGTTTGTAAAATTAATTAGTTAGCAAAAAAGTCTGTAAAATTAATTAGTTAGCAAAAAAGTCTGTAAAATTAATATGTTAACAAAACAAAACCCATACCTTCGACTAAACCCATTCCAAGTTCTCCAGGAATAAACCTTCCACCTTCATTAACACCAACATACAAACGAGATTTGATGGTCTCTATATGCTCTGCATGGGTTGCATCAGTACCTATTTAATAGAACAGTATTGGACGAATATAAAACGAGCAAATAGGCACTTCAGAGCATTTAAAAATAATATTTTTAATCATAGGATGGTTTATAACTGTGTAGGAGTGTTTTACATTTGATATCTAAAAATGTTTACATAAGGCACTCTATTTAAGTTGTTGCACTGAAAATATAAAAAATTAATTTGTTTTTTCTATTTAGAGGAAGTTAAATCAAACAATAATTTCACCTTTTAGTGCAATGTTTTACGTAAAAAGTGTAAAAGGGTTTCTTTAAAGGGTTATTATTCAATTAAATTTTAGCATCAAAAATAATATTGATGATTAGAGGGTTAAATAAGGCCCAAGAATTAGCTTTTAATATTCCTAAAACAGAGTTTAATAGATGCGGATATAGAGATTAAAGTTGATCCAAACAATCAATGAGTACACATGCCTAAAGCCCTTATTAAATGGTAACTTGATTTCTTGTAACTATTTGAGTAAATAGTTGCAAGAAAAAAAATTCTTAAAAATTAAACACTTTAATTATGAAACTCCATTGAACTAAGTGGACATAACTTATTCTAAAGGTCAAAACTTTAATTCACTCAAGCATTTAGATTTGTAGATTTTCTTCTATAATCAAAACATATAAAAAACACTAAAAGTAGCATTAATTTTTGTGAGTACTAATCTAAAATCAAGAATCCTCATTATCATTATATCAAGATACTATATAAAATATAATATGTAAAATACTAAATTATTTTAATACCTATCCCGTGTTTCTCCATTAGACCAATCAGATCTGCTTCTGTGAGTAAATTTGGAGCACTAGTTTCACCCTCATTCATCTTTTTAAAAAACACATACATTAGAGCAAAATTCACATTCAACAATATTGAAAACTAACAATAAAAAGTAAGCATTCAAAATTTTTATAACATTATTTACAACATTATCTCAATATATATTTCATTAAAACTGATAGTGCTTCAACAAAATCAAGTAAGTAGGCTGTAGATCTATAAGCTTCATATTGCTCAATCACCAATGTAGTAAATAAGGGCTAAAAAGATTTGTACATGCCAACTTAAAATGAATGTGAAGCACAATGAATAAGATGCTTTTTTGGGATCAAAGCCAAAATCTTAAGCAAACAAAAGGATGATTTTTTAAAGAGAGAACTTAAAAATAAAACTTCAATTGAAATGTGAGTTGTATAAAAGCAATTTCGGAAAGGAGATTTTAAAGTCCCTTACAAAGTATCGATACTGAATATTCCAGTGTACACACTTTATTGATGTTTAACTGGTTTAAAGTTTCAAATAGTATGTTAGTTCTATATAAAATGCACATACCTCGATTGATGTTGGTTGAAAAACTTCATTTAAAGTATACTCTCCAATGATCTGTATAGAAATAATTCACAAGTTATCATTTATTTTAAAATAACAGCTTTATTAGTCATTACTAAAAAAATAGCAAAAATATTAACATGAAATAAACTATTATATATGATTGAAGAAATATTTATTAAAGCAAATAAACATGGTATAAGCTAGAGAGTAAAAAATTCATCTAGCAAAAAAAGCTGAAACGATGAAATGCATTTTAGCAAACTGCTTAACTGTCAGTAGGCTTTAAAATTGCTTTGTTAATGTTTTATTTAAAAAAAAAAATTTATTACATACACAATTTTAAAAATTAACTTATCATCAGACTCTTTAAAACAAAAAACAATAATAAGAAAAATTGCTTTAAAAAATATTCTAAATGTAAATTAAATATCAGTTTTCATCAAACATATAAATTTTTTACCAAAAAATAAGGCCCCTTAAAACTTGAATCCTTGAACTTTTAAAAAAAATTAACAAAAATCAAAGTGAATAATGAAAACAAAAACACTGAACATACAAAAAATTACTTGAAAAAAGATCATCTTTTCAAAAAATTTTGATATTTAATAGGAACATTTTTAAATTTAAAAAAAATCGAGTCCTGCAGATATGAGTGTCTATTTAAAAGTTTTAATTTATTACATATGAGCATTAATATTAAAATAATTTTAAATAACCTCAAGAATGTTGCAACACCATGTTAACAAGTAAAGACGATAAAACTAAAAAAAATAGTGATATTCTGTTAATAATGATTAGAATAAGAAATAAGACCTTAATTCGATTTCTAAAAGCCCTTGACAGATGGGAATCAACTAAACCAAATAAATAGAAACATTTTTTTTTTCTCTTACCATGTGCGATAAAGTTATCATAACAGTTTATAGAATTATTCTACACTACATTACTAGTAACAAAGCAAAGTAAACATTAATGGCAGTGTCTACAATAAAACAAGTAACAAGTAGGTTCAAATATATAATTTAAGCCTTTTATAGCTACACATTGTGCAATAAAATCATAGTTATAGTTTTAAATCATTGTAACAAAAACATATACATATATAAATTTCCTTTAGTAATCATAAATGGACCACTAAGAAGGTACAGACGGTAGATGTCAATTTGCACTTATAGAAATTAGATCATGATTAAAAAATTAAGTTCTTTTCATTGCAAACTTTTATGGTTTTCTTGTAGTTTGGTGTATAACAACTACAAGAAAACTATGTATTTGTGTTTATTGCTTGAATTTCCAACTGGTAGAAAAGAAATAGCTAAAATGAACACGTAATTAAAATACAGTTATGATAAGTTCCAAGGTCAAAATAAGTACCAACCATCTTATGTATCTTCATGATATTTACATCGATATAACTAAGTATCCTTGAAAGTAAAGAAAACCATTTATGAATTATTTTCAAACAAATTTATTAATATAAAAATTATTGAGAATGTTTATTTATAAAAGAACAAGTTGGGGTTTTTTTTTTTTTTTTTTTTTTTTTTTTGTATAACGTGCAAATAAATTTGGCAATTTCAATAAAAAATTTAATATAAAACTTAACAATGTTACCTTTACTTTTGGTCAAGGCTTATACTAATTCTTTGTGTAAAGACTCATTACATAAGCTACTTTTTCTAAAGGAAATTTTTAATTTTCATTTCAACTTAATTCCAGAATGACAATTTTATTCCACAATGCAGTGATGTAAGTGCCAAAATATGATTTTGGAGCACTGTCAGAGCAGTAAAAATATGATTTTGGAGCAGCAAAATGTGGTTTTGGAGCAGTAAATTATTACATTTAAATTAGTGATGCAGCAAATATTTTTATATATTTCAACCTTGATATTTCAAATTAATTTAAAGTTAAAAAAAGGTGTAACTTGTTCATTATATAAATACGTTTACATTCTAAATTTACATGAATTAATTTGATTGCA
This sequence comes from Linyphia triangularis, assembly GCA_963978545.1. Classification (NCBI taxonomy): domain Eukaryota; kingdom Metazoa; phylum Arthropoda; class Arachnida; order Araneae; family Linyphiidae; genus Linyphia; species Linyphia triangularis. Next base: position 50,073,723 of record OZ021729.1, on the reverse strand, counting down.
TTACTCAAAAAATAAATTAAAAAGCATAGCATTTATTAACCTCTTTGCCAACAATTAAAATATTAGGAAGTTTTCAATGATGACATGATATCATAAGGTTCGGGGCACAGCATGGCCCTAGTGTTGCTTTTGCGCCACAAAAACTAACCAACCGATCGTAAGGTTCGGTTCCTCACTGAAAGTTTTTCTAAATAATCTCAGTTAGAGCTACTTTTAACAACTGATGAAATAAGATTTTTTTCTTTAAAAACTCTAGTCTGCCTAGTACCAATTACCTATAGAAGTTCTTCCCAATAATCCAAAATAATTTAACTGTATACAAAGTACTCCCCCCCCCCCCCATGCAAAAAAAGTGAAACAAGGCAGCTTAGCGGCAAGCATTAGATTTCATAACTTGTTTGGACGGGTAGCTTCACTTAGCAAGTTTCTTTAGGGCTATTTGTTTATTAGACAATAATTTTTTTTAACTCAAAAAAATTAAAACCTTTAACTCAAATTCGACAATTGTACTAGCATTTAATTTATATAAAAAAATAACTTCTAATGTAATTAAATAATAAATTAAAACAAGGCAAGCTGAAAAATAGTAATTTTTGTAGTGGTTTGTTTTCTAATACTCTCCATTGTCTAAATGGATTATAGAGGGTTCTCATGTGAAATCTCAAGGTCAATGGAAACAAAATGATCTTAAGTCTACGTTTTGTGTAATCAATACAAAAAAAAAGACACATTTGGTTAGGTTTCTTTTTTTAAATATATGCCAAAAAATAATCATGCACTCTTAAAGTACTAAGAAAAATACTTATTATATTTAGTTACAAACAGGCAAGAAAAAAATATCTAAATTGGATGCATAAAGATTGATTTCATGCCTTCTACAGTTTGAATACAAAGCGCGAATCCTTGATTGGTTGGTTGAAGTTTAACGGCGCAAGGGGCATACTGCCGCGAATCCCTGATCTTTCCTACCGCTAATTTAATGGAACAAATATTTGTAAATACAATAAATCCTTACTTTTTTTTAAATAGAGATATAGCTTAAATCTCCCCCCCCCCCCCATTCAAGTTCTTCGTCGAATTTCTAGTCACCTACGATACGACTTGGCACTTTTTCTGGGAATTGGCTACAATAAAAGAATGACATAATATGCGTTTTCCCGATCGTTGCCAAGTCAAAATCATGATCCAACATCCAGGGTTGCCAAAAAATCATTTACTAATAGTCACCAATCCTTCCACCTAATCACCACGGCAAGTTCAAAATTCAAATCCCGTTTTACCGGTGACTTAGAAATTAAGTCCGGAAGTGTTTGGAGAGGGGGGGGCTGTCAATTGGATTAAGAAGTTTAGAAATTAAAAAAAATATTCACGTTTTCTTTTAACTTAAAGAAAGCTATGTATTTCTATATTATTGAAACCAGGCAAGAGTGCAAATCTAAACCAGATGCACTAAGATTGCTTGTGTGAAAAATACAATACTTGTATTCTATTTTTATCACGGAGCCTAGGTAAAAAAAAAATTCCAAAAATAATCATGTATTCTATAAGTATAAAAAAAAGTATTAATTTTCTATAACTAAAATCAGCCAAGAAAACAGATTTAAATCAGATGCACATAGATTCATTTACTACTTCTTTATAGTTTGAAAACCTACAACAAAACAGAGATTGTAATATGTATTTTCAAGTGCGAACTCTTTCCGGCACGTTAACTGACGAAAAATGCCCTTGAAGTGCAAAATACTCTTTATCGCTTTGTTGGTGACGTTTCATAATAATTTTGAAAAATGTCGAGTCAAAATTCTCGCCAAGTAGTTTTTGAAGTCAAAAAATGATTTTTTGGCGCAGTTCGGTGCAATCTTAACCGAAAAGAGGTTTTTGGCGCAGTTTGGAGCAGGGTAGTCAGTTTGGCGCACTTCGGCGCAATTGGAGCAGCTCTTACATCCCTGCACAATGAAAGAAAATACTTTTATTCTTAAAAGTTAAAATTGCAGTAAAATTATTTTTTTTTTAAATATTTATTTACAAGCTATGAGAGAAAATTCAAAATTTAATGAAATTGTCCAACCAGTGTTTTTATTAAATTATTTATAAAAAAGAACACAGTTATGGAAGGAAAATTCTATGTAAGTTCCTTCCTATATAGTAACAGAACAATAAAAATATAAATACGACATATGGCATACCTTAGCATTCCATTTATCATAAGGATACACTTCCAGATAATTCCTAGCAATAATTATCAGCCCATTTACAGCAAACTAAAAAAAATAAAGTTTCAAGAGATATTTTTATCATGGAACTTCTATTGGAAAATATTGGAATATGTTATAAATAATTATATTTACCCTTTCACTATTGACATCAATCTCTATAGTAGTTTCCCGACCTTCTGCATCTTTAGAAACACAAGCCAAGAAATGTCGTACTACAAGATCATATACAGATTTATCATTACCCTGAAATAAAGAAACATAAAGTTAATATCAATAATACTAGACATTGAAAGATATTCCGGACAGTGTACTTAAAAATAAGAAAGAGATTAAATAAAAAAACAAATATTTTATCATAATTTATATTTAATCAATGTACTAATTGGATTTTTTTATGCAAAGTATCTTAGTTAGAATATGAATAAGTATTAGGGTTGTTCTTATTTGGTGCCAAAATCAAAAAGTTCATAGAGCACATTTCAATTAATTTTCAAAGTATAAAAAACATTGTGATGTCTGGTTCGATTTAATTGGCATGTTAAATACATAATAAAAGAGTATTGTTACGAATTTCTGTATATTTGTAAATATTTTGTAATATTAATTATGTAAAAAGGAAAATTTATGTACATTTCGTATAAGGCAGTGCATGAGTTTGTCTTTACTTCGCTTTCCTGCAATGTGTCTCTTAATGCTTGAAAACGAGTTTAACAGAGATAATGCTGGAAAACGAGTTTTACAAGGAGAAGGCCATTTAACCTGTTCAGGACCGGCGAAAGGAGAAAGAAGCGCTTCCCCAGGCCCGCGCGCTCAAAGAGACTACGCACGCACGGGACCGGGCATTTTTCCCCGTTAAGCATTTTGCCCCGTTAAATTCAAATAAAACGTTCCAATCTGAAATCACGTCTGTGTGATGATGGGCCGGCTGGCACGGAAACACTGATCACAAATACGATATCGCGGGCCGTGAGGGAAGAATCGTCTGATCACATATACGCGATCACGGTCCTGAACAGGTTAACATTATGGTTAATGGCAATCTCGCCAAGTTGGCGACGGTTTTGGCGACTAATTTTGGTCACCAAATTTGGGGAGAAATTGCCAAATGTCGCCAAACTTGGCGACATTTTCGGTCCCTATGTACCTGTATAGGGCTTTTTGACTGCGATCTAGAAAATTCTCCACATTTCTATCTCTAGAAGATTCGCGAGGGAAGCTTTCCAATATAAAGCCAGCCAAGAGAGAGGAAGAGTTAGTTAGTTGTCTCTCAACGAGCATTCGCCGACCAAACGGTATAGTGGTTAGCGTGCTAGCTTCTAGACCGCGAGGTTGCGGGTTCGAGTCCCGTGTTTGGCATGGGTGTTTGTAAATGTATGTTGGTTTGTCTAATGACGAATGTTTCGGCGCATTATAGCCCTTGTGTTGCTGACGGCACCAGATAATCTGAAAACAACCAACCAACGAGCATTCAGGGAGCTGTATTGCGAAAGAGAACTGCATTGCATTGTCTTTTGCGTCGATTTTAGCAGTTGTGTATCTAGTTTTTAACTGCTGTTTGTGATCTATTGTTGTGTAAAGAGCTGTATTGAGTCTATTAGAATGGGAAGTTCTGGAGTTGTAAAAGAATCTACGAAGAGTTATATCGGAATAAATTTCTTCAAGTTTTATTCTGCTTTGGCTTCAAGTCTTTCGAACCCATCCACGCAACAGTATCAACAAACAAACAATTTATTCTAACAACAAACAATCACAAGGACACTTCCCAAAACTAACCATACATAAAACCACCCTACTAATTAAACACAATCACAAAACAAAGAACATAAAACATTAATAAAATCATACCCAACTCAAAGAGCAGAGAAAATAAACTTTTTCCCGTCTAGCCAAACCTTGCTCTCAGTTCATTTTATTTATACTATAGCCCTCTCTCACAGAAGTTACCCTAATGGGGCCTCTTGGAATGTTTTTTACACTATAAACAATTTCCGTAACTTTTATTAACTATGTCCCTGGGGCTGTGGGATTTCTGAATTTACAGAAAAACACCGAAATCAGCTATCTTAAGTTAACACATTCGCTGCCACCAAAATTTATATATCCATCCTCAGAAGCCGAATTTAAAAAAAGTGTTTTAATGATTAAAAAGTTCCTTATATTTTAATAGTAAAACCAGAAAAAAGGAAAAACCTTTTATTTCCTAAAAATATAAAAATAATGCTTCACTAACATGCCTCAAAAACCTCATCGTTCAACCTCCAAATCCGAACTAAAAATAAAACAGTTTACTTATCATACTCGATCGTCGTCCCAGAACGTCGCCGGCATGGGGGGCAGCGAACGTGTTAAAAGAAAAAGGGGACAATTTCATCGTAATCAATATTTTAGGTTTGTTTGATGTGCTTTCTTGGAAATTATTAGAACTATTCAGAAGAGCACTCAAATTATAATCACAGTTGCAAACTACAACTGAATTAAAAAATGTTTTACACGGACCCGTATCTTAACAATGATAAACGAATTAGGATTTACAATATATTTTTGCAAAAATTGATTTTTAAGTAAAAGTATTATATTTGGAAACAAAAATGATAGATTTTTACACAGTTACAACTTCCCAAATTACACAGTTAGGACTTTAAATTTAAATGAAATAAATTTTGAATAATATGCTAAAAATTATATTTCAAAGATTGATGGCCTATTTATATATATATAATGAAATCCTCGATCAATAGCACACAAAAAGTGCAACTATTGCAAGTATTTGTCACAAATAATTGTGAGTTAATGATAAATCACATGATTTATATATCCCCACTGCAGAAGAAGACGACCTTAAGACCTGTTAGTATTACGGACCTAATTACAGACCGCAATTATAATGGTACTAAACACAACAAAATCATGTAAAACATAATGTCCAAATTAGTCTATAATATACCATTAAATAATGTTTTTTAAGAACCTTTGAAAATTTGTTTTTAAGACCTTAAAAGCATTATAGATAAATTTTATATAAGTATCTATACATAAGTTTTTATAATAAAGTATATTCTACCTAAAAAGTTTAAGAAATTTTCAATATTATGTATGTGAAGTATTAATAAAATTATTGCAATAATATTTTTATTGAAATATGCTAAATATATAAAATATATGGGTATTACAGTGAGGCTCCTCCGTTCGAATCCCACTCCAATAATCAGCAAATACAAACCAATAGACATACAAGTTGGTGCATGAAAAATACAAATATGTCTGTGAATACAGAATACTAATACAGTGTGGATAAGTGGTGGTCACGCGGGGATAGCAAGTCTGAGTGGCATTTTTATAAATTTTGCAGTCGGGCACACAACATCCACAAAAATTAAGGACTTTTAAGGACCTCTAAGCATTTTCAAGTATTTTTAAGCACCTCTAAGCAATTTCAAGTACTTTCAAGGCTTAAAAACAAGTTAAAAAATACTAAGCACTGTTAATGACAGTATGAACCCAGTGAGAAAACTAAAAACTGTAGACCAATAACAGTCAATAAATCAAAAACCTGTCAATGAATTCTAACGTTTTCACCTCATTGCCAAAGTTTATGACACCACAAGTATGATTATTGAAGAAAATTGTATACTGTTTCCTTTTTGACACAATATAAGTCAAAATATTATTTAACTAATGAATTTTTTTTCTTTGATATCAAAAACTTTCCAGATTATCAAGGGCAACCAAAATATTAATTATCCTTAAATTGCTTTTTGGTTGTTTGAAAAAATAATCATTGATTATTTACTTATTCATCTAGAATTACAATACTATTTAGAAGAAAGTTGTAAGAAAAATAGCCTCACTTGTAAAGTATTGATGTACTTTGTTGGATGTATAGGAGGGTGGGCATTATCGGTTTTAGTACCTTGTCTAGGATTAGGACCCCATTCCAAAACACGTTGTGCAAAATCTAAAACCAAAGTAAAATATTGTTAAATTAAGCAATGTATATAAATGTTTTCTTTAATCATTAAGTTAAATATAATCAAAATTATATTTTACAGTCAACAATGATCCACTATACAAATATTGCATATCAAGGTGTTATATAAAATATTAATAAGGATATAATAAATTGGTACAATGTAAATCAAAATGAAATCCTATACATATATTTTGCCAGATTAAAATATTTGACATTAAATAAATGTATATAAAAAGTAAAACATAATGCAGTTATTGTTTATTTAATAAATTCTACAAGTAATTTGGTTTGTGTGTATTTGCACAACTATCATTGGCGGCCCGTGGTCGAAAATGTTAGTACAGCCGGAAAGATGCGACAAAATGTTTAAAATATTCAAATTTATTTTCAGAACAAAATACTTCAAACCAATAAAATAACTCTCTAGCCTTCAGCTGATACCATTATCGTGCAAAAATTCCATCTAGAGATTATTTTATAGCAGAAATTCTCAAGGGCAATTGAAGTCGGAAAATCACTGATCTGTTTACCTCATGGAGGGAAGGCTCTATTGGATTCCATTGGTTACCATGCCGACGCATGGCAACGTTGCCGCGTTTCGGCAGCAACGTTACAGCCGAAGTAAGTTGTACATGAAAAGCATACCCATAAATATTGTACATGAAAAGAAAGGAATATTTCTAAACAATGTTTATAACTAGTCAAAGATAAAGAATATCACTAATAAGAATACTACGAATGCTAAACTTAAAACCAATAACCAATTAGATCACTCATACATTTTAACAGAAAATCAGGAAAATTGAATGACATATTTTACTTCTTAACCATATAACCTGGAAACAATGAAACTTTTACAAACACACTACATTTATAAAATTCAATTATGGTATTTTAATATGACCAATTAACTAAATAACAAAATGTATTACTTACTTCCCCAATCGGGATCTTGCGATTGCATTTCAACCAAAGAAATAAGATTAAGTTCTTTAGGAAATATTGTAGTTTCAGTGCGAGGATAACTAATGTATCCTTTGGTGTAAAGTTTTTCTGCTACAATCATTGCCTGTTTAGCATTAATACGGAGCTTTCTTGATGCTAATTTTTCAAATTCCTATAAAACAAGTAACCAATTAAAAAATTATTTTTAATTTAATATCAATTATTTGCTAGAAAGGTAGTCAATTCATACATAATCAGATAGGTATTTTTTTAATTTTAACTCTTACACTGCATCAATAAGGAGAGAAGCTTATACAAAGAGTCCATCTAATGCTAATATCTCAGGCAAAAATACACATTAATAATATGTTGTATGAAAAGTCTCATTGATAAAAGTTCCCAAACCAAAATTCTGCCGATAGCTCCGGAAATGGCACTGAAGGCCAATTTACAATTCATTAAGCCTAAACTATAAATAGCACAGATGTGTCATACATCAGTTTTAAAGTCTCAATAAGATAAGAAGTATTACATAAATTCTATAGTAATTTTATAGAATTTTCATTGAAAGTTATGAAAAGTCTTCTTTGAGAACAGATATTGCAGAATGCCAAGGGATACTTCAGAATAGGTAGGAGAGCATTGTATCTTTCAACCGAGAATTCTCCAAATATATTCTTATAGGTTGTTTCAAAGGGTAATGCACTGCATATGATTTTGAAATAGGAAAAATAACATCCAATAGGACCAGGTGACTATGTACCACAATCTCCAAAAATATTTAGGATAGACAGTGCCATAATTACATATTGTGTAGAAGAAAACTTTCAAAACTACCGTCAAATAGATGCAAAATTGAGGCAAAGTAAAATGTCACAATAGTCAGAATGTACACTTGCTTCTGAAAGCAGAACCTAAAAAGCGTTTGTGGATACGAATTCCTAAAAACTGTATATAAAGCATATGTCTTACCTCAAAGACTATGGAATGAGGCAGATTTTTTGTTTAAAAAATGTGCAAAAAGAAAGATATTTCGAAAAGAAATAGACATACATTTTAAGCATAAAGTGATGATATTATATATACACAAGAAGATGAATAGAAAGGTAAAGCTAATCTTACTACAGTGTCCAAGGGCTGGGGCCTCCACTTGCTTTTATTGCGACTTTTAATATCAACAACACATGCAGTAGGTGCCTTTAAAATAAAAATAGAAGGCGACATTAATATTAGCTTCCTATTTGAAATAACCCAATAATAAAAATTATTCAGATTTCAAAAATATCAAATAAATAAAAAAAAAGTATATGTTAGATTATTTTTCCTTACTTCTAAACAAACTTGATACAAAACAAGACAAGCTGTATGATCAAATAATCGACCTCTCTTCCAACTAAATTCAGTCAGTGTATCTTCTTTTTTATGAGTGACTAAATCAAATAAAAAGTATGAGAAATAAAATTTGAATTTTAAATAAATTATTTATTTAAGAGCTAATGCAGAATGTCCAGAAATTATCTTTCTAATTTAAAATCGAAAATTAAAAGGAGACTAGATACTTAAAAACTTTTATTTAAATTTCTGCCAAAAAAAAGAGCTGTTTCTTAGGAAGAATTAATAGTAATTTATTTAAATAGTTACTTCATAAGCAGAATTGTACTTAGGGCTAGATAATATAGCTACATCAGTGTTCATTATTTAGTGAGCATCACCAAACAAAATTTAATAATTACATTATTTATTTCATTTATACAAATTCAAATAAATTAAATTGTATTGGTTCATTACCTTTAAGTTTCCAAAATGCTTCAGGTACAAATGCCTGGACTTGCTTATACCTTTCAACAACAAAACCTAACGTTGGGAATTGACAACTACCATAACTAATAAGCTGATTGCCAAGAATGTCAGAAAATACCTTTTGTAATCTTAAAGTTTGAAATCTTGTAAAAGCGGCTCCTGTAAAAAAATAAAACTAGAAAACATTGCTATTCTCTAGATCAGCATTAAAACAATAAACAAATCAAACAAAAAGAAAATAATTAACAATTTTTGAATTTTGTAATTACGAAAGAGATTTTAATGTTTCATAAAGAGTGCCTTCCAAGGGAAACACCCCTCAATTATGTTTAGAAAAAGTGAAAATTCAGAAAAATCTCAAAAGTTAGCCTAATTATCAATGAATCACTATTTGTAATTGTCACTAACAGTATTGTGTCTTCTCATTTTTAAAGAAGTGTTTGATATAAGGATGAACTAGGGAAATTGCATTAACCTCATTGTCTCCTCCTTTGATACACAACAGTTTTGTCTCTATAGCACATGAATTTGGAAAATAAAATAGAAGTTAATCAAAGATTCTTGGTTGTAGACTGTTACTGTAAAATTTTGAAATATTTGTGAAATATTTTAATATGAAAATAATTTAACAAAAACATTTAAAACTTACAATTGTGAAAAACTTTCTTTAAAATATTTAAAAAATAAGGTAGCTGCCCGAATATATAAAACTACAGTTAGAGATGACAAGAGATAAAAATTTTCATATATCCTACAGTCTTTTGCAACTCATGAAAGATGTATAATACATGTTTGCAAGTACGGAAATATGTTTGCCAAAATGAATTATCAATAGTTCTGTTAAGAACATACTTCGCACAAATTTTTACTTTAAAAAAGTCAAACCCCGTTAACACAAATCAAAGGGATTTCCGAAATATTTTGTGTTAACTGTAAAAACTTTTGCATCTATAATTAATGCAGATTTAAACTACTAGCTAGATGTGTATTTAATACTGCTGATTTTAATTCACATCTTTTATTTTGACTGTCTGCATCTTTTTCCTTTCCTTGAAATTTGATCACTCGACCAATTAACCTGTTTCAGGTACACTGTAATTGTTTCAACATGAGGAAATTTTTTTGCAATTTTGATTTCGTGTTAAACGAATAAATTAAAGGTAAGTTTAAGCTTCATCGTTTAGAAAACTGTTTATATTCCACATTAAACGAGATTTCGAGTTGAGAGATTTTGCTTTAATAAGGTTTGACTGTAACTCAAATTTACTACATATGATTTAATGGAGAACACAACTCATTGACACTTGGAATCGGTTGGTGTTCTATTTGTTGCAGCCTGAACACACGATTAAAATAATTTGTTTGAAGTGTTGCAAATAAATTAGCTTATAATAAAATACTTTACTGGTATCAAAACAATGATATATCAGAGTTCATCCTAGGCATTTTTCGAGGGGCGGCGTGCCCTGCCTGCCCTTTTCTATAAAAATAGCGCCCTGCCTGCCCTTTTTCTATAAAAATAGCACTCTTCCTGCCCTTTTTCAGAAAAAATTTCATCCTGAAAGAATTCGAAAAACTTTCGTTTTTTTCCCCTCCCAACAGTACGCAATATGTGGATCACCCCTACAGAAATCGGCTGTCGCGCATGCGCATTCTTGTTCAAACGCGCAACGTATATATCGGAGACTGAAACCATTGAGTAGATGTACATATAACGTGCTTCATTAGTAGGTGGATTGTAGGGCGCCGTCTTACAATTTCCCAAGTGCACATTAGTAAACTCCGATGGCCATTTCGTATGTGTTTTGATTAAGTGTATTTTGCTGGATTTTTACCATGCCTCCTTCAAATAGTGAAGAAAGGAATTTGAAAGACTTGGGATAACTTAGTTATAGGTTTATAACTATCAAATGTTTACACTAACAATTTAAAAAGAATATTTCCGTTTGGACACGCGTAATTAATTGCGATGTCCTCCTGTTAAATTTAGGGTGGTGTTTTTGGTAATTTGCCTGTTACCAATTAATTTCTAAACATCCGTTTCATATTTAAATTTAAACATAACAGGAATGCAACTAAAATCCCAGATTATTTCCGATTTTTAAAAAAATAAAACTTCTATTATAGCTTACAAAATAGCGGCATGCACAGCAAACAAATCGCCGTTTTGACGCTAAATTTGATCCGATTTTGAAAATAAAAAAATGCAAAAATTTCAGGACATAGTCCAAGTTCTTTAGTCGGAATACTCCTTGTGATATCCCACAATGAATAATGTTAAATTTGGAGAAACTCTATTCTCTATCTGACAATATCAAAACTAAGAGATGAAGTTTAAGGTTGATTCATTCAAACTTTAGAAAAATTTGAAAGAGTGAAAAGTTCTTATCTTAACACATTTTCATTATACTAAAACATTCTTATCTTAATTTTACTGTATTATAAATTGATAATTTTATAAAAATTACTATTTGATGAAAATTTTACTGTGTATATTGCACATTTAATTTTAATAATTTGTTCAGTCTCATTCCAGCAGAATTAGGACTGAAGCATTTTATCAGTATTTTGGATATCTTTTAAGTTTCTGAGCGAGTTTTTGATTCACGGATTTTTGCATTATAATTTTTTTTCTTCAGAATATTGAAAATTATTTATCGTGGTAGAAAAGTATAATAATATTGAAATTGTGGCAGAAAACGCGTATTTCTGCAATTTGCCATAAAAGTGCCCTCGTAAACAGGAAGTGCCCTTTTTTTGGAAAATAGCACCCTGCCCTTTTTCATTTCTAGGATGAACTCTGGATAAATTTTATAATCTTAATGATATATTATTAGAACAAATACAAAAGTGCTAATGTACAAAAATGCAAAATAATTACAATCACCCTTACCTATTCTCAGATCAAGTTCTCTGCGAACATTTACAGCGTCACTTATGCGCTTGTCAGGAGGCGCAAGATTTGAACATGCACGGGCGATTGCTTGTGACGTAATTTCAGAGAATCTTGCTCTCAATACTGTTATATTTGGTTTAACTAAGATAAAAATAATTTGATAAATATAAGTAAAATCAAAATTTAAGATAGATGAAGGATATAAATAACCTAAAATTGGAATAAATTAAATTACCTTCTTTAAACAATTTTAACCAACTTAATACAAATGGATTTTAGAAAACTAGCACAGTACTTAGAATGTCAGTTTGAAAAACCTACCTTTTTGACATACTTCAATAATTTCAAATCCTATATTCTCCCCCTCTCTGTCACCATCAGTCCAAATCACCAGATATTGACAACTTCTAATTTCTGATTCTAACGTTTGCTAAAAAATATTAAATTGATGATTTAAAGAAAAATAATTGTTTAACTTAAATTGCTAATTACATAACCCAAAATATCAGCACAATTTACAAAAAAAAAAGGCATATGCAAAATAGCTAGAGGTTAGAATAAATTTAAAAATTTTGTTAGTGTGATAGACAGCTGCAGGTAGCTTCTTACTGACAAAATAAAATTCCTGGTTAATTACTTTTAAATATTAAATGTTCCAGGATCTCAAAAATTTCGGAATTATTTTTTACCCTTTAAAAGCAATGACAAAAAAATCATCATATATGTTTAGGGAGCAAATTTTCTATCAGGGTTTGACAAAATAATAATAATTTATGATGCAAACTATTAGTATATAGTAACTAACGCCTTGTTATATTGCGCCTCGATTTATCGCGCTTTTGCTATGTCTCCCAATTTATTTTTTTTATTTATTGATTTTCTTCTTTTACTTTTGATAAATGTGAAAAAAAATTTATGCATTTGGACATAATATTAAAAAGTAAATGAAACTACTCTGTCTTTATTATTCAAGTGATTCTTTTTTATTTTTGTGAATACTTTCACTCTTAAATTTTTTTTTAAAAAATGCATATGTTCATAAATTATATATTTTTTTTTTTACATTTAATCATATTTTTTTATATATAGCCCAATCCCATATATCTTGAATTTTGTCTGTCTCCCAACAAATTCAATATATCAAGGGGCTACTGTATTTCTAAAAAAAAATAAAAAATACAGTCCAGAGAGGGCTGAGGTTTTCATTTTTCTTATAAAAGTCAAATAATAACCATTTACTTTGTTTGTGATTTTCTACAGTTTGAAGGGCATATAATTTTGACCAGGTTAAGATCAGATTTCGATCCATGAAAGTTCAACTTCTCTATAGCTAGAACCTTGGGGTTTTTTTTTACCATAATCAAGTGTCATGCCAAGTAAAATGGTCATCCATAAAAAGTTATAAAATCAAATGTATGATGCAAAGTAGCTATATGTATAGCAAAGCCTAAATTTATGGAATGTACGTTGGACTTGACACATTTAGCCGAAGATAGATAGAATTACATCGATTTCTTTTTAAGTTTAATAAAATGCGGAAAACTAGTTTATTACAAAGTGAAAATTTATTTCATTAAATTCTAGTAACATGCAAAGTTCATTAATAATTATGTATAAATGAAATATCTAAGCACCTACTTTGATTCCTTGATAATCTTGCAAACATTGTGTAATTATTGGAGCCTCAAACAACACTAAGGGATTGCATAACTGCCTGTAATAAATTAAATGCAGATGTATTATATAAATAAAGAAAACTGATATTGTGATTTTTTTTTACTATTTAAAATAAGATGAATACCATTTTTTGTATGAACCAGCAAATTCTAAGTTCAAAAGATGACCGGAAACAGAAGTCATTACCATTTTACAGCTTTGATTAAACAAGTGGTAATCAAATTCATAAATTTTATTATACACAGATCGACCTTCACGTCTTCGAGCTGATCCTCTCGACATAATTTCAGCAATGCTCTTAGCGGCATCATTTTTCTCAGCTACATTTAAAACTCGCACCATTTTATTGGAAGTAAAATAACGTTTGTAGCAAAAGAGAATACATTCATAGTTTACTTTAGATGACAAGCAATTTACAATTTTTAAATTTCCCAAAATAAACCGCTTCAACATGAGTTATCAAGCAGAATTTAATCAGTTTTGAATAATCTTCACAGTTTACCAAACAATTTCAAAAAATATGAAATCAAATAATTTGAGCAAATCACAAAAATTAAACCTTAGTAATAACATATTAGCTATAAATAAACCAGAAATTGCAATATGTTTTATAAACAAAAAATCCGCGCTGTTTTGAACTTAGATACTGCCATATTCAGATTTTAAATGAATTCTATCAAATAGACCCTATGCATGTGACATCTCCCTGTTCGTAATTTTCTGACGTCATAATTCTGTAAATTTTTCAGGTTTACTATCGTAATATTTTTGAGGTAGAAGTACTTTCAAAATGTTTTTAATTGATGAATGATGATCTAAATCAAACTGATCATATACCATTGGTTAATAAAAATTAGTATTTAATTGCTTTATGCCCCAAAAAAATTGACTGTGATGTCAAGCATAGCCTCCTTAATTTTACATTCTATAAGGAATCTGGCAATAGATTTAAATTGTTTATTTACCACTGAAGTGTGGTGCAAAAAATTCAGAAGCAATTATATAACTAATAATGTCCTTTCGTCTTTTATCACCTTTTTTAAGAAAGTCAAATCCTATCTTAGCAAGTATTACTAGGTAAGTTCAGATCACATTGTTCAATTTACAAATCATCCGTACTGAATTCTAAAAATCTTATTATGAAATCAGTACATCTGTTTGAATTGCACCTGGAGATAATATTTTAACTTCAGTTATAGCAGGTAAATAATTTCATGATGTAACCCTTCAATACTTATTTTCAAAAGAATGTAATTTGTTTATAAACAAAAATGCCAGCAATCGGAACTTGATTTTACCGCAGCCATACATTGATCTTACTTTATGTAACCTGCTTATGTTTGCAAATAATATACTATAGCTTTAATTGTGTATTTTAAATAACCTAAAAAGTAATACCAAGAAGATGTTGGAAAATGTTCTTGTATCATTTTATACTGAAAGGAAAAGTTTTAAGAATATTGTAAAATTCTATATCGACTTGTATAATCTACTTTAAATAAATTTGTTGGAAAACATTCTCAAAAAAACTTTTTGAATAAAAGTTTTTAATAACATAACTAATGCTCCAACCAATTAACATTATAGCGTTCAAGTTGGTGAACAAATCAAAAAAGGAATATGTTGTAGAGAACTGTATATTAAAAATTCCTTGCTTGTTAATCCGCCGGACATTGAGAAACTTTTTTTTTTGGCGACAAAATGTTAGTCAGTTGAATCGAATTTCTTTCCTTTTCTCAAAATTTTTTTACAAATCTGAATAAGCTATTTGTTGAAAATAAAAATAATTGCTCATTGAAAGCATAAATATATTATGGACTGTGGTCCAGTAAATTGAATGTTATGTGTTTTAGGAAAGGGTTATAAAAATCTCTCATCCACCCTGTGTTGTCGAGAATGTATTTTAAACTTTTTAAATTAAAATAACTTAAATTCAAAGAATAATGTAGTCGACCAATCCAATAGTTCACGTATTTGAACCCAAAAAAATAGTTTGCCGACGGTATAACTTGTAGGTTATGTATTATCCCATTAACCTTTTTGTCGTAACAAAAAGTTCACCTAACTTACTAGCTAACCAATTCAAGAGTTTGCAAAGTCTACTACCAAGAAAAAGTTCGCCATCTGATCTTGCAACTGTTTTGAGTGAGTACGACGTCATGGGCGTAGTTTCGTAATCCTTTCACCTATAATTTTTTATTAAGAGTATCAAACAAAATGTAATCAAAGAGAAGAAAGAGTTTCTCAAATTTGAAACAAATATTTTAATTTCCAAAATAAATTTCGTAATTTATCTATATTATGGACTAGCTTTATGCCTTATTTTAAATAATCCAACTAGTTCACATATCATTTATTAGTTTCAAGCTTATGACTAGACTAGAATATTAGATAAAATGACTTTTAGTGCTGCAGATGAACAGACATTAAAGTGATTCCATAAGCAGGGTTCCCACGGTTCTTGAAAGTCCTGGAAAGTCCTGGAATTTTTTTTTGATGAAATTTGGTCCTTGAAAAAAGGATAAGGTCCTTGAAAGTCCTTGAATTTTGACCAATGACAGTGGTGTAGTGTAAAATAAAAAAGTGTGGGAATGCTATGTTGCATCGTTACAAATGTATATATTTTTTTCTGTGTGTGGGGAGGGGGAGAGAGTGAAAATGACAACTTTAAATAGTTTTGTTAATATTACTATAATAATACCCCTTATTGCCGCCACTGTATGATTTTTTTTTTAAGAACTGCTGCTACAGTTTTGGAATAAATTCTGTAATAACTGTAAATGTAAAGCTTTCCCATTCTCAAACCGAAAAGCAATTTAATTTTGCGTTTTAAAGTAGTACATCTGAATTGCTTTCCTGCTTGTTCGCAGCCCAATTTCGATGTATTATACCCATTTGCAAAACCATTAGCACTTTTATATTAAGGAAAATCAAATATACAGAACCTGCCTTGGAGTAAAATGCTATGTATGCAAGAATGAGTTTTGGCGCCCCTTACAATGAAAATGGGTATAGAAAATACTTTAAAAATGGTAAGGGTGCTCTATATGGTATGGATGCAAACTATTAAAATCTTAGCGTTTTCTGCACTAAATAACAGTATTTTAAGTCAGCTTTTATTAATAAACCCACAGATTCAAATTTTTTTTATAAAATATAAAAATTGTAATAAAATTATTTTTGTAAGAATTGAATAAAATACGTGTTATTAAAATTACTAATTTTTGGTACATATTACTTTTTTTAGTAGTCCTCCGCTCTTAGCGCAAGCCTTGGAACCCCTTTTCAACTTTGGGTTGTGAAGGGCTGCAATTTGGCTAATATAGCATTATCAGTACTGCCAAGTTAAAGTGAAACAAAGTTAACAACTGTTCAGTTCTGTCACAACAACGTAGCGGAGCGCTTGAAGACAGTCTCTTTACTGTACATTCAAGCAACATTTTATGTGTTGAACTAAACATATTCAAATTCACAAACATTCAAAAGCAAAGATAATATAAAGGATTTAAAAATCAATACTATTTTGAACATATTTTTTTATGTTCAAACAAGTTATGTTTGATTTTTCCAATAACTGGGAATAAAATAAATATTTCCCAATATCTGACAAAATATAAATGCATAATTCCGTGATCTCAAAACATCTTAAAAGCTAATACAAAATATCAACATTCTGCTCTTACCTATCTGGATTTTTAGAACAAACCAGTTTTTTCCGTCAGAACCACAGGTTTGCTTAACTTTTTTGGATTATGAAAAAACCCCATCTTTTATCGTCATTTGTTTTTTCCTCTTGAACGAATTCATTTCTTAGGTACGTTGAGAGGTTTACAAATAATTTATTAAATCCGTCTGTGATATAAAAATTAAAAAAAAAAGAAGTTGCATAACTTTTGTTGATAAATCGGTTAGCGTTCCCGTTAAAATTAGAGGAGGTGAAATATTCTTCAAGGAAAGGGCGCAAAGAACTGAATGTGCTAGGTCACAGTTTTGTTCTTTAAAAATGTAGATAATTGGCATGAATTTGTGTATGGAAGTATTAGACTGTATATACGACGAACCATACAAATTTGACGTCTGGAATTCCTCCACAAATACAGATTATTCGTTGAAGAGGATAATTGCTATTGAATGAATCATAGCTAGATGTAAACATATATGTCAGTTCATTTCTAATCAAGGAGAAATGGCCATGTGTGGGTTGCCGCGCCTCTTTCAAGTGTTTTACAAAAACTAGAATTTGCCTGCTCAGCTCTGAAGTTGTGGATCCCAGACGAAAGCAAGTTCCCACGAAATGACTTTTTTGTTTGATTACTTGGCTTTGAGTTCAGTATCACGTAAAAAGAAAAAAAATTTTAGATGAGGGAACGTCATTCCGCCTTCTACAAATGTAAAGGATCGCCGTTGCCTCGTGTTTCCACTCCACTACATCCCTGACCACCGATAATCTCCGTTTTGTAATTTTACATCTGATGTAGTATTTAAAATTATAGCCCTTAAATTTTTCTAAAAAGGTCCTTGAATTTTCTTAAAAAGGTCCTTGAATTTTTTTCTTCAATAAGAGTGGGAACCCTGCATAAGGCTTCCGTTTGTAATTGTTTGTGTGGAAAACTCTAAGAAGAAGCAACAGCAAGAATTGTAACAACAACTTTTTATAAAATTAAAAGGAACTTCACATCTTGTTGATTAAACTTGTAAAAATCATGGTTATATTTTGAAATGTTATTCAATATCTCTACTTTGACATTGTTCCTCATTCCACAAATAGCTTTCCATACATATACATACATATCCTTTCCATACTATTTAAAAACATTTCTTTAAAAGTTTTTTAATTTAAATGCTTTACTGATACTGAAAATTACTAAGTATATACTATTTCATTTACATTTGTTTTAGACTCCAAAGAAGAACTCTTAAAACAGTTGAAGAAAGTGAAGTAAAAGATGATCCTATTAAATACTCTACGAGCAAAGCTGGCCAGTGGAAGGCTGCATACACAACCAGTGGAAAAGAATACTATGAAGCTCCCAGAAGCCAATCTACATTTATTATGCTGAGTCTAACAGCTTTTATGATATACTTCTGTATACTACGAGAAGAAAATGACTTGGATGACTGGATAAGAGACATAGAGACTCGGGTACCATTGAAGCTGGAAGAAGGGCAGTTACGAGCAAAGATTGAGCAGGGCAAGAGGGAAAATTTTGATGTGAGTTCATATGAATTAAGGTTGAAATCTGTCCTTAAAATCCAAGAGAAGATAAAGAATTCTGGGCACTAACCTGTACAAACAAACCAGTAACTTTTTTAAGTACTTTCAATATGCATAGGGAAAAGTGTAAAATATGTATACCTTCTTTGTTAGATTAGCTATATATACAACTTCTTATTTGTTTCATAGTTAGTGGATAGTCATAGCAACTTTATTTGACCCATAAGGTTTGAGCATTCTGTATGATTAATAAGGCTCAAGTATTTTTATTATTTCCATTTAAAATTATGCTTCAAACATATATGTTGTAATCATATTGCCTGCAAAATAAAAATTGTAATTATAATTTAGCAGACTTTTTTTAGTTTATAATGTTTCATAGAAACAGGAGATTTTTTATTTTCCCGTATTTTTATTTCATGTTTGTGCCAAGTGCTATTGGAACTAATGCACTGCTTGTGTGTTTAGGACTTATTAAAACGATTTACCCCCCAAAATTTTAGGTACTAGGCTAGGAGTCAAATTTACCACGATATGTTCCTTATGCATAGAAATTCTGTCAATACTAATAGATCGTATGTTTATAATTTTCATCGGGTATGCTTTTTCTTTTATTCTAAGGTCATTATTAGTTTATTTCTTATATTTTGATTCAAGTACTAATTCCTAACATAAAATTCTTAATACATTAAATAGAAAGTAATTACCTCCCTTAACCTTCATTTCATAAATTTCTGTTGTCTCTCGTTCTTATATTTAATACTAGCTGAATACCAGTGCTTTGCTACGAAATTTTACCATGTGCAATATTTTAGATAGCTGTGAGGCCCTGCATTGCTAAAATCTGTCATTGGTGTATAGATTTGCTCGCAAGAAGGTTCATCACAACACAAAATCGAGCTCGCTTCGTTCGCTGAAAAGTTCATCGACGCATAAACACAGGCTTACTTCACTCGTCGAAAAGTTCATCTAGGCTCTAGGGTGGTTCAAAAAAGAAATTGATCTAGAGTCCAGGCCACCTTCTATTTTTTTTTTTAAACTCGCCAGTAGTATAATGCTAGACAATTTTAACTTTTTACTCAAATTCTAAGAGGGTGCTTAATGACCTCCACAATTTAACATTAGCAGGCGTATAGAAAATGCCACAAATAATTTACATTTCAGAAGTTTTTAAGAAATTTAGTTTGTTGTATTATATATGTATATCAAGGTGGTTCAACTATACATGTAAAAAAAATAGTTTCTCTTGCATACCAGGCCACCCCTCAAATTTTTTTTAGACTTGTGGACAGTAATATTCTGGAAGAATTTCAACTATAAGAGGGGGCTCAACCCCCCCCCCCCCCTCAAACTTCATAAGTTAGTGTATTCCATTGTTATTTTCTTTTAATTTTTCTTTTTACATAAAAACCTGCAAATTTTAAGTATATTTTTCTATTTTACAATCTCCTCTTTGTTTTGGGTTAGTCAGATATGTGGCACCTCTGCTTTAGGGTAGCATTTTGTACCATGCTCCAAACCCAATGTTTCTTAGCTCCATTTATTCGGGTCACCCACTTTGGCAATAAAGTCTGACAAACCCTTGATAGAACTAAGGTGTAACTCTTTAGTGTTGGTGACTCCTAAAGTTGTAAGTCGAGTGCGGGCAAGAGCATCACATTCATATATAACATGATGAGCCGTTTCTGTGACATTTTCTACATATGGGGCTTTGTCGAAAAAGTCTCATTGTATGAATGCGTTTTCTGAAATGGTAGTGCCCTGTGATGAAGTTCACAATTGCTTGCATCTTCAGACTGGGTATCTAAGAATTTCAGAGGCAATCTTCGCAGGTGATCTGATGAGCATACTTTTAGCGTGTTTTTGTCCAGGAGAACTTCGCCACGTTTTATTCATCTCCTGTTTTTCCCATTTATGAAGAACTCCTTTTGCAGTCTTCAGATTGATCCCACAGAAGAGCTCCACACCAATTGGATTATAAGACAATCCCTGTTTTGCAAGTTCATCAGCCTTTTCGTTACCTTCTATATCCTTGTGTTGCACCCATATAAGAGTTACCTCATTTTTGATTGCCAGTTCTCCTAGAAGGTTTCTACATTCCGAAACAGCCTTTGAATTGATTTGGAATGAACTAAGTGCTTAACTATCACTATAGCTGAGAATCTGCTTACCTACAATCTCTTACAAAAAAAAAGAAATTAATATAGAAGTAAAAAATAAAAATTATATACATTTCGTCCTTTAATAGTGTATAAAACTTGTTTTTTTTTGTGGTTTCTGATGGAATGCATTTTCTGTTGTTTCTACCACATATAGCAAGAATTGCTTTTCGTCTTCATAATTTATTGTGATTTTATTGAAATTTTCAATAAGCTTTGTGCCTTGTTCTACACTACCATTCACTATGGTAGTCCTCATTGTCATTCCATTTGTCAAGAGAAAGGCTTAAAAATAACTTGCATATTTTTATAAAAGATTAGAGTTTTGATGTTCTCCTTGTCGATCACCATCTTCTTTAAAAATGTCAGGTTCACCTCTTGCATTTTGCTTCTTAAGTATTTGCATAGCTGTCATTCGCTCTACAATTCTGTTTTTCTTCCATGGAAACTATCAAAAAATAGACTAAGTCCTACCAAATCATCAGATAAATACCATATATGACAATCCATCGCTTTTCTAACAGAAAGCGCAGTCATCAGGAAGATCACCTTAGTTGGAAAGCTTTTTTTTCCTCATGAATTGAGTATTGAGGTAAGAAGTTTGCTGTTTATCAGATTTTTTTACACATGCTGAAGAAATTGGATCTTCATGTTAGGAAATTGGCAAAATATATCATTTTAATTTTGAACTAATAAATTTAGATGCAGCCCGGCACTGCACGATCCGCCACAACATCCAATGCACAATCATGTCAAACCATGTGCGCCACCAGACAATCACAATGGCCGGGAGGGGAGGGGGTGGGGGGACAATCGTTCCTCCTGGGAAAATGGAAGTAATTATTAAAATAAAGAGAAAAAAAAATCTAATTTTGTAAGAAATAGTGAAAAAAAATGAATCCTCAACTAGTGGTGTCGAACATCGCACAACTTTCAATGAGGAACTTGCACAAGTGAGGAAAATGAATATTTTTTTAATGTTATCCAACGAATATATCTCAGCAGTGCAAATAATTTTTATCTTTATGCTTTCAATTAATCAAAAATAGTTTGAAATCAAAACAAAAGTCACGTGACCAAAAACGCATAAAAAACTGCGACGTAGTTAAGCATAGATTCTGTCGAAAATAAGAGGTGGAAACTCACTCCCTCCTCGTCTAAAACGGGTTTTAGACTAGTTCTCTGCGATTTGACGTCACACGCACAAGTAGTTTTTTTCTGCCAAATTGCAAAATGAAAAACTAAATATTTTTTTAATTATCTATCCGAGCTCAAATTTTTGATAGAATGGTATTGTTTTTCAGGATTTTTTCTCTACTTTTATTTAAAAATAAAATCAAAAAACGTGCAAATTCCTCATTACTCTACAAGATTAGTCATTGCATTCAAATTGAATATGGAATGGTGTTCTTTACATTTTCACTGCAATAATTTGCACATGGTTCAAATAAAACGCAAAGTAGGGATATTATTCGATAAACATTACATTATCCTTTCTTGTGCGTGAAACAGAGGAAAATGTATTGTTTGATGGGCAATGCTCAAGGACAAAAAACTCTGTTCAAGGCATTCATTTTTCAATTTCTTACGCTTTTATCGCAATTCTACGGGAATTTCGGAGATGGAGAAATTTAGAACACCTTAAAGCTGAGCGTCCACTATGAGCAAAGCGGGTAAAATAATCTGCCAAGAACGCTCCCAGCTTTGTACGTGTAGTTGACGTCCACTATGAACAGAGCAGGCTCATGCTACAATGGATATTGGCAGCCTTGGAGCTTGCTCTATTCCACTCTGTTCATCTTATAGTGGATCTTCAGCACAGAGATAGTAATCAAAATCGTTAGAGCTGTTTTAATGATTTCAACATCATGTGCATGGGCGATTTTGAGGAAAATCTTAATGGTAGGCCCCATGGCTGCCACTAACCTGTACATCAAATTTGAACATCGTAAGTAATTCGTTCGGGAGTTATGCTGACCACGTGCACACAGATATATTTTCTAGACCACGTTTTTATCACATGTGTTAACAAAGGGTAATGAAAGTAAATTTTTTTAATTTTTGGGAATTTCTCCACGTTTTCAAATTAGGGTTATGGAACATGACACAACTTTCAATTATATTATACTTTATTATTGGTCATTGCATTAACATTTGATATGGAGTTATTTACCATTTTCAAATCTTCACTCATTTAAATATAAATAAATATGAAGACTTTCTGCCTTTTCAATTTGAAATCTTTTAACCTTGACTTAACAGTATTTTTTTTTAAATATCAAGAAAAATCCTGGATATCTACACAATTGTCAACTTTTGATGTAATATAGTCTTAACATACTGTAGTTATGCACTGATATTAAACAGTTTAGTTTTGGACACATTTATTCAATATTGACAATACAGAGAATTTAAATATAAAATCCAAACTTAAAACACAAAATATACAATGAAGGAAGTTTAAAAGATACATAATGACAAATTGTGCTTTTATGAAGGTATAAACATGGTATGGTATGGAAAGCATAAAAATTATGCTCGTTCACCCCGAATACGTCGTGCAAGCTGGATATCTTTCGGCATGATGGTTACTCGTTTAGCATGAATGGCACACAAGTTGGTGTCTTCAAACAAGCCAACAAGGTAAGATTCACTAGCTTCCTGCAATAAATAATCAATGATTATAACCAGAGAACAGATACTCAAGACATTTTTCTAAATTATTTTTAATATGGTAAATATTAAAACAAAATTATAAACTTTTCCATCTCCTTTAGTTTTTAAGTATTTCACTGGAATTTTTTTTTTTTATAATATCCCATTTTTATAAATTAAATATTATTTCAATATTTATGCCAAAAATCCAAAATTTATTTTTATAAACAAAACACACAATTCTATAATCTTAGGAAATAGAAGTGTTTTAAAATTGTTACGGGCACAGTAAAAGGGCTTGATTTTTTTTAAAGACAATGAAAAATTCCCGCATTTTTTTTTAAACGAATGAAATTATTAAATATTTATGAAGAATTTCTTTCCAATTCCAAATATTCCCCAAATTTAACAGGTGAACTTTGGTTGCAAATATAAAAAAAAAATTAAAAAAAAGCGTAGGAAGCAGAAAATTGTTGTGTTTATGGTCTTTTCGAAACATTTAGAATTGAATAAGAAAATTTTTTTAAATGTAGAAATTGTCCATAGTTAAATTATCAAGAAAAAGTTTGGCAAAGATTTAAGAATATTTCTTTTTAACTTCAAAAATCTAAATTAGCAGGATCAGACACTAAATAAATCTAAAAACTATTAAAAAGTCTCATACAAAATTATATTCATCACAACACTTAAATGTTACCTGTAATGCTCCAATGGCTGCGCTCTGAAAACGCAGGTCAGTCTTGAAATCTTGGGCGATTTCTCTAACCAAACGCTGGAAGGGCAGCTTGCGAATGAGCAACTCTGTGGACTTCTGGTAACGTCTGATCTCACGAAGGGCAACAGTACCAGGCCTATAACGATGGGGCTTCTTCACACCACCTGTAGAAGGGGCACTTTTCCTAGCAGCTTTAGTGGCCAGCTGTTTCCTGGGCGCTTTACCACCGGTCGATTTTCTTGCAGTTTGCTTAGTACGGGCCATGGTTTAAAAATCTACAAGTACATAGAATTAAGTTCTTGGTCATTGATAAAAAAAAATATTTTTGTTATAGAAATGCAATAAGTACAGATGCATTATCAGTACTGGTCTTAGTACAGGGTCGTACACTTGAAGAAAAAAAATTCGAGGATTTTTCAAGGATGCAGTATCCAACACAAATATACATTAAAAATCCGGCAAACAGTGCATGTTCAAATCGAGTCGATACAAAAAATGTTTTTTAAATTTTAAAAGAAGAAAACTTTAAACAGTACAGTAACCCCTTGATATATCATGCTTTTGCCGTTTCCCATATTTTTCTTATTTCCCGTTTTATCATTTCGCCCGATATATTGAGCGTTTTGCTTGTCATCTGACAAGAACGATACATCAAGGGGCTACAGTACTATGTCCTTAAAAACAGAAGTAAAGTAGGTAGCCCTCGCTTGATTCCCTACATCAATTTTGGGAGTGAATATCCATTTATTTTCTTTGTTTCATCATAATGAAACTTTCGTCAAATAACAACACAAAATTCTCTGTGATTAAACTGTCTTCTAATACACTCTGAAGAAAAAGCTCGATTCCAAAGACAACATATTTTTTTTCACATGAAAACTTAGATCAAATCCCACAATCGGCGAACATGCGACAAAATAATTTATCAGTGTTTTCATTTGATTTATAAAAGTCTCGACTTTTTACGATTTTCCATGTCCAAGTATTTCAGCATCTAAAACATTGTTTCCAACTACCGTGTGATTTTTGCTCTTTGCATGGCTTTTTAGAGCACTTTGTTTTGTATTGATACTGTGCTGCAATTTTTGACAACACTAATTACATTGTGCAAAATGAGGATTCAACACTTGGGAATCAAGAATTACTTTCCAGTTTTTCTAACCAGCTTGAATTGAAACTGCATTTTCCTACCATTTTTAAACAATGCGCAAAATCAAACCACAGATCATGCGATTCAATCGGAATAAATCAATTTTCAGACATGCTGCACTGTATCGTTTGTTCGCAACATGCATCGCTCTGGGGGGGGGGGAAAGAATGATGCAAACTTGGTATGTTCTCAATGTTTCATGGTCACTGATTGGCTTAACTAAATTCGAAGGATTTTAAGCATTTTGTTAACCAAAATTGTTCAAGAGAATATATTTTTAGAAAATCAAATTCAAGCACTTTAAACACAATTTTAAAAAATTCAAGGCGAAGCACTACAAAAGGAAAGGTTTTTTTAAGTACTTTTCAAGGTTTTTTAAAAACATACAAACCACGCAATATGTTGAATATTTAAAAACTTTCTGAAAATGACAGTTTATAGCAGTACCGTTTTCGTTGACAAATATTTCAATTTACCTATTTTTAATAATATTGTTAAAGGTTTATTCTTAGGTTTTTGGTAAGGAGTCATTAATTTATGATTAAAATCTAGAATAATATATAAAAGTCTATGAAAAAAAACAATACATATTTTTTTTCCTGGCAGAGGAACCCAATTAAATGTCTTGCTTTATATATATTTCGATTTATTTAGATTGTAGAATTAAATTACATTTGGTTTCATAAAAATAATTTTAACTTTATTTTTAAAGTTTTATGTAATTTCATTAGTTACTATTACAGATTCAGAATGTTGTGTTTAAATTCCTAAATACTATAGATCACTGTGAAAAGAGGATTTTTTGCAAGTAAAGGTTAATACTACATTGGGAGAACAAAACATTCCCAGAAATTTCTTTAATGACCGCTTCTCCTTTAAGTAAAGTTAACATAACAGCAAGTGAGAAGTGCTATTTGTTACGAATGCATGGAACAACTTTTGTTTAATTCAGTTCCATCGGAGCAACTCATAGGAAGTTTGGTTAAAATTTACTGTATAGTCCCAGTTGGTGAATTTTTAAAAGTTGACGATTCGGTGCCGAATGTGGCAACTCGTCGCCAAGGTTTCCCGATAATTCTAGTGACCATTAGGATTGGGCAACACGGCATTTTACGACGCCATTTTGGATTGGCGACACAGCCTTTTAACAGCAATTTTAATTTGGCAATTTTTTTGAAAAGTTGCCAAATTAAACCTCCGTGGGGAACGTACAGTAAATCTTCAACCAGATGTTTATATTGCAATGAAAATGATGGCATTACTTTGCATGCATCGAGCGATGTCAAAGGGCAACCAGGTACATACACATTGCTGGCTTTTAATGTACACGCTTTTAAAAGGTTAGCACCCATGGCAATCTTAAGTAAATAACTTGCCCTCTAGATAAAAATCTGGTGTGCTAACTTAGCAGCTGGACAAGACATCTTAAATTTGACTCCATTGCCTATTGACATGATAGGTGTATCTCCGATTGCTTTGTTGTTGTTATTGCGCACTTTGGTTTAATCAATCAAATATTAGAACAAAGATTTTAATTGATTTTTCTTTAAAAAAAAAATTAGATTAAACCAAAGTGGTTGAACCATGTTTCTAGTTTTCAAGTAGGATTTTAACAAAGAGAAGAGCAGAAACTCAGAAAACACTTCCAACTCTAAGAAGGGAGCAGTAAAAGTAAACACATTAACCAAAAAAAAAAAAAAGAATGGCATGCCCCTAAAGTACACTAGTATAGATACTGTTGGGACATGCACTTTAGGCAGTTTTATTTAGAGCTAAACCAAAAGTAGTTCTGAACATTGCTTATTATTGTTTTATAAATAAAACTGTTTATATAACAAGAAAGAATTGCAATTTAAGAATATTTCTTTTATAGAAAGACAAAACCCCTAGTTCAATATACCTAGTGCATTTAAGACAGTCTAAATATACACCATTTAAATATTTACAAAAATTACATGTCAGTCTAATCAGGATTAAAATTTATTTTCTATCTACAAACTTTGGTTGCCACACAGTCTTAGAAATAAAGTAATAAACTTATCCCAATGATCACATTCAACCACTTCTTTCACTTACATGAGTTTAAAATTTATTATATTTACCCTCTACTTCAGTCTTAATCGAGCAACTTAATAATACTTTAGCTAATTGTATTTTGAAAAAGTAAGTAGAAGCTCATATTATTATCAGCACAAATTCAATAATAAAAGAAACTGAACTTGCATGGACTTGTTTACTAATATTACGCAAGGTTGCGTTATCTCCAGTTGATACTGACAGCGCGCGTAAAACGTAAACTTTTGCGCACTCTGAGTCAAAATATACTCATGACTTTTATTAAAAAAAGTGGGGTTTTTTTACCTTAAATTAAAAATACAAAGTGAATTAGAACAGATTTATAAGGGGGATATTACGAAACTGACTCAACAAGTTAAATAAAATGATCTTACGATAATTTATTCAACATTTTTAATAATAATAGTGACAGCATAAATATTAATTGTTTCATTCGTTACCAAAATTTACGACGCAAACTACACCCAAAAGTCATCAAGAAATTTAATAGGCCTAACAAAGGAAAAAAGGCGCCAAACTGCTTCAGTCACTTGCTAAGCCTATTTTAACAATAGTTAATAAAACATTTGTACGTATTCTTTTATTCCCAAAAAACACAAACAAAATCAAATTTTATGATAAATTACCAACTTTTCATAAAGTAACTTCAAAATCTTACCTTGAAAAAAGTATTTTTCTATCAATACAACTTAATTGCACAAGACAAGAGACAGAAGAGACGCTTCAGAGCTCACACTGACAGAACTAGACTTTTTTTTTTTTTTTTTTCAGCAAAACACCTCTTTTAACTGTTCCGTTTGCTGTTGCTACAAGGTTTCACCACTTCACGCACCGCGTTTTTTTCCGCAGAAGAAAAAAATAGAGAAATTTGAAAGTGTTGGATGTTGCCATACCTAGTCCTTATTTTGAAATAAATGTTACTTATTGTTACATCATAATAAACTGCTACAAGAAAAAAAAAGTTTAAAAGAAAACAAAATGTACATTATAATTGCCCAAAAAAATGTGAAAATTCGAATATTTTTTTAAATATACTTTGTAATTGGTCCACACGCATGTCCCAAAGAGTTACGATGTGATTGAATTTTTCACTTAAAATAACGTTTTGCATAAGGTACAACGGAGAGGAGAAAGGGGAATTAAAATTCGCACTTATGATTGTGTTTACACTATATAAAGCAATTACAATGCTACAGTTTGAAATAGTGATAGTTTTCCCCAGACCAGAGGTGTTGTGGAGAGGAAACGTGAGGGACGGTGATCCTCTACCTTTTTAGAAGGGAGAATGGCGTTCTCCTATCTCTGTGTGTGATTCCCCTACAGGCGCTGCGATCGCCTTCGCTGTATTGTTTGTTTATAAACAACTATAGCATCTGTCGGATTTTGTCTCTTGAAATTAACTACATTTTTGGAGGGTTTTTATACTTTAAATAATTTAAAATCCTGTTTTTGTTTCAAAGAAAACTTCTTAAAGGCTATGGAGGCCAATGAATCGGTTGAAAGAGACTCAAACTCTAAAAAACGAAAATCTAATAGAACCTGTTTCGTTCCGAAGTGTACAACTGGTTACAAGAGCAATACCGAAAAAAAAACGCTTTTCAGTGTTCCAAAAGATGTCGAACTGCTTAAAAAATGGAGAAATTGTATTCCAAGGAAGGATAAGAAGCTTGGGGTGTATGATGTGGTGTGCGAGAAGCATTTTAAAGAAGAATGTATAGAACGCTTTTACAGGCATGTGATAAATGGAGCGGAAGTTTTAATTCCAAGAGGAAAGCCAAAATTGATTAACGGTGCCATTCCTACAGAATATCCTCAACTCCCCAGCTTCTACACAAAGAGATTTTCCGAAAAACGAAATCCGAAATGCCCGGAGCCTGACACCAAGAAGACCAGAATCGATGAAAGCATTGTTATACTTGATGAAAAAAATTGTCTTTTCTCTGACCCAAATCTGCCCTCCGAATATTGGACAAAAATTACATTTCAAAACCAACGAAATGTTTACGCTTTTGCACTATGGACATATATTGATGCAAATGTGCCTGTTGATTTGATTCTAAAACCCGAGAGGCTTGTTATTGTAAAAGAACTTGAAGATAAAACTGCTCTTTGTTCTATTTATATTAATGCCCGCACAATGGCAAAAGACAAAATTCTCTTGACGGTGGAGGATCTACAAAAGTTGTTGATTGATGTGAATGCTAATGCACTGTGTAAAGGAGCAGGATTACTAAATGAATTTTCTGGAGTGGAAGCTCTTCCAAATAACTTTCACATTCAGGATAATGTCATACGGCACAAATCATGCAAGGGTATGGTGGATCGCACTTCTTTAAGTATATGCTTATTATGTAAACATGCGCGTAAACAATTACTTGACAAACGTTCCAAAGGCAAGAGAAAGAAACCAGCTAAATGTTCAAAAGTGTGTTTCCCTTTCTAATTCCCTAAATTGATGTGCACATGAAAAATTCATAATTAATATTCTTCCTTTCTAATTAGATTCAGGTGGGAAAGTTTCATATGAAATTTCAATATCTTTTATTTAGTTTTTATTAGATGTGCTACTTTTTTAGATAAAAATAAGTTTGGTATGATTAACTATGGAACTGCAAAATGGAGTATTGAATTTATGTGTGTATGTGAAAAATTCACAATAAAGTCATTATTCCTTTCTTATTAAAATCAGGTGACAAAGTTTCATATGAAATTTCAATAATTTATTTACTTTTAATTAGATGGTAAGCAATTTTTTAAAAATTGAGTGTGAATTCATGTGTGGTGTGAAAAACTCACAAGAATTATTAGATTTTTCCTTTCCGATTAAAATCAGATGAGAAAATTTAAATACTTTCTTCTATTTTATTAGTTTTAATTGGATGGTATGCTACTTTTTTAAATAAAAATAAGTTTGGTTAGATTAACTGCACAGTGGAGTATTTGAATTTATGTGTATGTTTGAAAAATTCACAATAAAGTAGGTTCTTCCTTTCTAATTAAAATCATCTGGGAAAAATAAGTTTGGTTAGATTATCTATAGAACTACACAATGGAGTATTGAATTCTTTCACAATAGAAATCGAGACCTCATAATTTTGAACCATAAAGACAAATTTTAAATGATTCCTTCTGCAACTTTTTGCATAAATTTATCATCCTTTGCCTTTTATTGCTGCTTCAATTTAATTACGAGAAAGTAAAGTCCAAAAAAGCTTAAATGTGCACCCTAGAAATATTCTTTAAGTAATTCAATACGTGAATTTAATTCCGATGGCAGATTTCTTCCCTCAATGATTTTTTCTGCTTTCGCTCTTTCATGCATTGCAAGCGACTGCAGCGCCATGGCGTGGATTTTGTCCGTTCCAGGGAAAAATCGCTATCATAGAAGCGGCACACCTAACCCCTTCTAGCCACTATAATACTCGTAAAAAAAAGAATCTGTTCATCCATAGAAAGCTACTTCAATTAGGATAGATCTCCGAAATTTTCAACAAAAGTAGTTTTGGCCTTTAATTGTATCTTTAAAAACAAAAAGTAAAGTTAAAATTTTCATTAATTTTCAAATTCTTTTTTTTTACAAAGTGACTTTTAAGGGGTTCGCAGCTCTAAAAATTTCTACATAAGTAGTTTTGACTTTCTAATTAGACTTTTGAAAAACAGATTGTTAAAATCTTAATTAAACTTTACAAAATAACTTCTAATCAGGAGTACGGCTCTGAAATTTTCAATATAAGGAATTTTGGCCTTCTAATTGAACATTTGACAAACAAAAGATCATAATTTTAATTTTTTACAAAGTGAATTCTAATAGGGGCAAAGCTCTGAAATGTTTAATATAAGTGGTTTTGGCCTTCTAATTGAACTTTTTAGACAAACACAATGTTAAATTATACTCAGAGAGGTGTGGGAGGTTGTGTTATTTAATTAATAGGGAAGTTTTTTTTTTTGTTTTTTTTATCGTAACGTAGTAATTAATCTTTTAGCAAGTAAAACCAGCTTATGCTCGCGCAACGATCAACCCTTCCGCAAGCCAAGTGATCTTATGTCTGCACAGCACTGAACCTTTCAAAAAGGGAAGAGAGCCTGGTGCTTGCATAGCAATGATTTTTTCAGCAAGCTTTTGCTTGCGTAGAAATTAACCTTTCAGCAAACTTGTGCTTATGTGTCGATGAACTTTTCAGCTAGCTGTGTTTTTATGTAACAATCAAATATTTAACAAGCGAAGTGAGCTTGGTTGTGTGTAGCAATGAACTTTTCAGCAAGCCTGTTCGTGAACCCCCAAAGGCTGGGACCTATACACCAATGTTGAGTCTCCTCTCAGCTATACTAAACTTCAACTTAACTAGACATCACTTAGACGGTAGATCGTCACAGTGCTCATAGGTATATAATCCATTTTGGCGGCGTGAAAGCATAATGTTCGCCAAACCACAACCCTATAGAGAACAAAAAGCTATAAGGTTTGGCGAGAATTATGTCTTCACTCCGCCAAAATGGATTAAATACCTATGAGCACTGTGACTATCTATCGTCTAAGTGATGTCTAGTTAAGTTGAAGTTTAGTATAGTAGCAGATGGGGATGTGATGTTATTGTATTAACAAATTGTTGTTTCTCGAAGGAAGGACCAAAGTTCGTATGAACAATAAAAAAATTTCTGTTTTAAAAATTGGTGGAGGGGGGGGGGGGAGTATTACCTGGTGTTTGAAAATAGCAAAGAACCTGTTAAGTAGTGAGCCTAGTTCACGATGCGCCGAAAGCTAGGATCTACACTACTAGTATTACATAATCTTTAACACATATT
The DNA here is from genome assembly GCA_963978545.1 of Linyphia triangularis. NCBI lineage: Eukaryota > Metazoa > Arthropoda > Arachnida > Araneae > Linyphiidae > Linyphia > Linyphia triangularis. The sequence continues at coordinate 50,041,446 of OZ021729.1, read as the reverse complement.
AAATTGAAAGCATTGCAGTATGAAATGAGTGTCATACGTACTGTATGTATTTCACATGTCAGGTTATCAGCTATCTTTCTATTTAAAAATCAAGTTAGATTGTGACTGTCCCTACAAGACTGCGTCTACACACATTCCAATTTCAGTGGATTAAAAATATCAAGCATATACAATTTGGAGGCATTTAATAATAGAAATCTTGCATCTGGCAATATATTACAAAAACCCTGATTGTGTGATGTTTCTCATAAAGTCGTTAAAAGACTACTTCTACTGACGTTTATACTGCAGTACCTAGAATCAGGATATCAAGTTTGTATAATCTCACAATATTTAACGACTAAACTCTACCCTTTTTCAAGTTGACAAATTGGATAGCAAAACCCCAGCAATTTTTTTTTTTTTTCAATCCTACTAATTTTATCAAGACCTTCAAACTGATAAATTGATATAGCATTTATAGTTTAGTGTTAATGATTTGTAAATTGATTTCTGTTTGAATTACTATTTGCGAGTTTGTCTTAACAAGACCTTTCAGTTGACATATCACACATGTCTGTAGCATTAGTAGTTTTGTCTGAGAATATTAACCCATCTCTCTTGGGCACATCATAAAATGTTGTGAAACAATATATCACGTAAATAACTTTTTTCACCAAAATTTCTTATTAAATGCTTCTCTTGCAAAATATGTACTAATGCAATATGTTCATTAGTACATATAAGATTTTATTTCCAAAGTTAAGTACACTTAAATTAAAAAAAAAAAAAAAAAAGATTATACTTGAGGGATTATAATATAAAAAAATTTAATATACATACTTCAATTAAGGGACAATTTTAACAATTACAAAATTATCCTTTAAGATAACAATGGATGCACATTTATAATTAAAATGTTTTATATTTAAGAGAATGTCTTAGTAAGGATCATTCCCTATACTCGTTATGTTACAATCTTCTAGCCCAGTGAGTTTAGAAACTACTTGGTATAAAACCTTGAAATTTGATGAGTATAGGTACGAAAATAATAACTTAATGAAATGACATAATTAAAAAATTGTGTATAATATATTTTATTTTGTAAATGAAATCCTTACGTCAATGCATATCAGTGGCGGTTTTGTCTTTTGCTATTTTAATTTAAAATTGATAGATATTAAATGAAAACAATGTATGTCATTTCAATAAGTAATCTTTATTATACCTACTCACCAAATATCAAGGTTTTGTAGAAAGTAGTTTCTAAATGCACTGGGCTAGAAGATTGTAACATAGTGAGTATAGGGAATGATCCTTACTAGGACTTCCTCTTAATGCATTTTGTTGAAGATAAAAATATGTTTGTAAGATATAGTGTACATGTTCTAATACAGGATACAAAAGCACGTTAAGACTATATCAATACTATAAATACATAAAGCAATATTTAATATAATATTATGAACTAACACAAGCTAAACAAGAAAATATCATTAATAAATTGTAGTTTTAATAGGGTTTCAAACACGAAAAGCAAACAGGTGGTGATTTCAAGAAAAACACAAAGTTTTGAGCAATCATTGCAAATTTTACAAAATTTATATTTTTTTATGCACATAGAAAGGGAAAAAAGGAAAAACTCAATACATGAAAAGTTTTGTGACCTTAAGTTTAGCTTACCCAGATGTCATTTATGATATAATCATTTGGATAGAATTGTTGTAATGCAGGTACACTGAAGGAATATAGGTGTTAAGTCTTTTAAAGGCTTTTAACACATGGTGATATCTAATGCTGGTAAACCTTCCCTTATTTTCTTTTTGAAGAAAATAAATTTCTATAAAGACACTTCATTCCATAAAAAATGCCCATTAATAAGCAGTAGCCAATTAGATTTTCCCATTAATTTATATATACATTGTATATTTTAGATCGAAAGGGGTTTAAATTTATCGATATTACAAAAGTAATTATTGTAAATGCTGAATAGCAATGAATAATTAGTAACGAATTAAGTAATTTTTTGAAGTAATTAAATCTAATTAATTGCACAAATAATTATGCAATGCTGAAATGCACAAATAAAAATTTTGGCTGTTTCGAGTACAATACGAAGGATTGCTTCTGATTTGGATAATGCAATCTGAAATTGTTTTCTTAGAAAAAAATTCTGGATCTACCACTTAATAAAACAATATCCAAAATCTAGAACATACAATACATATTAGATTTGATCACAGGTTTTTAACAAATCAATAATGGGCCATAAGCAACACTTTGAAAAAAAATTTAACTTTTGCATAAAAAACTGATTTTTTTCTTAAAACACAATGGGATCATTTACCCCAAAGACTTTAAGGCCATCCAATACATTTTCTATACATATACCATGGAATGTAAATTTAAAGTTGGAGTATTCCAAACTATTTTCTGGTGTATTAGTCAGCTTTATGTTAGACAAATTAATTTTAGGAACTTCAGAGGAAACGTCTTGTTTGCTGGGCTGAATGGGCTTCAGCTTTAAATGTTTTTTTCCGAACACATGGTTAGTGGCTTGCAGTTCACTGTTAAGATACATCTTGCAGAGAGTGCACCAGAAATCTTTTCCCTGCTTTTCGATGAATGGATCGGGAAGATAAGAAGACATTCCAGGAGAACTTTTAGGCACAGCAGGAGGCTGGTTTTGAATAATTTTCTTTTTATGGTTTTCAGACGCCAAATGATCCATGTAGGGTCGGGGCCCATTAAAAGACATTTCACACGGGTCACAAAAACGAAATTCCATGGGGGCCTAGAATGAAAAATAAAGTAAATAAAAATAATAATTAAGTGACAGTAATTAAAAAGAAAGTAAAGTAAGTCATAATGGTTTACAAGCTAAAAAATGACACTTTAACTTCTTCAAAAACTGATTCATGAGAGTATTTGGATGTTCAGAAGGAAACCAGTTTAAAAATTCTTGTTCGTATGCTCCTTAACAATAAAACAACTTTTAAAAAATAAAGAAGCCTATTAAAATGGAATTAGAAAATTACAGTAAATGTAAAAGAAGCTTTACGGAAATTATCGAGGGTGAAAAAATAAGGTACACTTTTAAGATTTTGTACTGATTTACTAAGCAAATATGTAAAAATTATCCAAATTTCATAATAAATTAGTACATTCATATTTTTATTTTTTTTTTGCTTTGTGAATGAGAATTCCAATTTGTTATTATTTTTTAATGGAATTTACCTAACTATAAATTCAAATTCTTTAATCTGAGACCAGGGCCGCTGACAGGATTTTCGGGCCCCTTTGCAACTGTTAATACAGCCACTTAAATTTTTAATCTCAGTAATATTATTTACTAAGCATTAAAATACAAGAATTAAAACTTTTCTTGGCATATAATATTTTCTACAAGTCAAATTTGAAATTTGATTAAAAATTCCGTTAAGGAACAGAATAAAAACACACTGAAATTTAATAGAAGAATTTTTCTACATGATCACCCAATATTTTGACACAATCGTTTCCGGAATCTCCACAGTGTTTGTTATTCAATTTTATATATTATCACTTTTAAAAGTAAAATGTATTTGGAAATTTTAATTTCCAAAAACACATTAATGTACAAATATTTAAATACTAATAAGAAATTTAAGCTTATTGGATCGTTTAGATTTAAATTACAATTTGCATAGTTGAAAAAAATATAGCAGATGTTTGTAAAAAAGTTTGTGTTCTATGTAATAAAGCTTAAAAACTACTTACTTGATACGGTGAAAGAGGAATGTCTTAAAATACATTTTTAAACTCAACTTCGTTCGGTGAAGGATAATGAACAGTAATAAAGTATTGATAGTAATAACAGTATAAAAGTAAACTATAAACAGTAGCATAATAGTAATAAAGTATTAAATCTTATTATAATCTGACATAATTTGATTTAGTTTGTCTCTGACTCTAGTTGTAAGGGGAAGAGTGAAAAGCACAGGTCAACTGGTTTGGATCAGTTGGGGAGAGCTTAAAGTCATGGGACCCCTCTTTTCCCCATTATTTTTACTTTGTCGACATTCCATTTGTCAGTGTATATCTTGGGGCTTGATTTTTCTCTAGAGTACAAATTACAATCATGCCCATTCAACCATTTGCAACAAAGGGACACTTTCCTGTGGGAGGTTGGAGAAGCATTAGCAGCAATTGTTGTGACCTTAAACAAAGTCAACTACTTATCAGGCAGGGAAGTAGCAATGTCCAGCCTGCTGAGAAACAAATACATCACTTTTGACAAGCTGTTAAAACTTTTAAAAGAGCGCCATAAACGATTACACACAACCTCATTCAAGAGGAAATAATTCTGAGTTTTTCTGTAGTGCACATACAGCAACAGAATTATAAGTTGTCAGGCTGGGCGTTTTGGCACAAAAAACATTAAATAAATTACAATTGTATTGTATTTTGAGGCCCGGCTTTCAGGGACATAATTGATAATTTTTACGTGTTTGATTGTGAGTTTGTTTATATGCTAAAAAATTTCAATGAACTGTTGTCTATGAAATGACAAAAAGTAACTTTTGCATCTACTTAAAATGAATTTTCATGTTTAGGAATAAACATAATTTCTTAAATGGCCGGGGCCACTCAAAAGTATCTATACGGCACGAGCCATCAAGGGAACTTCATAGATTAATTCTTAGTTTATACTAAACCTTTGTCTACTAAATAACACCATAAATCTTTCATTTTTAATATTTTAACTAAAATTTAGTTTTTTCAATAAATATAGTTTGCCTTTGAGGTCAAAGCTTGTTAAGGGCCCCATAGAGGTCTATTGCTGTTCACTTGAACCAAAAAGATTATTTACTAAGCTTCAAAATGACAACAAAAAGTAAAAATCGGGTAGCTTTCACTCTGATAGAGAAAACATCCATCAAACTGGTATATATGGCTGATTAAAAATTTACATTAGGCTACAAGGTTAGTGGGTAGTTAAAGGTTCTCTTGACCAATCCTCCCCATTCCCATAGTCTCTGCCCCCCCCCCCCCTCCACTTGTGATTTGCATCTGTTGGACGGTGTTAAAAAAAAAAAGGACTGAATTTAGGGGTCGTCTGCAATAAGTTCAGCATCTTTTGTCTTTGTGTTTCGTAGTATGGATCCAATACATTTTTTAATTTTTTAGTAAAATTTTTATTTTCAAGATTATGCTAACAAGAAATCGCTAGCCCTTCTTGACAAGGCTGGCCCCTATAAAGTGCACTCCCCCCCCCCCCCTTGTCGGCGGTCCTGTCTAAGACTGAGGAAGAAGAACAGATTTTATTACAATCCTTCATATTAGATCCCTCATGTAATAACATTGCTTCCATTATAAATTAAACACAAAATGTATGAAATTAAAAGGTAATCGTACTATTTAAATTTGTTTTGTTAGTACAATGATTAAATATGCAGGTATAAGTGTTTTGTTATTTGCCTGAAAGTATGTAAATTTGTATGCTTGTATTGATGAATATGCGTTAATTTTTATCTGGATTTGTGTTAATTAGTATACATGATTGCATTAACTAGCAACTGTAAATGTTAATTAGTATAGTTATTACATGTGTTTGCCTTGATTAATATGCATATACTTGAATGATTTTTTTACTAGAGTATATACTTGACTATATTGTTGTCTTGATTAGCATGCTTTTTTAAATCCTTTATATTACCTTCGATAATGTGAGTGTGTTTGTGGCATGCAAATCTGCGGAGAGCTACTTAATCGATTTGCCGTCATCCAATCGATCTGAAATTTTTGACAGACAAATACTATGACAATGCATTCGATCAAGTTTTGGAGGATGTCATTATCATAAAACAGCACTTTTACTCATGATAATATAGTTGTTTCGGATGACTAATAAACCAACTTGTTGTCATCCAATTGAGCTGAAGCTTGGAAAATGTATTCATTGTCCTTAAGAATGCATTCCATCGAGGTTTGGGGGCTGTTACTGCACTTACCATACAACTTTTACACATTTCTATTGGTGCTTTGTATTACTAATAAACCCACTTCCCATCATCTAATCAAGCTGAAACTTTGAAATTTGGCAGATACACTCTTTGTCAATGGCAATACTTTCTATCATGTTTTGGGACTGCCACTAAAAGAGCCACTTTTACATGTTTCTGTTGCTGTATATCAGACTTATCAGCTTTTACTAACATTTTATTATTTGGATGTCAAGTTTATTTCAAACAAGTGCAATTTTGGGTTATTTATTGACCTATTAATGTTCACAAAATAAAATCTTCGGATGGCTAATTAACCCACTTGCTGTCATCCAAATGAGGCAAAAACTTGGCAGATAGACTTGTTGTGGATGATAATGTATTTAATCAAGTTTTGAAGGCAAAGAAAAGTTAATACATGGTTCGGAATGGATGTTTTCTTCGTAGTGATCAAACACGATGAAAACTTGAACTGAGCTTGTTAAGTTGCAATTACGCATAAACATTTGCAAAAATATAAACAACATAAAGAATTTATTTTACAAACTTTTTTTTTCAGTTATATTATTGTAATGTGAATTATATATATATTTTGCTAATCAGCATGCATATTTTGTTGAGCTAATTAGTAAGCATATTTTGTCACTGCATGCATCATTTGTGTCAATACAAGATTTGATTGTTTTTAAGAAGAAATTTAATATGCTGGATTTATAAAAGTCATTTCTATTTATATTTTTTAATTTTGTTAAGTGGTAGTTAGTTTTTATCAGAGTAGAAAAATTAATACTGTCAAATACCATTATGGTTGATGAAGAATTACTTTTTGTTCCAAAACACTGGCTTTAGTTAACTTTTTACTTGTGAATCATCTCTTTGAGTTTCTCTTATTTAAAACTTTGCCATCATTTTTGGTGGTTTCCAAACTTGGAAATTTGGGGTTTGCATCCATTTTTGCCAGGCAGCAGATTTTGAAAAAATGCAAAAGTATCTCATGTAATGCATTTAACCCAGGAAGAATCTGCCATCAAATTTTAAGTCACCGAGTTAGTACAGTATCATCACATCATAATTTATGTGTTATCTAAATTATACTTATAGGCTAATTCATGTGTTTTCAATCCAGGTTATCAGTAACTAGTATCATGACTCTTCATGTTAGTCATTGGAGCAGCATATAATATGCCGCTCATGAAGAGTCATGAACAAATATGCTGCATATTTGTCACTGATGTAAAAATAAAAAAAAATATGCTACAAACAGTCAAATACATTTTATTTGCAGTACTCTACCATTAAACGAGTATCAGTCTATGTTATAGAGTTGTTCTAGCAACCCTATAAAGAATTGTTATAAGAAATGTAAATGATTTGAAGGTTGTTATTTTGAATGAGTTATTACAGCAATTTGGTGGTTTTTATCTGGTGTCTGTCTAAAGGAAAAAGTACTCTATTTGCTAACTCCTTAAGTATCTGATGCCTCTTTTGACAGTTGACCGCGGAGATAAATTCCTTGTCTACAGTACGACTGAAAATCGGCACCAAGGTTAAAAAGTTCGGGGGGAAAATTAACGTTGCCATAATTAAATTTTTTTTTAACTTAATCACTTCCCAATTGTCGCCAAATCTCTATCTGCACTGTCTTTAACCATCAACGTCGTCTGTCACAACCACCAGTTGAAAGCAGTCCACACCTTTAAATTTTATGAACTAAAAACATACATACCAAATCGGAAAGTAATAATGGATACTTTTCTTTGAATGGTAATAGGAAATACTATTTTCTTCTGGATCTTCTTGCACAGCACAGAAACAAAAACTAAACTATCGTTTGGTTTAAATGATTCCAATTCAAACATACGAAAACAAGGAAACAAAACAATATAATTATGATTTTATTTATTATTATAAGTAGTCAACTGTTTTTTGCCTGCAATTGAAATGCTGATTCGCTGATAAAAGCCGAAAATAAATATTTATTTTTTGACGCGCATTGTGATTGGTTTTAAGCTTGTCCCAAGTGTTGCCATTCAATGGAATACTATTCGAAAGAACAACTTTAGGGTGCGTTCGTAAACGTAATTTTTTTTGGTTACGAAACCCGACTAAACTGGAACCGGTTTAAATCGTTAAGTCAGTTCTCGGCGTCTTTTACGAACGTCCAGTTACGAAGAGCGTCGTCTGCTATTTGTTTACATTGGAAGAGAGTTTAAAATTTACAAAAGAGCACTTTTACCGTAAAAAATTAAGGAACGTTTCGTTTTTTGATTGCCTCGTGTACAAATATAAAATTCGCATGAAAATTATTTTACTTATATCAATTAAAATGCTATTTTTTTTTAATATAAATATCATCTACTTATTAAGATGTACAAAAATATTGGTTAATTTTTAGAATGTATCAAGCTGTTTTAACATAAAAAAAACCAAAGACTTTGTCTTTAGAACTAAATTAAAAACTTTTGAAGTTTATGCACTGTTGATGATTTAGTGTCTAGCAAGCTAAAATATGTGTAACAATATGCAATTGGATTGAATGATGATCTCAAATTGGAACTTAAAACACATGAAATATTTCACATTAAAAAGCTTGGAAGGAGATTTTGCTATTCAATAATAAGCAGAAATGGAAAAAGTCTTCAGCACATTAAAAATGCTGTTTGTAATATTTTTTAGTTCTGCACTAATGCAACTGTTTACTTGGAAATCACCAAATTTAGAAAGCAAATCAATCCCGATACCATTAGCAAGTTTGGAACAGAAGCAGTATAAGATACCATAAGAGATTTTTTTAGCTGAATTGGTGGTGGTGGTGTTGTTTTGTTCAATTTCTGAGTACCTCTAGATGGTTGTTTGGAAGAGTAGTTAATATGCGCTATACGCCCTTCCCCTTGGAAACTTTACAAAATGCCGCCAAGTTGAATTGACACTACTGAATTGTACAGGTTTGTCAAAATGGATGCCAAGTTATAATGGAACCATACTTGGTGCAAAATCGCCAAAGAAAAAGGGAGAAGGGGCATATAACGCATTCTTACTGGATGAGTTATCACCAATTTGGCGGTTTTTATCTGGTACACATCTAACGGAAGAGTATACCGATATTATTTAATCGAAGCTGCATTTCCCTTTTTAAGAATTTTGTTTGCACCCTACTTCCACATTTTTATATTATTGTTGCTAATTGCTAAATCGCAATTAATTTGTTTACATTGTACTTTCAACGTTTTATATTATATACGTTACGTAAGGAGTTAAAGTGTTATGTCCCCACTGGAAACATCTTTGCTTTAGCGTTTATTAGTTGCAAAGGAAAAAAGTTAACAATCGAGACATATACAACTTTTTTTTTTCCTATATTCGAGGTGGTGGCTAGAGTGAATTATGATTTTTCAAAGGGCGAGGACACCCGAACGGTGATCTTTTGGAAGCAAAACGGTTATATACTAGCGTGTGGGTGTTCAGTACAAAACACTAAATAAATCTCATTTTGCTAACCTGCCACATAAAACCACAACTTAAATAAAGGTAAACTAAGTGCCAAAACTTCACCCACAACAGTACACATCAAGTACATCTTTTTAATTGTTCGCCTCGAAAAAGATTCTTGGCTACATAAAAAGGCTTTTTTTTTATTGTCACGACTCGGATTATGTTTTTCAGCCTTTGATATATTAAAATTTTTACTGTAAAATGTCTCTACTTGGCTGAAAAATAAAATTTAAAGATGGGTTGGTTGTATTCAGATTATCTGGCGCCGTCAGCAACACGAGGGCTATAATGCGCCGAAACTTTCGTCATTAGACAAGCCAACATACATTTACAAACACCCATGCCTACACGGGACTCGAACCCGCAACCTCTCGGTCTGGAAGCTAGCACGCTAACCACTATACCGTTATTTAAAGATGGGAGGAGGGACTAAAAACCCAAATATTTTAGATATTAATGATACCTTGCAAGAAATGATCTTTCACGGACATTGAAAACAACTACTTCCCACACATCCTCAAACAAGCTTATGCAGTGCTAAAATTGTTACCATGAATGAAATTACCATCAATTACCCTGCTTTTCGAGAAAATACCCATGCGTCCCTCCCTTCTAAAACCACCGAAATCCACCCCCCCCCCCCCACACTTTTAAAAACACTCAATCTGCCTAAAAACTACTAATGAAAAATAACATTAACCTTTAAATGTAGCGACACTGAGAAGTGATTTAAGGTGTATATATATTATACTATTATGAAAATGTATTAAACTACTTTGTATAAAGATATAAGTATTTTTATTAACAAATACTGCTATACTTGGTCAACTTTTAACTTTGGAGGAACTTTCTTTTAAGTTAAATTTCTATTCTTGTTTCATAAAAAGAAAAGCCATTTAAAAAAAAAAAAACATTTTGGAGTTCTCTATTAATTTAATTTCATGAAAGTATGTACATTTACAAGCACTATTTAAATCCAAATAAACAGTTTTGTGTACAAAATGTTTAATCATTACTTCACTTAATCTTACTTCCAAGTATAAAACTACATTGCAGAATATTCATTAAAAAAACAATAAATGTTGGACCCTTGTTCAATCTTAGAGTTAGGAAGAATAAATTATTTCCTTACTAGTTAATATTTTTATTATAAGTTCAAAAATTATAAAATTTATAGTTGAATATGGGGGTATCTCGCCACTGCTTGTTTTAGAATTGAGATGTTTTATTCAAGTCTGCAGAAACATGTAAAAAGTGTATCTTAAAGCTTAAAAAATTATTCTACAATTTCATATTTACTACTTGGCATTCCTTTTCACAAATGGTAACAAACAAAAGCACATATTTTAATTATACTATTTCTAACAATAATGGTGCTTGTGCTTCTAGTAGGTTTTTTTTTATTAATTTCTAATTACTCTATATTATGAATGACAGTTATTTATAAATTAACTATTATAAGATTTTACATTGATGGCCAAAAACTGAGTTGTTGCGCAGTTCCTGCAATTTAAATAGTATCTTTTTCCTTTTACACCTTCTAATAGTATATATAATAGCTTTTTTTAATCACTATTTTCCTACATGGATTTTAATTTTTCAAAGCAGGCTTTCACTAAAAATTTTCAAATAGTTTATCATACTAAATACTGTCTAAGATATAATTTGACATCACAAACATTGCTAAACAATTATTTTGAATTATTGACATAGCATGTGTATTTTTCAAATCTTGTACATCTTCACGGGAATCTTCACTAAGGTGTTCATTGTCTAAAAAAACATTTTCAAAAAGTTACAATTATGATATGCATAGTAAAATTTAAACAATTTTTCATATACTTCCATTTGGTTTAAGTGTCCGTTGCCCCAGATTTATTCTTTGAAATATTTGCTATTATATTTTAGAAACATTAATCTGCTTATTTTCTTTTGAAGCACAGCAACAATTGTGTTAGTACTTATTGGTTGGCCCACCTGATGGCTGTGTGGTCAACGCTCCAACCTTGCATGCCAAAGGTACAAATCCTGGGTAGTTGTGGTTCGGAATCCACGTTAAGCTGTAGGTCCAGACTTGATTAGCCATCATTGTGCATAAAAATAGATCGTCGAGTGTACAAACTAACCTATATCGGTTGTCGGACTGTTTGGTAGTTTTTCATGTTTTCTCCAAATCGAAATATACAAGAATGGTCCTAGTGAAGCCCTTGCACCATAAAACATCAACAACCAATTCGAAACACAAATATGGGAAATTTTCCCCTTCATAGACTTACACGAAAGTACCTCCTTTTCACAGAAATAATGACTTGACAATGGTTCAATACAAAAGCCGTCCCCAAAAGCCCAAGGCAATTTCTAACCTGATCAATCAACTCTTTTGAAACAGTCGAAACAATTTCAAAAAGACAAATCTTTAAATGGGATAGAATTTTTTTTTAAATACATAGAATTGTAGTTTGCTAATGATTAATAAACACATAATGTTCATGTTGTATAAATATTAAAATATTTTCTTTGCACATAATTATGCATATCCACTCTTGAAGGAAAATTTCTGGCTATGCTCCAGATCAATTACATATAGAAGTAATAATAAGGAATGACATAACATTATCAAAAATTTAATGTGAAATTTAGTCTCATAAATGTATTTTTATTTACATTTTAAGACATTTTCAAAAGTTCTGTGTTCATAAAATTGAAACAAATTTAAAGACTAAATGTAATGCAACATTAATTAAATAACAGCTTTTTTAATGAGGTGGCCAACATATTAAAATTTGTTTCAAGTTAGTATTATATAAAAGAAAACTTGGAATCAGCACTATCTGTACAGAAATAATGGGATTTGCGTTTAAAAAATTTCATTACTATTAGAATAAGTTTCAATATGAGCACAATAAGAATTCAGTTTTAGTAACAAGATTTCAAAATATACAATAAGCAATGTTATCGTATAAATTTACTTTCAAGAAAAGCCGAAGAAGTATCAAGTTTGTGTATATAAATAATAAAAAAACATGTTAAACAAAGTAAATTTTATTGAAACCAATTTTCCCTTCAAAACTCGTGTAAATCCAAAAAATTGAGAAAAAAACAATAACTAATACAATAATTTCCACGCCAAATCAAAACATTCGAAAAACCTACACATTTACAAGTCCAAACCCAAAACAAAGTATTTTCAGTGGGAAGGGAGGGGGGAAACACCAGCTCGAACGGAATAAACCGAAAGTTAACCAGCTTCTACCTTCGTTAAGAAAGTTCGATAACCAACTTAACCAGTTAAAAAAATTCGACTTTACGAACGGACAGTTACAAAACCAGTTAAGATTACGAACGCTTAGTTACACGGTTTTGCCTCAGGCTACATAACTCACTTTTTCAGTTCGACTTTACGAACTCAGCCTTTGTAAATACTCGAGGGGCATGTGACATCTTACGACCGGTAATTCGTTACGCCGCCAACCAAAATCACGCCGAAATCATCTCTTTTCACTGCGATTTCACCGAAATTCGATCATTAAGAGCCATTAATAAATAAAAACTGCAATTTTAACGAAGTAAAAATATATTTCAGAATGTCTAAAATCCATTTAGAACGTCTGTTTAATGATTTACTCAATTGAAACTTGATTATTTATAGTTTTATTGCAATACAGTCACAAATTCCCATTGAATCCTGTGCTTTACAAGCCAGCTTTCTACCAACCAAAATGTCTAGGAACCGGTTTTTTTCCCCTCCGGAGTTGCTTTGTTGGTAAGCATGGGCATCGCCTATGGAATAAATCAAAACATTTGTAACTTAAAGTTATATCAAAATGAAAATTGGATGTAATTATCGGTTAATGGGTCTGACCAAAGCTCTCAAAATTTTCTAACATCACTGTTTCTTGAAAATTTGAATTTCTTTTTACTTGTGTATTATGATTGATCACAAGTCGATGAAGATAACACCTGCTGTATTTACCCGCTACCAGTCGGGCCTCCAGTTTAGAACGCCACTTCTGTGACGTCACCTAAGCGACCGTTGCGCCATCTATTGGTGATCACGGGGGAGAGCACGTGATTGGTTGATTGGAGTCGCCAGAGCCAGTAAATAGAAAATGTTTGGTTTACAGAAGCCTGGTGACGTCACTGGCTGGCGATCTGAACTGGAACCTCAACTGGTAGCTTGTAAAGCCGGATTTACACGCTACCAGTTGGGCCTCCAGTTTATATCGCAAGTTCTGTGACGTCAGCTAAGCAACCGTTGCGTCGTCTATCGGTGATCACAGGGGAGTACGTGCTTGGGTTATCGGAGTCGCCGGCGCCAGTAAATAGAAAATATTTGGTTTATTGGAACCAGTAGCCTGATGACGTCACTAGCTGGAGATCTAAACTGGAACCACGACTGGTAGCGTGTAAATCGCTACCAGTCGGGCCTCCAGTTTAGATCGCCAGTTCTGTGACGTCAGCTAGGCGACCGTTGCGCCGTCTATTGGTGATCACGGGAGAGGGCACGTGATTGGTTGATCGGAGTCGCCGGCGCCAGTAAATAGAAAATGTTTGGTTTACTGGAACGAGTAGTCTGATAACGTCACATGACGTCACTGACTGTTGATCTAAACTGGAACCTCGACTGGTAGCGTGTAAATCCGGCTATATTCACTAACCGTGACTGTCGGTTTCTTTTTCCTTACCAGTTTGATTTTATAGTTTTGGTATTAAAATGTAAAATTTTAGTTGATATATACAATTAGATGTGCGTGTGTTTGTTAGTGGCGGGAAAATCTACGAAAGACTAATTAAACCCTAGACTAATTAACCCATTTGCCATCATTCATTCGAGTTGAAACTTGAGAAGTAGAGTAGTTGTCGATAATAATACATTTTGTTAAATTTTGGTGGTTGTCACTAAAAGGCTGCTTTTACACACGTTTCTATTGCCTTACGTCAGACTTATCAACTTTTCAAGTTCCATTACTCAGATACCAAGCTTAATTCAAACATGCTCAATTTGGAGACATTTAACCTTTTGCACTCCAGAGGTGACTCTCACTCAGTACACGATTTTGATGTCGCAACTCGAGAGGACCACTAGGTTTGATGTGGAAATTCGATACAAGGCCAATGACTGTGTTTAGTTTTTTTGAAGCTTATCTGTAACCGCAAACCAACCAAAAATCAACCAGAAACTTCTCGAGCTATGTTCTCGAGTTGCTGGTCCCTCCGCGCGAAAAAGGCCTGCCTGGAGTGCAAAGGGTTAATGACTGAAACTTTCCCTTATAAAAATGGATGAGACAAAATCTTCAGATGGTTAATTAACGCCCTTGTCGTCATTTAATCAAGCTGAACCTGGGTAGATAGACTCTTTGTGGATGACAATGTATTTAATCAAGTTTTGAAAGCAAAAAAAAAAAAAACTGTAAATATAGTTCGGAATGGATGTTTTCTTTGTAGTGGTCAATCACTATGAAAACTCGATCTGAGCTCAATGAGTTGTGATTGCGCATAAAAATTGGCAATGCATATAAAAGATTTATGTAAAAAGCTTTATTTTTTATATGTTACGTTATAATTATAAAATCCCTTTACATTAACTTTGATTTTATTTGAGTGTGTGTTTGTTTGCAGATATTCGGAAGACAAATTTACACATTTTCCGTCTTGTAATCAAGCTGAAACTTGGCAGATAGATTCGTTGTCAATGACAATGCATTTTTAGATGTAGGTTTATTGTTGCTTTTTAAAGCTATAAATTTATTTTTACACTTCAGAAGGTTACATATCTTATCTTAATATATATAAATTACGTGTCACGTTGTTTGTTCCCTATGCACTCCTAAACTACTTAACCGATTTTAATCAAATTTGCACACCGTGTTCAGTTTGATCTAATTTAAGAGATAGGATAGCTTACATCTCAATTTTTATAGCCGCAATATTATTTTATTGCAAATTATTTGTTTATTATTTGACAGTCACAATTATCTGTTAGCTCCAAACGATTCTAACAGATGGCGGTATCTGTTGACTAATTTACTTACTTTTTCAATTTTCGGCCACGTGTTATTTAGACTGAAGTATAAATTGAATTCATATTATAGTAAAAGTAATACAGTGGAATTCTTCTTGCTTTTTAATTATTATTGCTTCATTGTTATACATGAAAGTATTATCACTTATTACATAGTTATATTATAATATATTTGCGTTCATACATCAAATCACACTGCATGATCCTCATTTCAATGTGTTATAATAGCACGTTTTTCAGTTGTTGTTTTTAATATGTCGAATGCCACCGAAAAAATCTAACCTCAACAATAATTGTACACATATATATATATATATATTTTTTTTTTTTTTTTTTTTTTTTTTTTTTATTCAACCTCTATTAAAAATTATTTTGCACTCCTCATTTCAATGTGTTATAATAGCATGTTTTTCAGTTTCTTTTTTTAATATGTCGAATGCCACCGAAAAAATCTAACCTCACTGAATCTAACCTCAACAATAATTGTACTCATATATTTTTTTTTTTTTATTATTATTACTTTTATTCAACCTCTATTAAAAATTATTTTGCACTCCTCATTTCAATGTGTTAAAATAAAAAAATTTAAATTTATTTCTTTTCTATTGATTTTTGTTCAATATCAACGGTAGTAGAAAATCAATCATGGAGGTCGCCATGTTTTATTACAAATGTCATCTGTGTAAAAAAGCATGGTGGTCCCCATGACTGGTGTTCTCCTATCGTTTCCCTTGAATAGTTTACTACTATCTAATATAACAAAAACCTTAGCCACAACAACGCGTGGCCGGGTCTGCTAGTTTTAGATTAAGGAATTAGCACATGACACGAATTGTCTTACAAGTTGTATCCAAGATAGATTCATCAAGCCAACGCCACTCGTTGCGAGTTCAGTTCCAATGCTTATGCTCTCTCTCTCTCTCCTTATTTCATATCTTCCACTCCATGCACCTCTGATGAACCATTGATCTGTGACGTCACCATCCCCTTGAATGGTGGGCGCCACACATTCTATCAAGTTTTGGAGTGGCGACTAAAAGACCATTTTTACATACGCTTATGCTGTCGTTTCGGAGGATTAATTAACCCACCTGCTATGCCGTTATCCAATCGAACTTAAACTTGGGAGATAGACTCGTTGTCGGTGACAATGCATTCTATGAAAAAAAAATTGGGGGGGAAAAAAAGAATTAGTTTATGGATCAATGGTTTTCTTGTTAATGGTCAAACACTATGAAAAGTATCTAAGTTCAAAATTACTTAAATAAGTTGCAATTACAGATAAAAAATGGCGCTTTTTTAGATGTTAATTTTTTGTTATTGCTTACTTAATTTTCTTTTGGTGGAGTGAAGAGACCTCACGTTTTGATTGTCACTCAAATTTAAATTGAAGTATCCCTAGTAGCAATCACTGCATGGCGTTTCGTCGGCCAATGATCGGAATTCATCAAAGTCATCGGCGATTCCCCAGACTGATATATAAACACACCCGTATTTCCTCGTCTGCCGGTGACCCTAAACTCATCGGGAAAAGATATCTTCCCAACATCAGTGGCCGGTGGAATTTCTGATCATCGTTTTTTTGATCGGCAAAAGTTATCGGAACGACATCGACTGGAGATAAAAAACTTATGTTTCTTTTTCTTGCAATTCCACTGAATTAAGAGGCGATCATTGAATGTATTTCAAATTTAAATCAAGTATACAATTTGCTAAACATTTCGCTTTGGCAATAAGTGAAAAATATTTTAAAAATAAGTGTACAAAAAATTTTAAATGTAAAAATATATTTTGAAAAAATGCAAACCACATAATTATATATTGCTTATCTAATACGTCAATAAAATCCATAAATAAAAGTTTTTATATAGTAAAAAAATATAGGAACAATTTTCTAAAATTAAAAATAAATTCTACTTTCAATTTCAATATAAAATAAAAATATAGTCCTTGTTTTTAAATCGATTTCATTATAATTTGCTGAACTCATTTTGGTCCGTTTTTTAAACATTTTTTAAGTAAAATAAAAATATGTTTATATGTTTCAAAAAGTTAATCAAATTGAATATAGTTTTTAAAAAAATTTAAAAATTAAATATATTTTTTTAAATGTCAAAATTATTAAGTAAACTCTTTTAAATTGCATTTCAAAAAATATCATAAAATGCACACATCAATTAGTTAAAATTTTACAAAATAGATGGCGACACTATTTATTATGTGTCTCGGTACTAGTTTTTTAATAAGTCACCAAGTTTTGTTTTCCAGCCAAAATAGAAGCCACGGAAGAGATTATAAATTTTGCCACGAGAAAAAAGCTTATACACATTTAGGGAAACAAATATTAAGCAATATATTTAATATTAATTTAATTTGTAGGATTATACATAAGGTTATATATATTTACATAAGGTTACGCATAAGAATACAAAAACTAAATATGTTTTCATATGGGATATATATATATATTTTTTGCTATAATAAATAAATTAATATTATTTTCCTAAATTTATGGAAGATTTGCTATTTTCCGAAAATTCCCCATGTATAAAAAAAAATGTCGGTCAATTTCCTTGCAAAGTCTGTATGATAGTAGAGTTTTGTACTACAATACAATTGCTATAGCAAGAATCGCAAGTACCAACAGTCTAGTGGCCAAGTCAACGAGCTTCGGGGACGATCATTCTTGGTTCGAACCCAGGGCATCTAATTTAGATGATTCTGCCGTGAGTAATTTGGTGGTGTTATAACTTCGATTTGTACTCTTAATATGTCACTGGAAATACTACAATATAAGAATTACGCGCTCTGGGTATATATTTTTAGTTTTGCATTATTTTAACTTGTCGTTTTTAATATTCGATACTTACATCTTTATAATTATTTGATGTTTATTAATTGATATTTTCGACAAAATAACGACCATCGTTTCGATATTTCTTGAGAGCAAAATTTTCCTCGGATAGTGCTCGTATTTCCCCCTTTTCCCTCGGCCTTCAAACCAATTCTTGTCGGCTTCTCCTCGAATTCGATCAGTTTCCGGACATCGGCCAATGGCCGGCCACGGGGACAAAATGGATTAGTTGCCAAGGGAAAGATAAGTTTAGGGTGAGTTTCCGGTGAATCGCCAATCACTGGCGATTCACCTGGGGATGGAATTCCTATCACCGCCCGAGGTAAAATTGCTACTAGGGATAGACTGAGAGGCTACTGCAAGTTTTTAGTACCTCATCAAACATCTTTCTGAATTTTTTAAATAGAATTTAGGGAAGTATTAGTACATCATGAATTTACTAGTTTGTCGGGGCAAAAATGGCCGAAACTATTCAAAAATCGACTTTGAATGAGTTGAATATGATTGTCAAATTTGCATTAAAAATGCATAAATCTTTAACTAATACATACAAAAAATATAATTTTTTGTTGTAAGGAAAATGAAGCTTTACTCGAACGAGATGTTCAATTTAATAGAATATTTCATAATTTCTGATTGGCCAGAAGGTATTAATAAAGAACAAATTAATTTGTTGTGGGACTGATTTTTGAGATTATAGTAATTACCTCTTGCGGTTTGGTTGATATTCTATAAAAATAAAGCGGCGCACAGCTAACATATCTAAATCACAATTTTCCAGTAACTACAGCTTATTTTTTTACTATTGATTTCTGCATACACTGAGTTATAAATTAATGAGAAAAATCGATAGTTTTTGGGATTTGGTTTCTTAAATTCTAGTAATTGTAAAAGTTTTTTTTGGCAAAATAAATATAAAAAAGTTGCATCTAAATTTACAATTTATTAACCTAATAAGTGCGAAATAGTTAGTATTAAGCTAATAAATTGCAAATGTAGATAATTGGTTTAGTTAGAAACGTTTTAATTTTAACCAAGATGTAGTGCTAGAAGGTAGTTTTTACGACACACACAGACACATTCTTTTATTAGTATAGATAAAGGTAGTGATTAATTATTAATATTATCATTTTTTTGGGGGGGGGGGGGGGATTGGATTCACAATGAAAATACCAATGCGAATGGATGTTCGACTGTTTCGCGCCCAAACGCATCTGTTTTGTTTATTTTCAATGTATATCTGTATTTGCTTGCAAGTATAATAACAACACAATCACGTTACTTTCTTATATTTATTAAGGTGACATGGAATATACCAGACAGCATAGATATTATAATACACAATATACGTACGATTAAATATATGTGCAGAGTTGGCGCTTGTATGTACATCTAAATCAACGACGTGAACAACAGGAAAAAAGATGCATCTCAGTTGAAATCACAGCATAAAGAGAACCAAAAAGATGCATCTGATATCACTTTGACATTGTAGATGCGTCTTTTTTGTTGAAACACCATGATTTATGAGTCGAAAGCAGAAGACTGGGTTAGTTCTCGTGTTCAAGTAAGGCCGAAATGCATTGCGGCATTTTATTTTCGTGCGCGGAATCCTCCGAATTTTTCACATTAAAATTTAGAAAGTGACCCTTAATGTATGCATGAGTTCAATAAGATTTTAAGCCCCTGTAACTTTTTTTTTACCTTTACCTTTCTTCTGCCTTGAAATTTCAATTTTCATTGATGTCGTTTATTTCTGAATCTGGTGATAATAAATTGATATTTATATTAAGTTTAACCGAAAAAGTTTAGGAAATCAAAACAACTGGTTCTAAATTTCAAGTTGTTTGGTTGTCTTCAGATTATCTGACGCCGTCAGCAACACGAGGACTATAATGCGCCGAAACATTCGTCATTAGACAAGCCAACATACATTTACAAACACCTATGCCTAACACGGGACTCGAACCCGCAACCTTGCGGTCTAGAAGCTAGCACGCTAACCACTATACCGTTTGGTCGGCTCTAAATTTCAGATTGACTGAGAAAATTATCTCTTAACGAGTGTTCAAATAATAATGATAAAAATCCCAACGCATGATTATGAGGAATTTAAAGCATCATGTAGAATTTACCCTACCATTAAAAATTGTGATAACTTATTTCACAAATTACTCAATATTGAATTTCACTCCCTTGACATAAAAATTGATCAATATCCACAGCCTCATTTTGCACCTCTTACTTAAAAAAAGTGGGGCATCTAATTGAATGATGAAAATACACATTTCATTTGTTGAATAGTAAAATGTGGGACCTATGGTTCAGAAAAGTTTGCTTCTTTTTACAACGCTCAATAGATGGCAGTGTTGTTTATTAGATATTGTTGTTTTTCTTTCGAGATTCATATCGATACAGATACAGATCAAGAGTAGGTCGTGTTCTTTTTGTTTAGTAGTCGGTTGGTCAAGTTAAGTTTTCATCAAAAAGGGTCTTAATAATAATAATTAAAAGGCTGTGTGTGCCTTAAAATGAATTGTATCCCATAATCGGAAAGTCCATCTATTGAGTGTTACGGGAAGAAAAGAAAAAAAAAACTATGTCTATGGATCCTTTAGGCCTGCTAATTAATTCTTTTTATAAAGAATTAATAAATACATTCTGCAAAATATATTGCTTGTATTAACCCAGCCTTCTACACATCGTAAGTGAATGATGGGTAAACATGGATAAAATAATACAATTAACATTTTTATCTAATTCTGATTATGCACAATGATGTTTAAAATCGAATAGTTCATATAGCCCCGCTTCCTTAAGACGTGGAGCACAGAGAAGATTGTGTATAGAATTTTCTAAATCATCCCCAACTATTCAAATCTTCCACATTTTTACGTTGTATACAGAGTTTAAGTATTCGCATTTTTCTAGAAAATAGCAGACTAGTCTTCACTTGAACACTAATCAAAGAGTGATACAACTGGGGGAATTTTTTTTTTTATAAAATGTCCAACTTCAAGATTGGATTGATTAGCAAGATTCTGTCTCCACCGAATCAAATAGATATACAGGTACTATATTTAATGGTTGTCAAGCAGCAATTGTAAACGTTACATTAGGAAACCAAATTGATTTCCTCATATAAATTAAATTAAATGTACTGCCATGGAATTCACCAATGGTTCTTTCTATCTATGTAATGCATTTTTAAGCTTTTTTCTTGGTGGCATGAAAAGAATACTTCTAGAAGAAAAAGGAAAATGTCGCTTCAGTATTTCGAGTACGTTAAATCATGTAGTTTCTAGCCAGGGCATCCCAATCATCCAAGAAATGAAGTTAGATCGAGAAAGCTACTTTTGAGAAATAAATCATCCGTCGACACAAATTCCAACCGGTTAAAAATTCCAGCCAAGAAATCTTTGACTTTTAAAAAACCACCCTAGTATCTGCTTTTGGTGGCTGCCAAAGCTTTCCTAGATTAATATAAGTCGATCAATGTCAGGCTCTTGGCACATGCCCAATTGTTATTTAGTGGATGTGAGAGCTCCCTTCTTAAATGGCTGCATAGTTGTTACGTCAATTCTTCTTCAACGATTCAAACCATTCAGCGGACATACAATTTCCCGAATTACTACACAATTTACCAAACCATCATTTCACCAGACACAAGAGCTGGAACATTTTTTTTTTTTTAAATTGCACTACAACGTTCTCAAAGAATTTGTGTGTGCACTTCAAGCTCCCATTTTCTGAATCTTCTCTGAACCAAAATCTCGCCAATTGTAAATTTTCTTGACCCGACGTCTAAAACAACAATATTATCGAGGGATGAATGGCGATTAAAAAGGCAATGAATGATCAAAATGATTTCTGAGACATGCGAAGCCATTATCTCATGTTTCCCATTTGCACTGGCCTTCGACGACATATTCGATTGAGCGCACATCAGATGCAATGTCCACTTATTCCTCTCGAGTTGGGATAATCCATGTTATTCGATGACCAGACACATAGGCAAGTGTTCCCTCAAGTATTCGAAGAGTTCTTCCGAAGCTCCCGGGCAGTTGGTGAGTTCCAGTTCTCGCAGCTCCCTAAGTTGTACGAGTGAAGATAGTCCACTGGATGTTAACAGCGGACAGCCTGAAAAAGACAGAAAATATTTGTTCTCAATAACAATTCCTAAGTTTTCCGAGACTATTGAAGACATAAGATTATATGTACTGTACATTGTGAAACGTGTACAGTACATATAATCTTATATATAATATTACACATATAATAACTGACTGTGATTATGGTGGTAACTGACTGTGATTATGGTGGTAACGAGGTTAAATGAGACAACAGAGGGAACATTCACCGTTAAAAAGATGTTGTTGTTTTTTGTGGGGGGGGGGGGGGAGAGTGTCATTTAACCGGAGCTACGATTGGTTAAAAGGAATTGTCGATCAATATATTTTTCAAAATTTAGTTTTGGGTTGTTGAAGTTTAGATAAATTGAGTTGTTTAAATTTTATTGCTATACCATGGGGTGCAAAACAATAACTACCAAATTAAGTCGGGAGAAAAACAATAATTTCCAATGTGTTTACTAGAACAAGTTTATATCTAACCTATAAAAAACTTATAATTATATTACTTTTTTTTTTATAACAAGCAACTTTTAAAAAAAAGTGTATTGGGAAAAATCAAATGGTCTTCGTTTCTTTAAAACAAATTTGTCAATCGTATTATTTACATCTTTAAGAATGTGATGTTAGTCCTGAAAGCCTCTCTTCTGTAATTCGTGTTGGAAGCTAAGTTTTAAGGCGCTTTACCGATGAAAAAGTGCGTTCATCAGAATCGCATTTCTCCTAGAATTCTAAGACTTCTGTATGTTTTTTATCAAAACATTCTTCCAAAACTCATACCAAAATTCACATTTTTATTGAAGTGCCTTTTTGAACAAAATTCATCTTAAATTCCATGATCATCAAGAATTGAACAAATTTCTCTAATATATTTTGCAGGGCACTTTACTGTCTTGCTTTGTCCTAGGCTTTTTCATCTCCAATTTTTGGGATGAGAGCATTTATATCAAAGGTGTTCGGTAATGATTCTTCAAATTTTGACTGACTACATCCATAGCCTGAGAGAAGCGCGCGTTAAAATGTGAGCGGTAAAAAGAATATAGTATATTTCTATTCAAATCTTTCAGATGTTCATACATTTATAATGATTATAAATGAAATATCTATGTTAGTTTTGGATGCCAGTGTTAGCCTTTTATTTACTACAGTCATGATAAACAATACATAAAATATTCGTTGTCGTCTTTATTTGTTTTTCTCTTTAATTTAGAACAACGCCCCGCCCCTCGCTGTATCCGCCATTGCTCAAGAGTTGGATTCGTTGAAAGTATTGCTAGAGATAAAAACTGAGCGCTCAAAAATCTTTTTCAAAATCATTTTATTGAATGCAATGCGTCACTTTTGTAAATTTTCCAACAATGCGTTTTTGCTTTCAATTACCCATATGTAATATATAGAGCAATGAAAGTATCGAATTCGGTCAAATTTTTTCTTTTTTTTTTTTTCTTCGATTTTTTGCATTTCTCCACATGTAAGAACATCCGGATCTCAAAAAAGTGATCTAGAAAAAATGTCTGTCTGTGTGTCAATGTGTGTGTGTCTGTGTGTAAGTGGTCAGCATAACTCCCGAAAAAATTGACCTACGATGTTCAAATTTGATCAGCAGGTTGGTAATGGCCCAACGACCTAATATTAAGGTTTTCGTCAAAATCGCGCATGCGCATAAGGTAGCAGCCATTGAAAAAATCATGTTTTTCAATGATTGCTAAAAAACGGCTCTAACGATTTTGATAAAAATCGCTGTGCTAAGGCCTCTTAAGGTGTTCTAAACATCCCCATCTCCGAAATTCCCGTAAAAATGCTTCAATGGCGTAAAAAGTGGGAAAACGATTGCCTTTAACACCGAGTTCTTTTTGCTTGAACATAGCTTATGAACGATCGTTTTTTCTCGTCTTCTCAGTTTCACTAATAAGAAAGGATAATATAAGAATTATCGAAAAGTATATCGTCAAAAACACCATTTTGGCGAAGTTTTTTTTGCCCCATATTACAATTATCGCAAAAAATATCGCCAAACAGGAAATTTTTTCTAAACGAATGATGGAAATTTAGAAACTGTAAATGACACAAATCCACATCAGTAATAAAGTGTATTTGAAAGTTGTGCGATATTCTATACCCCTAGTTATTAATCCCTTTCAACATTCTCTCTGTGAAGTTACGGGGGCTCTGTATAATGAGTTCTTAAATACCAATTCCTAATAAGTTTAAGGAATTTTAAGCCCAAAATATGAAAAGTACTTGTAGAGATTATTCTAAGTGCTATTGATAGCATGTTCCTAGTGTAACATTTTACTATGGGATAAAAAATGGCAACAAAATAGTTAATAAACGATTAATAGTCAAACTGCAAGCATAAAAATTGGCATAGTTTAAATATGTCTGGAATTTTCTCGACCGTTGGAAGTAT
Organism: Linyphia triangularis; assembly: GCA_963978545.1. Lineage (NCBI taxonomy): Eukaryota > Metazoa > Arthropoda > Arachnida > Araneae > Linyphiidae > Linyphia > Linyphia triangularis. Next base: position 50,016,575 of record OZ021729.1, on the reverse strand, counting down.
TTCTTTAAATTTGTGAGTTAGCCTTGTTAGTGTATTTCCTGGTTGTAAATTGTTTTTCTCTTAATTACTTTAGAGAAGAACAAAAATATTCATATAAGGGTTTCTCCAATAAAAACAATGAAATCATCTGGAAAATTGGTTTTAGATAAACAGAAATGAATGAATATGAACAAATAATTTTTTTCATTCATTTAAATAATGCTGGAGCAGCCTGGCTATCCTTTTTACTCCCTTCATACAAGACTCAAAATTGATAAATGATATTCCAATTTACAGGCTAAAGGCATCTGTCGGATTATAGGTTAGATTATTTATTTCCAATTGCTCAGAAATAGTTCAAACATTTGGGGAAGTCGTGATAGAATACAGTAGATGGCAGCACTATAGAAAAGACAAAATGACAATTTTAGTATGTTGCGGAAACTTAAGGTATCTTATATTTCTCCCCAATAGAATGTCGTATAATTCTGACGAATTTTCAAAAAAGTAATTCGTAATCTGAAATACGCAGGCTACACACTGATCCCCTAGTTCATAATTAACTTCTTACGCAGCCATCACTGTCAACATCGGTATATAAAATGTATCGTGCAAAACACGTGGCATACGTGTAGATTCAAGTTTGCAAAATGCAAAGTCGATTTAAACTAGGGGTGCGGAACATAGCACAACTTTCAATTACATTATAATACTGACGTGGATTTGTGTCATTTACCGTTTGTATATTTTCATGTATCATATCATAAATGACCAGTTTGGTAATATTTTTTTGCGATAATTCTTGTATAGGTGTTTAAATTATTTATTTTTTTTCAAAATCGCAAAATGGTGATTTTGACGATATACTTTTCTATTATCCATTATCCTTTATTATAAGCGAAACTGAGAGGAGAAGAAAAAACGATCGTTGATGAGGTATGCTCAAGGAAAGAGAACTCTGTGTTGAAGGCATTAATTTTTCAACTTTTTATGCCATTAAAACATGTTTACGGGAATTTCGGAGGTGGGGATGTTTAGAAAACCTTAAGAGGCATTACAACAGCGATTTTTATCAAAATCGTTAGAGCCGTTTTTTATCAAAATCGTTAGAGCCGTTTTTTAGCAATCATTGAAAAACATGATTTTTTTCAATGGCAGCTACCTTATGCGCATGCGTGATTTTGACGAAAACATTAATGGTAGGTCCTATGGCCGCCATTAACCCTCATACCAAAATTTGAACATCGTAGGTCCATTTGTTCGGGAGTTATGCTAACCACTGACGCACATATACACACAGAGAGACATTTTTTCTATATCACTTTTTTGAAATCAAGATGTTCCAAACCGTGGAGAAATGCAAAAAAAAAAAAAAAAAAAAAAAAAAAAAAATCGCATTTTTTTTTGACCGAATGCTTTACTTTCATTACCCTATGTATATATATATATATACATATGGGTAGTTAAAAGTAAAATAGGTTTTAATATAAAGCATTATCTTACATTAAAAACAAACAACGGTGTTAATAACAATCAAATGATTTCACAATTAAAGCTGCTTTTACACAATTGCATAAAAACACGAGCGTTTTGCTCATAAATGTTCATAAACAATCAAAAAGGTTGCAGAAAAACAGAATGATACAAAATTCTGTGAAAAGCTTTTGCGTTTCACAATGTTATTGCCTATTTCTCATCCAAATTCTGGAATTTTAACATCATTTGAATTATTTTCTCGAAGTAGTAACATTTTACCTGATGTTCATAAAAGAATGTCCCAGTAAATGGTACGTTATAACAGTTTAATTTAGACTATTTAGAACAAATCAAATCAAATTGAAGGTAAACTATACTAGTTTTTCTTACACTATTAAATTCATAATTAAATAATTGTGTACATAAATTAAACGAATTAAATACTATTAAAATTTACAACTGGGTCATTCTTTTATGGACCTGCTGAATAATAATGTGAAAGTATTTTGTAACTTTGTTCTTTTGCATGTAATTTCAATTTCTTAATAGCAGTATTGTTGAAACATGATTTAAAATATTTTAGCTATGGCACTCTTTTAAATTCGACGTTGAATACAGTTTAAAGCGACATTGTTGTATAATATTTTTGAATTTGATATATTTGAACTGAATTATTGCAGTATTCAAGAGCATAATTTCATTAAAAAAAATTTACCAAATATTATTGTGAATACAGTGAAGGAGGGTATAAAATTTTCAGAGCCTTGTTCCAAATTTGACCTTTCCCTATTACAATGTCATAAAAATCAGAATTCGTGAATACTGGTTTATAATAGTCAGCTAGTTAAATACTAAACTCATACGCATACGAACATAAAACTTCGTCATATCAAATAAAGAGAAATAGTTAATACACTCGTAAAAACCGAAAGTGTGGGACGGCATAGACAGTTAGTTTATCTCTGAACAAATCTTATCGGAATGAAATTTGCTCATCTTTACACTTTTGCAATTGTGCGGTTAATTCGAAGATCACGAAACAATTTAGACCATTAAGATAAAAATTTGAAATTGTTGCATGTCAGTCGTCTATAACCTTAAAAAGTGAGAATTATTTAAAACTTGTGGACCAGCGCACAACCTAAGAATTTAAGATTAGAGAAATTACCTTTTTAGAAGTTCGTTTAGATATTGTATTCTAATGCTGAGAGATATAATGAAACTTGTTTTGAAGAGCAGATCTCAGCACGGCACTGCTCCTGTAGCTGATGATAAATCATATTACGTACATCTATAATGATGTATTCAATGGAACTTTTTAGCATTTAAGTTCAATTGATCAACAAATAATGAAGCGAATTGTTTAAATCTAAAATTGGTTACATTGGATCCTCTACATCAACGTTCACTACTTAAATTTGTAAAAGGGCTGCGACTTTGTTTTTCTCTTGCACCTTGTATTACAGCAATACTTCTTGCGCAATATTAGATTTAAGTTAAATATTCTAATAATATTTCACTTAATGAGAATTTCATTAAATTGAAATTTTAATTTGACAAATTATGCAACATTTTCTCGAAATGAAAGTTTAAATTTGAGGGATCTATATTTGTGTATATTCTAAGAATGTCGATGTACCAATTCAGAATACTTGTCAACAGTTTTTGTTGTGTTCATTGGACGGAATTCCCACAAAGGCACTTAAAAGTACTGCTCAAATTTTGTAAAACAACCATTTTTTTCTTCCTAAGCTCATATAAGTATGTGAAAACATGATTTTTTTTTTTATCAGACACATGCATTTCAACAACAAGTGTTCTATATCAAGGAAATCGAAAAATATATTTTTTTCTGGATGAACGTATTAAGTTTCCACTGAAAAGGCGTTTGCATTTTTTCACTATCTTTAGTATAAACTGTTATGAATTTTTCCGCTGAGGCAATGATGGCACAGTTTTTACAGTATAAAAATATTTATTCTCTCTTCAGAAAACTCACAAAATTTATTCACAGGCAACAGTGTAATCGCTCACAAGCTTCAACACAAGCTTTAGCAAAAAAACAACTTCGAATACAGCGATTATACAAGCTCACTCCAATAGGTAAACAAAGCGATAAGCTTTCATCGAAGTCCAAAGTCAATCTGAAAACTTTCCCGATCGTCGGTCTTTTATACTTGGCGCGAGAGAACAATCGAGAAATTTCCAGCCAATTCGTCGGAAAAGAAACGTCTCGAATTTTCTCGATTGCTTTAGGTGTTGCCACCTTTTTCTAACCTGTATAATCGCTGTTAAAAAAATAAAATAAGATAAAAATAAATTACAATAGAATTTTAAATTAATACGTCACTATTTACACTATATACAGACAATTTGTGCAACATTTCCCCCTTCTTAAAGACTGCACGTCCCGGGCAGTGAAGTCCTTAAGCCATTCAATGACTTCTACCATAATATGGGGCTAGCCTATTGTAGTGTACAACTCTAGGTTTACAGGAAGGTGTCCGTTGAATTCTCACCACGACGCGACGTCGTTGATCTTCTTAAGGACCCCATACGGCCCTTCCCAGTTCATCTGGAGCTTAGGGGAGAGTCCTTTCGGACGTTTAGGGTTCCATAACCACACCTTGTCACCTTCCTGGAATGAACGGTCCGTAGCCTTGGCATCGTACCGGATCTTCATGCGCTCCGTCATGATGTTGTTTCTCTCTCTGGCGAACCGATGTACGGCTTCCAAACGTGCCTGCAGATCATCTAGATACTGGATAGGCGAGGAAGGAGTGTCCGGTGGTTGTCCAAAGAGGATGTTGCAGGGGAGCCTAAGGTCTCTTCCAAACATCTTAAGAGATGGAGAAAATCCGGTGGTCTCGTGAGTTGCACTCCCGTATGCCAACAGAAGCGGTGAAAGTTTCTGATCCCCATCTTGCTGGTTACATGATTTTGAGATTGGTTGTTGATAAGAGAACGCCGGTGTCCCAGATTTGAACTTCGTTGCAGATGAACGTCGTCTGCTCTCCGGACATGAACTTCCAGAAAGAGCGTTCCCATTCCTATTCAACCGAACATCATCTTCAGTAAGATTTTCTGTGATTGCGTCTGAATCATCCGCGTGTGCAGCTGATAGATCCCGGGACCTCCGTTCGATGCTTGTAACAGGAGCACGGATGTCGATTCCTTCTTCACTAACTTTGTCCATTTCCACATGAACCACTTCCTGGGAGGGTTTCATCAACGTCGCTTTCTTCGGTTCTCTTTCCGAGGCTGGAGAGGTACTTTTCATAGATGTGGACTCTTCAGCATTCTCTATGACATTGTCTTCATGAGCCATAATCCGATATACGCACAGCTCTTTCATGTCTAGATCGTGCAAAGGAACTTCGCCTCTCCATGTTTGCAGCTTGCTTTTCTCAAAATTCAGCGTAATTCCATTTTTCTTCAAAAAGTCTAGTCCGAGAATGCACGGATCTACAATTTCGGCAACATAAACGGTGTGCTTGTAGGTGTTAAATCCAAAGGCAATGTCCACTTCCAATTTTCCGTGCACGGAGATATTGCCACCAGACACAGTTTGTAGCGAAACAGAGGGCGCTGTATAGAGGAGTCGGCTGTTCAGGCTGCGAGCCACGTCCGTCCTTACGATCGTTACGTTCGCTCCTGAATCGACGATTAGACGAAATGGAGTTCCGTTGATCTCCCACTTCACGAACAAACCCTGGTTTTCTCCTTGACGAGATGAAACGTGGAAACGGCTGGTCGGGGCTCCACCTGTTCTACTTTGCAACTTCTGCCCTGCGAGATGGCATCTTCTTAGATTCAATTGTTGAGTTTCCGTGGTAGTGTTATCCCTTCTCTTTTTCAAATCAAGGCAGTTACGTCGTAGATGCCCTTCCCGTTTGCAGTGCCAGCAAATGATTCTTGTCTTTCGATCCCAGGTTCCGGGATAGCTTCTCATCATTCTATCAATTTTGGTTTCCAGTTCTCGAAGCTTACTGGTGAGAAGGTCAGAAGAATCCTCGGCTAATGCACCACGCACATATCGTCTGTCATTTCCAGAAGCTAGCTGCGCGTCTTCTACTCTCATGGCGTACACGAGGGCAGACTTTAGGTTTTTGTTTTGGGATAATCTCACCGCCTGCTGCACATCGGGATCTTCAATAGCGTCGATGAAATACTGCAGTGAAAGATCGTCTCGCACATCCGGGGTACAGTCGGGAAAAGCAAGGAGCGACAGTCTTTCTATATCTGACGCCAATTCTTGAAGAGTTTCATTGGCCTTCTGCTGTCTCACTTTCAGTTGCAGCCTGTTGTAATCCTTAAGATGCTGCTCACCAAACCTTAACTCCAACCCACTTGCCAGCGCCACGAACTCTCCCCGCTTCTCTTCAGGCAGTGTCTGTAAAATGTCAGCAGCTTCACCTCGAAGAGATGCTGCGAGATGGAATGCCTTCGAAGTATCGTCCCAACCATTCACAGAAGCAATAATTTCAAACTGCGTTTGATAAACGCGCCAAGACGACCTCCCATCAAAAGTGGCCACTTTGATGTTGGAACGTGGCGCAATGAAGGGAGTGGAAACATTATCCCATTTAGGAGTTGCAATGGTCGCAGCTTCGCGAGTTTCTATTTCCCATAGTCTTTCTTCTACAGCGTTATGAAACTTTTCAAACCTTTCTTCAACAGCGTCTTGAAACTTTTCCTGCTTCTCTTTCATGGTGGAAACTTTGTCTCCTAAGTTGTTCACTTTTCCGTTAAACTCCTCAAACTTTTCATCAACTTCCTTTCTTACTGCATTAAATACTTCTTCTTTCACGGATTGCAGAACATTTGAGGTAGTTTCTATTATGGTTGATTCCACCATTGAAGCTAGCTCTATTTTCATTTCTTCTTTGATTTCATTCACTGCTGCAGATGTTGTTTCACACTTGGCGGCTAAAGCTCTAATCCCCGATGATGTAGCGGCAATTGCGGCGGCGGTGTACTCTTGGCCGGCTTTCATTTCGGCTGCGGCGGTTTCTTGGCAGGCTTTCATTTCGGCTGCGGTAGTTTCTTGGCAGGCTTTCATTTCTTTCATTTCGGCTGAGGCGGTTTCTTGGCAGGCTTTTATTCCAGCAAGCATTTCCATCAACTGCTTCATTTGGTCTTCCATCATTCCTCTAGTAGTCGGCATTCAAGATGACTTGACCCCACTTCTGACACCACTGTTATGAATTTTTCCGCTGAGGCAATGATGGCACAGTTTTTACAGTATAAAAATATTTATTCTCTCTTCAGAAAACTCACAAAATTTATTCACAGGCAACAGTGTAATCGCTCACAAGCTTCAACACAAGCTTTAGCAAAAAAAACAACTTCGAATACAGCGATTATACAAGCTCACTCCAATAGGTAAACAAAGCGATAAGCTTTCATCGAAGTCCAAAGTCAATCTGAAAACTTTCCCGATCGTCGGTCTTTTATACTTGGAGCGAGAGAACAATCGAGAAATTTCCAGCCAATTCGTCGGAAAAGAAACGTCTCGAATTTTCTCGATTGCTTTAGGTGTTGCCACCTTTTTCTAACCTGTATAATCGCTGTTAAAAAAATAAAATAAGATAAAAATAAATTACAATAGAATTTTAAATTAATACGTCACTATTTACACTATATACAGACAATTTGTGCAACAATACTTTCCTAAATATTTATAGCATACTTTCATATATACCTTCCTATATACAAAACTTCTATTCAAATCACATCTGTCAGAAATGAAAGTTTATGCTATAAGTATACAACAGCTATTATTCGTTAAAACTATCTTTCAGTTTAATTAGAACTTCTGTTTACTCTTTCTAAAGTAAAAGAACCATAGAGGTATTTTTTACCATTTAAATTCTATGTGGAAGACGAATTCGACAGAGGAAGGTCAATTCATAAAAAAGCACTATGTATTTGACCAGGGCCTGATTTAGAAATTTTTTTACTGTAGGCCCAACATTCAGAGAGGGGCCCCAATAGCAAATATTTATTTCCTTACGTCACAATATTACCAGATCAAGCTACATTCGTTAAGACTAACTTTTTACAATTAAAACTCATAGTTTACTTTCACACGATTTTTTTGTTAGTATGATCATGATTTGCCCAAAACTTTTGAATTAAGCAAGACCCCCCCCCCCCCCCTGAACACTGATTTTAAAGCACACTTTCCTGTATTTTAAACTTACATTTTACCACAGGGTCCACAAATTATATAATAATAAAGATTACTTAATTTTATAACAATAATTGTAAATAATACAAAGTAACTGTTTCCACGATCTCACCAAAAAGGAGGGCCAAAAAAGTCCACGGAAGAGCCTACAAACCAACCAATCACAAAGACCTCTTTCATTTCATAATATAAGAAATTGTATATGATTGGTGAACATCTCTTTACAAGAGACGAGAGAAGGAGAACAGCGGCGTAAAGCCTTTGTCTCCTGTACATATGAAGAAGTTGCATATGATTGGCTGAACCAAAAAGATTTGCTTAATTAGGTTTTATTAGGTTAATCTATCTAACTTAACTCTCTGTGACTATAAAAAATATGGAATTTGCGGATGTCTAACTAAAATTTTTTTATTATTTTTGTTCAGTACTTCCCATAAAAAGACCATTATATTTAAAATTTTCAAAAACTTTCAAAATTTGGGGGCCCTCAAGTTTGGGGGCCCCTAGGCCCGGGCCTAGTGGGCCTAATGATAAATCAGGCCCTGTATTTGACAATATTTTATTTTTAAAAAGTTCTCTAAAAAGTCTACGATTTAAAAAAGGTTTAATGATGACAGACACTGTAATGAGACGAGATGAAGTCAACAATGGTTCCTACCATTAATAGGCATGTAATAACAATAAATAGGTATTTTTAAAAATACAGTAGCTGTATTCCTAGATAGTAAACACGTACCATTTTGGATAAAATGGAGGATATAGTTTTTATTTACTCTCCATTTTTTCCTAAATGGTATGTGTTTATTTATTCTTTCAAAAATTATATTTAAAAAATCCCAAACCAGAATTTTTTTCCAGGATTTGGAAATGGAATAAATAAACTAATCCCATTTTCGAATTCAATCAATTACCTGTCAATTACCTCAATTACCTGTATGCTAGAACGATAAATAGTGCAGGAGAATGGTTTCATTTTTTAGAACTTTTCTCTCAGTGTAGCGAACTGTACTTATTGCTCTAATGTAAAGTTAATCAAATAAGTTGTGAAACTCTTCCAGGAAATAGCAAAACATTGTGGCAAAATGTGTTTTAATAACTTTTTCTAAGTTACTGACTCTGGAGGATATGCGTGAAACTAAGTAATGAAACACGACAAATGTATATTACAGCAGTAATTTGTTGCACATCTTTTGTTTCGTTTCTAACATACTTTTTACTCTCAATTATCTGTATGTAAAGACAAGGTAATGAAAGTATTGTATTCGATAATTTTTTTTCTTTGCATTTCTACACGTTTTGGAACGTGCTTGTGTAAAAAAAAAAAATAGCCTTGAAAAAATGTTTGCGTGTGTATCTATAGTCAGCATAACTTCCGACTAGACCTACGACGTCCAAATTTTGTGAACAGGTTAGTGGTTGCCATAGGCCCTGGTGTTAAGGTTTTCGTCAAAATTGCCCTTGCGCAATAAGGTAGCCGCCACTTAAAAATTAATGCTTTTCAGCAATTGACCAAAAAAAAAAAAAAAAAAAAACGACTCTAACGATTTTCATCAAAATCGCTGCAGTAAGGCCTTTTAAGATTCTCTAAACCTCTCCACATTTGAAATTTACATAGTAAATCGATAAAAGCGTAAAAACTTATGAAACGAATGTCTATAACACAGAGTTCGCTCTTCTTGAACATCGCCCTTCAATGACTGTTTCACTAACCTTCCTCTGTTTCACTAACAATAAAGGATAATATAATATTTATTGAAAAACTTATTGTCAGTTTCACCATTTTGGTGGTGCATATGTATAGTGGTGAAGAACGCCAATCCATGGCAAAATTAAATACATTGACTATTATTAAGTGTAATTGTAAGTTGTGAGATGTTCTACACCCCAATTTTTAAACGTCTCAGAACTGTTTCGTATAATACTTGTTTTCTTACAGGCATTGAACACAAACTAAAGCTGTTAAATTAAACTTTGCTATTTGATATTTTCTTTCTTTATATAAGTTGATGAAATTTTTTTACGACGACCTTTGTTTGACAGGTTAAAGAATCAAGTATAGAGTAAAGAAAGCTTCCTAAAAGTGAAGAGTATAGAAAATTAATTCTTCTTGCCAGTTATATATGTAGATAAATGTTGTAACGATGATTGTTACAATCTTCAGCAATAAAATGTGTAAAAGTAAAATAATATTGTATTTGTAACTTCATATTTATTTATTGCAGTTCAGAAACTATGTGATCAAAATGATTACTTAACCTAGGTAAACACTGGGAATATGATTGGAATAGTAACATATAACAATATTGTCAGATATTATAAAGGCAAAATTTTCAAATTAAGATAAAAAAAGTTACAGATTTTGAGATGTTTTGCATGAAGAACATGACTCATTTTAAATTCAAACTTCTCTATTGGATCATTTACAAAACTTTCTTTTAAATAAATGCTCTGTCATATTGACCGTTTCACAAGGGCTTTCTTTCATAATAATAGTAAAGACTATTATACAGTAAGAAGGAAAATCACATAGTTACAATGGCTTAAAATTTATCTCAAAGAATACCAAACGGTTTTTCAACTGGCAACTTCTATGCCCTTCAACGGGTCCTTAGCAGCGTGATGCCACCCAGCTGGTAGAATAATAAAGTTTAACTTAAGAGTTTTTGCACAAGGAACGTACAACTAAGAAAAAGTATACTGTAAAACTTTCATATAGTCTTCAGCAATTTAAATCGACACAGTGAATATTGATTTCAAACAAACAGACAGGAAATTCAGTTTGACAGTATGATATGCTAAATCTAATTATAACGGTGTCTGACCTGCAAGCGAGAGCAACTGCAAGCTCCTCATGGTGCAAAGATGCTGCAGCCCGAAATCCCTGATCTGGGTGCACCACCGCAAGTACAGAATGCGAAGATTCACCATGGTGGACAGGTAGCCAACGCCGATGTCCGTCACGTGGACACACCTGTAAATAAATTAAATTCATTTAACAACAACTTCGTGAATATAAACAACGTTTAATTACAAAAAAGTAATATAACAGATTGCTGATGGGACCAAAGTTCTCTCAAAAGGGCGTGTTTCTTTAACAAGAGTTAATAATTCAGTTTTGAGAAACAAGTCAGGGGAAATGTGGTAGATATTGGGGTGTATGATAAATAATATGCAAGAATTTAAATAGCTCTGAGAATAATCATTGGTCCCGTTCTGACATCTCTAGTCGAAAAATATTTAATTAGCAGATATTTCTAAGATTTTATAACAGTTTAAAAAGGTCCATGTGCTGAATTTTACTCAGAAGTCTTATAATTACTCCTTTGAAATTGATTGGTATGAATTAAAGTTAGGATTTTTGCATTTCCCTATATTTTGGAACATCCCGATCTCAAAAAAGTGATCTAGAAAAAATTTAAGTCTTCGTGTACGTGGCCAGCATAATTCCCAAGCAAATTGACCTACGATGTTCAAATTTGGTGAGCAGGTTAGGGATGGCAAAAGGACCTACCATTAAGGTTTTCGTCAAAATCGCGCATGCGCATAAGGTAGCTGCCATTGAAAAAATCATGTTTTTCAATGCTGAAAAACGGCTCAAACGATTTTGATAAAAATCACTGTGCTAATACCTCTTAAGGTATTCTAAACATCCCCACCTCCGAAATTCCCATAAAAATGCTTCAATATCGCAAAAAATATCGCCAAACTGGCCATTTTTTCTAAACGAATGATGGAAATTTAAAAACGGTAAATGACACAAATTCACATCAGTAATAAAGAGTAATTGAAAGTTGCGCGATGTTCCACACCCCTAGTTTTTATTAAATAAAAAGGAACAAAAAAACTCGCCTATTTAGCAAGTTTGGCTACGAAAGAAGTTCTCATTTTAAATTTTGACCAAGAATGTTGTCCCGAATAGGCAGACAGACAGACGTTTGTCATAACAGCCCAGTGTAGGAGATAATACCAGATCTACTATTATAGCTTCTATACCAAAGACACGTGCGATATATTATACAAATAAAAGGTCATTCCGTAATCTTCTCAGAGCTATAACACATTTCAATCGGAATAAAATTTTAAATTCATATCAAAAACAAATTTAATAAAATATGCTATTTATCAGTTTAAAGGTCTCTAAAATAATAGCATATTTATTTAAAAATCAACTGGAAATTACGAAATTAATCAAATGAATATTTTAACCGCTTGCACCTTCATTGAAGAATTTGTAGAAGCAGCGGCTATGTAGTGGCAAAGACTGCCATGATTTCAAAGGTTTAAAATAGAGTCAACAACATGCTTTTACAGCTTCATTAGTTTAATGTTCAGACCGTTATAAAGCAATGAAGCTTTAACAGCATCATTAGTTAATAACGTTAGGTGACTGTTAATAAACAGAATAATTCAGAAAAAATCATTATAAAATGAAATTTTCTGTTAATGCGATTTAAGATCAATCCAATAATTCGATATAATTGGATGGATTTTTTGCTCCTCCCCATTTTCTTCCTTAATGTTCGTAATAAAAAAAAATCCCATTACGACTTAAGTGTACTTTCCTTAATGGTTTTGCAGATAATTCCAATCGCTATTACATTGTGAATGTTTCATTCGTCAGGTATTTAAATAAGTGTCGTCGTTTATAATGAAAGGTTAAAAAATGCACTTTATTTTTGTAAAGTTCATTACAAACTTGCAATTGTAATCATTTTCATATATATATATATATATATATATATATATATATATATATATATATATATATATATATATATATATATATATATAAAAGGAGCAAATAAGCACTGGTCAGTTAAAAGTGGCGGAAACCACCAAAAGATTTCTTGAGGATACGGGGTCTTCGAAAATATTACTATTGGTAAAATATATAATTAAAAATCTTCTTTTAGTTGCATTCAATTTCGGGTGCTGCTTTCAATGCGCTTTTTTTTTTTTTTTTTTTTTTAATTGGCAATCAAAGTTCCCCTGTTAGACGTTGGAGAGAAAACGATTCATTCAGTTCGGATTGAATGTGACGTCAAGAAATCCCAAACATCTTGGCTTGAAATGCAGCAGCGGAAACCAGTTTTGTAAAGTTTCTCACAAATCCCGCCAACTTGTACGGGATATGGCAATGGTCTATCAAATCAACGTCAACTATTTGGCAGAAACTTCACGATAACCATAAAAATGAAAGGCTCTCTTGACGTCACATATTCTGTTGAGTGTTTTAATCGGACTGGTTTTATCTCGGTTTTGGGTCATTTTCTTTTCTTAATATTTAAATAACTCATTTTCTTAAAGAAATTTTGTTTTTGGAATCAAAAAGAAATTTTTCCTAAATATAAACTAATTTCACTCGTTTTTAAAAAATGCGGGAACTGTCCATTGAGGGCATTTGCCACTAACTTTTAACTTATGGTGTGTTGGACTCTATTATCATCAAAAGTCACTTTTTATACCCAATCGCGCTGCAACTGTTTGAAGACATTGGTTCTTCGTAACTGTTTGGCTAAATGAACAAAAAATTAACGTGTAAAAGGAGGAGGAGTTAGGAAAGAAATAATACGCACATATACAATCAACGATTTATATTAAAGTGATATGAATTTCTTTTGTTATATTTTTACTTTCAATTACCCATGTGTTAACATAAAGTGTTGTATTCGTAAAAAAAAAAAAAAAAAAAAAAAAAAAAAAAGATTTATTTTTACATTTCTACACGTTCCTGAGTTAAAAAAAAAAGTGGTTTAAAAAGAAATGTCTTTGTGTCTGTCTGTTTTCAGCCTAATTCCCAAAAGGAATGACCTACTGCTTTCAACTTTTGTATACGGATTTGTCGCCATGGAATCTGTTAATAAGGTTTTCATCAAAAAAGTGGTCTGCACATCCCCACCTCCGAAATTTCGGTAGAGATTCGAAACAATCGTTAAAAGTTGAAAAATAGATGTCTTCAACACAGACTTTTATTACCTTGAGCATTACCCATCAACGACTGTTCCTCATCAGTTTCAATTACACGAAATTATAATATAACAATTATCTAAAAACATATCAACAATTTTGGTGGGATGTTTTTTTACCACTGGGTGCAGGTAGCACAGCGGTATTGGCCAAGGTCAGAAACAGGGATTCTGGGAAGATAGGCCAATCCATGCCGAAACTCAAGCATCGTTCCAAAGTACACGAATTTTTTTTAAATAATAAACATATCAAAACCATCGCAAAACATATTTTTTCCCCTTCGTTCTTTATAAAAATACATTTCAATTTTAAAACTCTGTATCAACACTTTAAAACTTTCAGTATATTTTACCATGCATTGGTCGAGATTGGCCAAGATCCGTAACAACGTTCCACATTGGGATTGACCAGTGTTGAGCAATATTGGCCAGCGTATTTGTGCTTCATTCATTAGTGACGAAAATTTAGTAAACTAGCCATTTTTATTCAACTAATAAAAATATAAAAACGAAAACGATTATTTACCGCAATCCACGTCGAATTGAAATCCAAGTGACCAGTATTATAGTTGGTTGGTTGTTTTCAGATTATCTGGCGCAGTCAGCAACACGAGGGCTATAATGCCCCGAAACATTCGTCATTAGACAAGCCAATATACATTTACAAACACCCATGCCTTACACGGGACTCGAACCCGCAACCTCGCGGTCTAGAAGCTAGCACGCTAACCACTATACCGTTTGATCGGCCCAGTATTATAGTATAATTGAAAGTTGTGCGAGCAATCTCTGAGTATATCTGCGGGCTGTACTAAATTAAAATGTCGTGTCCGATGATAATTAACAATTACTTTTAAATGAATAAAATATCATATTTTAAGGAGAAATTTTGAAATTAAATTTTGATTTGGATGATACTTTCGTTCAATGTCACCTTTTGGCTTAAGGGCTGTTCTATTGGATTGAAACTTAATTAACCACCTGTTTTGTATTGTGCTTTAGCCAGAATGTAAACTATTGAAGTTGCGACTTAGTTCATTTTTCCTATCAACAGCAGTGGCGTAACTATCCGGTCTGTAGGGACCGCAATGTGGAGTTGGGGGGGGGGGGGGGATCGCAGCTTCAGGGGGTCTGACGATATGAAAAAAAAAAAAAAAAAAAAAAAAAGTACTGTAAGTAAAATATATATAAACAAAAAATTAACAGTCAGATTATATTCCACAATTTATTATTATGATGAAAATCGTAACAATATTCAAAAATGTAAAAAATAAAAAACTAGGGGTGTGGAATAAAAAACTAGGGGTGTGGAATAAAAAACTAGGGGTGTGGAATATCACAAAACTTTTAATGATACTATAACATTTGTCGTTGCATTAAAATTTGACATGGTGTTATTTACCGTTTTCATATTTTCACTCATTTAAATAAAAATGGCCAGTTTGGCAAAATTTTTTGTAATAATTTTTACATTGGCAAAAGAAAACCCATCAAGATGGTGATGTTATTCGATAGACATTAAATTGTCCTTTCTTGTGCATGAAACAGAAAAAAATCAATTGTTGATGGGCGATGCTCAAGGGCAAGAGCTCTGTGTTAAAGGAACTCGTTATTCAATTTTTTACGCTTTTATCGCAATTAATACGGGAATTTACGGGAATATCGAAGGTGGGGAGAATTAGAACACCTTAAGAGGCATAGAGACTCTAATCAAAATCGTCATAGCCCTTGTTTAGCAATTGCTGAAAAACATGATTTTTCATTATTTTAACCTTATGCGCAGGCGCGATTTTGACAGAAGCCTTAATGGTAAGTCCAATGGCTACCACTAACCAGCACATAAAATTTGATACAGCACAGACTCCTAGAAATAGACATACAGCACAGACACCTAGAAATAGACATACAGCACAGACACCTAGATAGACATTTTTGAAATCAGTGTGTATCAAAACGTGGAGAAGTGATAAATGGTAATTAAAAGTATGGGTAATTAAAAGGGGGGGGGGGTAAACATATGGGTGATTAAAAGTAAAAATTAGCCCCCCCCCCCCCATTTCTCTTCGAAACAGGCCGTCAAAAAACATCTCTTAATTGCAATTCCTTCAATCCTCGGCTAACAGATAATTACAAACAAAGCTATTTTTCGACAACAGATGTTTCATTTGAAGAAGAAATACAAAGTTTATTTTCAATGATGTGCTAGTTATTTCAGATATTTAAAAAACTATGTAGAGCAATGAGCTATGTATTGCAATCAATTATTATTATTATCGAGTCTTGTTACTATACTCTATAGATGTCACCTCAAAAACAAAAACCTGGGGGGGGAGGGGGGGAAGAGGTGGGGGGAAAAAACTTTCTAAAAAGTCTTAAGGTGAGAAGAATTAATTTTGAGCAATGTGTTTCGTATTTTTTTTTTCTTCTTTTTTTTTTTTTTCCCCCTTTGAGGTAATAGAAATGTGAATATTGATATAATTTATGAATATTCTTAGACAAATGCTCTTTAGGAGCTCGTTTCATAACGTAAAAGTTTAGTTCTAACAATTTAAGAATTATGAATTTATTGTGTGCTCATAAGATATTCTAATTTGATATTGGTACGTTTGATTGTGTCTCTGAAATTAAAGTCAGAATTTTTAAAAATGTTGACTTGCATCACGCTGATTATAAATCTTCCAATTGGTTAAAAATTCTGACTTACATTACGCTGATTATAAATCTTCCGATTGGTTAATAATTAAGATAGTTTCTTTAAGTATTTAAATATAGGAAGGGTTTTTATAGTAACTGTGACATAACAGTATTGGCAAAAAGAATCGTTTTTAATTCATGAAATATAAGCCAGTAAGGCTTTGACAAACATCAACACGCCAAAAAAAAGCCATTCCAACCTTTGACCCTGTAACTATGTAAATCAGCGCATTCCAGACAAGTCGAAGAAATGTTTTGGAGATCTATTTTGTGGATTGTTTCACTGGGGGAGGCGCTCGCATCGATTTTGCTGTTGCTATGGTGGCGCAATCGATATGCTGAGTGTGCTCAATGTGAATTTACATCAAAAATCGGCGCCTTTTCTACGAAAAGGGGGCACACGATTTGTGTTCCTTCCCATTTCCCCATCATTAATGGAGGTATAAATAATTTTCTAATGACCACTTCTATCACGCCAAACTAAGGTAGCTCTGGGAAACTTTGGTCAATTGCAGAAGTAGACGTTTGAAGTTTTTTGACGAATGTTTCTGTTTTAGAACGGGAGTCAACGTACCGAGAAAACCCTTTGCTCTTCATTTCAGATATCATTAGTCTGATTTTTCTGCTTATTTTTTATATACTCTATTGATTAACATTATCATTACATTTGCTCATAGCTACTAAATGTATTCAATAAGCTTTTTAAACTAGGTTTAAAATAAGACACGTATGGCCATAGGCTATAAAAACTTCAATTTTTTTTTTTTTTTTTTTTAAACTTTTACCCGCAGTTTAATCTAAGAAATAATTATTTTTACTCTTACATATCATGGCTAAATACAACTGTCTGTGTAAAAGTGTAGATTTTTTTGCTTTTAAATACTTATGACTTGTAGATTTATGTCATATGCTATATTTAGCTTTAGCATCTTCCTGTAAAAAATTATAAAGTAGTGACTTAACTTGTCCAAGCGATTTTTACTTCTGACAAGTGCAACCACACAGCCCGAGGAAAGTGCAGCTACGCTTGTCACGGATTACTTTTTGCCTATTTTTTTATTACAATAAAATTTATTTAAAATTGTATTATTTGTTTTAAACATTTGTGTATTATTTAAATTTTCTTAGGCTTTCACGTGTTTTAGGGTTCTTAGGATTTAATATCAGTGGCGGCCCGTGGTTTTAAAATGTTAGTGCAGCCGGAAACATGCGACTTCTTCCCCCCCCCCCCCTTCCCAACCACACACACACTTTCCACAATCATTTACAACAGCGTTAACCAGTGCGCGGCCCGCGACAGAATTTTCTGCGGCCCGCCGGCACCACAAAAGATTTTTAAAAAAAACTCAAATTTCAAGGTATGGATTTTTTTTTTTTTACATAAATGTAATTTATCCGAAATAATATGCGTTAACTATGTAGAACAGAGTTCTCCACTACGTACCCGAAGAAACTATATAAAGAAGCTTTCAACTATATGAAGAAGCGGTTTTCAACAAGAAAAAATACAGGAATAACTTAAATGAATCTCATTTTTGACAATTTATTAAAATTGACTGCAACAAATATTCCTGCAATAGATATCGACTGCAATAGACTGCAATAGAAATATTGACTGCAATAGATATCGACTATATCATAAAATAAACTGAAGAGTTTAAATACTTTTATTAGAAGTTAGGTCAAGATGCATTGTCACGTTGAAACAAAAGATTCACTTCTTTTTTTAGACTAATACTTTCTAACTAATAATAAAAACTAATATTTTTTTAAATATTTGAAAAAAAAGAAGAAGAAAATCAAATATCAATTGTAATTTTATTAAGATAAAAAAATTAATATTTTTTCCAGTTCTTAGAAATACTATATTGGGGAGATCTTTGTACCTAGGGCCAACCCACTTTTATTGAATACTATTTAGTTCTAAGTTTTATTATTCAGTTTGGTGAGTGGCAACGCCAATAGCGTTTTTGGTATCCATTTTGAAATCTTTGAGTAGAAAGCTGTGGCAAGTTATGAATGGAAACAGTTTTTATATGGTCTGAAGTAACATTTTGGAGCTCATCTCTGCATTGTTTTACAATGGTACGTCAAATACTTTTCTTTGAATTCCAGTAAATAATTTTGTTTGTAACATTAAGTACTAAATGAGATATTTAAATAAGTGACTTCCCCACGTGCATTTTTAATTAGAAGAAAATTTGTATGAATAGCCAAGTCTTGTACCTAGGTCTATGGCCCTAGGTACAACTGCAGTAATATTTTTTATGTTTTTATTTTATTGAAACACTTTTCGAATAAATGTCGGAAAATGGCCTTAATTATCTGAACCATTTAGATTCAATCAAGTTATTTTTAATTGGATATTACTTAAATGGGAGGGATGTTTTGCTCTAGAACTTTTAATGGGCTTGACTTAATAATAATTGGAAACATTATTATTATTAATTTGTTTATAAAAACATTGGCTGGTTAATTTGTATGCTCAACGATCAATTTTTATGCACTATGTAGGCTAATCAGGGTAACGTTGATTTCGAATCACAACGAACACTCATGCCTAACACGGGATTCAAACCCGGCACCTTTGACAGAAACGTAGAAAAATCGTGAAAAAATCTGTGTTTGGAATTGAGACAACTTCATCCAAAGAACTATCAGACATTGTAAGTTCTTCTGATTCCACAGATCATGTAAGTTCTATTGTAGCTGATATAAGTGATACTATTGAAAAGGGGGATTTCTGTTTGACAAAATTACAAGACAAAAAAACTGAATATTTTTATGTTGGAGATATAATAGATGTTAAAGAGGAACAATATAATGCTAAATACTTGAAACAAATTACATGTTCAAATAAGTTTCTCTATGATAAAGAAGTTGCTTATGAAATTGAGAACAAAAATATTGTGTTCAAATAACCAAAACCAAAATCTGTAAGTGCTTCAAAACGACAATGCAGGCAGCTTACTTTTGAAATCATTTTTTTAAATTATAATATTTAATAATGCATGAATATACTTGTAATCCTCTAATAATTTCGCACATGGCTATTTAAATAGTTACTGTATGTTAACTAATGGCTAATAAATCAATTACCTGATTTTGTTTCTCTTTTATATAAATTATTTGTGCATATTTTCTGTTAATTACGGAGTGAAACCTAACTTTAAGGGAATGGCCCTAGGTACATTGACTACTGGCCCTAGGTACAGTACCCCCCCCCCCCCAAAAAAAAAATCAGAACGATGGCTATACCTTGTGCTCCAATTGTTGAAATAACAAACAAAAGGTACCGTTGCAATCGTGGAAGGTTTTTAATAATTGCATTTAATTTTTTTTGTCATAAGGGGTCATCTACATATTAAAACAGAATCAAATTTTAAAAAGTTCAATAGCAACCTCATAATATTATCCCATATTTGGATTCAGCATCCAAAAAAATGTCAAAATACAAAAATTCATAATTTTCTAATGAATGGTTTGTAATTTAAAAGATAAAAAGAAAATGATAAATTAATGTTAAATAAAAAAGTTGGTTTTTTGGCCATAAATACTTAAATAATCAATACATTTCAGTAATTTTTTTTTTCAAAAGATAGTTTGTAAATTGCCAAACATAAGTAGCAATCAATTTTTGCATCCCTTTCTTTTTTAATAATTAATTATTAATTAATAAAACAATTAAAAAAAAAAATTTGAATAGAAACATATATTTTTTTTGCTTTCATTAGATTTACCATGGTCTAAAACCCCCACACATTTTTTTTTCTTTCCATTTTGACTCTTAGTTCTCGATTTTTTAGCAAAAATGTAAAAAACGCTCCCTTTTAGGGACCGTATAGTAGACGACTTTTGAAAACTATCAAAGATTAGTTCAAGGTAAACTAGAGGTGTGGAAAATAGCTCAAAGTTCAATTATCGTGAAATGGGGTGAATAGGAACATAGGGTGAATCGGAACAGAATTTCTTGAAATTACAAAAAGAAATATTATTTTATACAAACAAAGCAGTTTTATTTTTTTTAAATATATTTTTTTAATCTGTCGAACGTGTTTGGAATCGTGGAACATATGTTTTGTGTGGTTTTCAACAGTGTCCTTTTTTTTTTAAAAAAAAAAAAAAAACTTTCTTAAATTACATTTATTTAAAACAAAATTTTTTATGCAATTTCAATAAATTATCCTTTAAAAATTTTACTGAATCATGTGATTTTTTTATTCTATAAATAATTTCAACGATCAAGTTACATTTGTGTTTACAGTGAAATGTTTCTGTAAAATAATCACGCTTTGCTGAATACTGTTTACTAATGCCTACATTTAATATTTATTAATTTTCTAATTATCAGTAGTATACGTTATACTTCTGCAATTACAGTTTTCGATATTTTATTTATTTCGTGTGAAGAATGCACATCTTTAATGCTGTAAATAAATTATGTTACTTTTGCGTTTACTTGTTATTTTTGTATTAATCTTAAACATGACACTATAAATCCAAGTAGTTTCTATGCAATTTTAGACTAATACTTGTATTTTTTAATCTTCGTGAAACGCGCCACATTGACCGTTCTATTTCTCCCGCTGTGAAGAAGAACCTTAAAAATACCTTTCGTTTTATGGAAATTTTCCTTGAAGATAGGACAAAAAATGGTCGAAACATTTTCGCTCATAAGAGACGTGTTTTTCAACATAGTGCATTGAAATTTCGTATATAGAGTAAATGATGTATTCTAAATCGAATGAACTGATAAAAAATAGGGGTTCGTATTGAAATTTTCGAAGATAGCTTTACTTTTACTTAGTAAACGGTCCCTTAAGAAAAAAAATGCATCAGATATAGAGAAAATAGTAAGCAAAACATTTTGGTGCAAACCGTAAGATTCTACGATAATTAGAACCGAAGATATAGCCATCGTTCTGATTTTGTTTTGGGGTACTGTACAACGAGGTCTTGTACCTATATTGCTATTTGTGAAGTTTCTTTGTAAAAAAAAAACCTTCTATTTGTCAGAATCTATAATTTTAAGTGTTTATACTTATCCCAAAGGGAAATACTTAGTATACCGATGTGTGCATATCAATTTCACAATTTTTAACGGGTCAGTTGCTATGTTCACTGTGATTTGAAAAAAGGTGGCCCTAGGTACACAGATTTCCCCTGCTGTTAAATATAATAATAATTAAAGATACA
Organism: Linyphia triangularis; assembly: GCA_963978545.1. Classification (NCBI taxonomy): domain Eukaryota; kingdom Metazoa; phylum Arthropoda; class Arachnida; order Araneae; family Linyphiidae; genus Linyphia; species Linyphia triangularis. The sequence continues at coordinate 49,995,071 of OZ021729.1, read as the reverse complement.
TATTTTGGGGAATACAGACCACGAAAAGCTCCAACATACGTCATACGGCCCGCCTCTAAAAGTTAGTGGCGAAAGCTGATTATACAATCACACTTGATTTTTTTTTTTTTTTTTTTTTTTTTTTTTTTTTTTTTAATTTTAATTTTAAAAATCGGATTTTTTGCCTTTAAAAGTACAGAATAAGTAATGGTGTTTAAATGAAAAAAAAAATTAAGTTTGATTCAAAAATTAATTAACTAATTATCTCGTTATAATTAGCATATTTTTGATCAGTTATTTCTCGAGTTTCATGGGGCCAAGAAAAGAAGTTATGGTTGGAAATGGTTCGTAATATCATTCTTAATGTTATGAGCCCCCACCTAGTTTCTGAAATATGTAGTTTTTTTAATAGAATTTTTTTTATTGAAAGTAGAAAAAATTGCTAGTTTTCTAAAAACTTTTGCAATTAAAAATCTAGCAAAATTAATTTTCTTTTCAAATCAATTTGACTGAGGTTCAAAACATTTAATAGCTAATGTATATTTTAATTCTCAAATCATTTTTGAAAAAGATTGTATTAAACTTCAGTTATCACTGTTTAAATGAAGATTCACGTGCTAAAAACACGATTTTTTAGATAATGAGTTTAAAATATTCAAATTTATTTTCAGAACAAAACAGTACTTTCAAACTTATGAAATTATTCTCTAGCCATCAGATGATACTATTATCTTGCAAAAATTTCACTTAGAGATTATTTTAAAGCAGAAATTCTCAAGGCCAGCCAAAGTCGGAAAATTACTTCAAAAATGACTTTTTACAAAAAGAATTCTAATAGGGCTACAGCTCTGAAATTTTCAACATAAGTGGTTTTGACTTTCTAATTAGACTTTTGACAAACAGAAAGTAAAATTGTAAATTGTTTTTTAATTAATATTTTCAAATAAGTAGCTTTGGCCTTCTAACTTTGCTTTTTGTTCTTAATCGTAAATAAATTCGTAAATAATCCAGGATGATGTTGTGTGTCGTATGGGTTCAGTGGTACCAAATACGTAAAAATGAAACATATATTTATTATTGGGTAACACCGTAAAGAACGGAGCGCCAAGGCGCGCGTCCGATCTATTTTAATCTCTATATATATAAGGCAAAGCCCTCACTCACTCACTCACTCACTCACTCACTCACTCACTGACTCACTCATCACTAATTCTCCCACTTCCCACATAGTCACAACTCTGAAAATCGGCACAAATATCAACAATGGTAAAAATAGAAAAAGTAAACTATTCCGATCTCGATTAACACACTTTAAGGGGTCGAAAAGGGGTCAAACGTTCCAAACGGGGGACATTCGAAAATCCTACTTCCCACATAGTCACAACTCTGAAAATCGGCACAAATATCAACAATGGTAAAAATAGAAAAAGTAAACTATTCCGATCTCGATTAACACACTTTAAGGGGTCGAAAAGGGGTCAAACGTTCCAAACGGGGGACATTCGAAAATCCTACTTCCCACATAGTCACAACTCTGAAAATCGGCACAAATATCAACAATGGTAAAAATAGAAAAAGTAAACTATTCCGATCTCGATTAACACACTTTAAGGGGTCGAAAAGGGGTTAAACGTTCCAAATGGGGGACATTCGAAAATCCTACTTCCCACATAGTCACAACTCAGAAAATCGGCACAAATATCAACAATGGTAAAAATAGAAAAAGTAAACTATTCCGATCTCGATTAACACACTTTAAGTGGTCGAAAAGGGGTTAAATGTTCCAAACGAGGGATATCCGAATGTTCCTCTTCCAATGTAGTCATTTTTCTGATATTTTTTTGCAAATGTTAAAAAAATAAGTCATTCCAATATCGATTAACGAATTTTTAAGGGATGAAAAGACGACGCAACATTGAAACTATACGAGGATTAACTTAATGTCTAATTAACTTAATTCCAATACAGCTACTACTTTGAAATTTAGAACTAAGAGCAAACATAAACACAATAAACTATTCCAGTTTACTATTCACAATTATAAATTTCGTTTAAAATGTCAACAAAGGAAAGTTCCTATTTTGATAAATCAATTTGTCGGGATCGAAAAGGGAGCAAACGTCTGAAGTGTAGAATACATGAATGTCTTTTGATCGCTAAAATGCTAATGGTAAAATTTCGTAGCGCAGCACGGGTATTCAGCTAGTTACGTATACAGAGAGAGTGTTACATGGGAGGGGAAGGGTTTTTATCTTCTTCCCACGCATGCGCGCAGGCAGCAGAACACTTATTCGTAATTCCCAACACTTTTCACAAACATGTGTTCCAATATTCTCAAAGAGGTTATTATAATATTAACGGTGAACTTTTTTTTTCTCGACAAGGGAGGGAGCTCTAATATGAAGGATTTACTGAATAGTTTTTAGTGAGTGAAGCTAGTATGCTTATGTAGTAATGAACCTTTCAGCGAGCGAAGCGAGCCCATGCTTGCATTGCAATGAATCTTTCAACGAGTAAAGTAAGCCTGTGCTTATGTGTCAATGAACTTTTAAGCGAAAAAAGCGAGCTGTGTTTGTTACAATTAAACTTTTAACGCGTTCAGTTTTGCGTAGCAATGAGCTTTTCTGAGAGCGAAGCGCCAAAAGCTGAGACCTATACACCAACGACGGGTTTCGACAACATGGGGTCACGCAGCTAGCTTATTATACAGAAGACTGTTGACAAACTTTTTTTTGTCGGTCAATTACGAGAATGTAAGAATTAGCTGACTTCTTTATTATTATTATTATTTTAATTTTAATTATTATTTGGTTTCAAGAAAGTTTAAAAAAAAAAAAACTCTTTCACAAAGTCTAAGTAGCGAGATTTTCTAAGAAAGTTCATTTTTCTGGACCACAGTACATTAAGTATTTATACATACAATGTGAATAATGATAATATAAATTTATTTTAAATAAATAGTTTATACAGATGTACAAACAAAGTTGGGAAAGAGAAAAAAAATAACTGGCAAAAACTTCGTAGCCGATAAAAGGTATCGTCAATTGTATAAGGCGTTAGTACCTCCTTTTTTTCATTATTATTTCATGAATTTAGAGGCTTCACGATAAGTGGACAGTTTCTCCTCTATTTATATATGCTATTAGGTACTAGTATTCTAAATTTTATAATTCTACCCCTAATAGAAATATATTAGAATTAAGATTCATATTTGTTTAACATTGTCTCCTTCAGGGGATTCGGAGGAGAAAATCTCAATTTGGAGATTTTTTCCTTTGTCTACATGTTAAACCTTATAAGCATATCTAATTTCATAGTTCTAGCTCTACTAGAAGTACCTTAGTATATTAATAATCAGTGAGTGAGTGACTGAGTGGGTCTCAAAATATGCAGTTTTCTATCGTTTTGAATTTGATTACCTCGACAAACAATATAATTGAAGACTTGAACCTTAGTGGCTAACAGGTACCCTTAAAAAAATTCAGATCTCATGTATACTGTAATATACAGATACGAGAGGGTCAAAATGCTACTAAGTTGCTTTCAATAAAAGGTGTTTGACAGTGAACTTCGCGAGTGTACTGCCGTGCACTTAGAAAATATATATAAGATAATAGGATTGATTTTTCTTATACAGTATATTAATTTCTATTTATTTAATATTTTTATATTTATTTAGTATTGATTTCTTCTTACATTGTGGAATGGAAGCATCGGTGTACGACTAAAATTTAATTGCTGGTAATCTTTTTTGAAATGCCCCTTTCAATCTCTGGCTCTAATCGGGACCTCACATTCCATCCAAATAAAATAGTAATAATAATAATAATATAACTAGTGTTTACATTTCTTGAATTTAAGCTGCTTTAGCTTTGAATATTGTTTTGTACAATCTTTCTTGTTTAATATTCTGTGTTTTTATAATAATATTGTACTTTCACTATAATTAATCTTCTTTCGTTATGATAATACGTTATTCCTTTAACAGTTGAAATTCAAGATCTTAAACTTTTTCTTTTTTAGAACTTATTAATTCATTCTCTAAAAATTAAAGAATTCCTTCGCGTTCTGTTATCTTTATGACTAATAACAAAACCCACTTACTCTCTTAAAACCGCCTCCACAGTAGTCATACCGGCGCTGCTCGATCTTTCGATAATCGAAATCGTTGTTCCCACATTCCATTTATGATTCCTTCCCTCAAGGCCATTGAAAAGGAACATAAAAAGAAAGGTGGGGAGAGCCAATAAAGGTCCGAAAAGGAACTTGAATGGGAGGATGCGTAACCATGGAAACGGGACAGAGAGAACATCCACGAATAGAAATCCGTCTTCCTCATCAGTTAGGAGGCGGAGGGAAATCAGTGGAATGCTCCTTTCCTTCCCTCTCGGAATGAAGTTTCGCTCTAATTCCTGAGCTCTAGCCGAAAAGGATTACTTTATTTTCGCTCTCTCAAGTCGGTCATTACGGCGGTAATGGGAGGTGAAATGTCTTATAGATGTCCGATTTCATATTGAGGAGTTTTATTTTTACCACTTCTGTCTTGTTAAGGTTAAATGTCGATTCTGCAACTTTCAGAATGTATGAGTTTTGATATTTTTAACTTGCTTGTCAGAGAAAAAAAGTTTTATCTTAAAATATTAGTTTTGTTTAAATTAAAATTTTCCTGTGTACATTTTAAATCGGCAATATGCCACAATAATTCCAGAAATGTAGTATATGTTTTATAAAAGCATTATATTAGTTTTAAAACAGACCACGGCAGTTTCAATGTGCACCAGCCTCCTTAGGTACACACCAATCTTTAGCGGCCTTCGAGGACCGAACACACAATCCTCTGATCATAAGTTCGATACTCTATCCACCAGGTTAGTGGTATAACTGAAATAATTTTAATTGATCATTGTTGAAACTCTTTCCTGCTGCCAAAATTGTTTTAAACAAAATAAATAAAATTCAGATACCAAGCTTAGTTCAAACATGTTCAATTTCGTAATATATATGACTGAAACCTTCCCCTATTAAGGTTGACGAGGCAAAATCGTCGAAGGGCTAATTAACCCACTTTCTGTCTTTGAATCCAGCTGAATTTCGGCAAATAGACTCGTTGTGAATGACAATCTATTCAATCAAGGATTGGCGGCAAAAAAAGAAGTTAGTAAATAGTTCAGAATGAATCTTTTGTTCTTATAGTGGTCAAACAGTATGAAAACACGATCTGACCTCAAGAAATTGCAATTGCATATAAAAATTGGCAATGCATATAAAGGATTTATATTAAAACTTTGTTTTTATGGATTATATTATGTATTCTCTTATTTCAATTTCTTCAATGACTTCGAATGGCAGCAGTTTAAAACAAACCCACATAGTAATAACGTTAGATATCTGCGATGAGCTGCGACATCATCATGTAAGGCCCGTTCTATTAATTGTTAAAAAGGTTAAACTAAAACGTGAACATAGGATAATAGACCTTATGCAAGGCGGTAGTAAGATTTTCAGTTAAATAGGGTTTCGTCAAATGGCTTAACTTCGAATATGGTTGTAACTAATCACAAACACAATGCACATTTAAAATCAAATTCGAATTTTTACTGATGTTATTCGAAAAAATCCACATTTCATTTCCCTCGAAAATAGCATTTGACTGTGATGTTGCCATGCGTAACCTCTATGGAACTTACAAGCAATTATTTTAAGCATCTGCATCCTCCATTCTACCTATCCAGTCACTCACTACATATGTTTACTTGAATTTAATACACTAAATTATTTGTTCAGCCAATCACAAACGCGTATAACCTTTTCTCAGCGTTTAAAAGTTAAATGAGATGTCGTCATATTTATATTATACAAAACTTTTCTAAGGTGCGTGATTTATGAGTCACAACAAGATTCAATGATAATATAGAGATGTTGTCAACAACATGTTTTTTTCTCCCTAAAGTATCTGGCATCTGGTAATGCCTTTTTGCTCTGCTTGGTAGAGAATCACTTATCTCTAAAGCTTGGCGTACACTATTGCTAAGCAGAGCAGAGCAGAATGAAGTGGACTTGATTAGAGCCAATTGCAAGGCTGTCGACGTCCATTGTAGCACGAAGCTCGTGTTACAATGGACGTTGACAGACTTGTAATTGGCTCTAATCCACTACTCTCTGATCTGCTCTGCTCTGCTTAGTGGTAGTGGAAGCCAAGCTTAACTACAAGATCTGTATAGCTCACCAGCAGCTTCTGCTCCGAAAGCAGATGAAGCCAATTGAATACTTGCTCATATCTCTACTAAGTGAGGTGGTATCGTGTACAAATGACAGATACAACACCTAGATACCCGATATCTCTTTTGTCTAATGGTTAACGCACCTAAAAGTTCCTGGTTCGACTCCTCGTTAGCACACTTAGCTACATTATGTAATAGGTGGCTCATGGTTACAAACAAATTTTAATTAGTTTGGGAGAAGTTGCTAATATAGGTCTCTATGAGGAATATTAAGCCTTCTTGGGCAAACAAACTTGTCAACAACCATCAAGCACGCCCTTCCCAGGATGTTAGTTAGAGATCAGCCTAGAAAATCCGTCGATTATCCAAATCATCAAATTATCCATACAAATGACGTCTCAATTCTTGGTTAATAGTTGACATCGTGATGATCATGATTGCGCATTTGTATTTGCCATTGAACTCTAACTGCAACTGCAGTGGTATTGGTTTACTTATCGCTGCTGATTCGTCAACTTTATTCTTGTCCTTTCTCATGAAAAAAATATATATTAATTCAAATTAAAGAGAATCATCAAACATTTCCTATACACATAAGTAATTTTAAACATATTTAAAAAGTATGTTTGTTACCATGGTAAATGATTCTAAAGTATATTGTTAAAATTTTCGGCACTAATTTATTTAATGCATGGGACATCACATACTGCTATACGCGAGAAAATGAAATATGCGGTAACTATTGCAAATATTTTCTTGCGCAAGATTCATTTAAAGATTTATTGTGAACTAGCAGTGAGGCCCCCCGCTGCTGGGGACCCGTTGAAATACATAGAACTTTACATTTGAATAGATGTAATATAAGGCATTCGGTGATTTTTTTCATTAAACAATCAGAAAAATAACAAAATTCAAAACCAAAGTATCTTAAAAAAAAAAAAAAAAAATTAATAATCACAAGTTAAAATATAAATATTAAGGGTACTCTTCCGTTAGGCGGTTACCAGTTGGCGCCAAGCCTAAACGTTTACCCGTTTAAATGACGCGTAAATGTATCGTTAATTCTAAACATAGGAAGTATAAATTATTTGAAAGTTGTTAGTTTGGATTAGTTAGGGCTGCAATTTGATAGTTTTTATCTGATACTCGGCTAACAAGATATACAGGAGAAAACTGGTCACCTTGAAGAAAATGCCAAAAAAGTTGGTTTGGCAATAAATGAAAATAAAACCAAAGTAATGAAAATAAACAGCAATAATAGGTCAAAAGTAATCATTAACTCCAATGAAATTGAAGAAACAGATAGGTTTACATACCTTGGTTCCATAGTAGACTCACTGAGTGGAACGGATGAAGACGTCAAATGTAGGATTAAAAAAGCTCAAAATGCTTTTAGAATGCTTTTTAAAGTATGGAAGTCATCAAACTTAAACATTTCTCTTAAATTAAAAATTTATAATGCAATAGTAAAGTCAATACTACTATATGGCAGTGAAACTTGGAAAATCACAAAGCAACAGGAAAATAAATTGAACGCATTCCATACTAAATGTTTAAGAAAAATTCTGAAAATTTATTGGCCGCAAAAAATTTCAAATCGTGATTTATATATCAAAACAGCAGATAAACCCTTAATCAATGACCTAAAGAGAAAAAGATGGCATTGGGTCGGCCATGTTCTTAGAAGGGACCCCAAATCCAATGAACGAATCGCCCTAACATGGTCTCCTGACGGTAAAAGGAAGAGAGGACGACCAAGACTGACTTGGAGGCGAATGATCTTGAAGGAAAGAGACAATCTCGGTTGGCCAAGCTGGGCTGTTGCCAGGGAGGCCGCGCTGAACAGGAGGGACTGGGTTTCGACAATTGCGGCCTCATGCGCCTACAAGGCGTGAAGAGACTCAAGACAAGACAAGACCCGGCTAACAGAATAGTACCAAATTAAGTTAAAATATAATAATCAGATAAAATTATAATATAACTGAAAATAAAAACCGTTGCGAGAAAGAGCATTTATCTGAACAAAAACACCAAATAAAATTGCGCCAAAGAAATGTATTATACTATACATCTGTAAAATCCATCCAAAAAAGTTTTGTATTCATAAAATTTTTTATCACACAGAAAAAAAAGTAGAATCACCTTATCAACTTCATAATCACGACCAAAATAAAGCATCAAAGAAATAAAATCGCAAATAAAATTCTACCTTTCTGGTGTAAATTGTAAAATAGTCTGATGTAAATAGTAAAACATGTATAATACAAAAATGTATTCAAATTTAGATTAAATAATATGAAACTTGAATATACAGTTAAAAAAAAACTATACCAAAAATAAAAGAATTTCGATATTCTGGGTAAAGGAAACGAATAAATATTTACATGGAAATGAAAAGAAAAAATTAACAAAATGTCAAAATGATTTGAAAATTTTCGGCGAGTTTCAATAATCATGGCTGTTATGTTTACTTTCAGTATGTTATGTAGCATTACTCTAAAACAGCGCATGCGTAGAGCATCGATTTACAGTAAATATGTAGAAAATTAAAACAATATTCAAACCGCTTATCGGACAGACGATTATAATACATAAAAATAATCAGAAAAATAAGGGGCACCCATTAAAATTTCTTTTGGTTTTATTCTGATGTAATAAAAAAAATATCGTTGCCATTCCAAGAATATTTTTTCATGTCATTAAATTTTAATGAAAGCAACTTTTAATGGAATTTAAAAGTTGTTCCCTACAATCTCCATGTACTAAAGCTTCTATGTACCAAATTTTGTACTTCTATGTGCAAAACTGTGGATTTGTATAAGGTTCAGACGTACAGATAACTCAATTTTATAATTTAGATGTCATGAATGATAGAAAAGGATTTGCTAAATGCTTAAAACGAATTTTATGCATGGTTACATTACTGTGTTAACAGCTATGAACGGTGGAAAATGAAATGTGGATTATCATTGGATAATTTGAATGAAAAAATTTGAATTGGTTCTTAAAGGAGAGCTGTGATTCGTTAGAAATGTTGCCTCACAATGAAACCCTACCCTTTACCAGTAAGATTATGGCCTCACGATTACTTGCCAAAAATGTATTACTTAATGGGTATTGAATTTTTGTAATTTATTGAATGGCATAATCGTCTTTTCAAAGTTAGCCTATATCATATTTGAAATACGTCCAACTTTATTTTTTGGTACTTCAGGTTTGAGTTTTTTAATATAAAATACGAAGACTATTCATTATCACTGAATTGAAACTAATGATCTTTAAAAGTATAAAATAAAAGCCAGCCGAAAAGAGGGCCAATACTTCAACACACAACACACTGTCTAGTTAGTGAACCAGGTTCCTATACCTATGGCTTATACAAATTATACAATTTATCATCACCCCACTCTTATCCAACCGGGTCTATAGTATATATTTTCCTAAACTCACCTGTCCAGCACCAACTCCTCCAAAAGAGTAAGATCACAAGCAATGTACTCTAATGCAGCATCCGTTATCCTAGGACACCACGATAGATCAAGCGTCCTCAGTTGTCTCAAGTTCTCCGCCAGCAGTTCCACTCCGTCGTCCGTCACTTTGGAGCACCCTGAGAGCGAGAGGACGGTGAGATTGGGGAGTACGTGCACCAAGTTCAGGAGGCCGTGGTTGGTGAGCTCCCAGCAAGAACGAAGGCGGAGCACTCGCAAGCTGGAGCCAGCATGGGGTCCGAAGAAAGAGAGAGCAGCGTCGGTTACGTGGTACGCCTGCAGATTCAGCTCGACCAGACCCGGAAGCAGTTGGGCTATAGAAGAAAAACAAACATGTAGTCATTCAGCTATTGTAAATCATGGAGTTCTGTATGATGGGGTTAAAGTCAAAATGTTGTAAGTCGATTTATTTTCGTTTTGAGAAACAAAAACTTTGTTTACATGTCCATATTGTACTGCAGCCTGGTGATGAACTATCGAGGTTGTATTGTGATTCAGTTTACTTTTTCCTTCAACAGTTTAGCATTTCTAGATTGTATTTTTATATTTAAATCAGAATTGTTGAAAATGTGATTTAAACCATTCTGACTTTAAAACCTTCATTAGAAGAGCAGACTCCACAGTCAATCATTACTGAAAGTAATTATTCACACTTAGATGAAAAATTTGAGGATAAGCCCAATCCCAATACAATAAGATCTTGATCTCAGTAATAGTCGATAGAACAATACCGTAGCTATGTTCATACATATGCTGTTACTACAAGCGACGAAAAATACCTTTTCCTTTTTACCTCCATGTGATTACCCAGCAACATCTTTTGTCGATTTGGTAAAACAAACACGTAGTAGTTTTATCTATGGGTATTCCTTCAAATCAAAAGGTAATTTCAGCGATGGCTTTGTTTTGCCATCTTAAATCACTTCGCGCTATTCTACCTACTACTAGTCAAGTCTAAATTCTCTTTATAACTGGCTGGTCAGGCATCGTAAAGAGTTGTTGTTATTTACACTTCGGTTACTGTTCGACTCTAGCTTTTGTATTTTTGAGGTACCCGTAATACCTATATTTGGACCGGTAGATTTTTTGATGGATTTAAAGAGACTGCCTTCTACCACGCATAGGCCACATTCACTGATGTGGTCGATTTGTCTATTATCGTATTTTTTTACCCAACACAAATTTTTGCGGGGCTTCTAACCAAGGCCCATTTATTTTCCTTAGGGATCACTTTCAGCAGTTAACGGAATTTTTTTTTTCGTTTAATTTTAATCATTTAAATTTACAATAACAATGGTTTAAATCCAGAAATTCTGGAAAAGTTCGAAAAGATATCTTTGTTAGTTCAATTATCGGTTATTCTGAACATTGACAGCTAACATATGATCTAGTCTAACAACAGCTTTTCTATTTTGTTACTCGTATTGCAGTGTATAACAATTACTTAAAGTGTAATAAATACTTGCGAAGAAATAATTAGGCTTTTTTTAGGGGAACAAAATTTACTAGCCACAATTTGATTTCCATTTGCCAAGAGCCCACACAAATGTGACTCAATATCTGTGGCGCAGTCGATATCTGTGGCACAAAGGAAATGTCTTTAATTCTATTTATAAATATCGATAAAAGTTTCAGTTACAATAATTTGTACATTTCTCTCTTTTATGTATGTAGCAACAAAGTTCAAATTTCAGTAGCTTATCTAGAAGTTAATCAAACAGTTATTCCTAATTGTTTATTCGATTTCAAATTATCTTATTTCAGTGCCTATAAAACTTTCAACAAAACATGTTGTACATTACAAAAAGTGTGAAGCCTTTCAAAGTTATTGAAAAGTATCTTCCAATTTATTAGAAAATTAAATTTGGTTGGTTAAACCAGGTGAATTATAAACTAGAGTCCTCGTCGTTGCATTGGTGTGACCATGGAATCTCCCAATATCAGAGGAAAGAGACATTGCGGTATAGTAGGAATACATTTTTTTCTAGATTATGATTCTGGATTATATGGAATGAATTCCATATAATATTACATGATTGATGTTCAGAAAAGATGAAACGGTCTACTTCAGAGGAATTGTGGAGTTTTGAAATGTCTTTTGTAGTTCGGCACATAACTTACAAATTCGTTCTCACCATCGATATAGATAAACAATTGGATAGACTGCTTAACTCAGGGAAAATGAAGCAGTTGCCAGATTCCATCGGGTGGACAAAAAATACGGATTGCCGAGGATTGAAAATAAAATTTTGGATTGTACACAACAGAAATATTAATAGTAAACCGTAATTAGTAATAATGTGCAAAAAAATATCTACTATAGCACTTTACAAGGTTAGTCGCATTACCATCCAACTATAAAAGTGAACTGTGATTGGATAATCATCCACCCATATTATTAACCACCGGCATGTTATTCTCCTTGCATTGACATAGGAGCAGTCTATCCAATTGTTTATCTATATCAATGGTTCACGCAAGTCTATCAAGTTACTACTCAATGAACGTCAAAAAGATGACATGTTCAAAAAGGTTTCCATTCAATGATGTCACTAGCTACAGCTTAATAATATATAGTGAATACGTTACTGCTGTTGTAAAGTAAATATTAGAGGAACGATAACAGCGACTATTTTTATATCTTCTGGGGGATTCAAATCAAAACATTTAAATGCTTAAAAGGCCGAGGAAATGCTTCATGGAATATTAAGATTAATTTCAAGAAATTAAAAAAAAAAGCAAGAATTATAGAAAAATGTCTTTTTCATTTATTATAATTGATATTTTCTTGTTTGGAGAAATCGTAACATTTTTCTACGTTCCTAAATTTTCACTGATAACATTAACTTTTCACCTTGTAATTAATATGACCGGTTCTGAAGTGTTATTAATGAAACTATTTATAAGTTTAACACAATGTTTTTTATTGCTTTAATAGTAAGTTCGATAAACATGTCGATCACAGACAAGCATAGTAAACCATTATTCCATCATTCAACTCAAGACCTAAAGCAAGCATAGTCAACAAATGGTGGGATTTGCACTCCTAAGCCCAAAAATATGTATGAAAATACTTTCTTATACACTTCTTTGTTCGAAGAAGTCGCACCACCACATAAAATGACGAAATGACCTATCAATCCATGCCAATCTATATGAAACGAAGGGTGTCAGACTGGCATCACCTACCAATGGCGGCCACGGACTCATCTGCCACATTGATGCAGTCGGCTAGAGTAAGATGCACCAGTCTCGGGTGCAGTGATGCCCACAGTCCAGCGTCCGTCACCTCGTTGCATCCGGTCATCTCGAGTCGCGTCACCTCGTGGAAGAATTCAAGCAGCACCTCGTGCCCCTTGTCGGTGAGGTTGCAGCAGCGCAACACCAAGGAGAACACCTGTCGGACATAGGGGGTGGGGAAGTTGCTCACCACATCGTACACGTCGTCGTCACCGGCCCCCGACAAGCAGAGGGAGGGGAAACATCGCTTTTCGAGGCTGGAGTACACCTGAAGAAGAAAAAACAGGTTGAAGGAGGATTTGTTGTTGGAGATATAGTGGATTTCTATTAAAGATAGCAATACAAGTTATGAATGAAAACGGATGCCTTGTTTTAATTTTAAAGTTTATTGCATGTTAACGCCACTGCCCTCTAACTAGTACTTCTGGATAGCTTATAAAAGGTTTCTGCTCTGCAAGGAGATGAAGCTGTTTGAATTAATCCCCTCTAAGGCTGTGCTATGCAAATGTCCATGATTACAAACAGATTATATCTAATTTGGGGGTGAAGTTGCTTATATAGATCTCTATAGTTAATCTTGAGTCTTCTTCAGCTTCAAGTCAATAAGCAAGCGTGCACTTGGACAGCTCATAAGGGATTTCTGCTCTGCCAGCAGATGAAACCAAATGAATACTTCCAGCCAGCGTTGCTATACCTCGGACTTAAAATTCTTAGCTAGGCAATTTTTAACAAGGGCAATTTGGACATAGTATGTTTAATAATATCTTTACCTATTAAAATATCAATAGTACTTCAAAAACAAAGAATTCCTGCACTTAAGAAAGGTACTATGTTGAATTATAGGTATGGGAAAAACAACATTGTAATTTTAAATATACTACGTCTGGCAACGCTGCTTCTAGGCCCCCATAATGCTATTTAATAAGTTGCCCATGGTTACAAACATATTTTATCTAGTTTGGGGGAAAGTTGTTAATATAGAGCTCAATGATGATTGTTAAGCCTTCTTCGACTTCAAGTCAATAACAAAGCATACACAATCCTGAAGCTGTAGTTACAGATCAGTGGTGTCTAGCATTTAGGGGTTTGCCTGTGAATGTTGACTCCAAACCGACCAACAGACTTTTGTAAAAGTTTCTTTTACTACACTAGTATAGCGTAGAATCTAAAAGAGAAGTCACTCAGTTTTTGAAAGATATATATTTATATGTACATATTATGCAGTAAAGCCTGAAATACAGAAGTCGGAGATTTTCCCTCATCGGAATGAGCCATTACGGCGGTGTGAGCGTGATGCTTTCTTACTGCATCGTTAACCTTCAACTGCTATGGTTGGATGGTTTAATGTTTTTGGCACAAGGGCTAAACAAATTGGGAACATCAATTTAAAACTTGAGAAAGATAAAGTATAATAAAAATTAATATAAAAGTTTAACATGAAATATTTTAGAGGGAGGAAGCATTCCCCGAAAAATTGACTCCTGGTCTGTCGAAACGCATACAGCAGTTAAAGGTTAAAAGGGGACAATGCTTTACCGTAGGAAGACCAAGTTTTCTTAAAATGTGACAAGAAAATATATTGGTTGGTTCAGAAAGTTATGAAATGTTTGCAATGATAAAATCATACAAAAGTCAATTGCTAAAGTGAAACATATGTTATTATGAACAAAAGTAACCTTATGTGCATTCTCTTCTGTATTTTTAGATTTTACGCTAAGTTCTATTACTAAGATGCTGATGTGTCTTTCCTATCATCAAAGAATCATATCAAGTGAAGATAACCAAGCATGCATAATACGATTGCGCTGTCGGTGTTAAGAAAATGAGGTTTCACTTAAATAGAAAATGAAGCCTTAAAAAGGACTGAAAAAGAACCCTACAGAAGCAAGAGTGTATTACCGTGGGATTGGGATATAAGCCCTCTTATTGCTGAATTTTGTCATTTTCTCATAAATATATTACAGAGAAGAGAAATACATAAAGACGTTAGATACAAACTGTAATGTATAAAGAGTTTCAGGAGAATTGGGAAATGAATTATACAATTTCGTACTTTAGAGGTAAACTGTCATTAGTAAAATTGGTTTTGTTTTGCATTGTATTTATGACAGTTTACTTTTAAGGTACAGATATATGTTCCAGGTACCAAGCTTGTATAATTTTGTCATTAGTGAAATTGGTTTTGTTTTGCATTGTATTTATGACAGTTTAATTCTAAGGTACAGATATGTGTTCCAGGTACCAAGCTTGTATAATTTGGTGAAATTGCTTGACTAAAATCATTCCCTGTCAAGGTTGATGATATAAGATAACAAAAACACTGACAGTTTAATATTTATATAAACATGTCGCCAAGTTGGTCATTTTGGCGAAACAATGTGAGAAAACTTGTTACTGAATATACAAGTTCTAATCCAATACATCTCCTTTTGAGCTAAAATGTGAACTTCCTATAGCGCTATAAACAGACTTCCCGAAATGAAATAATAAAAGAGACAGACGTTTATAAGTATAGAACTTCTTCTTTTAGTTAAGAGGAAGTCCTAGTAAGGTTCATTCCCTATACTCGCTATGATAGAGTCTTCTAGCCCAGTGCATTTAGAAACTGCTTTCTCTAAAACCTTGAAATTCGGTGAGTAGGTACGAAAATGATCACTTTATGAAATGGCTTAAATTAAAAACTTTAAAATAGCATCTAATATATTTTATTTTATATCTGAAAACCTTACGTCCATGCATATGCAGTGGCTCCACCTTGTTTGTATTTTGCTATTTTAATTTGCATTATAATAGATAGACATTAAATGAAAACAATTTATGTCATTTCATTAAGTGATCTTTTTCGTACCTACTCACTAAACTTCAAGGTTTTGTAGAAAATAGTTTCTAAATGCACTGGGCTAAAAAATGATTCTAACATAGCGAGTATAGGAAATGAAACTTACTAAGAATTTCTCTTAACCAAGAAATAAAATGCCGCCTTGGTCCTTGAGTTCAATGAAATGTATGACGTTTTCTTCTGAACTTCAAAAAAACATGGTCTAAATTGCTTTGTTTCCATTAACCTCTGAACGCTCCAAATATGATGATTCTTTTTAAAAATATCTTACCATTTTTGTATTTCGTTTATAGTTAAATACATATAACTACCGAAATAGAGAACAAATTATTATATCGAAAAGAAGCATTGGAAAGGAGACATTGGATTTTAAAACTTGTTAAAAACACACACAAAAATACATCTAAAGAGGCTCTTAACTTTCTTATATTATCAGATATAGCTAGTTGGGTATTATATATACTCGACTTTAGCAATATTAAATTAGCTGTTGAGATAAGGCTAATTTTGTAACTTAAATAGTTGTAAATTTCTAGTTTTGCTTCAGAATAAAGATCTCATACAAATCGAGACGAATCTAACACTTGTATAAACCAGTTACTACAGTGGAGTATAAAATATAAATTAAAAAATTTATAAAAAATTCTGTAAATTTTATTTGAAGACAAAATATTTTTTTTACAACATGTTATAAAATTGAACTTGAAGACAAGACATTTTCCTTTGATATGTATATTTGACAAAGCGAGTCATGACAATAACTCTTCTTGTATACTATGTTAAATCAAAGAAAATTTTTACTTTTCAGTTTCTAATCCCAAGTACATATCTGGCATTTTGTAAGAATTAATTATACAACCAATCCCCAAGTACTTATTTCATGTTTTATTAAAATCGGTTCAGTAGTGTTAAACTTACAGAAGGTATACAACGTGATGGATGAACATAATTTTTTGAATTTTCGGATCATGTTTGATCTAAATTAGTAATTTTTCACGATGTTTATAGATCTGATGGATTGTTAAAGTAAAAATGAACATGCACTTATTTATAAATGGGAAAATTGGGACATGGCTAAAATGAATTAACGATTTATTTGGTTCAGTAAGAAGAACTGTGTAACGGTTTCATAAGAGAAGTGTTTCCTTTGATAAATGAAACAACCAGAGTGGAACAAATGATTTTTCGATTGACTTTACCCTATAGCGACTATTCTGATATATAATCTCCACACCGTGTATAATTAAATGTAGTATAATAAAAAATTTAAGCACATCTCCAAAAATGAAAAACATCAATAAAGAGACACTGTTGGGTATCCAAACTTGCAGGGGCAAATGCAACTCCACCAGGAAAATTTAAAGTGTAAGTTCTTTCTAAATAAATTAAGGGCTCTGTCTACTTTAGATGCATGAAAAAAACGCTATTTTTATTAATTTTTTTTAAGAATACTGTTATGTTTATTGATATAAAACTTGTTAGGCTTAACAAATGCATTCGTAAATTACTAAAAAACAAAATTATTGATTTTAACCACTTATTTAGTGTGAAAATGCCAGGTAAACAGGAGTCCTCAAAAAGTAGGTAGGTGTGCACTGTTGAAATAATTTGAACAACAGCCCATCTGCAACAACAAAAATTGAATGGTTTTAGGTTTAGTGTGACAGTGGCTATATTCCGTACCTCTAATATTAATTTATATGCAAAAATAACAAAATGGGGGACAAAAAAAAAATTAAAAACGTGGGGTTTTTTTTGTGCATGTTTTTAGCAAAAAAAAAAATTGCAATAATTCTGGTACGAGAAATAGCTATTAAGTGTACAGAATATGTGGTTAAAATTTCATAAGAGTTCAGTGGTTTCTGAGATTTTTTCAACAGCGCAACCTTTTGAGGACTTCTGTTTACCTGGCATTTTCACACTATAAAAGTGGTTAAAATCAATAATTTTTTATTTTTTTTGTAATTTACGAATGTTTCTGTTAAGCCTAACAAGTTTTATAACAATAAACATAACAGTATTCTTAAAAATAAAATTAATAACAATAGCGTTTTTTTTTTTTTATGCATCCAAAGTAGACAGAGCCTTTAAGTGAATATAGTTAAACCAAATTATTTTAATAGTAACTACCACTAAAAGACCGCTTGTACACCTGTTTTAATTGTAATTCATAAGGCTCAGATAACAAGCATATACAATTTGGCTTTAATGACTGAAATCTTCCTCTGTTAAAGTTGACAACATATAGATACCGGGTTACTTTGGAGGCTTTTATATAAACAAAAGTGGAATCAAGATCTTGAATTTAGTGAAAGAATTCGATATGTGAACTCACATAATGAAATCTTTTATTTGACTTATCTCACGTGTCGGTGGCTCCTGTAGTTTTTCCGGACGATAATCTGTAAAAGACAGATAGACAGATGCTTTGTGTAATTATTGTCCTGCATTCTATATTAAAGAATGTTTTCATTAAATATTGATGTAAATGATAAAATTTTACTTGTAACTTTAAGTGAGCACCTTAAAAATTATATCTGATATCCAAAAGAGAAGTAACAATAATAGTAAAAGACCCTCTGAGCTCTGACGATTATTTGATAAAAGCTTTTTAGCCTTGTGTGAAATGCAGGGCTATCGTAAACTGTTTTGACAACAACAACAACAACAAAAAGCAGTAGCCATTAAAATGAATAATAATTAACGAAGGAACCTAGGGTCGCTTTCACCTAAGTATCAAGAAAGAGAAACTTCTAAACATGTTTGAAACACGTTCAATTCATGCTGTAAAAGTCGTGAATCGAATACAAATACAAAACTGACCCCTACAGCCTCAAGATTCATTTACGTTGGTTCAATTTTAAACTTTTAAGCAATCCAAAAATGCAGATATTAGTAGTTGTATTTAAAAACTATTTATTCCGGTACGATTTATGTAGAATGTGGTCTGGCAGATTGTTCTATTCATCAATAACTTTAATGCTAATTATATATTATCAATTCCTTAAGTTAAAATCTCCGATTTTTGTAACTTGCATTCATTATCGCTTGTTCTTCCAGCTGAATTGTACTAAAAATATTTGTACAATGACAAATTTAAACAATGAAATCAAATCCCCTCCTGAGCATATTTCCTCCAATGTATACTGATTTGTTTTTCAATCTACCACCCTAATTCATACTCGAGATACATTGCATTATGTCAATCATAGTATGTCCATTGCCCATGCCATCTACAGAACATGTTGGTCTGTTTCAGTTAGTGCTTTAATTTTCATTTGTTGCTAAGTTTCCATTTCTATATTCAAGGAGTAATCAGATAAACTCTTTTAAGTTATATATTAACACAAACACAACACCTAATTATAATGCTTAACATTTAAAACAACTAAGATTTAAGACTAACTTATATCTTAACTTAAGGCTTTAAGGCTAACGTTATCAATATCTGAATAACTAGTTATAAAAAACCACAAAAATTATTTAAAATATTACGGGTATGTACCTTTTCTTCTTAGTGTGCTTTTTGCTTTAACAGTGAGTATGAATGTTGAACATCAATGACTTTTTGATTATATTTTACGTAGTATTCTTCTTTAATGAAGTCTTACAGTTTGACGTACAGAATATGTTTTGAAAATAGCCATTTTATGAAATTCCCACCCAAGTGTTAAGTAGAAGCCGTTAAAGAGTTTCCATCGGTATTTTTCATTTAAGTAATTCTTAAAACAACATGCAGATAAAAAAAGAGTTTGGGAGATATATGATTTCCTGAATGATTCGTTTTTCATTATGTTAGAAAGCATAAATTTTTCTTGGAAAAGCTGAATATGCAGTGAAGAATATTAAATCCATTTTGGTTCAGTTCCAAAAGGACTTTTTAAATTATAGCCCATTACATCTGTGGCAATTAACTATGACCAGTCGAATTTGACATCTAATTTAACTCTTGCCAAACAATACTTCAAACCTATAAGAAATCTTTAATGATGACAAATAACTAGTCACTAGTAACGAATGGATGGTGACTGTTACGAAATTGGCGATATTCCAAAGCTATCTTTTACAACGTTCTCTGAAAGAAATTCAAATTCGGTGATAAAGTTGTTTAGAAACCCTATATATGCAAGAATAAGGAGATGGATGGACATTTATTCGTTCATTTTAATTATTGAATTCAACAGTGTTAAAACTAAAAATAAAACTAGAACAGTTAATTTTAACTTGACGGTTTGTCTTCCTGCTCGTTAACACTCACAAACCCCCAAAGCGAGCTGCGAATACCATTTACCATAGTTGCTTATTAACTAAGAAATTAGAATCGATATCAAATGTACATCCTGGAATTCTATAGACTTTTTTTCTGAAACTAAATCAGGAATTAGCATTTTTCAAATAAAATATTTGTAAACGAAATTACAATTTGATGGAAGTGCCTATGAAAAATCTAGTTGAGGTATGGAAATGTCTTACATTTTTGTGCAGTTTTATGAATTAAATTTACCCATTAATACCACTTTATTTCATTAGATGGTATAGTTTAATGAGTAATGATTGATTATAGTACTTTAATTGCGCAATGCGCAAAGAGAGACACAAAATTAATACCAGACAAATTAATTCCAGTTGCCACCACAAAATATGTGTACAAAGTAATGTATTTGGACTTATAACTAAAGATATTTTTTAAAAATTGTAAGTTATCATTTGACTGTCTACACTTAGTCGTTCAAGCTGCCCTAATTATAAAAGAAATTATCATTTTGAGTTTCATTTCGGAAAAAAATTCGATAAATCACATAGACCGAAAGTTTGAAATAATCAGATATGTTCAGATTTATATAGAAGGTGGTAAAATGTAAATAATGTATTCTTTTAGAATGGGCGTATTCTTATCGGGGGAAAAAATTATCTTAAATGTCTGTGAAATGGTCTTCTGAAGCTCTGATTGAAATGACTACCTGGATATAAAACTATGCAGCTGTCAAAGTAATTAATTAAGAATCAGTTGAAACCTTACAATACCCATATGTTATGATATGTTATGTCTAAAGTTTTCTTAGAAATAAGTGTATGCTAAGGTATATTTAATAGTTTTAAAAGGTATTTCAATGCTTCCAAAGCACGTTTTGTTGACCTTTTCGCATGTTTTTCTAATTTTTTTTATAATATCTTGAAGGATGCTTCCAAACAGTTGGTATAAATAAAGAAACCTTCCACAAAAACAAAAAAAAATTTTTACAACTAAGAAAATACTTTCTTTTTATCTAATTATTGGTATTAATGAATATTTAGAAGGTATATGAACTGTATTCAAGCAAGATAAGAACCTAATGCGTAATTATTTTATGAGAAATTTGAGTATGAAACAGATCGGTCAACTTAACAGATTTTTTAATAACAAAAAATTAACAGGAAGAACTATGTGTACCAAGGACTGTTATTTTGTCAATTAAGAACTTAGAAAATCTTTTTAATGAGGTAACGTAAAAGTTGTTTATAAATGCCACCTTTCTGTATATCAATGTAAGACTGCGTCCTGGTTTACGTAATGGGAAAACTTTTCCAATTTGTGTAATGCCGAAAGCGGGGAGAAATGAAAGCCAAGTATTTTGCTCGTGCACACTTGCTCCAGAGAACTTTCTTCATATTTCCGGGAAAAACTTCTTTTGGGCAATATCATTTCAAGGGTGAAAAAGCCATTTCGTTTTTACTATTTAACAATATAAAATGTATCTCGGTTGTAGTTGCAATTCAACCAAAGAACCAGGAATGAATTTTGTTACAACTCAAAAAGAAGAAACATAAATACTCACCTTGAACTTGGTTTAAAGTATTTTTAAGATTTCAACTTTATTTCATTTTACCAAGTCATTTTTAAAAGTATATATTAGGCGCGTTCTAAACACGAAAAGAAAGTTAATACACTGTTTCATTGTTCAGGTGTCTTCGATGAGATTCAAATGAAGCAAATCAAGATGGACGATTTGACATGCATGTAGACTGAATAATACAGCTGTATAATATCGTATTAATTAATTTAATGTGTAAAATTCTTTAAAATAAAAATTGTTCTGATGCACGTTTTTTGTGCAATTCCTTCTCATTAATTATTTCTATTTGAAGACAGATAAATAATTTACGAAACTAATATGGTTGCAGTACATTACATGTCTTGTTTGGTAAAAATATGTATTTTACATAAGAAATCCTTACAAAATAACTGCAATTACAAACTGTGTTCTTAACTCGGGTTTAAAATTCGGTGCACATTGGCAACATTGCATGTGCGGTTCAGTTACTACGAGGAAATTTAGTGAATTAACATTGATTTTCAGGTGGTTGCTCCTTCTACAATATTCGTAATATGTATAATCAAAATAGAACATAGTAAAGAATCAAACCTATTAATTTTTTTATGACATAAGGGTGATCGGATATTGAAGTATTAAAGGCATAAAAAAAAAACTCCACAAGATTTGAAATCTAATTGAGTTTCTGTTACATTTATAAGTTCGTATTGATTTCAATGATCCTATGTGACAAGACGATATTAAAATCTTGAATTGTCCAGAATTGTAACGAATAGAGTTAAGAAGGAGAACTATTTGCTGTTGTTGTTGTTTCATATCCCACTTGACTGACAGCAGCATCAGATCAAGTCCATGAATTCATGAGCTTTCAGAAGATCAAGAACTACACCAGGATTAAAGTGCAGCTGGTCCTTAGCATCGAATACATGCTAAGACATGAGTAGGAGTGGCCTGAATCAAGTTACACTTAGGGCAAAGAAAGTAAATTTAAAAGCACGACACATGGAGCACGAAGATGACCAATACGGAAATAATTATTTAAATATTAATTCCTAGGGTATTGTGACACTTCTGCATAAAGGTAATGTTTATCCTTAAATATACTACCATGTATGGTACAAAGAAGCTAAAAAAATTGTTGGTAAATAATATATTTTCTCTCTATGCTGAAACCATGAGAAAATGTTGGCACAATTACTGCACTTAAATAGCTATATTGAAGAATAAGGATGGATGGAGCATAAGATGAATGAGACACTGGTTATCGATCGCATACTAGGCATCATAAACCCTGTTTAGTCATAGTTAAACGAGTCAATAATTGTTACAACTTAGCAGCATGATTGATTGCCTTCGTTTTTGGATTTAGATGTATTAATACTCATTCAAAATAAGTTTTTCAAAGTTGTCTATAGGGTAGGGTGGGGTAAAATGGATCCATTGTTTTTTTTTATGTTCGACAGATACCTTATGATGTAGTTTGAACTTCATTTGACTTATTATTCTTATTGGTTTTAACTTGTTTTAGCCCTTCGATTTTCAGATTCATTTTTTAAACCTCCTCATGATTTCTTCATTCGTTAAAACTTTGCCAGGTTTAGCTTGGACACGTTTGCGCTTCAATTTTTAATTTTTATACAAATCGTTTTAATCGATGGTTTTGGAAATTTTTGGAGACAAAATTGCTAATTTCAAATCTTATAAGAAGAGACAAGTATTAATTGAAGCTAACTCTCTTTTGAATAGTGATAATATGTCAATGTCCCGTTGAGAGATTCTCGATCTCTTTCGTGAATGATTTTTAATCACTTATCTTCATTTTTTATAAATGCTTTAAATAATGTAAAAGCATTTTAATGTGATACCTTAAAACATATTTTTATTGTAATTAAAAAAAAAAAGATAAGGCTTTACTCAGAAAAACTTTATATCATCACCTTAAAAATACCTACACATGTTCAACCTAACATTATAACCATTTTACCCCATTCACAAAATTTAGTAAAAAAAAAAATTAAAAAAAAAAAAAAAACTCATTTTACATGCAATTTGAATAAGCAATAAAATGTTCAATAAACACTGTCAAGTCACTGGAATGTAATTTTATGAAATATTTTGAACTGTTGACAGAAGTTTTAAAAAGACAGCATATGGCATGAAGCTGTACACAAGTGTTTTTGTTACTAAAACTCATAGAAAAAAAATTATCGAAACTAAAATAAAGAAGGGATATAAAGTTTAAGCATCATACTACCATACAAAATTTAAAAATTATGACTATATTAGAAACTTCTAAAATTTTAAACAATATATTTCGACTACCCATTTTACAGCAGTACCAATTTTACCCCACCTTACACTATGCACTTTATATTTTAATAGAATATGCAGGGGCTATATCAGAATGATCGCAAAACTACGAATATAGTCCCTTTTGGGGGAATAGTATTACATTTGTGTGTGTTTTATCCCGAATAGTATTTAGTCCAATATTTATCTAAACGTTTGTACCTGGCATAGAAGAGACTATTTTTTGTAATAAACAATATATTAAAATAGTTCATGGGATTAGTTTTTAATGAATATGAACTATTTAGCAATTTTTCATAATTTTATTAGGTTTGGATATATTAGTCATATTCTAATAATTTACTTGCAAAACAACGCCAGTGTTTAACGACCCTAAATTTCAGTAGAATCAGACTACCAAATTATCCAGTTTGATACCTTTTCCAGATACCATTACCAGATCTTTATACCTTTATTGTATAGTTACAAAACAAAATATATGAACTTAAGTGGATTTTTATGAAACGGTTGATAAAGTTAGGTTTTGGGAAGATTCCACAAAATTTCTTTTATAAGGAATTGCTGTATTTTTGTATTTAGAATAGAACACACAAATTTTTGTATTTAGAATAGAAGTGCACAAATCGTTTTTGTGATTATAAATTATACATGAGATAAATAAAAACACTTTTATACTTATTTTTTAGAAGTGTTATCCCCAAATAAAGAATCAAACAGCGATTTTAACTGTCATTTAGCGAATAACGAAAAACAATTCATAACAATAAATATTTAAAGCATATGGATTATTCTTTCAAAACAGGCAACTTTTCAATATTAAAACATTTTTTAAAAATTGATTCTTTAAAAGGTAAACATTGTTTAAAAAAGGATCTATGTTATATATTTTTTTTATTATTTATGTTTTATATAACAAAGAAAAAATACGATCAGCGAAAAAATTTGTTATTTGTGAGAAGGAGAAAATATTTAAAAAAAAAAAATCCCTATGCCAAGACAATGAGGCTCACAATGCGACGACAATTTTTGAAATGAGGTGATTTTCAAAAATTCATATTAAAATAACAAAATAATTAAATTTTCAAATTTAATTGCGATGGTAGTGGTGTAATGTTAAACTTATATCTATTTTAATTATATTTTGAATAAATAACAAACATCATTATCTTGTATTGTGTCCTTTATTTGCCAGGACAATGATGAAACTTATAATTTGAAGTAGGTATCAAAATTTTTAAAGTAAATGAACATATTTTCTATGAGTTAACATTATTATGTATTTTGTATTGTTATATAAATAATTGTCTACTGGCCTAAGTATTTTCGGTAGATACCAGGAAAATGATTCTAATTAAACATAACTCTGACGGCAAAGAACTTCACAATTCCACAAAAAAGAAAATGGTGCAAATTCGAAATTATTATTCATACAGCTTACTAAGGAAATAATAGTTCTTGGAATTGACACAAAAAATAGAACGTTGATACCATCTGAATTTAAAATATTGAGTCTAATGCAATATGCCAGGACAGGGATATTTTTTTCAGTGATAAACATTTTGCAATTTTGGCAATTATTTTCCATTGTATTCAACACTTTATTATAAATGCATTAAATTAGTTGTAGTTGGTAAATTAGTTTTATAATTAATTTATCAAACATTTATAACAGTTTAGTATAGATGGCTCTAGTGATGAAACAAAATAATGACTTTTGGACGTTTGATATGTCTTTTAAATACATTTATACAACAAAAATATATTGGTTATTGATGAGAATGTTAGCTTGGAAAAGGGAAAAGTTATTAAAACTCTATTAATTATTTTCATACTTGTTTTTAAAGTGGTATAATATTGTGGCGTATTTTACCTTTTTCGGGAGAATGAACCGTATGTATAAATAATATCGTTAAAAATAATTCGAAATTCTCTTTATAGTATGGTACTTGAAAAGGAAAAACTGTTGAAAAAATTAAGTCACCTGTAAAATGCCAACATTTTTAAGTCTAAGAAAATATTATTTATAATACATGATACATAAAAAAGCAAATTTTAAAAACAATTCTGTAAAGTTAACTGCAAATGTTTTTCCAATTAATATGATAAATTTAATACTTTTAATATTGAATAAGAATTATAAGGGCCAAACATGAGACAGCTAACCAATACTTGGTTCTAGTATTTGACATACTTATGATAAACTTTTCTAATAAATTTACTTTATGTCAACAACCAAGTATTTTAAAATACAATTTAAAAAACACTTTCTATTCATAATAAAAACAACAACAATTTACACATTAATTAAAATAGACTTAACTCAAACAGTTCCGTTTTAACAATTTAGCTTCAATAAAAATTGTTATCGATTGGATTTTTGTACAAGAGCAGGCGGTTTACATTTTTGGTTTTATTCTTCAAAAATCCAAACTCGAAGCTCCCACATATTAAAAACAATTCTGCACTGCGAAACTTAAACAGAGTGTGGTGTTTTTTTTTGTTTGTTTTTTTTAAATCTGGGGTGGATAATTGTTGAAGCCTGACCATACGCGACTTTTACTTTACAAATAGTTTGATCATATTTCCTAAATTTAGGACCACTTTACAAGTGATTATTGAGAAACTTCGGAAGGGCCATATCATTTACAATAGATACCGTATATGATTTTTTGTTCGATCAGTAAAATTAAAAATGCAATTTCTTACTTTTGGAAGAAACCTTCTGTAGTTTTAAAGCTTTTTTTTGCTTGTTGTGTAGGTGATATCCAATCACTTTTAAGAAACGCGGTGTGTATAAAAATGTCCATACAAAAATTCGAAAATAAATAAATAAATAAAAATATCGTTTGCATTTACATTCTTCACTTTAAAATGGAAAAATATTGGTTTTTTATTTTTGTCTTTTTATCTGATTACTTTTAAAACTATTGTAGCTTTTGTCTTTGATTTTAAAACGGTAAAGGATATTACCTAAATTAATAATAGTTTATTTCTTTCCATTGTTCATTAAATGGATTTTTCATTTGCAACAATTTTATCACTAAATAAATTTTTCATTATACGAATACCTTATTCTGTGTGGTTTTCTTCAACAAAAATTATCAGAGTTCTCGTATTTTAAGGCCTAAGAAAAATGTGACCTAACACAAAATCCCAAGGGAATTATCATTACATAAAACTAGCTTTTGAAGTTATACATTATAAATACAAAAACTGCGAATTATACAAGCATAAGTTTCTTCTATGTTGCTTTAGTTTGACATCGTCTTGAAAATTCCCAACGTATATCCAATTTTTGCATTGCTGTTTTTGTTTCACCAAAACAATCTACTAAACCATAAAAAATATATTGCACAATAATAATACAACTACAACGCGTATTATTTAACACATGTATTGTGTACTGTTTTATATAAAAATGTAAGCATATTTAAAAGTATCTAACTCTCTATATCTATGTATAGTAGAGGGAATGGAATGAAATACAGATAATTTCTTCATTATGATGGGAATAATTGCTGGTGTCTACCTACGCATTGTAAGAAACAATCTTGTGTTTATGATCGTTTACAATTTGGTAGGACAGAAAACATTTGAGCGTCGGCTCTGGAGAAAGGTAGGAGTAAATTGATTATCATCCTTGTTAATGATAAATTAAAAGAAGGAACATTTGAATCTGGAGGAGTTCTAGAGAAAGTAAACGGAGGTGAAGATTAGATTCTGATGTATGTATTGCTTCATTGAGAAATATGGGTGAATAGAACTTTAAACAAAAAGTATAAAGGCATATTGTGTCCAATTATAAATAAAGATACAATAAATGTTCTTTTTCTATTACTACACAACGCCAGACAATTGTTTATTGTATAATGAGCAGTTAACTTGTTTTCAAAATAAACGGGATAGATTATAGAAAAACAGGTCAAGATTAACAATATTTTCTTTCATACACTTTACATGGTAATATTTGAATGAAAATATACTTGATATGTCAACTTATATTAAGGTTTTGAGACAATGTTTATCAGGTTTAACATATGTAACAAGTTTATCACTAATTTGAAATAGTTTTCTTAAAATTTTGCAGGTTTCTCAAATGCCCTCTTAACTCCGAAATGAAGATTAAGCATTAAAATAATCATTATTTTTATGTGGTCTCAAGGAGGTTTATGGCCATTTAACTCATTACACCACTTTCTTATGCCTGTCACTATTCAATAGATATCAGTTTTAAACTTTTAAAATCTTCCCACATAATAAATGAGCTTTAACAGTAAAAAAACTCCTTCTCACCCTTTTCCTGAGCTCCGACGTGGACGACAGATCTCCTGAAGTAGCCCTCAGCTCCCTACAGTGCAGTACAGGCATGACACCCTTCCAATACACAGGTTGGTACAGCACGTCTCTCCACGTGCAGCACACTCGAGCCAGCACACTTCTGTCCAGAGGAGGCACATAGAAGAACAACGTTGCCAAGAACCCGGGGTCCACCCATAGTTCGTCCAGTGTTCGTGGTCTGCTTGCAAGCAACTCAGCGATACGACTGGCTTGCCTGTTGGTTGGTTTCTGCTGTTGCTGCCTCTTGGTTACTCCTTCCACCATCCAGCTGGTCACCTTGGATGTGGTTGGCTGTACTGTGGCTGGAGCCGTTGTGGACGGATTGTTGGGTTGAGGTGTTGCCGACCTGCGGACGGTGAGGCCGTTAAAACGCCGGCTGAGCTCGGCCGCGGCCCGCTTCGTAAAGCTCACCTCTGCCGTCATGGTGTCCCTCTCAGGATGACCGAGGATACATTTGGTGGAAATTTTTCTTGTTTCAATGTGTCGATTGGTTGCTAAGATTGCCCATCGTGGGATCACATGTTAAACTTCTGCTGTTTCAACTGCAGATTACTGAATTCGAAACCGCCTTTCAATAACACCCTGGGGAGTATATTCTATGTTTATTGTTGAAATAAGGAATGACTTTGGGAAAAGCAGTTGTAATTTTGTGATTATGATATCTTAAAACTTGAGATGTGTCACAGAGCTAAATCGAATTGTGCGATAGAAGTAACACTACCAAAGCTTTGAATTTAAAACATTTACCAAGATATGCTTAAAGATCAATATTTCTTCAATCACTGAATATTTAAGTAATACATTCGAATACATGTTATAAGCTGTAACTGAGGCTAATCCCATGGAAAAATGTAAGATTTCCTAAAAACAAATTCCCGAATCAACACTTAAGCTTGCATGATTGTATAGGTCATCTTTAAAAAAAAACTACAGCGTACTCTGATTACTTAAGCAAGAACTACTTTTTGATAAATTACACACTTGGTCACGATAATCCCAAATCTCTCTTCATTACGAAAATAGAAAACGTCAGTATGATGAGTGTGTAACAACGCACTGCGACCTCACACTAGCAGATCGCTCTCCAAGCCCTGATATTCGGCTTGCAGCAACCGAATTGTATCCCCGACCCAATTCCAGCGTCAGGACTTCTCTTCATAGAAATACGTGGCACCGCGAACCATCCGGCGATACCGGATTCCGCAGAAGTCCCGGCCGCGCTAAACTCCATAGCGCGACAACTCGTCACGCCGTCATACCAACACAATCAATACAGGGTCCAGTTTCCTCGTCCGGTGTCCGGCACGAAAACACGTCGGCGGTGATATCCCGGACCGTTCGTCACGTTTTGCCGGATACCACAGCAGCTGGCCTTGTGCCTGAATCGGGGAGAATGGAAGCTTTTGCTCCCCCCCCCCCTTCCCCCCGATCGATTTGGACTGCACCACTTTGGTCAGGGAGTTATGGTGGGAGGGGACTTTGCTTGCTTCGAGGCTTCAGTTGCTCGAGAGGGTTGCTAGGAAATTTTACTTCTGTAGAGGTTTTCCTATCAATGAAGATTCAACTACAGTGCCACTTGACTAGCTCTGAGAATATCTGATGAATGTGAACAGAAATGAGCATTTGAGTAAATGGCGTGTTTGCCTTTTGCTGAGTAAAGGGCGTTTGCCTTTGCTCTGTGTGCCAGGCAGTCGTTTTCAAACAAATTCAAAAATCAAATCTTATTAGTACCTGTGAACTAACTTATTAAAATAGGTACTTTTAGAGGTTAATTTATTCAATATCTCTACTACTTAACATATCGATACATCTATTTAACATATAGATATATTTAATGGCTAATTACATAAATCTATCTGTTAATAATAATATAGTTTTCGCTAGCTCTCAATTCGTTCTGACCTTGATAAAAATCCTTATTATAAATTCGGCAAATTTTGTGAAAATAAACTGCTGGATTTTTACATATAGAACACTTAGAGAGTCAAAAAACATATATATTCGGAGTAAAGCTTTATACACTTAGTTTGAACATAATTAAAACTATATATTTAATTTTGCTCACAATTTGTTCTGGCCTTAACCAAAGAAATCATTGCTGTCATAGACAACGAGTTGATCTACTAAGTTTTAGATCCATTAGATAATGGTAAGTAGATTAATTAGCCCGACACAAACAAGAAAATCGAAAAACAATCGAATATAAAGGATTTAAAAACATCACATTGTAAATTTTTTTTTTTTTTTTTTTCAATCATATATCATTAAAACTTTAAAAGGGGAAGGTTTCTATCATTAAACATCACCAAATTATACATGTTTAAATATGACTTGGTATTTGGATTGGACGTACATCAATAGAAACGTGTGTAAAGTGACCTTTTAGTGACAGTTCCTAAAACATAACAAAATGTATTGTCAGGGCGGGTCTATATGCCAAGTTTCAGCTCGATCGGATGAGGGCTAGAAGTTTAATTATCTCAACGAAGATTTTTTCTGCAACACACGCAGAAAATCAATATCAATATACAGATTTATAATACGCTTGTTTACGCGCGGGATACATTTATACTTTTGCATTGAATTTTTATTAATAATTTAAATTTACGATACACAGTTCTTTCTGACTTTTGCAGAAGAAAAAGTCTTGACAGTCCGGTCGGTTTGCTGAAAGTAAAATCAAATACAGCAATCAGAAAAATTTAGTAATTTTATTTTTTAAAAACTTTAAATTTCAGAAAATACTCCTAAATAAATAACAAATCATCATAATAGCAATATATAAATATCAATATTAATTTAATTCTAAACATAACTTTATTTTTTATCAATATTAATAAATTTTCAAAATATAAAAATACCTACAAAATTTTTGTATTTCGTTACGAATTTTCAATATGTATATAGTTTAACAGATAATTACCTTAATCTATAGTTAGAACTCTTCAAAGCTTTGAAGATGATTAATATACTAAAAAATATTAAAAAATCTTCCTCAATTAACCAACAACGTTTTCTTATAAACGCCAAAATGTTCTTAACGATGACATGGGTTTTTTTTCCAGTTTCTTGTTTTTTCCCTAGTTTCATGCCTCATCTAAAGTAATGCTGAATAATTGAGGTCAACTAATTGTAAAGAAGACTTTATGCCTTACAATTAATAAAAAAGAACTTGATAATAATAAAATTAAGTTAGTAAACTATTAAACAAAAAAAAGTAAATAAACGGACACATAAACGTTATTGTTAAAATATAATTTAAATTATATTTTGACTAACAGTATAAGTCAAAAGTGACTTCCTATTTTTAAAAATGATTAATTGAAAACAGTAATTCACAGGGATTGAAAATGCATGTATGTTTAATGAACAGTCAATGAAATTCATATTACTTTCTGAATTACGTTCATTATCCAATAAACATACATAAATAGGTGTTTTCAATTCTTTTATCCACCTCCTTTTTCAACATGGGAAGTCACTTTTGAGAAACCATGAACTTACGCGTTTACATCTTAATGTTATACATCAAATCGAATAGATGTATTATTAACGTTGTCATAAAAACATTCACACTTACCTTCAAAAATATTCAAAATTTAACGACTTCATCACGATATTTGAAGAAGAAAGCAACTTTTAATTTTAGCATTAAATGAAGATAAAAATTCAGTCAAAATAGGGCCAATTTTCTTCATTCCCAAGTCCCATCAGAAAATTATTTTAGTTTTTAGGCGTTTGCTCACGTTTGCGATGTTTTGAATACATGCCGTTAGTTTAAATGTTTTAGGATAACTTACTAATAAACTAACAAATTTAATATAACTCACTGCTTTATATGATGTATATCGTCTTCCTAGAGTGAAAAGGTGATAACTCCATTTTTTCACAGTTTTCAGGACAACAAAAAACTTTTGAAGCATATAATTCAACACATATCCTTCACTTTACAACACATTTATTTCATTGATCAAGTTGCAGCTAACGTATGGGTCTCCGCTTTGTGTTTCCAAATCTACCTATTAATCATTTGAGAACAAAACTGGTGTTAATACCTTTTCATTCTAAGCATACGATATGATTCTTATGACCTTAATATGATACAATCTCTAAAATGTAATATGGTCTGGGTTTATAATTTCTTACAAGAAACATCCAATTGAAAGCAGTCTTAAGAAAGAGATAGTGTATGTGTGTGATTCAAATATATCAAAAAAGATTCTTTGTGATATCTGAATTTATCAATCATACCTTTATTAAAAAATAAACTCACGTTCCTGAGAAATAATTTTAATTTGCTAATTTATAAATAAATTCATTAGTAAAAAAATCTAAGCAATATACTATTTATCATGATCTTCTTGAACAGGTACCCCTTCTTATCTTTTTCTACATTTCCTAGTCTGTCAAAATAACGCTTTCTAGACCTTCTTCGATTGCATGTCTCCATTCGCGGTATTCGGTCTTGTTGAATACACGACTTTTACCAGATAGAGATCATTTATAGTATATTACAACAAGACAAACTAGGACTTGTATAATCGTCACTCTTTATTACCTCCCTAACTGCTTGGAATTAACATGAGAAGAAGGCGCTGATTCAACACAGGTGTTGGAAGAAGAAGAAATCTCCACATTTGATAATCCGAAATAAGAATGTCTGCTCGTGACGGAATCTGAACATAATCTCATTGAGATAAGATGATATTTCTTGTCGAAACCTTCTTGTATTGAAGTCCGAAGAAATCCGCGTTTATGTGGTATTTGAAAGTTTCTTGTCTTTGGTAAGTTAAACTTAAACTAGGTATTTTGTATACTATTGTAGAGATTTTTAGTATGAGCTTTTTACATGATTTCAGAACTATGACGTCTTTATCCCATTTTGTTTGCTAATTATATGTACGCTCCTTAGACTTATTTACAGGGTCTTTCAGACATGACTCCATAACTTAGAAATAACATAACTGCGAAACATTAAGATACTGAGAGAAGGGACAAGCGGTATGTGGGATAGACAGGTACGGAATTTTAAATATACAAGTTTTCAAAATTAATTACAATATTGTAATTACAAATTAACAACAACTTTTTGTACAAGCTGAATATAGCGACATTAGTTTATGGTTAACTCCATGAAAAAGTTCCCTATGATCCCTTTACTAGACAGTGCAGTGAAGACCCAACGGGTACTTTTGAAGAATGTAGTGGTTCTGCAAGACACGTAGACGGATTTTTCGCACCCTAAATTCACCGGATTTTCTCATTGACAAATCTGTCCAACTGAAAATTGGCTTCATTGGTAAACTAAATACAGTCGTCATCAAATTTGAAAACCGGTGTATTTAAAGTTACCTACATTTCACTTGTCTCTTCTTTCTGTCTCGCACTGTTTCGCATAAATATCATTTCAAAGTTACGAATTGTTTTCGGGCAGAACCTATATTTACACAAATAACTAGTTTCAATTATCAGTTCCTATATACTTTATCGATAGGTGTTTATTTTAAAACTATTCGCACGTGAAGTGTCCTGAAGATAAACAACTTTAATCTACTACTTTTTTTTTATTTAATTGAACTATATTAGCGTCGCTTTAAAATAAACTTTGACGATATGTTATCACTTCCCTTGCAAAATAACAATAGCTCACATAATACTAGCCACAAGGAAACCTTTCTATATTTATATAAACTTTCATATGCGATTTTTATCGAAATTTATTTTCAGGGACTAAAATATTTTATAACTCTGGACCTTTCAAGTTTTTATACGTACAAAGATTTATCCTTGTATTTCGAAGGAACTTTAGTCTATAACGAAACGTTTGTACCCAATATGGTTGTTGTAAAAGACTTGTCAATCATATCAAAATCGAAACTGTATGATTCAATTAAACGGGAACATATTTTGATAAGAAGGTAGAATATTTTGTGTGTTCCTTGAATAATTTTTTTAAAAAATGCGAGATATATCGAACATTTTATTGTAGTTTTCCTTCTTTTCTGGACATCATTTTTTCTTGCACAACTCAATATTTTACTGCAGGAACGGTTATTCCTACTTAGTTTAACCTTCTGAGGGTCATGGGCATCCTTTGATCCCCAGTTTTTCCAGCAATACACAACCTTTTTAAATTTCTAAATAAAATGTAAAATAAAATATTTTTTTAAATCTTTTTATTAGGATGATAGTTTAAAACCTACTTAAAACAAAATAAATAAAAAATAATTTTAATAAAATTATATATTTGAATCAGAAATATAATTTAAAAATTATTGCAGGGAAAATAACTGTATAATTTCGCCCATTCCCAGGATGCTCAGAGGATGGTTTGGAGGTTTTACTTAGATTTCATTGGCTCTTGACAAAAGAGGGAAAAAAAATTGTGCCCAAAGACATTTTTTCTTTCTCTTTTATCAAGTGTAGTTAATAAGACATGTCAGGTTTTTTCCTTCTCAGGTAGTTGTTGCAATTTAGAAAGTTAGAGTAAACTATAAATCAAATAAAAAATTAAACATTAAATATAACCATCAGTTGCTCTCATTTAATTACTGAAATAATATTAATTCCATTGTATCTAAAAAGATATCTACGTTATCTTCTAGCTGCGAAATTTGATTACTGAAATATATGCGATTGCAGTATAAATGAAATGTAAGATTAATAAATCTAATTTCTTTAATTTTATAACTTACAATAAATAAATTGGAAAGCGATCAGGCTTTATTTTTCCAAAAAGAAATTTTGTTGAACATTCGAAGTAAACTTAAGAAAAAAAAAAAATTGTATCCAGGCCATTAAACCCATTCAAATTCTTTAAACATGGAGGGTCGGAATATTTTTGCTTCGTAACTTAGAACTCGGTCGTAAGAAACAGTGACTCCTGAGACGGCACTGACTTTTTTACATCAACGCCAAGCCAACTTGAGGACATTGGGACTTTGACAGATTTAATAAACAATAGTATCCATTATTCTATGCACCAGTGTTCTGTGAATCATAACCAAGCCCTTGAACTTCCAAACATGAAGGTGTAGTACAAAACTATCGCAACAAATCTCCAGTATAACTGAACACGAACTCAACACCTTTTTACTCATCAGACTACCGGGTAGACAAATAATATTCGTTAGATTGGCATTGTAAAATATGATGAATTACTGTCGCAAAAAGGCATTTTCCATGTATTCTAAAAGCAAACAACAAAGACATATTTAACAAGCAAAGTCTTGCATGAGTTTTACATACTGAAAAGTTTCGAACCCACTGGAACAGAACTAGCCTGTTGAAAAGTTTGGAAATAAAAACTTCCCTACAGAACGTTACACTTTTTTTTATTACAGTATTCATGCAAAATAATTCTACTTATAACGTGTATCACTAATAAATAATTTTAAGATGAGTATCATTTATAAACAATTTTACTAAAGGAACGAATCATTAATGAATAAATTTACTTATAAAGTGTATCACTAATAAAAAGTTTTATTTATGAAGTGTTTTGTTAATGAATAATTTTACTTAAGAAGTGTATCATTAGTGAATAATTTTACTTATGAAGTGTATAAGTAATGAATCATTTACTTATGATGTGTATCAACAATGAATCATTTTACTTTTGAAGAGAGCCATTAATGAGTCATTTTCTTTAAGAAGTACATCATTATGGAATAAATTTACTTAAGTGTATTTTTACGGAATAATTTTTCTTAAGTATATCATTAATGAATAATTTTACTTAAGTACATCATTAATGAATAATTTTAATTATGATATATACGAACAACTTTACTTAAGAAGTGTATCATTAATGAATAATTTTACTTAAATATATCATTAATGAGTAATTTTACTTAAGAAGTGTATCATTAATGAATAATTTTACTTAAATATATCATTAATGAGTAATTTTACTTAAGTATATCATTAATAAAAAATTTAACTTATGATATACGAATAATTTTACTTAAGAAGTGAATTATTAATGATTAATTTTAAATTATCATATATTTATGTTTTACGCTTTGCTCACCTGATGTAAATGGAACTACTTAATTCTTATAAGAAATGGATTTATGGATACAAAACTCGTCTATCGTCTGCAAGAAAGCGTCCGTTTGTTCGGATCAGCCACAAGCTACAAGCATAGGAATAGGTAAGAGTAGTTTGAAATTTGTTTTCGTATATTCAATTAGAAGTTCTTCAGAAGTGTCTATAAAAGTGGGTTTCGAACCTGGAGTCCTGTAATACTAGTCCAGCACTACAACTTCTAAAACATAATCACCAAGTGATAGACATTGAAACGGTGTTTCTAGTTTAGACCTTAATAATTTGGGATTATCTGGAAAATGAACACATTTAAATTTATTTCATTGTATGTCATATATTCTGATTAACTAGTATAATATTGTACTAGTTTCCTGTTTTTTAAATTTTTCTACTAATAGGTTTTGGAATTCAAAGAAAAAGTAAAAATCTCAAGTTTGGAAAGTTCCAACTGAAACCACAAAATAAACAGCTTTTGATTATTTTTTTTTCTTCAAATTATTGAGGGGGGGCAACCACTTCCCCGCCTGCTTATATGCAACATCTGGAATTCAAAAGAAAAGGGTTTAATGTAATAAATATTTTAAACTTATTTCTAATGAAACCGGGTAATTTTCTATCCTTAAAATTTTAAACAACAACATTTTTTAAAAAAATGGTTTTCATGGAGAATATTTTTGCTATCCCAAACCAACTTTTCAGAAATTGAAATATTGTTACAGAAAGTCTGTAAGTTTAAACAGTTTAATTATAGTTGAGAAAACAATATATTACAAGGGATATAAAATGCTACAAAACTCTTCAGCTCAATTTCCTTTTCTGTTGCCATGGAATATTTTAACTTCCAATAAATTTCTTTCTTTTAGAATTATATTTTTAGTTTTAAATTTTAAACAAATATATTTATATCTGTGAGGTGAACATTCTAAGCCGACACAAAAAGAATTTCACCTATTATTGTCACAAAAAGTTGGCGGTCTGTAAGGACTAAATGAAGAACCAACTTTTTGGTCAATTGAAGAGTTGCATCATTACACTTGGGTGTATAGTAGGGTGGTTCGAAAAAAAATATTTTTTTATTTTTGAAAAACATGAAGGGAAAAAGTTGATGCACATCTTGATAAGAAAAACTGTAAAAAAAATTTAGAAAAAAATAATATCTTCCGATTGCGCATTCACCTAAAAGTTTTAAGAAAATGAAAAAAAAAACAACTATTTTTCCTAAATTTTTTAAATTTCTGAAAGTTATATATTTGAAAGGCAATAGTTTGCAATGTGTAGTGAAAGGGTGGCATAACACAGGAAAACACTATTTTATTCATTTTTAAAACACATATTAGTAATTAAAAATGCTCAAAAGTAAAATGTTGTGTAAGAAATAATGATTTTTCTGTAAAATGGGTACTAATGTCATTTCTAACATTTTTTTAAAAAAATATGCTATTATTGATTTGGTTCATTTTTTTCTCGAGCTTTCTATCTCAGTGATGCACTTTGAAGGAAACTTTTGTAGAAAAGTCGGGCATTATGGGACTTTAAAAAAAACAATGTTGTCCTAACGCCTTTTGCGTCAGTGCCACCTACTTTTTGTCTTGTCTCTTTACATAAGCGTTCCACAGCTTGTGAATGACAAGGAAACGAGTTGAATTATGATTTCAATGGTCCCTAGTAGCACAGAGGCGCTGGCCAATTTCGCCAGACATAAGCCAATTCCGATGTAGAACGTTGTGAATCGGTCGTTGGAAACAATATTAGCCAATCTCACCCGATTCTGGATAACATATAGAAGAGATTTTGATACGCCGATGTATAGTTTTAATCTTGGGATAGAAGACAATGAGAAACAAACAGACATTTATGAGAAACAAAACTATTCGGTGGTTTTGACTTGTTGTTTGTTGAAAAATCGTGTATTTTGGAACTATGCTCGGTCAGACTAGCCAATCTTCCAGTCTTCCCCTGTTTCCTCCAATACAGCTGTGCAACCACGGATGCGCCAGTCTTTACTAACTAATGTTCGTTTGTTACTCTTAACAAAGGAGGAGTTCTATTACAAGCATTCCAATTAGTTATGCCCACGTAATCAGTGGCAATAAAATTAAGTTTAGTTGTCTTGAAATGCCTGATAGTCTTTCTCTGGGAAAGTTCTCGATATTTCATAACCCGATGCCTCAGTTCTCTTACATCTCCCCTTGCGTATAAAATCGTTGCAGAAATCAAATTTTTTGGGTGAGGGAAAGAAGCATTTCGTCTAATAAATGAGTTTAAAACTTCCAGTAAATATTCAGGGAGGTTTCGAGACAATCGAATTGTCACACGTATGTTCTTAGGTCTTTCAGAAAATTAACTTTTTTTTTTATTTCGAAATCAATGTGACATGTAACAATTTAAAATAAAGAATACCACTTGCTTGAGTTCATCCGATGGTTTACATTCACTCGCATATACTCAAAGCACTCTGCTTTCTTTTGTTGTCCATATGGAGTGTGAAAAGGGATTGGGTTTGCGAGCTACCAAGTCATTGGCCTGATCTAATCGCTGTAAAAATATCAAGAAGGTATAACTGATCTGTGCTCAGTAATTTCATCTCAGCTTGAGGAATTAAACATTCAACACGTAAAAAATCAGTCGAGGGAAATTTTTCACAGTTCTTCAAATTTTTTATCTCACTGAAAGATGTTGTCCTGTTGTTGTATTACCTACGTGTTTAAATAAGCGTTTGAATAGTAGTTCATTGGAGTATAGGAGGCATATATCCAAATGTAGTGGTCCCCCAACTTGCAATTTGATCTGTCACATTATTTCCAGAGAGTGTTCATGGCAGTCCCAATCACAACCACGTGCGTTATGATCCAATGAATAAGCAAGTAAGTTTATGAGCTTCAAAGAAAGAGAGCCCACCATATATATATATATATATATATATATATATATATATATATATATATATATATATATATATATATATATGTAGCAGAATAAATATATCCTCGTGCATCTCTAGCTGGATGATTATATCCTCGTGCCGTCACAACTAGATATCCTCGCGCTTTACCTTGAAAGTTGTGTTCTATAGATTTTAAGATAGCAGTTTGAGTTTGGAGACTGGCGTATTAACTAATAAAGTTGTTTCTTTAAACCATTTCGTATTATTACAATCGTAAACACTTAACCATTTACAAGTTTGTTGTCTCATCGACATCACTTCTATAAAGTGGCACCCAAACCTGGAGCTCGAAAACATACGAAAACTACCCAGAGAAGAGTCAATTTGTCGGTGATGAAAATGAATGGAACAGATAAGTGTTATTTTATTTGAATGTTGGAGGTTATATCTAGTCTACTTTAAGTTCAACCTTATAATTTTTCGGTTATTACTCACCCAGAGGAATAATTTGAAAGCAATTTACTCGACTCGAGTTGAATATTAAAGGTTTTGGATCATCCGGATCATAAAAAGAATTTGGCGATATTTCCTTTCGCATTTGAAGTTATTGTTTCAGAAATCCCGAGTGTGGTTTCTGATATTGTTTATCATTTTTCAAGTAAACAAATTGGGTGGTCTTTATCGGTTAATTCTGAAGTGCATTTAAGATTTGACTCTCGCTATGGCATTTTTGGGGCGTGGAAAGAAAGAGGATCTTAAGCTGTTGGCACAAGAATTGGGTGAAGATCCGAGTCCAGATTTAAAAGTAGTTGAGCTGAAGAATTTGATAATTAATTCACGGAACTACGACACCGAATTCGTTAAGGAAATGTTTACCACTATAATAGATGATCGTTTAAGAAGAGAAGGAATTGAGGAAGCACGCAGAAAAGAAGAAATTGAAGAAGCTCGCAGAAAAGAAGAACTTGAAATTGAGGAAACTCCCAGAAAAGAAGAGTATGAGCTAGAAAGATTAAGAATACAGCTCGAAATTCAAAAATGTGCTTCACCATCTGCAAATGTCCCTCACACAGAATATGATCAACAAAGAATTGATTTAAAGAGGCTTATTCCAAGTTTTAATCCCAAGGAAGATGACATGGCAATATTTTTTAATCTATTCGAGAGACAGCTAAAATTCTTGCAGGTCCCTGAAACACATTGGGTACCCTACCTAATCGGATCACTGCCAAGTGAAGTGGCTACATTAATAGCTAGAGAATCAGAAGTCACAAGAATACACGAATGTCAAACAAATGCTTTTGAAGAGATTCAAACTTTCTGCTGAAAAGTTTAGGCAACTTTTCTGCCAACACAAGAAAAGACAGGAAAGCACTTGGCGGGATTTTTATTTCGAAATAAGAAGCTATTTCGAAGGATGGCTTTGTGAGTTAAGGATAGAAGATTTTTGCAGTTTAAAGGATCTGATAATTTCCGATCAAATAAAAAAAAAAAGCTCCTTCGGATTTCAGTGACCTCTTCTTGGATGAATGGACTGGATGGGTGTCTCCAAGTGAGCTTGCAGACAAATTGGATGCTTACTGCAGTCTTCGAAAAACTACGAAGAAAGAAGATCAACCTGTTGGAAACAAGAGTCTACATATCCAATCTAGCGATGATACCTTCAGACAAAAGTCTTTTAAGAATAACTACAACTCTAAACGACACGAGAAGGACAAACCCATGTTCAAGACCGAAGAGGGAAAAACTTTTAAGTGCTATGGATGTGGATCCCCAGGTGTTATCAAATTCAAATGTCCAACCTGCACAAAGTCAAGAAATAATGGGGAAGCCTCTTTCGGAAACATTCAACTCCAATCCTGTGCACCTTTTCAAGTTGCTAACTTGAAGGTATCAATTAATGGAATATATGGGATCGTATGCGCTGACAGCGGAGCAAGCCACTGTATTGCAGGAGAGATGCTACATCATCTTCTTTTAGAACAAGGAGTACAATTCAAACCTGAACAACGAGTCATGAGCATGGCTAATGGACATAAATCTACGGTGAATGTAAGCACTGCTGTTGTTACCATTGAACTTGAAGGAAGAGAATTCCAAATCAAGTTGATTGTTCTTCCAGATGCTAAAGAAAATCGAACATTGTTGGGCATCGGTTTTCTACAAGAAGCTGGAGTTGTTTTAAACTTAAAAGAACATGTATGGTTTTACAATGACAGACCCCATAAATGTTACGAATTGGCATCTGAAAAGAGTGTTCCAACTTTAACGTCTCCACCTTGTTTCAAAATCAATTCGTGTTCTCTACGTGACGAAGAGGGTCAGCAATTGACCGGAGAGCAAAGAGACGCTTTGATTTCTGTATTGAAGGATTTCGATGATGTGTTTCGTCCAGGGGGAGAAGCCACTCCTTTTATAGAACAACACATTGATACCGGTACACATGCACCAGTAGCCGTACCTCCATACAGGATTCCTCCACCAAAGAAATATATTCTTCGAAAAGAACTGGATCGATTATTGACAGAAGGAGTTATTGAAGAATGTGAGTCGCCATACGCCGCTCCAGTCGTGCTTTTGCCAAAGCCTAATGGAAGCATACGACTATGCGTTGACTACAGGAAGCTGAACGAGATTACTGTTCCTGATTCCTATTCATTGCCAAGAATGGACGATTTGCTACATGCAGCCAAACATATTCCATACATGTCTACAATTGATCTTCGTTCAGGATATTATCAAGTTAATGTCGCTGCTGCTGACAGAGATAAAACAGCATTCGTTACTCCGTATGGGTCTTTTAGATTCATTCGTATGGCTATGGGACTTCGAAACGCTCCAGCCACATTCCAGAGGCTCGCCGATCGTTTCCGAAGTGGGCTAACTGATGTATTAACTTTGGCATACTTAGATGACATTATCGTCTTATCTGAAACCTTTGAACAACACCTGGCTGATCTTCGGAAGGTATTTCAGAGACTTTTGACTTTCAAACTATGTGCTAACAGGGAGAAGTGTAACTTTACATGTTCACGAGTCAAATTTCTTGGACATTGGATCACAAGCTCCGGATTAGAAGTAGATCCAGAGAAAACAATTTCTGTCATGAACATTCCTCCACCTAAGACGGTAAAACAGCTACAATCTTTCTTGCAGTTTTTCTCTTGGTACAGAAGATTTATCAAGAATTTCTCTGATTTAGCCAGACCATTGAGTAACTTGACTAAAAAGAATGTTACTTGGAAATGGGGTAAAGAAGAGCAAACTGTCTTTAAAGAATTGAAACAACGACTCATCACAGCTCCTGTGCTTTCACAAGTTCAAGAAGACAAACCCTTTGTATTGAGAACAGATGCTAGTAGTTACGCCCTTGGAGCTATTCTTTTACAAGGACATGGTGCGGACGAGCACCCTGTAGAATATGCAAGTCGTCTGTTGACCTCTGCTGAGAGAAATTACTCTACTACAGAGCGGGAAGCTTTAGCTGTCATATGGGCTCTAAACAAATTTCGTTGCTATATCGATGGATCGGAAGTTACAGTTGTTTCTGACCATCAACCATTGAAGTGGCTCATGAGTCTGAAATCTCCTTCTGGAAGACTTGCCAGATGGGCCTTGCAGTTACAGTCATTCAACGTTAAGATGACTTACATTCCGGTTAAATGTAATGTTATGGCTGACATGCTGTCACGTCCAACTTGCCATGATGAATCCAAAGAAGTTTGTGACCTATGTATGGTTGTTGCCGACTTTCCTACTCGACGTCCAGCAGAGATACGAACTGAACAGCTGAAAGATGATGACATAAAGAATATCATTGAAAGTTTTGAAGGAAAAGATACAGATGTTTCCAGATGGACTGGACGGGGTTATTTAATGAATAATAGAATTCTTTACCGGTACTCTCCAGATTCAGAATCAGAAGATGCTCAGTTAGTTGTCCCCTCCCATGAACAAGAGTTGGTGTTGAAAGAGCACCATGACGCTCCCACTGCTTCTCACTTGGTATAGAAGGAACTTTTCAACGGATAGCTACTCGATATTATTGGACTGGAATGCGCAAAACTATTGCCGAGTATGTAAAGAATTGCCCTGACTGTAGTAGATACAAAGCCTCTAACCAAAATCCTTCAGGTTTATTACAAACACCTGTGTAATCCCAAAGGTTTGAAACCATTGCCATCGACTTCTTTGGTCCATTATCTGGAGGAGAAGGAGCGAAAAAGTGGATTTTCATAGTCGAAGACTGCGCCACCAGATGGATTGAACTGTTTACCCTTGAGACATCCACAGCAAAAGAGTGTGCGCTTACGCTCTTGAATGAAGTTTTTCTTCGATATGGGCTCAGCCGTCGTGTCATTAGTGACAATGGTGCGCAATTCGTAAGCGCTATAATGCAACAACTGTTGTATTTCCTTGACATAAAACAGAGTCTCACTCCCTTCTATCACCCTCAAGCAAATCCTGTCGAAAGAAAATACCGGGATCTAAAGCCGCGCCTAGCGATATTGGTCAGTAATGACCACAGCACTTGGGTAGAGCGGTTGCCTTCCATTTGGTTTGCCATGAACTCGTCGAAATGTGAAAGTACAGGACAGACTGCTGCTTACCTACATTTTGGTAGAGAAATGAGGACTCCTGATGATGTTTCTCGTGATCTAAGAGCCATCATTCAGAACGATAACTTTGTCCCAGAAATAAC
Organism: Linyphia triangularis; assembly: GCA_963978545.1. NCBI lineage: Eukaryota > Metazoa > Arthropoda > Arachnida > Araneae > Linyphiidae > Linyphia > Linyphia triangularis. The sequence goes on along the minus strand of OZ021729.1, from coordinate 49,951,208 downwards.
ACCCTACCTTAAAAGATTTGCTGAGACATTGAAAAGAGTTCGGGAGAGGGTAGAGATACAGCAGGATTGTCGAAAAGACTATGCTGATAAATATCGAAAAGAAGGACCTCGTTACGTTCCTGGCGATATGGTATGGGTTACATCACATCATTTAAGCAACAAGAAACATGGAAAAACATCGAAGTTTATGCCGAGAAGAGACGGACCATATGTAATATTGACTCAAAGATCTCCAACAACATATGAAGTGGGTAATCAAGACAATCTTGATGTGCCATTAGGTACTTATCATAGTTTAGCACTGTGTCCTTACCAAGGTCAAGATTCTCAGCCAGAAGTACCTCTTCGAAAACGCGGATGGCCTGAAAATAAAGCTGCAATCCCATATTCACCTTCACAAAAATAAGATCACAAGAACATTTCTGTGTCTGGCTCCTGGTCGGGACGACTTCGGACCCAGAGGGGGAGTCTGTAGCAGAATAAATATATCCTCGTGCATCTCTAGCTGGATGAATATATCCTCGTGCCGTCACAACTAGATATCCTCGCGCTTTACCTTGGAAGTTGTGTTCTATAGATTTTAAGATAGCAGTTTGAGTTTGGAGAATGGCGTATTAACTAATAAAGTTGTTTCTTTAAACCGTTTCGTATTATTACAATCGTAAACACTTAACCATTTACAAGTTTGTTATCTCATCGACATCACTGCTATATATATATATATATATATATATATATATATATATATATATATATATATATATATATATATATATATATATATATATATATATATATACCACCTAGTGTATAGTTAATCCCTGAGTTCTGATAATAAACATGGGTTTACTTTTTTGAATTATAGCTCCTTACAAATTGGATTTTTCTCTTTAATATTAATTTGACATAATTTACTACGTAAACTACACTGCATAAAAATATAAATTAAATACAACATGGACTTGTTTAGAAGTGCGTATGGGATGTAATCAATTGCACTGGCCCATTTGATGGCTAAAATTAATTGATGTAGGCACCAGCAGCTGGAAAATGATCATTGAACTACCATCGAAAGTCAATAACAGTTGGGTAACTTTTTCACCGGCTATGAGAAATGAAGTTGCACCCCATATCTAACTTCTTTCCAATACGGTCATGAAAATGTTGCTCTTAAAAATTAAATCGTGAAAAGCCTCTTGGAAATAAGAGTTTTAGTGAACGAATTCACATGAAGTAACAAGATAGAATAATCATATTAAAGAACTCGTATTTGTTTGTAGAACGTAACTATATTACTTCTTTAGAATCTCTTTGAAACAATAAATTTTTTCCAATGATGGATTGGAGTAGTAATAGGAGAGAAAACCTTGAAAATGCCGGAGAGTTGGCATGCTGATTGTCACTAGTCAAGGCCAATCCTTTAACTTGAACTATAGAAGATTCGGATGGAAATTATCATTTTCAGATAAAAAAAAAATTACATTTTTTATTGCTATATGCTATTTGAAAGTTTTGTATTGAGAAAAGTACTTTGGTTATCCAAATCATGTTTAGTTCAATTATTTTATTCTTGAGTCATCCTGGCCCAAAAATTAGTGTGAATTGCTTAAATTAGGATTGGATAAACTTCTGATCAAAATAATTATTATTTACAGAAAGGAAATACTTTTATAAACTTTGCTCACTTGTCACATACATACACAAATAAAAAATATTAACTCCTCTCTAAGTTTTACAGTTTTCGAATTGTTTCTTAAAAAGGAAAAGAAGAAATTAATGATTAAACCATTCGAACTTCTTGTAAGACTAAAAATCTCGTAAGAAAGAGTAAGTACATTTCAATGAGTCTCGAAGTTTGTAATGAGTTTCGAAAACTCTAAAATCCACGACATGCATGCACTCGAAAGATTAATGCAGAATATTTTCGAAGATTATGAATTAATAGACATCTACCTCTTAAAAGATCATTATAATTGAAAATTATAATAATATTTTGAGATATTAATGTGCATTAACTATAGATTAACTATAGACAAGTTAAAAGTGTTGTAGATTACATGCAGTTCAAATTATGCAGTATTTAGAATTTTTCAGCATATTTTGAGTTTGCTAACAATGAATTATATTCGTATTTTAATCTCAATATTGACTAGAGGTTCATTAAATTAATCTTATAATTCTTAACTGAAGTCCAACATCACATGATACTCAAAAATCACATGTTTTAACTTAGCCGAATCCTATAGTTGTGTATATATCTTGTAACTTGGCATACACTTTAATTCAAAACCTTGCAAATACTTTAATTTACTCCTTTTTCTTAGCATTACTTTTCTTTTCACTAGTAAAATTCGAAAGTTCGTGGAATCTGAATAAATAATGTTTTAAGGTCTATTATGGTCTTTGCGCTTTTTCTTGCAAATTGTAAAGGGCATAGGATATTGCAAAGAACATAGAAAAAATTAACACTACATCCACTTTAGAAACTCCTCGATGGTTCCACCCCTTAATCATCATTCTTTTTTTTTTTACTCAGGGAGAGCATGTTTCTGATTTGTATGTTCTAAAAATGTTCCAGATATCCTGAAGAAAGGAGGTAATGCTGCAGATGCCGCCGTGGCAACGATGGCTGCAGTTTCTGTCATCCAGCCGCTATCTTGTGGAATAGGAGGGGATTGCCACTGCTTGTTCTTCCGGAACAGGGACAAAACAGTTCTAGCAGTAAATGGAAGGTAAGGAACCTTGTTGATTCTTAACTTCTAAAGTATACTCTAATCAATTTTTGGTTTGAAAAAGGCATGAAAAGTACTTGAATTGCAACAATCAACTTGTGGAAAGGAAATTTCATAAATTCTTCTTAATTTGGACAGTACTTATAATGTAAAAAAATCCGAGAATGTATTGCTTTTAATTAGTATGTTTATGCATTGTTTGGATACTGCTTTATAATCGGTGAGAACAAATTACCTTGATCGGTCAGGTTGAATTACTATTGCAAGGGAAGCATTATGTGTTGGAATGATGCTCAGAATTGCATATGGAAGAATTCATCCGACTCACAAAGATATACATCCACCCCCCCCCCACACCCCCCCCCCCCACCCCATCCCTCCAGAATTTAAAGAAGAAAATGAATCGAATCCCCAGTAGTAAAACAACTTTGACCAATATCGACTGACATTGGCCAATCCCGATGTGGACCGTTGAAAGCGATATTGGCCAATCTCTCCCAATTTACTGGAAGTTACGAAATGTCGATACACAGTTTTAAAATTGAAATATTTTATTTATGAGAAAGGACAAGGTGAAAACATGTTTTGCGATATTTCTGACACATTTATTTCTTTTTAAAAAATCATGCATTTTGAAACAATGCTCGAGTTTCGGACAAAATTAGTCAATCTTACAGAGCCTCTATTTTCAACATTGGTCAATACTGCTGTGTTACAGGGGATCCATTCAGAAAAGTTTTAATTATTCGTTTGGACACACAAAAAAGAATCAATACACAACTATTCATCATTTCCTTTGGAAAAACCAACTGCCAACATTCCGGAAAAGAAATACGTTTGATTCGACCAATTAGTGCTTGATTTTCACACTAGACAAGAATGCGATTATAAACGTATTGTTTATATGCATTTCACTCATATTGAATTTATGAAAGCACAGCATTTTAAGACTGATAAACAATATATATAAAGGAGACATAATTTTAATAGTTTAATGATCTTTATGGAGGTGATAAATCTTCCTATTATATTCCCTTAACAATATGTAGCACTACTGAACTCTTATTCTAAGTAAATGCTAATTTACTGTAAGGCATTATAAAAGCAAACATCTGGGGGATCATGTAACTTCAGATTTCGTTCTTAATAATGAAACGCTGTATTTTTATTAGTAGTCACAAATATTACCTGTGCAACAATTCTAATTTCTCTTTTTTCAGAAACCTGTTGGTTAATATGTTTTTTTAACATTTACGGTACATTTTTATTGTGTGAAATTGTCCAATGAAAAACCACGATTACGCTTGGTATCGAGTAAAGTGTGTTAGTAACAAAAGTAAGTCTTATGATAATTCTAAGGATTGTTTCCATGTACACAAAATAAAAACATCCCGCGGAGAAATTTTGAAAGGAAATCATAAACAGCGGTAAGAGATGGGGTTTTCATGATCTTTCGATGAAATTCGTAAAATGATCTGATTGGCCGACGAATAACAATGCCATATTTTAAAACACTAATTTCCTCTTGCTTCATTCTATCGCTTGAGATGAGGATTGGTTGGTTGGTTGTTTTCAGATTATCTGGCGCCTTCAGCAACACGAGGGCAACACAATGCGCCGAAGCATTCGTCATTAGACAAGCCAACGTACATTTACAAACACCCATGCCTAACACGGGACTCGGAACCCGCAACCTCGCGGTCTAGAAGCTAGCACGCTAACTACTATACCGTTTGGTCGGCCCCTTGAGATGAGTAATTATTCATTTTATTTTAAAAAGTATACTGAAAATTAGAGTTCAAGGAAAAATAATGAATACAAGAAGTGACTTACTTAAAAAGTGTTTTCATGAAAAAAAAAAAGAAAAAAAAAAGAAGAAAAAAACAGCCTAATTTGGAATACTATTAAAAAAAGGTATGTCGGTCCAACACCTATCACGGGAAACAATTTTCACAGTTTTAAAATACTTATAGGTGTATTTCGTTATATACTGGGAAATAATAAATTCGTTCAACAAAAATTAAAGGATGGTAATATCCATCTAGATAAAACCTATTTTTTAAAAAGTAATTTAACCCATAAAAAAGTTTTTAATATAAATTCTTTATATGTATTTTCAATTTTTATATTCATTAACATTGCTCTGATTCTGATGTCAGTGTGTGCTTAGTGTTTGCATTTAATTTTAAATATTAAAATCATCTCTATCAGCAAGGTATGCGGCAAACTATGTTTCAAAATTTATTTATTAAAAATGAACATGAATTTATGCACTCACGTTTAAATATTTTTTATTTATCCTGATTAAAACAATTTTATTATTTATTTATTAAAAAATTTGGCGACAGGAAAGAGTTTCTTCAATGGTCGATTAAATGTTATTTTAACGCGATTGGATGATGACAAGTTGATTTATTAGTAATCCGTAAAAGCGATGTTTTAGTGACTCTTACGACAGCAAAATTGTATAGAATGCATTGTCATCGACGTTGAATCTATCTGCCAAGTTTCTGTCCGATTGGATTATGGCAAGGGGGTAAATTAGGCCTTCGCAGATTTGCTCGCCATCGACTTACCCAGCCACTCACCCACATACACACAAAATCAAAGTCGAAGTTAATATAAAGAATTTTTTTTTTTTTTTTAAAAAAGGTCGACTGCTGATTTTTGCACGTTATCGAGCATCCTTCTCAAAATGCCGTAGAATGTTGAAAAATACTAGAAGAAAATAGTGCCTTAGTCTGCCGGATTTAAAGCAACTAAGAGTATCTTTTAGACCGAAAGGGTTGGAATACAAACCCCTAGTCAAATCTTTCATAACCTGCTAAGTAATTGACTGTGGTACTCCTCTGTCAACCTCAACTTATTATTTTACAACAAGAAGTCGAATCGTTCATTTTCACGCCCTCTCAAATCAATCTTTCCTTTCTCTTTGTTATTCAGCGGGCGGACAGGCAAAAACGCGAGTTTGGAGAAATTGCGTGCTGTCGGAATCACGGACCAGAGGGACTGCCCTAATCACGGTCTCTGGGTGTCTGTTCCCGGTACAGTCGCAGGGATGTTTGATGTTATTAAGAACTTCGGATCTGGAAAGGTAAGAACTTCTCTTGTATTTGCATATGAGACTAACATTTGAATACTGATTCTAGGCCACAAGAAAATATTTGTTTACGCAATACTATTTTTTTTTTTAATTTAAATTTCTTACTTTGGAGCAAATGATTCCTTTAAGTTCCTCAGAAATAAAAGTTCGAATACATTACAGTATGGATTTTTTAACATCTTTTCTAAAATAGATTATACAGTATATAAATGCTCTGCAAGGGTACAGTATGGCATCTATGCTCCATACTCTATCACATAAACTTTAGATTACCTCAGCAAAACATGCTATATCTCTGCATAGACACTACTTACAGTCCGCAATCACTATTTATCAGTATTCAAAAATGCAAGTCCATCAAAAATGTCTTTCTTTTACCTCCAGATAATATCTAACATATAATCAGTTGAGGTAATAAATCTTCAAGGATGGGCATTTTCTTAGCGTTTTAGAAAATTTCCATACCTTTTCATATGCCCCGTTTTAAATAGAATTTTTGTTTGTTTTTTAATTCCAGGCGATAATTATTCTAAGTTATCATACTTACTTATCACTTGATGCAATTAATATACGAACTAGTTTTAAATTCATGCTCCGTCAAATTCTAAGTAGATTGTTATTTTTTTAAATCCACATGGAAATATTCGATCATTGTACTTTGTAATTTGAGTGATATGAAAGGAAGTGTTTAAGTTTTTCGTAAACACTAAAATAGTAAACAAACTATGTGACAAGAGGATATTTTATCAATTGGATAAATTTTTAAAATTCTATTGTTTATAAGAAACTAAAAAGTAGAATCCCTGGCTTTAGTTACAGGAGCAAGGGAATGAAGGGAATGGGAAACCAATTTTTTTTAAATGTTGCTAATCTTGAAGTCCAAATTGTTTTAGAATTGCATCTAGTTCTCTTTCCTTCAATTTCGGTAATTTGTGATAACTAATCACCATCACTGCTATGAATAATATTTAATAAATTACTGGAGTTGTAATGAAATCTCTGGCTAATTTCAAATATTTAATCGATGAGTTAGGACTTTGTGACATAGAATAGCTTTTGATAGCCAGTTTTTATTTTAAAAACGCAGTTTTGTAGTTTACACATTTTGACTCTTAAAGCTTTGTAAGAACTTTAAAATATGACTAGTATGTACGATAAAAATTCGTACGAGACTACACATTTGTATGAATCGCATTGTTCGTATATCAATAGCTACATCATTAAATGGACTAAATACTGTTACTGAAGCCTGTTACTTTTAATTTGCTGATGGTATTGATTCACTGCTATAAAGTTAGAGTGGGCAAGCAACATATATGTATTCGTAATAATGTTTACCAGTAACACTATTTACAACATAAAAGAAACATATACCATACAAACATAAATCAAGATTATATGGTAAAATATAGGTAGATCACTACCGGCAATAACACTCACACTTTCAGAACCACATACCTCATCGTTAACAACATAAAAAATTCCTTACCTCCCTACGTGCTCACTAAAGATCTTCCTCTTTTGCAAAAACATAAATGTTGCATAATACATAAACATATGTCATCTCTCTGGATTGTGTCTTTCACGTTCTTCGGACACAAAGGGGAATAATATGTCAGAAATGTCTTGTAAGTTGATAAGATATTGGGCTTTCATACGTATTCATATGTGTCGTTGTCACTTTATATGGCATTTTATGTAAGAATAAAACGTTAATATTACTACTTGATTAGACGCAAATTTATTCATGAGGTCGAACACGTGCAAATGAGGGGAAATGAGTTTTCGGAAATATACGTGAGTAATATATTTTTATTTTGTGTAAGATTTGAAATATTCTCAATAATTTGTTAGATTTTAGGTGATATCAAGTGATATTTTGATATATTTTTGGTATTTAACTTACTTGTTGCTCCAAGCAATAGTTAACATAAAATATGCAGTGACTTTCCGAGACGGTTGGAAATCGTTTCATTATTATAGTTGTTAATTTATTACTTTCAATTGCCCATATGTTAACCAAAAGTAATGAACGAATACCATTCGGTGGTAAAAAAAATGTTTTTTTTTTTTTTTTTTTTTTTTTTTTTAAATAAAATTTGCTCGTTTTCGAACGTGATGAGTTAAAAAAAAAAGTGGTCTAGAAGAAATGTCTTTGTGACTGCCCGTCTGTCTGTGGTCAGCAGTGATCTACGATAACCTACGATTAAGGTTTTCGTCAAAATTAAGCATGCGCATGAAGTATCTGCCTTTGGAAAATGTATATTATTCAGCAATTGTCAAAAAATGGTTTCAATGATTTTGATCAAAATTGATGTGGTAATGCCTTTTTAGGTACTCTAAACATCCCCATCCTACGAATCGGGATACGAAAATTCTCATGGAAATTCGATTAAAAACGTGAAAAGTTGAAAACGAATAGTTTTCTACCCTTGATCATCGCCTATCAACGACTATTTCTCAACTGTTTCACTTACAAGAAATAATAATGTAATCTATATACCCGACTTCAATTTCACTGCGTTTCTTTTCTTCTTCTTCTTCTTCTTTTTTTTTTTTTTTTTTTTTTTTTTCTTTCTTTTTTTTTTTTTTTTACCAATGTAATAAATAATTGCCAAAAATATCGCCAAACTAGCCATTTTTGTAAATAAGGAAAATTTCAAAATGGCAATTACACCAATCCATGGCAAATTTAAATGCAGTGACCAGTATAAAATATAATTGAAAACTGTGCGATGTTCCACATCCATAGTTGTGGTTGTTATTTTATACTTAAATGCTAAAAATAATACATCTCGTAAAAATTATTTTTGAACAAAATAAACAAAACTTCTCTTTAAAATGTGCTGTTGCTTCTTATTTAGGTCACCATGAGAGAGATATTGGCACCTGCCATCAAGATAGCTGAGGAGGGCACGCCCCTTCCCTATAAGCATGCCATCATGTGGCAACACTATAAAAATGTATTCGAAATGTCGTCAAATGCCAAAGACCTGTTAATTGAGGGCAAAGCTCCTAAACCTGGTGACATAATCAAAGCCCCTAAACTAGCACGATGCCTTAAGGTAATATGGGTACTTTTATTCCTTCGTTTAATGAATAATTAGCTTAAGCATCTGTTGTGTGATAGTAAAGCAAAAAATAATCGATTCTCATACCTTTCGACGTTTAGAAGAAAAAAGTCCCTTGCCTACTCATCTCAGTTCTGAAGGTATATTTATCTCACCTTTTCTTCAAATGTGACACAATTTAAAATTTAGTAAAACTTGTGTTCAAAATCACAGACTACATGAACTTGAAGCAAGAAAAACGGCATATTAAAACTTGAAGTCATTTTAATGACTTAAAACATCAAGTCATTTTAAACTTGAGCATAACTTGAAAACAATCTTACGTCATACATCTGGCTTCCAGTACATGCAGCTTGTGATCCGTGTCACATTTTAACTCGAAATAAAGAATTTGGTGTATATAATATATATAAAAACCTGATTATTGGATTATTGTACAAAATGACCATTTCTTTTGTATAATATCCAAATTTATCATATTAGCTATAAAATATAAAATTAGAATACAAACGTTGGTACATTCAGTTTGTAACATTCCAGTAATGTGCCTCGTAAAGTTTATACAGCAAATAAGTTACATTATTACTAATAGTCAATGCTATTTCAATGAAAATATTTTAGATATATACTGTAAAATTATAAAACAAGCTATCACAGACTGTATTTTTTTCTTTTTTTTTTTTTTCTTCTTGGAATTCTTTTTATTCTCCTCGGATCCATTTTTTTTATAAAGACAAATCTGGTTAAATTGGAATCGTGTAAGATAATATAGCTCCGCATCTTGTACATTGAACATGAATAAGAACATTCCAAATTCTAAGTACTCAACAAGTTTCTTAAATGATCTTTCAGAATATATCAGAAGAGGGCCTCGAAGGCTTCTATTTCGGCAAAACAGCCCAGCACATAGTAAATGCAGTCCAAAATGCAAATGGCGTCCTGACGTTGGACGACTTAGGTGACCATCTTCATTATCCACCATCAGTCAGTCCCTCCGAAGCAGTTAGTGTTGATTTCAATGGATTCCGAATTTGGGAAATGAAACCCAATACCATGGGTGTAGTTGCTTTAGTAGTATTTAACACCTTGAAAGAGTACGATTTGAAAGGTAAGATATATAGAAGGATTTCAATACTCAAACTCATTTCTCATTAAAATCACAAAGTTCAAAGATATACTTTTTAGAAAAAAAAATTCCAATTTCAATGTTAACAACTCGATATTATTTACTTAAGAAGTACTAATTGTTCTACTCATAACATACTTTTTGGGTTTTCCATGTTTCGGGTGTCTATCTATGTTTTAGTTTAATTGTGAAATATAATGGTTTAACTTTGCGTTGCTACTAATAATGCGACTTCCAAAACGCCTAATTTTTTTAGTCGCTCAAATGGAAAATAAACATTTATTTCAATTCCATAATATTGAGTTTTGTTAGTCTAGAAATCGACGCAAGTTAGGGTATCATTACAAAAAAGTTTACATCAAGTTAAAGTACCATGGTTGGTCATAGAGTTCAGTTTCGTTACATACCAATTAATTAAGATGACTCTCATGTTACGTAATACATTTAAACATGCTAACTTTTATGATGCTCGAAATCAATTGGCATTCCGTCAAGGAAACAGCAAATAGAAATTACAGATGAAAATCATTCACATTTGAATAAAAAAAATATATTCCAATCAGTAATCAATATTAAAAAGTAAGAGTCGCAAATTTTAATATATTTGCAAATTTTCAGCTCTTGGACACAACTCAGCAGAGTACATCCATCTTCTGTCTGAAGCCACCAAGCACGCTTACTTGGAATGTTGGGATTGCTTGTGTGACCCTAAATGTTGTTCTACGCCTTTGGAAAACTTACTTACAGAAGAAACAGCCAACAAGATCAGAAACAAAATTGATCCAGAAAGGTAATATTTTTTTATTTCCTATTAAAATCTAATGCTTTAAAAAAACACAGCTTGATTCTTTCATATAAATTACAAACTATCTCTTAAAATTTTTTAATTTAACTGTAGTATTAAATTTTCTTCCAGTAACACATGTACTAGGGTGGAGCGAAAAAACCTTTTTTTTTTTTTTGAAATTCTAATCGGCAGGTGGTGCAAAAGTTGTATTTTGGATTCATTATACTATTGTAAAAGTTTGATCAAAATCCGTTAATAAGTCCCCTGAAAATTTGCTGAAAAGTGATTATTTAGTAAAAAGTACTCTAAAGGAAACATTTCGTAAAAAAAATTACTGAAACGTCAGGATAATTTAATAATATAATTTAGATGTACTTAAATATAGAAAAAAGTATTTTAAATTTGCTTCATATTTTGCGGTGCCCCAAGCCTTGTGAAATCGAGTCAAAAATCAACTTTTTTATGAAAAGTATTTCCAAATTTGAAGAATATAATATCAAAATCTAAGATTATATAAAAGCAAACTTACTATATTTTATTATAATAATCCATCTGTGAAAGATATTTTCATTTCCAACATCTTTATAAGGTGATTAATTAGTTATTTGGGTTCAACTTTAGCTTGTTATCATAATCATTAATGAAAGATTTATTGCTAGTTAATTGAAATTAAAGTTAATTTGAAATCGTATATTCTGATTTAGTGTTGAAACGTTTTACTAAGGATCTTAATTTAAGTCTATTTAATATGAAACCATGACGTTTCATTTCTCCGCATACACTTTCTGATGCACCAGAGACAAGTCTGACTCCACGTTCAACTGCTTGAGTATGATAAGCATATATCGCCCATTCCACTGCTTTCTCGCTATTCACTGCATTCTCAATTTCATCTGTTGGGATATTGCTCATTATAGGAGGTCATGAAGACGTACTGTTTGCCAATTAATAAGTTCAGTATAATCCTCTGATTTGAAGTTAAATTTTGGTACTCTAAAAATTCTAATGTTTACGGTTTCTTTCTTTAGACCAAAAAAAAAAAAGACACTGTTTCGCTGAATAACATCATCAATTCGGATATCCGGTGCCATATATCTAAAAAATGATATAAGTCTCTATATATGGCGTGCTCTTTCTGTAAGAAAGCAATTTATTTTTATATGACACTATAAAGGTGCATATACTTTCCTAATGTACGTGGTAAGGGGTATCAAATCTTCTGATGGAGTTTCTGTACTTGTATACAATCTCAAAATACAGTTTGCAAATGTTAGTATCTTGAAAATGCAACAAGACCAGGTTTTTTCAATGATAGATCGGAAGAACATGCACCAAGTGATACTTCTATACAAATATTAGATCAATATTTCTGGTCATTACTGAGAATCAAACTATCTATATCGCGCATATTCTCTAAACTTATTGAGAGAAATTTCTTTACAGTGAGATTCTCGCAGGTTTTAATGTCTTTGCCAATTGACCTGGAAAATGCTTTGGTACCAACTGTGGCACTAACCAATGCACATAAGAGGTGTCGTAAGGGCAGTTCGTTAGTATGGAGCAAGCAAATGCACCATTGTAATGGTCTCCCAAGCTCCAACTCCAGCAAACGAATGACTCCTCCTTTCATCACATCCAATTACATTAAGTTCATTCAGATATATTCCATGTAATTCCAAAAATTGTACTATCGACTCTTTTATAGTTTTTGCTTCTCCATTTTTCACAGTAACATGGCCGATATATTGCGAACCTGGTTCCTGAAAAATTGTAAAATGCTCTTCTTTTTTTCAGTACTTGGATAATATTTCAATCCCTTTTTGAATGTAGTACATATTTCTGATATAGTGTTAAAAGTCAAATGATGGGAATGTCTGACTTAGTGAAACAGGGGTTATCATTTCATTTTGAATGGTTTAGAATTAAAACTTACGTTTTCGGAAAAATTAATTTATTTAATAACTTAACCTCCATGTGTCGCTTTATATACATGACAAGAATTAAAATTGGACTGTGCTCAATGCCTTTGGTCCCATTTGACTTGTCCTATCACCTTTTTTCTGCACTTGACACGACAACGACAACAACAACAACAAGAATTAAAATTATGTTTTGGAAAGTGATAACGTTTAAAATGCACATATTGTTACCTTTTTTTTTTTTTTTTTAACACTATATGGTCTGTTTATTTTGAGGCAAAATTTGTATAAAATTTGACTTTTGAACAGTTTCAGGTGTTTAGAGGCACCGGAAGATATTATTTAAAATTGAAATAATTGAGCATGTATATTAAAAAACTTAAATTATATATTTTGCACCCCCTGGCAATATCCTGTTACTACTACTTACTTTTTAAACTTTTAAATAAAATTTGGAGACAAATGTGGTTAGGGGTACCGGAGATATCATTTAAAACTAAAATAAGTCGGTGCTATGTCCATTTAAAAATGCAAAATACAACTTTTGCACTCCCTGCCGAATCATTTTTCCGACTTTTTAATTTTTCGCTCCACCTTAATATATACTATGTTTTTGTTATCATTTCAAGTTCTTTTGACTTATGTGGAGGTAAAGTCAAAGTGGTGTGTCAATTAATTTTCTGAAACGCGGGATTCATTTAATCTGGAAACTTGTTGAATTATTGACGGCGGTTATTTTAAAGTGGGGTGACTTCAGTTCACATAAAAAATCTATGATACACTCCAAATCGCTCCTGTTCATCTTAGACTTAATTCAGACCAACAAATATTCAGACAAAGGCAAAATTTTGACAATAATAACGTCAAAATCCCTAAAAACTCAAAAATTTGGAAATTTCTCCCTTCTTTAAGCACAGAAGCATCCATTAAGCATTGGGTGTTTTAATTCATCATCCATGTATTTCAAATACGGAACTACCAATTCCATGTAAATTAAATTGAAAAATCTTCAAGACTACTAATTGTTCCATCCAACTGCACAATTATCATGCAAAAGTCCACGAATGCCAGACATTCTCTTTAAATTAAATGACCAGCAAGCTATACTATTTCTCCAAAACTGCTGGAACTCACACATCAGAAGAGTCTCCAAATGTATGTAGATGCGGTGCTTATGTAACCGATCCTTACCCAAGCCTTGTCAATAATAGAGGCGCTGTGTTTCAGAATTGATTGTGTTTCAGAGCTTCCAATAGGAGTATTCACTTGTCCGGAGGGAACACTTCTTACGTGGCTGCTGTAGATGAAGAGGGAAACGGATGCTCCTTTATCTGCAGCGTATCCTCCAACTTCGGAACAGGCATCATACCAGACGAATGTGGCTTCGTAATGCACGTGAGTATACTACACTAGTGCATTTTTTTAACACAGTTACCACTCGACACATGTAACCCACTGATCTCTTACTAGAACTTTTGGATATTTTAAAAACTGTTTCTGATCCGCAAGCAGATGAAATCAATTGAATACTCTTTTCCATCTATGCTGCTTAATAGATTGGCCATGGTTACCATCACACTCTAACTAGTTTGGAGGGAAGTTGCTAATATAGATGGTCTATGTTGATAATTAAGCCTTCTCCAACTTCAGGTCATTAACAAAGCATGCATTATCCAGAAGTTGTAGTTAAGAGATCAGTAATGTAGCTCAGAGACAAAACCTTCTCACCTATTTACATAAAATAACTGAGGGACAAAAAAAAAAAAAAAAAAAAAAAAAAAAAAAAAAAAAAAAACGTGCTTTATATTTCAGAAGAAAAGTATATGTTTCCGAAGTTTTCCGGGTTAGGTCCAGTTTGAGACATTCCTATATGCGAGGAGCAGTTGCCCTTAAAAATCCTTTAGATATTCGTGTCCCTCCTAAATTTTGGTTTAATATCTCCCCGTAGGTAATACAGATACTTCAGTACAAGAGTTCCTTGTGTTTCTCATAAAAGTCCAATGCAACGCGAATAAAAACGCAATCTTTTATCTCTAAATATGATTTGTCAAAGAGTTTTATTTCTGGCGAAAGACGTACATTTTATTTCTGACATATTCTCCTTTTTCGTGGCTCTAAAACCAATTTGTCGTCCAATAAAGAAAACTTTTAAAAAAAAAAATTCTGAAATATTATTGTTCATTAAAACAAATTTCGTTAACACCAACGCTTTTGTGCACAACTGATTTTATGCGGTTTGCACGAAAGAAACATTTGTTAAATCGAACGAATTTGCTTGAAAATATATTCTTCTCACTTCTAAGCAACCTATTTTTAAAGTTGCAATATGTTGAACCACAATTATTACTAAGCTGATTGAATTCTTAAACTAATTGAACTGAATGATTATATTGGTTGAACAATGCTAAATATTTAAGGATCGTGCAAAATCCATGAGCCTAGAAGAGACGAGTCCCAATGCGTTCGGTCCGAAGAAACTTCCCCTCCATAGCATCATTCCTTCCATGGTGACAGACTCAAGCACTCACGAACTAATGGCGATAATAGGAATGGTCGGCAGGTGGATGCAGCCACAAGGACATGTACAGGTATTGCCAAGTTTTAATTATTCTACAACAGTAAGGTAGGCTCCAAGATCAAAATTTTCAATCATGTCTACTTAAGATTGAGGGTCAGTCTTTCTTGCACACTGATGTCTAACTACATCTTCTGGATAGCTTATAAATGGTTTCTGGTCTGCAAGCAGATTAAGCCAATTGAATGCTTCCACCCATCTATGCTACGTAATTGGCTGCCCATGATTACAAACACATTCTAACTAGTTTGGGTTTGTGGGAAAGTTTCATGATATCGATCTTTATGATGATTGTTAAGCCTTCTTCGACTTCAAATCAATAACCAAGCATGCGCTATCCAGAAATTGCAGTTATATATCAGTGTTCCTATACTATAATACTGATTCCAATTACATATTCCATCTACGATCTTTCACAGCATAACTTCAACACATTAATAATTTTCGTTAGATATAAAACGTTGCTATAGATATATGCGTTGATTTTCAATACAAATTGAATGACAGTTAGAGTTTTTTTATTTTTATTTATTTATTTATTTTTATTCGAAAATAGAATAAATAAGAAGAATTGGTTTTAGAAATCTCTTCAAAAAGAGGTGAGACTCAAATTTTAGGAAATTTATAAATTTGTGGAATTTATGCATCGTAACATCATAGATCACTACTTTAGGCGAGGAAAATAAAACACGCATGTGATCGTGAATGGAATAAAAAATTTCGAATTTATTTTTAAGGATCCGTTGGATTAATCAAAAGCACGTCACAAGGATTGTCAAATAATGAAACTCAAATCCCAATAATACTGAACATAAAGTCCATTGTTTTTTTAATGCTACCAGTTTTAGAGCATCACTTTTAGAACTTCATAAGCCACATTTTGCCGAAATTGAATTTTCAGTTATTATATCCTTTTTAGTAGTCTAAAAAGGAACAAAGCTTAAAATGTAACCTAATGGAATTCAATTAGTTTACATAGATTTAAGAGTTGGAATTTTACCTTTATTTAAGAAATCATATTCAGTGTGTTCAATTTTGTTTAATATTCCAAAGTTTATGGTAAGAGTGCAAGTTACTCATTTGGCTTCCCATATAACCAATTCATTGGCTTCCCATATAACCAATTCATTTTACCTTCGAATTTCGTTAATGGAGTGCAACGTCACAGACAACTACTTTACCAGGAAAGAAAATGCGATATGCAACTTTGTGATTGACTGATGGACATTCAAAACTCGAATTTATTTTTGATGATATGTCGCAGAATATTGTGTAATGACAAAATAACACTACAAATAATATCATTCATAAAATCTATATGTACTTGTTACTATTGTGTGCGAATTATAGTTGGAAATTCTCTTGGGAGTATTATTCTATATTCTCTATGATGTTTGGAATATTGTATTTGGTAAGTTATAGTATTAGAAGTAGAAAACAAAGATAGACTAATAATAATTATTTCAATAACAACGCAGCCGACACGCTTACCGCGATGTTTTGCTTTTATTATTTATATCATACCTTAAATATGCGTGTGTAAAATCGGCTTTTTAGGGAATGCCCTCAAAATGATAGAATGCATTGTCTATCTATTAAGTTTCCGCTCGGTTGAATGATGGCAAGAGGATTAATTAACCATCCATAAATTTGCAAACACACACAAACAAAATCGAAGTGAATAAAATAAACAATTACGTATTTTTTTGGAAAAAAAAAAAAAAAAAGAAAAAAAAAAAAAAAAAAAAAAAAAAACGTATTACTAATTCCAACTTGAAAAGTTAAAGGAGGAATTTACAAGACTAAGTAGCTGTACACATTATCTCTTTTACCTTAGTTTAAAAAGGATAAATTTTGTTCTTGAAAACAAATGTACAAAAATTTTAGAATTGAAAATATTACTTTATTACGTATTATTATTATTGTTATTTTTTTTTTTTTTCCGTAATATAATATATAAAATACCGTATTACATTAATTCTTGCATTTGCTCATTTTTAAGATGCTTACTTTTCATTTCAGTATAATATGCCTTCTTTTCAACGCAATGGACAATTCCAGCATTTTTTAAAACGAGTGAAATTAGTTTATATTTATGAAGAATTTATTTGATTCCAAATATTCAAACAAAAGTTCTTTAAAAAAATTAGTTATTTAAATGTTAAGAAAAGAAATTGCACCGAAATCCTGTCCGATTGCAGTTCGATCGAAATGATCCGCTAAAGCTGTGACGTCAAAACAACCTTACGTTTCTATGGTTATCGTGAGGTTTCTGCCAAATAGTTGGCGTTGGTTTGGTAGACAGTAACCATATCCCGTTACGGTTGGCGCAGTAGCGAGAAACTTGCAAAACAGGTTTCCGCTGCTGCGTTTCAAGCCAAGTTGTTTCAGATCAAGTGAAGTTACATTCGCTTCGAGGCGAATGTGTCGTTTTCCCACCCAAAACTAACAAGCAAACTTCGGTTGAAAATTTAAAAAAAAAAAGACAACGCGCTGTGAGCAGAAATTGTTGTGTGTATGGCCTTTGCCGAAACATTTAGAATTGAATAAAAAATGAAAAAAAATGCGGGAATTGTCCATTGGTTCTATTAAATTTACTATACGCATGTTGAAACATTTTATGTTAACTTTTTCCTTAAGTATGAAACAATATACTAATTAATTGCTTGAAATCCCTCTTTATCCTCCTAGGTTCTACTCAACATGATCGTATTTGGCATGGATCCACAAGTTGCTCTTAATCAACCCAGATTCTTTGTTGGAAATCCCCGACCTTTTGTTGCTTACAAGTAAGTTACAAAACTACGAATACGTTAAAATATTACTAATCCATTGATGTAGTTACAAGTATGCAATTTATCTTGAGCATTTATTTCTGACGACTCTTTTTAAGGAAAATGTCAGTAGAGGCACATAACGTTTAAAGACATAGTAAAGGATTTCCCAAAATGATTATTAACTCATTTATTTCCTTGACAATTATGAGTAGAGAATAAGAAGGAATTGTAAAGATGCTTAAAATAAGGTGATAAATTATTAAAAGATAATCATTTATTTGAAAAGTTATAGCTGTCCCTGTAAGAGAAAAGTGGCAATTATAAAATTTTGTGTACGAGGACAAATCATATGAGCCCTTTCTTTCCCAGTGACGCCAATTGTAATCATAACATTAACAACCCCACCCAAATCTCCCAATGGTTCCAATGAACATTTTTATAATCAACATAAATTTACCTAAACAAAAAAATACATTCTTTATTATGAATAAGTCAGAGGAGTAGAACGCGTTCAAAAACGACTTAAAAATGGCTATGTAATGTTAAGCGCTACAACCACATTGATTACAAAAGCAATAAATCACGTAAGTGATTTTTTAGTTAATTTTAATGCATGTTGTTTGTTTGTTGTAATATTCTCTTTTCATCACAATTTCAAAGATGGTTTCAAAACAATTTCAATTTTGTAAGTTTTAAAATGAATTACCCACACATGAAGATTACACTACTTTTTATTTATTTTATCCATATCTTATTTCGGCAAGTTTAACGTTACACCATATCTGAAGATGAGATAGCACCAGTTTCTCATATAATTTAAGAGCAAAGTTTTTAAGTTTTATGTAAGCACTCAATATGTTTCTTTTGATAAAACGCTTCTGAATGAGAAACATCTTATGTTAAAAAAAAGATCGATAAATCAAAATGTGAGTTTTAAAGAAACCGTGTGGATTATTTTTCCTGAAAAATTATTTACTGTAATTACAAGTAATAAAAAGTTAAAGAATTTTTAGTGTCGTTAAAGAGGCAACTATAAGAAGTTTTTCCGGTTTCCCCCCCCCCCTCCCCCCCAGAAACTTTAGATCTTATTTTCATGTATGGATGTTTCTAAAGTTAAAAGTTTCGCATCCAACCATGACTCTATCGTGTGCAAATGACAAAGAACTGTTTGAAACACATTATATTTGTGTATCATTTATTTTATAAGTTTCTTGTGGTCTTCGTTTTTCATTCAACTTCATTTTTAAAGTCATTGCTATTGTTAGCACTGTTTAAAATTGATAGCATTTGTTTTACCATAAGGCAATATTATCCCGAATTCGAAAAATTAGTCATTATCTCCTAACTGCATTAGATGGTGTATGAATTATAAAACTAGAATATCCGCAATGAAGATCCAAAATCTTACCTACTCTCATTCTACGTTCCTCGTGAACTCTATTTGCCTCTACACAATCATAAAAACTCTTTCAGATGTAAATCTTCATTAAAAGACGAATATTAACAAGTATTGTCTTCTGTGTCATTGACAAAGATATTCTTATTTCAGTGATTCTCTGCAGAGATTATGCCTCGAGGGAGGCATCGATGCCAGTGTTCTTCCGTATCTAGAAAGCAAAGGCCACAGTTGCAAATTCTATTCTGGTTTCAAAAGAGAAATATTCGGCAAAGGACATGTTATAGCAAGATCGGAGGTCTTTGACAGAGATCCTACCTCTAATCCAGAAGTTTGGTGGGCAGGAGTCGACCCGAGAACGGACGGATTTGCAATGGGATTTTAATGATGGGAATTTACTGTAAATGTATTGGAAAGAAAAAAAATCTCTTGAACTGAAATTCTTCACTATGTATTTCGTGAACGATTGTAATCTCATGTACGAAATCCAAACTGTTTCTTGTGTCCTATGTATTTTGTACCGTTTTCTGTTTTAAATAGATTTACTCACTGGTGATCATATTCCTTTCGCCATTTCATTATTTAAAGTTGAAACAAGCAAGAGACACGAAGAAGAACGATAATAAATTGTTAATTTCCTAAAGACTATCACTTAAATATCACACGGAGAAGCATTCATCTGGGCCCACTGCATTCAATTATCTACTTTTAGTAATGTGCATCTCGGTCTGACCAATATTTATCGAACACTTCGTGAAATATCTAGCCAAAGCCCTAACAATTGATGATTATTGAACCATTTGTGTACTTTAGGTAACTTGGGTCCGTCGAATCATGTATTTTCCAAGTATTTCATGCATCAAGTGTCAAAATTTGAATAAATATAACAGTATATAAATTCGCAATCAAACTTTAAGCATCTATCCTTCTTATGGGTTACAAGAATTTAGGCAATTTTTGCTCTTCATACAAATGAGAAACTTATAGAAAGGCTCTGTCATCCGTTTATCTGAAGTCAAATTTCCTATCCACGTATTATATATCATTGAAGAGGTCTTGAAGAGATTAATTTCCATTCCAAAATTCATACATAGGTTCCGACTTAAAGTTCTGGACAGTATGAGTGAAGTTCCATTAGAAAACTCGTACCTCCTAAACGACAAGATATAGACGTGCTGTACTTCAAACTGAAGGTTTCAGCGAGAGTAATCAAATTTTAATAAAGATTCAACCAGGAGTATCGGTATTTTTGACTTTTGACCAAGTGAAGGCATAATAGAAACTCTATACGAATATGTAATAATACCATAGTACAAACAATATAATATTAATATTATAATTTTAATGATAATGACAATATTAATAACAAAAAGAATATTAGTATCAATAACAAAAAGAATATTAATACCAATAACAAAAGGAATATTAATATCAATAACAATAGTAATTACACAAATTATAGTAATATTATAATTTTAATGGTAATAACAATATTAATAGCAAAAAGAATATTAATATAAATAACAATAATAGCTACACAAATAATAGTAATATTATAATTTTAATGAAAATAACAATATTAATAACAAGAAAAATATTAATATTAACAACACTAGTAATTACACAAATAATATCAATAACGATGAATTGTTAGTAAAGTATAAAACAATAACACTATTTTAATAATAAAGTTATTAATTAATGACGTTGGCAAACAAAAACATCTTATTAATAATATTGTAATAAAATGGTAATAACATTAATATATTAATAGCTATACGATCTTCATTGCTTAACATCAGCACAAAGAGAGATGATTTGATAAATTGCCATTATTTTATGAATGAATATAAAGGATTTTCCTTTCTGATATACCAATATAAAAAAAATTATTCAGAAGTACTTAAACAGATTACCAAAATTACCATATAGGTTGAATGTCACCTCTATCAGTTAGTACACATGAGATAAAAGCTAATTCGATGCGAGATACGGTTTATCAATTACAATTGTAAAAACTTCTGCCAAAGTACAGCTAGAAAGGCTAGGTGATATTTCGAGGATTGAAAACTGTACTTCTTTGAACTACATCTTCACAAGAAAGGTAACACTTTTCAATTTCAAACTTGCTTGAAATTATTATTCTCAAATATTGAATATTTGTTGAGTAAATATGTTGTCAGTAAATCGTGATTTAAGGATGACGTATTTGCTGTGTATATTTGTTACGTCTAGTTGTTTTCATAGGAAAAATTTCTTCTTTCTTTACTCTGGAAGAAAAACTTATAATTTGAACTCTTTGGAAAGATAAATTAATGACAAATAAAATTTTTAATGATTAATTTACTTTGGTGGGAGACAAATCTAAAATAACCACACGTGTATTTTCGATTGTAAATGTACATTTTACTTATGACTGGTCAAAAACTCCAGGACATATCATTGAATTTTGATCCGCTTAATATTCTCAATAAGCGCTATAATTTTATTTTTATCGTTGTTATTTCCCATGTGGTTTTGGATATGACTGTTACGCTCGAACATTCTTCCCCTCAATATATTTCGAACTATTGTTCAAAGTTTTAAACCTTTAAAATCTAACAGTTTCGTTAAATTAAAAAAAAAAAAAAACTTATAGTAATTTGAGCACATATATTTGGAGTTGATATAAAATAGGATACTTAAAGCCTTCAGAATAAAATTCTCAATAAATGCGAACATTAAAACAACATAAAGTAATTCTATAAATTTAAAATAATCCTGCATATTTCTAATTTTTAAAGAGGTACGATATTGTGAATTAAAATAAAAAAATAACAACAACAAAAATGTAATTGAATTAAAAGTTATAAAAAACAAAATACTAAAAATATAGAAATCAGCTTTCTAAATTTCATGTTTTATAAAATTAGATAAAGAATTACTAAACTTGAAGTCATATTAACCATGCTTTATGTTATTTAATTCTATAATAATGAATAAAATGCGCTTCTTATAGTTTGTAACTAATTTAATGAAATTTAAATTGACTTAAAAATATTATTTTTATTTTTTCAAAACAATTTTTTAGTTCAAATTAATTTTAGTCATTACTAGTTCCACTTCCTCAGAAATTACTCAAGATTAATAAATATTACTAAATGATTGAGCTTACAGCGCATCCTCAAATATCCATTTATACTATCATTGCAAAGCTAAGTTCTTCATAATTAACATGGTAATTAATTTTATTATTGTATAAAAAATAATGCAATGCAAGAGGAGATCTATTTCTATACTACACTAACGCTTAGAAACGGCAGTCTATAAGCAGTTGAAATAATTCCAAATCTACAAATGATCATTATAATCGACGTAACTCTCGCACTGAAAGACCTCAACTTTTGACAATAAAAACATTTTTAATTAATATATTTAAAAATTATTTTTAGTACGAAAAGAGTTTACTAACCAAAGATGATAATTTTTAATAAGAAAATCACCAATTTCCTTATTAAAAATTATGTTTTGGTTAATTTCATATTTTACGGAACATGTAATTTTTTCTGTATCTGGTAATCAATCCCGTTGGAGACAAATTCTCCATTCCCGTTGGTGACGGAGAATCTCATTGGTGACAGTGTATTTTTCATAAAAATTCAAAACTACTCCCTATAAGCCTATCTATACTTAAAAATTCGAACTATGTGGATGTATATAGTTCAACAGTAACATCATTGATATCTATAGATGTAATCTTCTCAAGAAAAATACATTATTGGATGAGCCATTTAATCATTCTTGGAATTCATAATATCATAGAAAGTCGACTCCCTTTTTTTAAACAATTAACGTTTCTTTTAAAATTCACTATAAATTCATCAATAACAAGCAATCAAAAAAATATTCGAAAGAATAATTTATTATTGGTTGCCGCTTAATAATTACCTAATCTAACATGACATACTTAGCTCTAAATATTCACCCTGCACATCGAAACAATTTTACAGTAACTGCGCGTGGACAAAATCTTCGAACCATCTTTCATGACATTTTACGAAGCTGTTGAATTTTATTGTAAAACTGCATTTGTTTTTAATATTTATAATAGGCAGGTAAAGAGTGTAGCAGCAAATGAACATAAACAAAATACTCCAAACATTCTTATCTTCCATAACATATTGGGAAGTCAGTGGACTCTTAAAGTAGAAATAAAATTGCTTTTAATATTCATACTAGGCAAGGAGATAGTACAGCAGCAACTGAACATAAGCAACAGATTCGAAACATTTTCATCTTAGGAAGTGTGTTGACACATACTGTAAAACTGCCTTTGCTTTGAATATTTATACTAAGCAGGGAAACATATCAGCAGTAACTGAACCTAGACAAGAATTTCCAACCATTCTGGTCTTCCATAACAAGTTAGGAAGTCAGTTAGTTGACTTTTACTGTAAAAACGCTTTTACTTTTAGTATTCATACCAGGCAAGGAAGCAGTACAACAGCAACTGAACATAAGCAACATGCTCCAAGCATTTACGTCTTCCATAACATCTTAGTGTCAGTTAACTCTTACTGTAAAACTTCCTTTGCTTGTAATATTCACTTTAGACAGGGAAACAGTTCAACAGAAAATGAAAATAGAATAGATCTTCCAAACATTTTTGTCTTTCATAGCGTGTTAGGAAGTCAGTTGACTTTTATTGTAAAACAGTCGTTGGGTGCTTCTGTGACTGACGTAAGGGATATTTTGCGCACTTTTCCCTAATCGTATATATATATATATATATATATATATATATATATATATATATATATATATATATATATATATATATATATATATATATATATATATATATATATATATATATATATATATATATATATATATATATATATATATATATATATATATATATATATATATATATATATATATTTTTTTTTTTTTTTTTTTTTTTACTTCTAGACAGTTTTTTTGTCTTTCTACCTCGCTGTGCGCGCTATCAAATATTTGCTAGCAAGAGGGGAAAGTGGATATTTTCTTCATTGAAATCGACGACATTTCAGTTTTTTTAACAGATAACCATCTGGTTATTACTTATATTAGCATATTGAAGTCGGGGACAAATCACTTAACTGGCCAACAGCCTATAATGAGAAATATATCTTCCTTTGCAATTTTCATAAACTCCCGATTTTCTTAGGTTTCATCGGTATTGTCTTAGTGTAATACAATTGGCAGCACTGGTTAAAATTTTGGCTTTGTTTTGTGTACTTGTTTCTTAACATTAGAGAGAAATGCTTAATAAGAGCCAATTCATCTAATATAACCAGAGCTAGAAGTGTGGGTAGACGCGGGGTGACGCGTCCCCCCACTTTTCAAGAAAATACCCATGCGTCCCCCATCCACTTCTAAAACCACTGAAATCCATCCCCCCACTTTTAAAAGCACTCAAATGAAAAATAACATTAACCTTTAAATGTAGTAAAACTGAGAAAAATTATTTATTTTTACATTTGAAAACTTTAAAACTATTTATGGTGTATAAATCAGATTATTATAAAAATGTATTGTATTTCTTTGTATAAAGGTATAAGTATTTTTACTAACAAATATAGTTACATTTGATCAACTTTTAACTTTGCAGAAACTTTCTTTTAAGTTAAATTTCTATTCTTGTTTCATATAAAGACAAGCTATTTTTTTAAAAAAAACTTTTTAGAACTCTCTTTTAATTTGATTTCATGAAAGTATGCACATTTATAAGTATTCTTTAAATCTAAATAAACAGCTGTGTATATAACATTGAATTATTACTTAACTTTATCTCTTACTTCCAAGTAAAAAAACTAAGTCATCGAATATTCGTTAAAATAACAATACATGTTGGACCTTCGTTTAATGTCAATGATAGGAAGTATAAATTATTTCTTTTCTAGTTAATATTTTATTTTAAGATACGAAATTATAAAATTTATCGTTGAATATGGGAGAAGGAGGAGAGGGGATGCACTTGTCACCCCACTTTTTTTTCACCACTTCTACCATTGAATATAACAATCTTTCTTCAGAATGCCCTCTTTATACGTGCAGAAGAAATACACTACTTAAACTTACTTACTGTAAAACTGACTATTTTTCATTCTAGGCAAAGAAACAGTTCACAACAATAACTAAACATCGTCAAGATTTTCAAACCATTCTCGTTTTCCATAACACCTTAGGAAGCCAGTTGACTCTTACTGTAAAACTGCCTTTGCTTTTAAAATTCATACTAGGCAGGGACACAGTATACAAGCAACTGAACATAAGCAACTTACTCGAAACATTTTCGTCTCCCATAACATCTTAATGTCAGTTGATTCTTACTGTAAAGCTGACTATTTCTCATTCTAAGCAGAGAAACAGTTTACAACTGTAATTAAACATAGGCAAGGTCTTCGAGCCATACGGTCTTCCATAGTATTTTAGGAAGACATTAGACTCTCACTGTAAAACTACAGCTGCTGTTAATGTTCACGCACTAACTGATCATAAAAAGGATCATTGTGCATAAAAGTGCATCCAACTTTTATACCAAAATTTAAGATTTTCTCTCAACTCTGAAATATCACATTACTTTATTGTGTACTGTTGTGATTCCAACCAACAATCCTTGGGAGTATTTTAATTGTCTCTTTAAGCATTCAACTAAAAATTTCGAATGAAATAAATTTAAAAAAATTATATTTTTATCAAAATATCACCTATCTTACAAAATACTCTACTGCAGCATACGTACTAATAATTATCATAATTAGAAATGTCATTAAGGATTGATACAAGTGTCAATAAGGATAAGCATAGAAAAGTAAGCAATTTCGATTTTGAAAATCCGCTCTTAAGGTGTCAAAAAAGGGTTAAAATTTCAAAATATGCAATTTCTCAATGTAGCTCCAACTCGACATTTTGATAAAAATTTCAACAAGAACAAGCATGGAAAAGAAAGATATTCCGATCTCGAATAACCATGTTTAAGAGGTAGAAAACGGGTTATACAGTCAAAACTTAATGTTGTAGTCACAACTCCGAAATTTGGTATAAAAGTTAACAAGGGCAAGAAAAGAAAAGTAAGCTATTCCAATTTTAAGTAATCGACTCTAAAGAGTTAAAACGTTAAAAACATCAAATATTCAAAATATAGAATATCCCATTTCCTGTACAGCCAGAACGTTGAAAATTGATGCAAGTGATTTAAAAGCTGAACAAAGCACAACACAGCTATCATGATTTTGAATATTTGCCCTTTAGAGTAAAAAAAAGGTAAAACGTTCTAAATGTGAACATCCCAGTTGTCGTATTTCCCATTGAGACAGAACCAATTGTTCCATTTTTTTTGCATGGAAAAATTTAGCCATTGTGATGCTTTTAACCGTCCTTAATAGATTGTCAAAGAATAAAATGTTTAATATAAGTTTGACAACAAAAATAATTGATAGTAAAAAATAATCTAGTTCCGGCAACAGCAAAAAAATTGAACTCGAAGAAGCAAACTGAAGAAAGCCTTTGTGAAAGCTTATGAATAAATGTAGTGCTGAAGATATATTCGAATTGTATATTTTTATTTTAACACTGAAACTTTTCAAAAAATTATTTTGAGCATCTGGCAAAGCCACTAATCCAAATCCAGCCCATTATAATATACCTTTATAAGGATTTCATGCATAAAATGCATTGTTCAGCCAATCCCAAATACGTATTTCGTGGTTTTTTTTTTTTTTTTTTTTTTTTTTTTGTATAGTAGTTGGCTGTAACGTTGTCATGCTAAAGATCATAAATAAAATTGATTCGATGTGCGTGCATCTTCTTCTTTTTGTTTTTCAGTTCACGTGACTTGTCAATTTTATTATTGGATAAAAATATAACTCCAAAAAACTAAGTTTTTAATATAAATCCTTTATATGCATTGCCAATTTTTATTTTTATTAATACAGAGCCGTTTCTGTTGTCAGCGTATCCTTTGTGTTTGCATCTAATTTTAAATATTAAAAACATCTGTAACGGTAAAATTTGCAGAAAATTACGTTTCAAAATTCATTTATTAAAAATGAATGTGAATTTATGCATTCAAGTCTAAATATCTTTTATTTCGGCAACAAGAAAGAGTTTCAACAATGATCGGTTAAAATTATTTCACATATAGCTTTACTACGCAACGCAACGTTCAATTGACTGGACCACATTCCAATGTATGCATTCATGTCCAATCATCTTTTATTAATTCATATTAACACAATTTTTTCGACAGGAAAGAGTTTAAAAAATGATCGGTAAATGGGATTTATTAGTACTCCAAAATGATTATAGAAACGTGTGTAAAAGCGACTTTTTAGTGACAGAGACAGCCCCAAAATTTATATAATGCATTGTCATCGACATCAAATCTATCTGCCAAGTTTCAACCCACTCCGATAACAGCAAGTGGATCAAATAGGCTTCCGCAGATATGCCTTCGCAGCTACACACACACAAACACACAAAATCGAATTTAATATAAAGAACTAGCTTAATACCCAAATTTTAACATGTGTAATATTTTAGCTAGCGTAGCATCTGTAATATTTTAGCTATGAGGCATCGCGTCATTGGTGTATAGGAAATCCGTCATTGATGTATAGGTCCCAGTTTTTGGCGCTTCGCTAGCAGGAAGGTTCATCGCTATTCCAAATCGAGCTCTCTTCATTCGCTGAAAAGTTCATTGGCACTTAAGTACAGGCTTACTTCACTCGTTGAAAGGTTCATTGTTGCGTAAGCATAAGCTCGCTTCACTCACTAAAATCTATAATTGCACCATAAAGCCTTAACATTAGAAGCCTCTCCTCTGTCGAGACACAAAAAAAAATCCCCCCCCCCCCTAGTACAACACCCCTTTAAGATTATTTTAACACGTGTTTGTTGAAAGCAAAATTAAAAGGCCAAAACTACTTATGTTGAAACTTTCATAGCTCTAGGCCTAATTAGAAGTCGCTTTTTGTGAAAATATTAGTTAAAAAAATTGATCAAAAATCAAATTAAACTTTTAACATTCTTTTTGTCAATAGTCCAAATTAGAATGCTACAATTACTGATGTTGAAAATTTCAGAGCTGTAGCCCTATTAGATATCGTTTTGTTAAATATATATTAATTAATTAAACAAATTAATTAAAAAAGAACTAAATAAAAATTTTAAATTCTATTTTTCAAAAGGTCAAATAAAAAGCCAAAACTATTTATGTTGAAAATTTCAGAGCTGTAGCCCCATTGGAAATTGTTTTGTCAAATAGTTATTAATTAATTAAAAAAATTATTTAAAAGGAAATAAATAAAAATTTGAATTTAAGTTTTAAAAAGTCCAATTAAAAGGCTAAAACTACTTATGTTGAAAATTTCAGAGTTGTAACCCCATTAGAAACCGATTTTGTAAAGTAATTATTAATTAATTAAAAAAATTAATTAAAAAAATACTAACAAAAAGTTTAAAATTCTCTTTTTCAATAGTTCAATATGAAAGCCAAAATTACTTATGTTGAAAATTTCCGAGTTGTAACCCTATTAGAAGTCGTTTTGTAAAAAAACGTGTTAATTAATTAAGAAAATAAATTAAAAAATAACTAATTAAAATTTTAACATTCTGTTCTTCAAAAGTCTAATTAGAAGGCTAAAATTACTTATGTTGATAATTTCAGAGCTGTATCTCTATCTGAAGTCACTTTGTAAAAAAAATAAGTAATTAAAGTATTAATTACAAAAGAACTAATTAAAATTTTAACATTCTGTTTGACATACATAAAATTAGAAGGCCAAGACATCTTGTTTTGAAAATTTCAGAGCTCTACTCCAATTTTAAGTAGGTTTCTATAGTTCCGCAGACAGACAGACACACAGCTTGTTTTATTATTATAAATAACAAAATGGTAACGTTGTCTAAAAATGGTATTCGTTGTTGAAAGTCGTTCGTTTGTCAACTTTTAACGCAATTATGATAATTTCGGAAGTGGGGATTTTGAGAAAACTTATAAAGCCATTACCAGATTAAGTATCAAAATCGTATAAGAACCTTTATTTTAAGGGGGAAGGGGGGGGGGGATTCCGGGAAATACACAAATATTGTTTTAATGTCTACGTTTTCGTAATTAAGACGGGAACCTTATTTTTGCTTCTGATGAACATTTCTAATCTGTGTATAATAATTTGGCTGAATACCTGTGTTAATTTTACCAAGTGCATTTTAGTAACCAAATGCATGTGCATTTTAGCAAATAATAGCTTGGTTTACAGTGTATTTAGAAACGCCATTTTCAAAGTAAATCTTCATTTGGAAATAAAAGATAGGAATTTTCCGCATTTGAAACATTTTATGGTTATTACACAATAAAAATAGGGGAAGATTCAAAATCGTGATATCTTTGTTTTACAGTGTTCAGCTTTGTGATCATTTGTACAAGTCATCAGCATTCAGGCTATATAGGTTTGTGGGTTAGTTTGTACACTTAACGACCTATCTTTCTTTTTTTTTCACAATAGCGGCCAATAATCAAACCGAGACCTACAGCTTAAGGTGAATTCCGAACCACAACAAACATTCATGCTTAAACCAGGATTCGAACACGGTACCTTTGGCATGCCAGGCCACAGCGCTAACTCCACAGCAATCAGGCGGGCCATGGCTTTACAAGACATTGAAATATTCATATTTGGAACGTTTAACACTTTTCAACCCCTTAAAATTAGTTAATGAAGATTGAAATAGCTTTATTTTTTTTATGTTTATCTTCGCTAACGTTAGTACTAAATTTCAGAGCTGCTACTCTATGGGAAGTGGTGGAATTAGTTATTAGTCAGAAGGGACTTTGATTTTAATATATAGAGATTTTAACAACATTGCAAGTTCTTTGAAAGCAGACCACTTTTCTAAACCTGTTTTGGACTCGCAACTTCAACGCAAAGCTTTGAATTTTGCATATCATCTAGTATTACTTATTTATTACGCTATCTGATCACCAGAACGTGTGCAGATTACTTAAGTAGATTTAGAAAAACTATAAAAACAGATGACTTTTGATTTTCTTCGCTGACTTTCCTCCTCTGAATACCCAAGTTATTACAAAAGGAGTTATTTTTTTAACGTTTCTGATACAATCACGGTAGGTCTGTTTTCTTAGTTTGCTTGTCTTTATTTGTCTAGTATTATGATTTAATATTAATGTTAGTATTTCATTTTATTGTTGAGGTTGAAACTTCTGAACACTGAAGCTGGGTAGTGGGATATGATTATGTAGTCCAAATCCAAACTGAACTTATTAATATCAAAGTCGTAAGAAGTATTGAGTGCGCAGTTGAGAAATTTATATCAGCAAATATTTGTGTTTGATTTCTAGTTGGAATCATTAATTTTTATAAATAAAGTTCCGTTACATTCAAATTTGTAACCTGTAAGAAATATCAAAAATGTGATGCTTAAACATGATAATGACCATTTTACATAAAATTCAAATTTAGCTTAATTATTTTTCAAATTGCGCCGGTTTAGTAGTGTCAGTCTGCGAAAGAAAACGAGTTGGATTGTAACAGCCACTGACTCACGTTCGTATCGTTGTCTCACATTTACCATAGATCCGGTCCTGATAAAGATGAAGCATTCCCAATTTAACCACATTTAAAGACTGTTTAAGGCTCAACTTGATTCCATGGGTCCTTTCGTCAAAAATCCCTAACCAACCAAGGATTGATTCTTGTCAACCATTGGTTAGGCGCGTGACCTTTTGTCTCACGGTTAGTCGCGTGGGGGACAAATGTCTACCGAGCTCAAATTTACTTGCATACCATTAAATTCGTTGCCAAATATCATAGTAAGTGGGTATTTTAATTAAAAACACATCATTGAACAGAATAAAGTAAAATTAAAAAATATTTTTAAAATAACTTGAAAAAAACTGTAATATGTTTGATCATGTGCTGCTATCTATTGAGAGATTGATTTTGTGGAAGATATTTGTCAACCGCGCGACTAACGCAGGGTTAAGAAGGGCTGAGACTCAAAAAAAGATTTAAATTCTCAAAAAACAAAATATTATTGTAAAAAATAATACAAATATTTATGAATAAAATGGCAAATAAATTTTGTTTCTATCATTAGTAGACTTGAAATATTTAAGTTTTTTTTACATGACAACTGTATCTCAGACATGCTATCTTGAAACTTTGAAACTGTTTTTCTCGGTGATGGCTTTTTGTCCCTTTCTTGAGTTTAAATTCATATAACTTAAAAACTACTTGTTATAAATCTAGGAAACTTTCTACAATTATTTTTTATATATATTTCTTTAATTTGTCTACAGGAATTATGTTTTTCTATTTAACTTTTTTTTTTAAGTTTTTGGAGCTTAGCATACTATGAATTTTATACAGTTTTTGCACAAAACATTTTTTTTTTTTTTCTAATTACTTTATTGAAAAAACACGGAGACAATTTTTGTTATGAATTATAAGAAGTAATTTTATGGAAAAATGAAGTGATTTTTTTAAAAAAGTGTTTTAGATATATCAAATTTAGGATATATCAAAATTTTAAAGTTCTTTAATTAAAAAAAAAAAAAAAAAAAAAAAAAAAAACATTTTTAAAATTTAAAAATTTAAAATAATTTGTTAAGTTTCAAAGCATCATACATAACTCCATAAAAAAAATTCAGAAAAATAATTCAAAAAATAAAGATTTTGGAATTTTGAATTCCAGACCCCCTTAATGATAACAAAAATCTTGCCAATTTGTAGTTTATAAAACAAAAATTTCATCAAGTTGGTGAGTTTAGCGGAAAATTTGGAGGAAAACCTCTTCTTTAAATATCCAAATTCCAATCCGTTATCTCTATTTGCAGTCAAACCGACCAAACGGTATAGTGGTTAGCGTGCTAGCTTCTAGACCACGAGGTTGAGGGTTCGAGTCCCGTGTTAGGCATGGGTGTTTGTAAATGTATGTTGGTTTCTCTAATGACGAATGTTTCGGCGCATTATAGCCCTCGTGTTGCCGACTGCGCCAGATAATCTGAAAACAACCAATTTGCAGTCAATGAATTACTATGGAAGCAATCTTCGGTACAAATTTCAATGGGCTACCGGTTGTAACTTTCAGTGGGATTTTATCTAATCCTGCTAATCTTATCAAGATCTTCCAACTTATATATGACACATCATGTATGTATCATTTATAATTTAAGCTTAAGGAACTGAAAATTGACTTCGATTGCCATATCCAATCCTAATTTTCGGTTGAATTTCGGTATGGGAAGACCTTTTGTTTGATATATCGCTTGTGTTTTTAGAATTTACAGTTGGGTCTGAAAGTATTGAAATCGAACGAATGAATGAACGAAGCCTTTGTTTAAATTCTCTCTATTAGTGTTATGTAAAATCAAAGAAAGGTTATAGACATTCCTCTATTTTCAATGTTAACTGTGATAGAGTGGAATGTTATATGTTTATAGATTTTCAGCACGGGTTATTTAAGTGGAGTAACAATTGTATAATTTACTGAAATGTTTCTATCGTTTTATAATAACAAAACTATATCATTCCAGAAATATCTATTACATTATTGAACAATTATTAATTGACTAGCTTATTGCAGAAACCCCATAACTACAAAATGTCTCTGATTTTGAGATAATAAAAAAAAATTCCTCTCACCACTAAAAGTAAAAGTTGAACTAACCAAAGTACGTTAATCGTCTTTAATATTCAATATTTTTTTTATTGTTAAAAAATAATTTTAAAAGGTGTGAGATAGTTTTTCATTTTTAATAACTTCAATACTATAGATTCTTTTCAATTATGGTATTTCTGCAAAACACATATACTCAATTCAATTACATTACTACACAAATATAATTTTACTTTTATAAATATTAATTACGTTAGCATATCAAATATTAATCATATTTTTATACAAATATTATTAAAATTACAAATTAGTGTTATATTTTTTTATTATTATTTCATATTTTATATTATATTTTTTATCTTATAAAAGAAATGGATTTGTGGATACAAAACTCGTCTATCATGAGCAAGAAGGCCTCTGTTTGTTCAGATCAGCCACAAGCTACAAGCATAGGAATTGGTGAGAGTGCTATACATATTTCTTTTTAAGATAATGAGAGAATCCTGAAAGATAGCGTATTGTCGAAATTTATATCGACTATCTTTCTCTCCATGTGATACAGATTTTGTACAAGTTGTGGTATTTCTATGTTCAACTATACATTGTGCATTTTAAGAAATAATTGTTGTTTTCTTATAGCTTAATAGAGCATATTTATTATCAGTTGACGGTTTAAATGGTTTTCATAGGAAAGTTATGCTGATAATAAGTTATATAAGATGTATGGGTTGCTCCAGAAGCGTTGCTCTGGAATCATACCTTATAAAGGTCAATATTAAAAACAAAAGGTAAATATTAATAACAGGAGTAGTCAGATTACAGTATGTCCTCAAAATATCAAAATCTTATAAATATCTCCATTTGGTTT
This sequence comes from Linyphia triangularis, assembly GCA_963978545.1. Lineage (NCBI taxonomy): Eukaryota > Metazoa > Arthropoda > Arachnida > Araneae > Linyphiidae > Linyphia > Linyphia triangularis. The sequence goes on along the minus strand of OZ021729.1, from coordinate 49,917,189 downwards.
TGAAAAAATTCTTGCAAAAGCAATGAAGAAAATTTATACCGAATTTTGAGTTTTATTTACTAAGAAAAGAAAAGGAAACAAAACCATTTATCAAATTACTGAAAGATTATATAACATGCCGGGTGTTTCTCTGGCTCAAACCGGTGTGATCCGGAGTTACCCAATACGACCCGGTTCAAAAAATTCAATCGATTGAAAGTTATAAGCATATCCCCCTTATTCACTTACACTTGATTTCCGCCTTTTACTTACAAAACATTGAAATGAAATTGTGTTCCCAAAAATCTGGGTACCTATTCAGAAAGACCTGTTCAAATGTATTGACTAGATCTCAAGTTATTATCATATCCTTTAAGGAGGAGGGAAAGAGGAGTTTCATTTTTTAAATTTCAGTCAGACAGGAATCTTCCTTCGGTTCCGAAAATCAAATGTGCCGAATGACATCAAGATTGAAATAAAACTGTATCTCCCAACAAAAACATACTCACATGCATAGTATACTCTTTGTTTATGTTTAAATAACCTTTAACAATTGGGGATTTCAATTACAGTACATGATTCGGGACAAATTTTGAGATAAAGAGTTAGCAAACACAAAGGCAAAGACAACTATTATTCAGCATTTTTTATAATAAACATGTTATTCACTCCATTCTTCTATAATTACCGCAATTAAATATAGCTCATGTACTTGATTTTAAAAAAAAACACTAAGTCAGTGTTTCGCAAACTGTGGGTCGCAAGTTAATATTTGGTGAGTCGCGAAAATTATCCAATAAGTGCGTTTTGTACATATTTCAGTTGAAGAAATTAAAAGCCTTTCAAAATTGGTTATATTTTCTCCCAAAAATGTAAAAATTAAACATTGAAATATACTTGGCAGGTATGCAGAAATCAGATATGACCATTGATACCTAAGTGCAATAAATACTGCAATTTTTCTTCTACCAGAAATTTTTTGAAAGGCTTCTTTAAAAATAAATATATATGAAAAATATAAATTGAATTAAAATATTTTCATATGCTGGCCACATTTCAAATACTTGTGGTGCTTGTTACGTCTTTTATTGGTAGTGAATCATGTTTTATTTCTGGAGAAAGATCCATTTATAATCTTCTGGTGTCATTAATCTATATATCTGGTGTCTTCTGAGGTCATTAATCTATATCTATAGTGTCTTCTGGTGTCCGTAAGTGGGAATAGTTTTAAATTTTTTAGAAATAATAATTATGTACAGTGTTTTTCGCAAATGGGTAAAACAAAGTGGTTGTGATATTTTGTTATATGAAAATACAGTTTTGATGATAGTAAATGAGAATTGCGCTACTATCAACTTCAAAGATCATTTCAAACAAAGTTTAAATTCATTTCCATCAACGTTGACCTTGGTGGTGTGTTTCTTATTTTAGCCCGTCATTGTATGGTTGATAAACAAGCCACCGAATTCTACAAAGGCAGGCAATAGTTGTCTCACTTTTGGAAAAACTTTGCATTCGTTACCTCTGCTTCCAATCAAGCAAAAACAATCGACGTAATTTGCGTTTGATATAGCAACTCAAATGGATATCATACAATGACACATAAATCAAGTTTTTTTTTTTTTTTTTTTTTTTTCCCCTACAAAATTATATTCCATATTTTACAGGATTTATCTTTGCTACAAATATTTTTTTCTTACATATGACTTCTTATTCCAAGAAACAATAGATCAATCATCTAGTTACGTTTTTAAATCGAAGAAAATGAGTTTATTCGTGACTTTTTACAACGGATATGTCTTGTGAAATACTAATTAAAATTTAAATTTTATTTCGTTCTAAGTATTTCTTCTCCTAAAATTATTTTAGATATACTGAAGAAGGGAGGCAACGCTGCCGATGCGGCCATAGCCACAATGGCGGCGGTTTCTGTCATACAGCCAAAAGCGTGTGGTATTGGAGGGGACTGCCAGTGCTTATTCTTCAGAAGCAAAGATAAAACTGTATTATCAGTAAATGGAAGGTAATAAGCTTGGATCATCTGTCTTATTTAGTTTCGTGATTGATACTTCCTACATCAGAACAATGGGAACCAGAGCATAATTTTTAAAAAAATTCAGTGGGAGACCAAAAGTACTAGATAGTACTTTTGGTACTAGAAAGTACTTAAGAAAGTCAACAATCGTACACCATTTACCCAATAGAGGATCCTTCCTCTCCCAAAACAGAATATCATTATTTTTTTTAATTAACTCACTCACAAAATGTTTCAACTTCAAATGAATTTCTAGAAGCTATTCTTCGAAAATTTGCTTAGTTAAAGACTTACATTTAATTTATTTTCGATCAGACGAATACGTTTAATTTGTGAAACTGTCTCGTTTATTGGAAAGCTCAACTGTTTTGAATTAATTTGGTTATTTTACGATTATTGGAATGAGGCAATATTTTTTTAAATTGCAGTTTTTTAATTGGAGACATTAGATTGAAATCAGTGACGATCGGTATTCTGCTTTTACTTGAAACAGATAAAACTCAGATTAGTTAAAGTACGTTTTACTGCCCAGAAAATTGAGTTGATAAATGCAAAAAGCCAAAAAAAATTACACAAACGCGTTAAAAATTTAGTACAAAAGAACATAATAAATCTTTTAAAATCTAGCACAATATTGTAATATTGTTCCAATTATCTTATCAACAATTGTCTTAAGAGACATTGGGTGCTGCTTACAATTTTGTAACTATAAATGAAAATTTTTAGATGTGAAAAAAAATATTAATTTTAATCGAGGAAAACCAGAAAAAAAGCACATTCATATATTATCGGAAACGTCAAGTCTCATAATTTATGAATGTGCCCAAAATTGCCGAATTGCGAGCCAATCATTGATTTCCACCTATATTGCTGGCGCCAGCCTGATGCATAAAAAATAGCGAAGCTTTCAAAATAATGTAACCGTAACAGGGATACAATTCAGATTGTAACAAGGCCTTGTAACTTTATCAAGGTTGCAAGGCTTGATTGGTGACATTAGGAAGAAAAACTCCAATTCCATGTTTGAATCTTAGCTTCCGACAACATAGATCGCGTTTGGTTTTCATAGTATCTATCATCATATTGTTTCATTCCTTCATTCGATCTATTTTCGACGTTTTCCGAACAGTGGTCGAACAGGAAACGATGCAAAACTGGAAAAGGTGAAAGCTGCAGGAATCGAAGATCCAGTAGCTGGACATTGGCGCAACCATGGACTATGGGTTTCTGTCCCTGGAGCAGTCGCGGGCATGTTTGAAGTTATGAAGCATTTCGGATCCGGAAAGGTAAAACTGGATTTTTCATTCATTGGACATGAATTATGATCGTGAGAGAAAGAACCAGGATTCTATGTATGTTAAATCGTTCTCTTTTAGAAGTATATTTTCCAATGTATTGACCGACGAGGTTAAAAAATAAACTTTGAGTTTTAATTGGCAATAAGCGTTGAATTCAAGCGGTATTTTTTAGACTTCAAAGTTTATGAGATCATTTGTTTGGTTCCTCCACTTCTTGAAGTCTTAAAAGTAGAATTATAAGCATTCAAATATTATATTTTATCGATCAAATTAAACTAACCGAAGCTAATCAAATGAATTTTAATTTCTTTTATAAAATAACTCACCTTAATATGCTTGATAGTTGAAGACAGTTAAATGTCTAGATCCGAGATATTCCCACTCAAGCTATATAAACATGAATGAAAATTTCATTTCACCATTAGATAGGGATAGGTAAACATCCAATTTTCATCCTCGAACATTGCATATAAAACAACGAACGAAGATACTCCACAAGACCTATTGTTTTTCAGCTCACTATGGAAGAGATATTGGCTCCTGTAATCAAGTTGGCTGAGGATGGTACCCCTATACCATACAAACATGCTATATCTTGGAAAAGGCAGCAAGACGTTTTCATAAAATCGAAGAATGCTGAGGATTTATTAGTTGAAGGCAGGCCCCCTGAACCTGGTGATGTTATGAAGTTTCCAAAACTAGCACAATGTCTTAAGGTAAGAAAAGTATTCTTTAAATAAAGTGTTCACTTCATAAGTTATCTGTAAATGAACAAAAAAACTAATCTAGGAAACAAATTTCGTTATGTTTGTTTTACATATTAAATCTTGATGGAGGGCTTGATTTGGAATGCAGAGTTCTGATACAGAAAAGAGAAATCTTACAGAACTAATCTATTTCAATTTAAAGATTATGCTACTAACAAATAAAACCGTCGAAATACAACATGAAAGTTGTTTGTATTTTTTTTTTTTTTTTTTTTTTTCCAGATGGCATTTTACAAAGTTTCAAACGATGCATTAATTTATAAGTTAAATAGAGTTGGAATTGGTGCACAGTTTTAAAGTGGATTACGAATTAGCTAACTGGGAAAAAAGCAAATATTTATTATTAAAGATAAATATCCACAGTAGGATGAAGTAATAAGTGGGAACATTCCACATGTGTCAGTTTCGTAGTCACTTTTGTTTCTTATTTTCATCAATGCTCTAATTATATACTTTATCGGAAATGTCAGTATCGTTGCAGTTGTTGCAGTTTAATTGAAGATTATGGAGACTATAAACTATGAGTAACAAACTGCTTAGTTGCAAAGTGATTTAAACAAGAAATCGGACTATCTGGTCAAAAATGGGTCATGATTTTAATTTTGATGAAGGCCATTCGCTAACTTTGATTACACGAATAAAAATATTACCTATCATCTATGAGAGGATAAAAACAACGGAGTGAAATTATTAACGACTTTGGCTTATTAATGACCAATCTAAAAGTTTAGCTTTGGAATCATTGAAATAAAATATGCTATGTTAAGAAAGATAAAGTAGTATTAGGATTCACCCGGACGACCAGTCATGTAAATCTAGCTATATTATTTTGTTGATTTATAGAGATTGTTTAGGCCATATCTCGAATATGCAGAGATTTTCTAATAACCTTATCTCTGACAGAATATTGTTTTGTTAACGAAAGTTCAGCTTTGGCAACCAAAATAATCCATTATGTTTCGAGATTGAATCACAAACATTGGGTGATGTTTAACTCTAAATGTAATTAGAAGGTATTCTGTAATTATTCAAAAACCATCCGTCTCAAAGGATTCTCTAAATGCGAAGGATTTCTTTTTGTTCATCTAAAACACTGAACTCCTTCTTTTAATTATTTGGTTTTAAAAAATTGAGATCAAGGAAATTCTTAATTTGTATTCAAATTAATAATTTTACACGACATTAAAAAAAAAAATTGTACCAAAAGTATAATCTAAATTTCAGAACATATCTGAAAATGGACCCGAATCTTTTTATTACGGTGACACAGCCCAGAACATAGTAAAGGCAGTCCAAGATGCCAATGGCGTCCTGACGTTGGACGACTTGGGAGACCATCTCCTTCATCCACCATCAGCCACTCCGTCCGAAGCAGTTAACGTAGATTTCAACGGATTCCGGATTTGGGAGATGAAGCCCAATACCATTGGAGTAGTGGCCTTAGTGACTCTCAACGTATTAAAAGAGTACAATTTGAAAGGTATGTTTCACTAAGTTTTCGAAACATCGAATGGGTAGCTGACCTTACCTAATTAACATCCATAATTAAAATCCTAAATATAAAATTAAGTTTGAGATTCCCGACCGTAGGTATTCCCATAGAAACACGAAACTCAATTTTATGTTTTCTAGTAATAAAAGGTGAAAGTTAAACTAATATACATCAATCGATGCTAAAGTTGGATTATGTTTCAGCCCTTGGTCACAACTCTTCGGAATATATACACCTTCTTTCTGAAGCTACAAAACACGCTTATTTGGAAAGTTGGGACTATTTGTGTGATCCAAAATGTTGCCCTAAGCCTTTAGACGAATTGCTCTCGGAAGAAACAGCAAAGAGAATCAGAAGCAAAATTGACCCTAAAAGGTAATTAGCTACGTTTCAATACAATTCCATCTGTCGTAATATTTCTAAATTCTTTTAAAGAGTATTTGCAAGAAGGAACAGTGCTGTAAGTTCTAAAATCCAATAAAGTGGTTTGAAATTACATCCAAACCATTAAGTTAAATAAGTGATGACCAAATATGACCAATATTAAGACACAGAACAATGCTACAACCATTACAATTGTATTTTATTATCAAAATATGTATACCCTCATTAAAAAGTGAAACATTATGTTCAAGTTTATTGTAATACTGGCATAGTCAGTAGAAGAAATCTAGAACTGATAGAAGAATCCCCCACTTATTGAAATTTTAATTCGTTAGCAATAACGACTAAATTTTGAATTTTGTTTCAGCACAGCCATTAAACACTTTATTATCGCAAATAAGTTGCCTTGCAAAACGCAACACCTAAAATTGTGAGAGAATTACTCTAAATATAAGCAAAAAAATCCTATGGTAAGAAACCATTGTTTCTTTGGAAAAAATATTCACGTCACTGAAATACCCCTCTTGACTATTTAAAACTGTAAATTTTATTCAAAACGTTCACAAGAGTTTAATTAGAATATCTATAAAAGAAGGTTTAATCATCTTGAGATATTAATACAAAACTTTGTCAATTGCAAAGCAGATCTGTAGTTATATTTCTGCATTCTCTGATCTCAGATAAAAGAATAATACGGGCTCTTGCTCATGCATGTCTTTTACTTTTCTTGTATCCTTCATGAGAGTTCCTGTGAAATTGTATGCCTCATTAAATCCTTAAAATTGCTTGACTGCAGATCCCAGGTGTATGAACTGTCTTTAATAAGACAGACAGAAAGTAAATTTTGCACACACACAAAAATAAGAGTCTATATATGTGAATGTGATCAAATTCGACATAAATGATGCCATTTAGCAGAAGCACATAATTTTTTTCAAAAACTCGAGAGAGAGAGAGTGCAAGTATTTTTTTTTTATTAAGTGCAAATCACAATACTCAAATTTTGAGACACTTGGGAGTTAGATTAAAAATAAATTCTGACAGAAGTGACATACAAAGTACAGACGTGTACACACGTGATGTACAAACGTGACAAATAAACAAAGCGAAAACTAAGTTTTCCCAATTGGAACTTTAATTTTTAGTAAATGCGCAAGGTTCATCCAAAACTGACGAAAATGTTGCAGCCTTAAAAACAATGGAATCCCATAAAAGAAAGAGTACAATTCTTTATAGGTTTAGTAAATTTCTATTTCAGATTTTTTAAAACGAAATTGCAACATTAACAACTTACATACAAATTTTAATATGTATGCTTTAGGGCTTCCAGATATAATGTCAATCTTCCCGGAGGGAATACGTCATACGTGGCTGCTGTAGACGAAGATGGAAATGGCTGCTCCTTCATTTGTAGTGTGTCCTCTGGTTTTGGATCGGGCATCATACCGGATGAATGCGGTTTTGTATTGCACGTAAGTGGACAAAGCGGATGTTCAATTTAAAAAACTAGTATCGCAAGATCACTGTATTTTACAGTAACGAGCAATAACATGTTTTACCTAATGAATTCGGAAAATGATAACTCGCCTAATACTATAGTTACTTTTTCGTTTCTCATTTTTATCTCAATATTGGCATGTACTAATGCAGCAAACATATCTATGCCCTTTTTCCAGATTTTTAATAAATAATAATCGTCATGGATTCCTATTCATTAGATTTTACCAAGATCACCAAATATAGAGGGTTTAATTTTAATTTTGGGAGGTACATTTAGCATCCCAGAAATCGAAATTGACCACGTCTCTTTCCGTTTTTATAAGAGATACTAAAGCATGAGCAGTATTATTGACATTTATTCCAGCTAGAACTTGATATCCAAAAAGAGCATGGGTGAGGTAATTCACATGAATACAGCCAGAGAGGTTTGATGGGTAGCTCTTACAATCTTCCTGGTTTTCGAAATAAAATTAAAAAGTGGAAAAAAAGAAGTTGAAAGCTCAAAAAAATAACCCGTGTGCCATGCAATTTATAGTTGTCAATTTAAACAGAAACATTAATACATAACTATTAACATTTCATTGGAACATGGAATTGACATTTTTTAGAAATCGAGGTTTGAACAAAAAATTTAGCTGCCTAGCTAAATTTTCTGCTAATCAGTTAAGTAAAATTTTATCACTTGTTATTTTAGATTGAATTAATTTATTTGTAGCTATTTCTGCTTTTGATTTGTGATCTTCTTACTTGTTTTTCGTTTCTTCTAGAACTAAACCATGCCTATCATACGTGGCAGGGTCAAATGTTTACTTCAGATAGAAACGAAAACTAATATATGATATCAGAGCAATTAATATAATAATCTAAATTTTATACCCCTTCCACGATTTGGCAGATTTTGGCTATTGGTGATAATTATGCAATGAAATAATATGTTTCGTATACATTCATTGTAGTGTTAGAACTTTTTAACGCAAGCATCACCGAAATCGCATAGATAAATAACATATTCCAGTTTTCAGTCCTAAACTTGCCGATTATCCGCTTCTTTATTTCACAGGATCGTGCGAAATGCTTTAGCTTAGACGAGAAGAGTCCGAATGTTTTCGGTCCGAGAAAGTTGTCTCTTCACACCATCATCCCATCCATGGTGACAGATGGAAGCACAGGTGAACTGCTGGCCGTCTTCGGAGTTATGGGAAGGTGGATGCAACCTCAGGGGCATGTACAGGTAACCAAAACAGCCCTTCACACAAACACTAAATGTTCGTGAGAGCTACAGTAAATGCAAAGTTTGTAAAGTTAGACCAATAAAATAAACAAACTACTACTAATGTATCATTCATCTGCAAAATGATTTAATACAAAATGAGGTTATTAATTTCCATGACTGATCTAATAACTCCAGAAAATAACAAGGGAATTACATACCCATTTAATACGTTTTGAAATAATCTCTATTGTACTCGGCTTTAAAAGTTTTGGAAACGACTTTTAAAGTCCTCTTTCAGAAAGCCCCTCTAATCTGGAGTCATGATTTTCTTGATGCCTTCGGCATCCTCAAACCTTATTCATTCATTATGAATTTGATCCACCTAGCAAAATTGTTTTACGCAGAAGTTCTTGCTCGACTTCGACAAATAATTAGCAAAATAAGACCTAGTTTTCGACAGAAAAATAGAGGCTTCTTTTACACGACTTTCTGGCTCCTTTTACATATCATTTGGTGCCATCTGATATTTCGTACCTCGATTCCTTCAAAATGCATGAAATCTGCAATCGTCATCAAAAATAGTAATGCTCAATTTCATCCATTGATTAGTAGAATGTTCTATTGAATGTTCTATTGACTGTTCTACTATATCCTAACATTTACATTTCTCAAAGTAGACAAGATTCTTCTTTAATTGGTATTTAGAATTAATTCTTTCCTACAGGTCTTGTTAAACATGGTTATCTTCGGTATGGATCCACAAGTTGCTCTAAACCAACCACGATTCTTCGTTGGAAACCCCAACACTTATATAGAATACAAGTACGTATCCGAATCTTAAAAAAATAAAAAAAATAAAAAAAAATTAAATGTCTTTGCTTTAACTAAATTTTCCATTACTTTCAGAGATTCCCTACAGAAATTGTGCCTCGAAGGAGGGATTGACACCAGTGTTTTGCCTTATCTGGAAAACAAGGGATACGAGTGTCAATTTTTATCAGACTGCGCGAGAGACGCATTTGGAAAAGGACATATCATAGCAAAATCCAAACTTTTTGGCGGAAAAGGAGATTCAAAAATTTGGTGGTCAGGTGCAGACCCAAGATCAGATGGATGCGCAATGGGAATTTAGTTTTTATAAATTCAGTATTAAATCATCGTGTGAGTAATAAAATGTTGTAACAATGAAATTGGCGATCTGTGGCTAAGTTCCCAGATAGATATTCATATGCAGCACTCACTCACAGCAAAATGATAGCAGTAAATGAAAATTTCAAAACTCTTTCTGTACTTTAATATTCAAAATCAGACTTAAGAGTCAAAATGTTAAAACTGAGCTATTAGATATTGAAAATAAAAAAGTAAGAGCACTTTTTTCCCAAATTATATATTGGTTGATTTAGCTACTGTAAAAAACTGTTGTACAAGAATACTATAACGAGGTTGTCAATCTTTTCATCCAAGGTCAGCTGTCACAGAACAAAGTACAAATGTGTCATTCCATGTCAAATCAACACAAAAAAGTGGCATTTTCAACCCGACTCCTTCAGAATTTAATAAAATTTTGCCCACTTATTGGATTCGTAGCGAAAAGAAAAAATGGCCAATATTGGGTTTCAATATCGTTTGGTTTCTGAAATACGGCACTTCAAAAATGGGCCAAAAGTTTTAAAAAAATTGAAAATAAAAAAGTAAGAGCACTTTTTTCCCAAATTATGTATTGATTGATTTAGCTTCTGTAAAAAACTGTTGTACAAGAATACTATAACGAGGTTGTCAATCTTTCCATCCAAGGTCAGCGGCCACAGAACAAAGTACAAATGTGTCATTCCATGTCAAATCAACACAAAAAAGTGGCATTTTCAACCCGACCCCTTCAGAATTTAATAAAATTTAGCTCACTTATTGGATTCGTAATGAAAAGAAAAAATGGCCAATATTGGGTTTCAATATCGTTTGGTTTCTGAAATACGGCACTTCAAAAATGGGCCAAAAGGTCAAAATTTAGCATTTCTTGCTTTACAGATTTGCACATAATTTTGTCCCTAATTATCATAGAACGTTGCTTTTGGTTTTACAAAAAAGCTGAATATTTGGGCTTTCACTCGCACCAATTTTAAAAAAAAAATTAATTTTAAGGTCAAACAGTTTGACCTTCGAAATCTCAAAAGGGGATATTTTTATTTTTTCAAATATATTTTCTTGATACATTAATTATCTACAAAAATCTGTTGGTTTCATTTTGGGACCACAATAGGATGACAAGTTATAAATTTAAATACAAACCCTTATCCTTAAATTCGCACGATAATCGCCTGTGATGGCTGCGAAGTAGAGATTCCCATATTCGCGATACCTTATACAAAAGTTTCACCTGATGTATCTGGGATCGCATGCCAAAAGGTGCCGCGTTCTAATCCTGGGTTAAGCATTGATCTTCGTTGTGGTTAGGAATCCACGTTAAGCAGTAGGTCCCGGCCTGATTAGCCGTTATTGTGCAAAAAACAGGTCTTTGAGCGTACAAAAAAACCAACCAACATAATGCAAAAATATGTACAGGGAACTGAATGTAAATTATCTAGTTTTTTAAAAGAATTAAATGATGAAAATTTAATTCTTGTTACTTTATTAAATGTGAGGGAAAGTTGCCATATTTTATAATTAGGATTTACTAATTTACTGTTATGAGATTAAATAAGTGTCTTTACAGGGGGAAATGGAACACTTATCGTTTGTGTTTGTCGTATTCATAATTAAGTAAAGAAATTGAAAATCCATTAGATTCCTGTTAAACCTGCATATATACAATTGTTTGAAATTCTTCTCAAACAATATGTTACTTGTTGGGGCTGTAACGATTGTCTGAAATTCAAGGGATTTAGTAAATGAATGGTAAGTAGATTAATTTCCTACAAAAATCTGTTGATTTTTGTAGGTCAATGGGTTACCAAGTAATAAATTGCATTATTTTATTTTGGTTTCATTTTGAGTTTTCCAACTATCACTGTTTTTAAGTCGAAATGTCGTTTGCTGATAACACTATTGAAATAATGATATTAAATCAATACGATTTAAATAGGAAATAATTCGTATCAGTAAAATAAGAAAAACAAAATATAGTTGAATCCCAGTTGCCGGCTGTTGCCAAATGTATTAGTCAAATTACAAATGATATTTTGTGATTGGCTGGATTACTGAATTTGGAAATTCATGCATAAAGTACATTTAGAAGATTTATAATTGGATGTTTAATGTCGTTGCCATTCTGCTCACAGAAATACAGCCGAATTTTGGCGGCACGCAAGAGAATTATATATATAGATTTTTAGCACATCTCGATGCTGCATTATCAATTAATCAAATTAGAAGCTAAACTTCGAAATACAACTATTTAATTAACGCGCTAGATAATGACATTTTGGCTTTGGTTAAGCTTGGCGTCTATTATCGCTAAGCAGAGCAGATCAGAGCGGAGTGAATTAGAGCCAATTACAAAGCTGTCAACGTCCATTGTAGCTCGAGGCTCGCGCTATAGTAGACATTGGCAGTCTTATAATTGGCTCTAATCCACTCCGCTCTGATCTGCTCTGCTCTGCTTAGCGATAATGGACGCCAAGCTTTAGTGATTTGGTTCTCGAATGTCCTAATGATAAACCATTTACTACTTTAAAAACGCGGCTTTTGTGTTTGTTTCAACACTCAGCTGCCAAAGAGGCAAAAATCTTACTGAAGGATTTACAACTTGGAGACTGTAGATTTAACGATGTAAATATTAGCTCGCTCGCATAATCGTTTGGTAGATTTTTTTTTTTTTTTTTACTTTAGCGAGTGGCAACGAACACGAGATTGTGTAGTAAATAAATATAGACTGAGAGACGACTGCAATTTTTGGACCCCATCGAACATCATTCTGAAATTTTTATAGAAATTAGAGAAAAGTGAGTAGATTACGAATCCACTGGTCGGCCGTGGCAAAAATGGCCGAAACTGGTCAAAAATCAACTTTTAATAAGTTGAACTAAATCCAATTGCCAAATGCGCCATAACTTGCCAAATAATGAGCATTTTTTTTTATTTGGTAAACCTCACTCTTTAATTTTCAATTAAGAAGGTTGCAGACGATTCAGATATCTGGCGACGGTCTACTTGCATCTATTAAAAAGGAGCCAAGTTGACAAAAAATATTATGTCACTAATGACATAACTGATGTCACCAATTTGGCTTACTTTTAAAAGATACATGTTTTCCGAGCCAGAGATCAGAAATCGTTTGGGCTTTTTCTCATTGAAAATCAAAATGCAGTGGGTTGCCAGACGAAAAAGTTTGTTTTCTTTTTGGCAAGTTATAACAAATTTGGCAATCGGATTTTAGTTCAACTCATTCCAAGTCGATTATTGATCAGTTTCGGCCATTTTTGCCACGGCAGACCAATAGATTCCTAATCTACTCACTTTTCTCCAGTTTCTATAAAAAATTCAGAATGATGTTCGATGGGGTCCAAAAATTGCAGTCGCCTCTCGGACTAATATGGATGTTTAACTGACGTTCTAAAATTATTTTAAGTAAATGAGATTTAATGAAGAGACTAAATGTGGTACGTTTATGTCATATCCAAAATGTGGTTACCCGGACGTGATCTGAACAGGCAACCTTCTGATACCACTTATTAGATATGACTTAAACATACCACATTTAGTCAATTCATTAAATCTTATTTACTTAAATAATTTTAGAACGTCAGTAAAACATCCATCTTTATTTACTACACCAACTGATGTTCGTTGCCACTCGCTAAAGTTAAAAAAATTTACTAAACGATTATGCGAGCGAGCTAATATTTATATCGTTAAATCTAACATACTCCCACCTTTTGATGAATACATTTTATCAAAATGCAAAAAAATATTAAATGAGTAATATTAGTTTACATGACAAAATCACTTTCAGAAATGCAAAACATGCTAAAGTAAAACTTATAAAGTTTCTAAAGTTCAAAGTCCTGAAACTTATATGGTAAGTGGACAGTTCTGCCACATCTAGTTGTTCTTTCTGGCACCTCCTTTGGAGGAGAAAAGTTCTGAACCCTTTCTTTATCCCTTAGTTGATTTACCGCATCTTGTACATTTTCAACCGTACTGTTGGAAGCTTCAATTTCTAAGGGATATACACGTTGTACCAGAAGAATTAACTCTCCAGGAACTGTCTTTATTTTCCCAACTCTAGTAACCTCATCTTTACCAGGATATATAGCTGCAACACGTCCAAGTGGCCAAAAAGTTTTCTTCTGGTTGTCACTTTCCACTAAGACGATATCATTTAATTTTAGCTCTTTACACTTTTTATTAGATTTTGATGAAATCAATGGACAGTTCCCGCATTTTTTAAAAACGGATAAAATTGATTTATATTTATAAAGAATTTCTTTCTGATTCTAAATATTAAAATAAAAGTTCTTTAAAAAAATTAGTTATTTAAATATTAAGAAAAGAAAAAGTACAAAAATCCCCTCCCCCATCGGGGAAAATTAGGTTTTCGTCCGGGAATGAGTTTTAATTTCATTTTTTAAAAAGTGTATATTTTTGGGAAATATCACGAATATATCTGAAAATTTTCAATAATTATTCTTATTTTTGGCACAAATCCAGTCAAACATCAGGTACCCCAACAGCCAAATATCGCCAGCCCCGACCACATCCAAATTCCCAGTCCCACTATCCGTTTTTCAGCAACTAATAGTAGACGTAAAGGAGCAGATTACGACTTCCCCACTCCAATACGAACACTTCTAGATACAAAACACAACAGGACGATGGGGAGGGATTGGGATGGATCGTTGAAAAAGCAATAATATTTTCCACTAATTAGCAGACCCTTAAGCAATTCGCCTGTAAGCCATCCCAGAGTAGACAATTTTATTGGGGATATATATTTTTCGACATTCTGTCGCAAAGGGGTCTACTATTGCTCTTGTCTGTTTCTCAAGGGCATATGGCATATGCAGCTTCCTGGGCGGTCTCCACGACGTGTTAACAAAAAATAAAAACAACATTCGTCCGTTTTACATCGTCTATAATAGCCCACAAAATAGTTTTGGAACGGTTTTCTGTGTCTCTGGAGATGGGAAAACATTGAAACCCACTCATTTCACGTTATATTGGTAATAGTACTGTTGTGATATTCCATGTGTCGAATCTGGCAACACTCAGTTGTAATATTCCACGTATCGAACCTGGCAACACTCTTGCCAGTTGAGAAACGTAAACAAAACATGTAGCACAATTCTCTTGTTGATTAAAACTTCTTAAGTTTTATCGTTGTAATGTTTACTTCTATAACAATTTAATCAACAAGAAAAAGTAAATTATTATTAAGAACTGAGCTCTAGCTATAATGGATAATTATCTTAAGCCGGAACGGTTCGACGTTGAACCCACGTGCACGGGCGCTGAAGCCAGGTGGGTCCACTGGAAGAAAACATTTGCTAACTTCATCTTGAGATTAAAAGATGTGTCCGAGGATGACAAACTTCCTCTTCTCTGTAACTACGTGTCTTCATCCGTATACCAGTCAATCAGCGAAGCGGCCAACTACTCTACGGCGATGGAAACGCTCGACTCGCTGTACGTCACGAAGAAGAACGAAATATTCTTGCGGCATTGCTTAGCATCCCGATGTCAACAAACAAACGAGATGGTGAGTGAATACGTTCAGGCCCTCAAACATCTAAGCAAGAACTGTGAATTCAAAGCTGTTACTGCTGAACTCTATAAAAACGAATACATTCGTGATGCATTTATAAGGGGATTAAAGAGCTCCCGTATCCGCGAACGTTTACTTGAAAACTCTTCTGTTACCTTAGAAATGGCTGTCGACCAAGTTCGTGCCCTCGAACTGGCAGAATCTCATTCTGCATCATACCTCACTGTACCTCAGCCGATGACTTCTGCTGCAGTGGAAACTGCCGAGTCTGATCAAATACTTGAGGAAGAGCAAGTTGCTGCTGTCTCCCGCTCTGGTTCATGTTTCTTCTGTGGCTATGATCGTCACCCTAGAAGCGCTTGCCCAGCCAAAAATGTAGTTTGTAACAAGTGTGGCAAGAAAGGACATTTTCAGCGAGTATGTAAAGCTAAAAATTCTCGTGGTTCTGGAAATGTAGCTTTTGCACATTTGTTAGCCTCTGTGCTTCCTTCCCCATCTTGCCTTCAAAAATCCCTCGTCCTTGCCACTGTTAATGGTGTGAAACTCGAGGCACTAGTCGACACTGGCAGTTCTCTCAGCTTCCTAAACTTGCAACATATCAAGAGGTGCCATTTAAAGATGAAACCCTACTTAGGAAAGATTTCTATGGCGAACTCTGCCGTTACATCCAGTATTGCCGGATGTGGTAAAGTCACAATTGAATTAGAAAGCCACTTCTATGCTGAAGTTGAAGTCCTTGTGATGAAAAATTTATGTGCTGACTTCCTTATTGGTCAAGATATTTTAAAACTGCACTCTTCTCTTGTGATCAACTTTGATGGTGTTAGGCCTCAAATAGAAATCTGTTCTTTGACCAAGGCTGATGTCCCACCAGTCTCCTTGTTCTCAAATCTTACGCCTGACTGTAGACCCATTCAAACAAAATCAAGACGTCTTCCCTCAGAGGATCGTGAATTTATTGCTAAAGAAGTGGACAGACTCATCAATGAAGGAGTCATCGAACAAAGCAATTCCCCATGGAGAGCCCAAGCATTTGTCATCAAAGGAGATAATAAAAAATCTCGTATGGTCATAGACTACTCCCAGACAATTAATAGATTTACTATGTTGGATGCCTATCCGCTTCCCAAAATAGAGGAACTCATCTCCCAGATCGCAACCTATCGAGTCTTTAGTAAAATTGATCTGAAAAATGCCTATCACCAAGTCCCTATACTAGACTCTGAAAGACACTTTACAGCCTTCGAAGCAGACGGAAAGCTCTTCCAGTTCCTGCGAATACCTTTTGGAGTCACCAATGGAGTTGCTTGCTTCCAGCGCACGATTGATAGAATTATTCAAGTTGAAGAATTAATCGACACCTTCCCTTACCTTGACGATGTTACTGTTTGTGGTAGAACCCAAGAAGAACACGACGAAAACTTGGCAAAATTTATAGCCACTACCAAGAAGTATAACCTCACACTGAACGAAGAAAAGTGCAGTTATTCTACCAAATCGATCTCCCTTTTAGGTTACATAATTGAAAACAAAACCATAAAGCCTGATCCAGACCGACTCAAACCTCTCTTAAGTTTGCCCATCCCTAAAGATTCTGCTTCACTTCAAAGAGCCGTGGGCATGTTTGCTCATCATGGGAGGTGGGAGGTGGATTCCATCTTTTTCAAAGAAGATTCGTCCCCTTTTGGCAAATGGCTCTTTCCCTATGTCTGACGATGCCATATCTGCTTTCCAATTCTTGAAAGATGACATAGCAAGCGCCACTCTTACAGCCATAGAGGATGGTATTCCCTTTAGAGTCGAAACTGATGCTTCAGACCACGCCATCGGGGCAACATTAAGCCAAGCCGGCCGCCCTATTGCCTTCTTCTCAAGGACGCTTCATCAATCCGAGCAAAGGCACTCTTCCATTGAGAAGGAAGCTTATGCAATCGGGGAGTCTCTTAGTGCCTCCAGTACCTATCTTATCGGACGTCACTTTGAAGTTTTCACTGACCAAAGGTCAGTAGCTTTCATATTTAATCAGCAACATCTCAGCAAAATCAAAAATGAAAAGATACTACGTTGGCGCCTTGAACTGGCATCTTTTAAATTTGATATAGTCTACCGACCAGGCAGCAAGAACGCGTCTGCCGACGCTCTGTCTAGAATAACTGCCTCCACGGCTCACCATGGTGACCTTAAGGATCTTCACTCATCCCTTTGCCACCCTGGCGTAACTAGAATGTTCCACTGGGTTCGCTCTAAAAATCTCCCATATTCATTTGAAGAAGTAAAAGAAGTAGTTAAAACGTGTGCAATCTGTAATGAACTAAAACCACGGTTTTTTAAAAATACTGGAACACTCATTAAAGTCACTTCTCCATTTGAAAGGCTTAATCTTGACTTTAAAGGCCCTCTACCATCTGCCTCTAAATACCGCTATCTCTTGACCGTAATTGACGAATTCTCTCGATTCCCCTTTGCCTTCCCCTGCTCGGATATCTCTGCAGGTACTGTCATATCTTGTTTGCATACGTTATTTTGTGTCTTTTTGGACACCCTGCTTATATTCATTCAGATCGAGGAACCTCCTTCATGTCTCATGAGCTTAAGTCATACTTGACTTCTCAAGGAATTGCGACTAGTCGCACTACAGCCTACAATCCAGCTGGGAATGGGCAAGTAGAGCGGTACAACGGAATAATTTGGAAAGGAATTGAGCTAGCCTTAAGGTCTAAAGACCTTGCAATCCAGCAATGGGAAACAGTTCTGCACTCTATAAGATCACTGCTGTGCACTGCTACCAACGCTACCCCCCATGAAAGGATGTTCTCCCATGCGAGGAGATCACATTCAGGATGTTCCCTACCCTCTTGGCTAACAACTCCTGGCCCAGTTCTGATGAAGAACCACAACCGAGCTAACAAGTACCAACCACTTGTTCAAGAGGTGGAACTTTTGGAGGCCAACCCTGAATACGCTCATATCCGTCTGCCTGACGGTCGGGAAACAAGTGTGAGCATCCGCCACCTGGCTCCAAGAGGAAATCCTCTCTTTGCAGAGCCAACTATTAATGATGCCCCTTTGGAAAACCAACCCACCCCAACACCAGCAGAGATGCAAAGCTTGGATCCTTCACTTGAGCTAAAGGAAACAAGCTGCGAAACCGAGAACTCTCCCCCCCTTAACATTACTCCATGGACTGAAAGGTCTCAAGCTTCCCCCTCGTTTTCCAGGCCTCGACGTCGGCCCGCCTATTTGTCAGACTACATAACTGAACTATAACTAAAAAAAAATTGGGGGTGAATGTTGTGATATTCCATGTGCTGAATCTGGCAACACTCTGTTGTAATATTCCATGTATCGAATCTGGCAACACTCTCTCCAGTTGAGAAACGTAAACAAAACATGTAGCACAATTCTCTTGTTGATTAATACTTCTTAAGTTTTATCGTTGTAATGTTTACTTCTATAACAAGTACTATACTTAGAAAGCGGCAAAGTTTCTTTTAGCTTGTTAAAAGATCTCATGCAGACAAGAGTAAGACTTTACGAACAATAGAAATCCACGGTAAGAAGTTTTTCTCATTACCTTTTATATTGTAGAACTATATATTGTCTCAAAACATTTATATTATTATGAGTAATATAACCAGACGTCCCGCTTTTCACCTCGCAGTCCCGCTGTAACTTTTTTTTAGCTTTAATTAGTTTTGACGGATTCTTTTAAAAATAAGTACAAAAATCAATCACATTTAGAATGTTGTCTCAATTGTCGTACTTGATAATTTGCAATAACATTCCAGTGAATTTTTTGATATTGAAATGACTGAACCAATTTTAATTTTAGAATAGATCATTTTTCACTGCAACTAAGATTCATTAGATTTTATTGGTCGTAGAGCAGATTGCATTTACCAAGTGTGTTTCATGGTCTGATTTAATATTTTTAAAGTCGTTTAAGGAGTTGCGGATTGATAAAATACTTTGTATTTAGATCGTGAAGTAAGTTACTTTTGAGCAACGGAAAAGTTAATTGCATGCTATTTTTAAGTAGATTTTAAAGTTACAAGCTTGCAAAGGCTGATTATGGCTGTGCTCCGGGTAGGAATCGTTAATGGTCGATGACCCCACGGGATTTTCAAACATTTAAACCATAAAACTATATTTTTCCCAAAGATGATATGCTAAATTTCAAGGAATTTCTGCTAGCGTCATAAACAGTAACATTTACGTCGGAAATGCTAGGTTTTTTAGAAAAACTGTAGTTATGTTGACATACTTCATTTGCTAATATAGATGGGAATACAAATGCTTTCAAAATGCGTTTATCCTAACCAATGGTGACTTCCTCATTGCATTAGGATTCAAAATATAAATGGTTAATTATTTATTTAAATATGAAGTCAAAGTATCGAAGGAGAATAAAGGAATTTTGAAATGGTTAAATTCAGGAACTCACGCCAGAGCGTTCCAAGACGCAAAAACAACCAATAAAACAACTTAGATTTTAATGTGGGTTTTTTTTTTTTTTTTTGGAGGAGTTCTTAAGATGAAAATTTATAGGAAGTTATTTACAAGTATACCTTTTAAATTGAAAGTTTTTGTGTCACATTATTGACACTGACAGCTCTAACCCTGTCAGCCCCCCTGTCGGGTATGGCTAGCCCCCTTGTCGAGCAATTCCTGGCGCCACCACTGGTTCGGTGACGTAATCCCTTCGCTACGTTTGTTATGGAGAGGTTTCTACCACAAAGTGCAACTATATACTCTGTGTTTTCTACATAGTAGTTGCCGTTTCTCAAATATTTTTGGTCGCCTATTTTGTAGGTATTTGTTTTTTATTTAATTGCAAAAATGGAACCTGGTTTTGTAAGAAGCCAATCGGACAATTTGCCAAAAATTGACTCGACAGTGATGGCTGTCTATTTCAGCAAGAATATGGATTTTGTAACAGCGGAAACCCGTGGCGTAAAAGTCAATAGGCAAGAATCCCTGCTTTAATTAACTTGAATGGTTTTGTTGTGCTTGGAATAAAAAGTTTGGTGGGAAAATATCGGTATTTTTTCGTTAATAGGGGCCATTGTCAACATCCAAGTCCGGTACGGATTCTGCGCCAAGGTGATTTTTGCCAAAAAATGACTGCCCCGCCATTTTTTTAATGACACGTGAACATAATTTGGCGTGGTTTTATGTAAACAATTCTTGGCGCAGAATCCGTACCGGACTTTGAATTTTAACCCATTATTTTGCACTTGATGTTTACAAAAATTTAGAATAGCTTTCCTAACATATAGCTTGTTTTAAACTTAAAAGATAAACATTTTTTAATTTTCCTAATATAAAAATTATTATAAATGTAACTTACTTCAAAATGATCTTCACAAACATAACAGTCTTTGTCAACAAACATTACAGTCTTTGTCAACAGTAGCATATACTTTTCAATGTCCCTCTTCATCGCTTGGCACCACTTTTTTCGTGGTACGTAAATGAAAATTTTGTCAGGAGTTGTTATGGTTGTGCTTTTGCACATTGGCATGATACAATATTTGTAGAAAATGTTAGACATTTTAAGAAAAAAATCTATCAAATAATCTCAAAACAAAATGACGAGAAGACAAGTATTTGAAATTTCCATGATAACAACGTTTTAACAGCCGCAACAGCCACGTGACCTATGGAGATATTTTGGAAGTGGTGACGTCACAATGGAGTTGCAAAAAAAAGATCCGTTTTCCCGCAAAAATCTGACAGGCAAACTTAAAATGCAAATTTTTTGGAAAAAAAAGCGTGGAGAATAGAAATTTTTGTGTTAATGGTCATTTCGAGACATTTAAAATCGAATAAAAAAAAATTAAATGCAGGAATTGTCCATTGTCCTAGATATTCAGAGCGGAAACGTTTTCGTAATTTTTCTCTTAATTTTTGTTGGTAGCGAAATCTTCGGGTGATACTGACCTCATCAAGATGGTCCAAATCGGGAACTCCCACCGTCTGAATATCTTGCAAAAACATAGCCGGAGTCAAGGGATTCAAATCTTGATTATTTTCAAAATTCAGAATTGCTTCTTCATTAACCTTCTTCTTTTCTCGAATGGCTTCTTCTTCTTCATTAAGTGGCACAACAGATTTAGGCCACTCCCGTTTCACTTTAGAAAGTCATTCCGGTCCCTCCCACCAACGGGAGTTAATCAATTTTTTAACAGAGCAGCATCTTGAGGGCAAATCTGCAGGATTTTGGGATTCTTGAATATGTCACTTATCACGTACGTTAGAAAGGTTTCGTATTTCTTTTACTCGATTTTGTACGAAAACTCCCCATGGCTCTTCATGTTGAATCCAATATAATGCCGTTGCTGAATCAGTCCAAAAATATTCCGGAACATCTTTCAGGTTCAAAGCTTTCTGCACAAAATCTGAAAATCTTACTCCAATAGTACAAGCCATCAATTCTAACCTCAGAATAGACATTTTTTTCTTAGCCATTATCATTTGCACAGAAGTGTTTTCATTATTCTCACTTCTTATATATACAACTGCTGCATAAGAGAGTCCAGACACGTCACAAAATATATGCAAACTAAATGATGTAGCTTCTTCAATAAATATACGTCTAGGAATTTTTAGATTTCTTAAGAGATGGAGTTCTTCAAACCAATTTAAAAATTTATCACAGACTTCTTTTGATAGATTAGAGTCCCAACTTAATTTTGCTTTCCAACTTTCTTGCAGCAATAATTTTGGATTTAAAGTAACTGGACAAGAAAATCCTATTGGGTCTAAAATCTTTTGTGCCACAGAAAGCTATTTTCGTCTAGTTAACGAACCTTTTAGTTCCGAAATATTATTCACATTGCAAAATAAAGTATCTTCTCCTTTCTCCCAGAGTAGTCCTAAAACCGATGTTGGTTCACATGTTCTATCTGATTCTTTAAAGCTGTTTGATTCCCATCCTCTTAATTCTATCTTTGCTTCAGCCATTAAATTTGAAGATATTTCAACAAACCTTTCAAGTTCTTGATTTGATTTCACTGATGTAATACAATTATCTACATAAAATGATTTCTTCAGTTTCTCCTCTGTGTCTTTCATATCAGATGCCGTATTATCTAAATTATGCTGTATTACAGAGCCCAATATGAAAGAAGAGCTCGTAACCCCGCTAAAACCACTCTTTTATGCCTCAAAATTTCAATTTTTCTCTTAGAGAAATCTTCCCACCACATAAATCTAAGAAAATGTCTATCTTCTGGACAGATAGATATCTGTAGAAATGCCTTTTTTATGTCCGAGATCACTCCGATTTCATTTTCTCTAAATTTCATTAAAATGCTAGGTATAATCTCAAGAGTGTTCGGTCCCTTTTCTAAGGATTCGTTCAGTGAACAATGGCCTTTTTCTTGACGCGTCGAAGACTGATCGTACTTTAGTTGTTGTATTTCCCTCTTTAAAAATCCCTCTATATGGCAGATAACAAGATGATTGAGATAATTCTTCAGGAGGCACTACTTCAATTATGTCTTCTTGCAGCCACTCTTCAAAAACTGCATTGTACGAGTCATATTTATTTAGTACAATTAATTTCTCAGTAGTCTTTTCTAATCTACTTTCAGATAAAACTTTGTAATCACGAAGGTTATCTTTACACTTCAAATGTAATTTTATTTCATACCTGCCATTTACAATCGTCATGGTCTTTATAAGATTATCTCTCACAGCATTTTCAAGCTCTATTTTGCTTTTTGGCTCATATGGATCTTGGATACCAATAGCTTCTAAATTCCATAAATTTTCAATATTAAAACTTTGCGATAAAAGCGAACTTGTCACCGCATCTGTAGATTTCCTTGAATAACCATTTATTGGTTTTCCCATTATTACCCATCCTAGGTAAGTTTCGATGGCCGTTAAACCTAATTTTAAAAGGTACTATTTTCCCAGTTTAAATTTTACCCGTAAAATCTCCTACAGTACTTCAATTAGAAGATTCTTTTGACTGACATCTGTGATGACGATACCCTTTTCTTTCAGCTCAATTAAATCGAGTTTGTCTTATATATGAGGTATCGACCCATTAATTTTGGGTTGGTCTAAAACTGGAATTTCACAAGAGTATGCTGTTCTTAAATTATGAACTTGAACAGTGTAACATTTATGTTCTCGGCATGATGTTGCTCCACCAAACACCACGTGTGTTAAATTTTGAGAGTGAGTTGGCTTTAGTCCTAGTTTTTTCCCTGTTGTTTGTAAAATGTATGAGCTCTGTGAGCCTGTATCAATCAAAGCCCGAACTACGTGCCTTTTCCCTTTATTTTCAATAGCTACCAATAACGTTTGTAGCAATACTTCACCAGCTTGGTATAAATTAGATAAGGAGCTACTTTCCGCTATTTCAATTTTATCTTGGTGTGAAGCTTTTGAAACCTCTGGACACATAGTAATATAATGCTTCTTATGACATAACATGCACTGAATATTACTTCGGCAAGCTTTGGATCGATGTCCCATTTTCAAACATGAATAGCAACATTTTTTGAACTTCAAAACTTCAATTTTTTCTTCAAGTGCCATTTTTTGTCCATGAAAACAATCTCTGCTTAAATGCGACTTTCCGCAAAACACACATGAAAATTTAGGATTATCTTTATTACTAGCAAATAAATCACTGGCAGTTAGTTGACTGTGTCAACTCTGTTTTTCTTGGTTTATGTTTTTTCAACATAAATTCGTGTTGTCTAATTCACGTTTTAGCTAAGGATATCCTTTCTTCACCTTCTACCTCGGCTCTCAGAAAAGCCAATAAATTATTTAATTTCTTACTATACGATTTGTCTTCTACATTCACGGAAGGATTTCGTAACCAAATTCGAAGGATATCTTCAGGGATACATGATTCAACCAATGGAAATAGCACTGAGGCATACTTATCGAATATCATTCCTATTGATTCTAAAGATCTTAAATGAGATTCTAATTTGTCATAAAGATAAATAATGTTTGACTTAAATTTCGTATTAGTAGCATTTTTAAACACTAGACCTAAAAGCTCTCTAACATAATACTCGATAAGCAGCTCTTCTCTACCGAATCTATTTTGTAAACTCTCAGTGGCTTTAAAATAGTTTTCCGCGGTATGTGGGTAACTATCTATTATTTCTTTTGACCTTGTTCCCTGAATCATACATTGTATAAGATATTGAAATTTATCTTCTAATTCCCTCTGTTTATCCTCGTGAATTCTTTTAAACTGGCTCCAAAAGGTTAACCAATCTTTTATTTCACCTCCGAATTTCATTAATTCGATTTTTGGTAATTTTAATTTGGTCTTTTCCGCAATTACCACAGCTGAATTTTTTTCTCTTGAAAGCAAATTCTCGCTTAAAAATTGCAAACGACCTTTTATTTTTTTCAAACTTTTGTTTTTATTCTTCGATATTTTCAAATTCATCTACGTATTTAGAACTTTCCGTTTCATTCGTTAACAGAATATCTAGAATATTTTCATCAATTTCATTTCAAATTGCTATATATTCTTTCTAATGAATTAAATTTTATTCGAATTTGTTCGTTTCTGGCGTTTTCATCCTTGAAAAGTGCCATTATCTATAATAATAAAACAAGCTGTCTGCCTGTCTGTCTGTCTGTGGATCTATAGAAACCTACTTAAAATTGGAGTAGTGCTCTGAAATTTTTAGTGTAAGTAGTTTTGGCCTTCTAATTGTATACATCACAAACAGAATGTTAAAATTTTAATTAGTTATTTTTTAGTTAATTTTTTTAATTAATTAATATGTTTCAAAACGATATCTAATAGGGCTACAGCTCTGAAATTTTTAACATAAGTAGTTTTGGCCTTTTAATTGGACTTTTAAAAAACCGAATTTTAAAGTTTTATTTTGTTCTTTTTTAATTAATATTTTTAATTAATTAATAAACATTTTACAAAACGACTACTAATAGGGCTACAGCTCTGAAATTTTCAACATAAGTAATTTTGGCCTTCTAATTGGACTTTAGAAAAACAGAGTCTTTAATTTTTGTTTAGTTCGTTATTAATTAATTTTTTTAATTAATTAATATATATATTACAAAACGATCTCAAATAGGGCTACAGCTTTGAAATTTTCAACATAAATAGTTGTGGTCTTTTAATTAGATTTTTGAAAAACAGAATTTTTTTTTTAATTAATTAACAAATATTTTACAAAACGATTTGTAATTGGACTACACTTCTGAAATTTTCAACACAAGTGGTTTTGACCTTCTAATTGAACTGACAAAAAGAATGTTAACATTTTAATTTGTTTTTCAATTAATTTTTTTCACAAAATGCGACTTCGAATAGGCCTAGATCTCTGAAAGTTGTTTCAACATAAGTAGTTTTAGCCTCTAATTTTGCTTTCCACAAACACGTGTTAAGTGTTGTATTATTGTATTAACGGGGATTTTTTTTTTTTTTCCTTTACAAGGAAGAGGCTTCCAATATTAAGTCTTTACGTAGCAATTAGATTTTAGTGAGTGAAGCGAGCTTATGCTTACGCAGTAATGAACATTTCAGCGAGCGAAGCGAGCCTATGATTGCATAGTAGAGGTAGGTGATATATCGATACGATGATATTTTTAAAAAAATATCTATAAAAAAAAATATCACTAAAAGTCCTCAATATATCGATATTTTTTAATGCGAGAAATAAATACTGATGTCAATTTTGAATTCTGATTTGGAAGAGCGAATTTGTGTTATAACGAATTATTTCGTTAAAAGGGCCTCACACAAAATGTAAAATAAATAGCGAGAGTCCATATTTCTTGAAGCGTAGTTAAATCAACTAGACAATTGAATACCAATTATTTTGTTAGTTGTTAAATCCTTTAGTTTGAATTAATTTCGCATAAAATTGTGAAAGTCAAAAGAAATCGAAACTAATACCTGCAACATATATTTAAACAAATAAATATGTAACAAATAAAATCACTATCTTCTCACATAGCGTAGACATTTTCAAACAAAATAAGCATCACAACAAATTAAACTGAAAGCGATATAATAATGTTTTGTTGATGGGGATAATATATCTTTTTCCATGGACGTCGACAGGATTTTTTGCAGGGGGGTGTAAGACTGCTAGAATTTGGCTTAAATCATTAATTTTACGGACAAGTTGATTGAGGTTCCTAATGAAATAATAATTAATATTTAAAACGTTTTCTCGTTAGGAATAATTAAAAAAAAAATCACGGTATATATTTTTCAACTCCTCTCCTCTAAAAACTTTTTATTTGATACCCAACACAACCACGTCAGAGTCAAAAACAGTTTCTCATAAAAGAAAAAATAGCAGACATACCAAAACGTATTTTTTTAAACTATTTTCTTATTTTTCTATGTTTTTTTTGTTTTTTTATCTTCTAAATACTTCTTGCGATATTCAAGAAGAACAGATGAACCAGAGGACATAAAAATGAGGCAGTATAGAATATGCTCAATTGATTTCTAAAATAAATTTCAAGATCTTATATCTGATGACAATTAAAAAGCAAAACATTTTCCAGGCATTGAGAGACACAACACATAAATGATTACACGAAAAAAAAATTAATAAATTTTTTACAATACCCAGTCTCCAATAATACTAGATAACAGGCGCCAGGAAATTTACGCCCACGCAAGTGCAGTATTCAGCTATAAAAAATGAACCATGTGCTTTTTTGATTGTGTTAAGTATTGCTTTTTCAAAAATCGAAGTTCGCGCTGGAGGCAGTGAAAATAGCACCTCAACCAAAAGTAAAGTCTTGAGTTTGGCAACATTTCACAAAGCTATAAAATGACCACATCAAAGGGAAATGTAAATATTGTTCAAAAATATATGAAACATCCAGGAACACCACAAACATGGGGTTTCATTTGAAGAGAAAGCATAATGTAATGAAAGGTAAGATAATTTATTAGTATTTAGTTATTGTGTTTTGATTCGTATTGGCTTCATCTATTTTTTAATTTTTACTCCAGAATAAATTAAAACTTGATTAACAAGGGATGAATTGTTTAATTTTCTGTGTTGTGGTCAATCATGAGAGACAAATACTGTTAGAAAGATAGCTGTTTTTTGTGGGTGCAAAACGCTTCCGTTTTTTGTGATACACGTACCGTTCTAAAGCTCTCTAGGGTTTTCGCATGCGCTGAGTATTTTGCGACTGGAAAAAGTAGATGTTGCCATTCGAAAATTTCCATTTTTTTCTTTTTTTTGTAATTATAACCGTAACCGCGTGGGTGACATTTTGTTATCATTCACAGAATCCCGAGCTCATACCTCTGTATTACTTTACCTGAAATCTTATCTGTTGAACTGAACGGAAGCTAGAGGTCCATATATCTGCAAAGTTTCTTTGCCACCACCCTGTATGTTTTAGTACCTGAACTTTAGATAATGTGTCAAAAAGTGTTATTAACGAAAGTCCACTGTATAATTTTAGTCGCCATTACCTTCCATCAGAAGCACAGCAAGGGTTTAATAAAATTTTACCTTACGTTTCATTAAATATTTATCTGTTCTCTCACCGAATTATTTGTGTTTGAAATTTCAATCCTTTGGCAACTTCTCTTAGGCAAAATTTAAAAAAAATGGTTTATTCTTGTTTATATAACCCTACCTATCCTCAAATTACAATACAAAAATTCCGACCCTAAAAATTTCAAAAGATTTTTTTGACTTTTAAAAAATTTAATTATAAGAAACACGTTTATTAAAACGATTAATTAATTACGATATCACAGTGATCGCATAATCGATTAATAATTAGTTATTTTAATTTTCGGTAAGTATAGTAGACAGTTGAAATTTTATTAATAAAATTATCAGTAATCATTATGAAGGTCTGAGTACAAAAAGTACCAGCCCTAACAATAAAGAGACAAAGTGAAATATAGCTTTCATAAACTAATTTTCAGTATTTCCATTTTGGTTAATATCAAAGCGAGGCCATGCGCAAAAAACTAAGTGTCTTGCTAGATGCTCAGTTTCACGAGCAGAGTGTCATAGTTGTATATCAGTCCCGAAACAACCAGATCGTGACGTCACAGAGCAAACCCATCACAAATCATTACTTAGGTAAGATTGCATACGAAGATGGATGAAGACGCATCAAAGTTGGAATATTTACAATGCCTAACTGCATAATCTATTCTAAATTAAAGTATAGGAATAAATTTAAAATTCTTATAATTTTAGGGAATAAATTTTCAAAATTAAATTTTTCAAAATTAATTTATTCAAAAGCTTCTTGTTTCATAACTGATTGATGGTTACACTGAAGTAATTTCAGTTTAATTTTTCTTAAAAACTAAACTACAAAAACATTATTATTTAAATAATCTTGTACTTCAATAAATAATCTTTTATTTAAAACCAGAAATTCCTTTACGAAGAAATTGAACTTGAGATTTCACTTTGTCATTATGAATTTTGACATGATTTTTTTAAATGTATGTTAATACTAAACTTGAAGTTTTCCAAAATAATTGTATTAGAAGAATCCTTAAAATCTTTTGGCCTGTTAAAATTATTAACGAAGCAATTTTAGAAAGGGCAGACATTACTTCAATCAAAGAAGAAATCGGTAAGAGAAGGTGGCGATGGACGGGTCTGATTAAGAATGCCAAAAGAGATTCTAACACGCGTTTCTCTCTCGTGGGCTCCTGATGGCAAGAGGAAAAGAGGAAGGGGACAACTTGGCAAAGTCAAATGCAACGAGAACTAAAAAAGGATTGCTTAAATGCTCTAGAGGAAGCAAGATCCCTGGCAAAAGATCGGAAGGTATGGAGAGCTAGGCTGGAAACCTTAACAGTGTGCAGGGCCTGATCATCGCCTAGGCCCACAAGGCCCGGGCCTTGGGCCCATGATTTTAGGGGCCCCCAAAATTGGCCGCAAGCCATTTTGGTTTCACAAAAGCTATGTGTATATCTTTTATAACCTGTATAAAATAATTTTTACATTAAAATAATTTCGTATTGATCTTGAACCGTGACGTCACAGAGCAAACCCATCACAAATCATTACTTAGGTAAGATTGCATACGAAGATGGATGAAGACGCATCAAAGTTGGAATATTTACAATGCCTAACTGCATATTCTATTCTAAATTAAAGTATAGGAATAAATTTAAAATTCTTATAATTTTAGGGAATAAATTTTCAAAATTAAATTTTTCAAAATTAATTTATTCAAAAGCTTCTTGTTTCATAACTGATTGATGGTTACACTGAAGTAATTTCAGTTTAATTTTTCTTAAAAACTAAACTACAAAAACATTATTATTTAAATAATCTTGTACTTCAATAAATAATCTTTTATTTAAAACCAGAAATTCCTTTACGAAGAAATTGAACTTGAGATTTCACTTTGTCATTATGAATTTTGACATGATTTTTTTAAATGTATGTTAATACTAAACTTGAAGTTTTCCAAAATAATTGTATTAGAAGAATCCTTAAAATCTTTTGGCCTGTTAAAATTATTAACGAAGCAATTTTAGAAAGGGCAGACATTACTTCAATCAAAGAAGAAATCGGTAAGAGAAGGTGGCGATGGACGGGTCTGATTAAGAATGCCAAAAGAGATTCTAACACGCGTTTCTCTCTCGTGGGCTCCTGATGGCAAGAGGAAAAGAGGAAGGGGACAACTTGGCAAAGTCAAATGCAACGAGAACTAAAAAAGGATTGCTTAAATGCTCTAGAGGAAGCAAGATCCCTGGCAAAAGATCGGAAGGTATGGAGAGCTAGGCTGGAAACCTTAACAGTGTGCAGGGCCTGATCATCGCCTAGGCCCACAAGGCCCGGGCCTTGGGCCCATGATTTTAGGGGCCCCCAAAATTGGCCGCAAGCCATTTTGGTTTCACAAAAGCTATGTGTATATCTTTTATAACCTGTATAAAATAATTTTTACATTAAAATAATTTCGTATTGATCTTGAACCGTCTTTAGTATCCCAGAGTGTATTTATTGAAATAAACCGTTTAAAGCGTGAAACACAAACTTCTTTGAAGGATAGAGAAAAAAATAAATTGAAAGGAAGTCTTGACGAATTTATAGTGAAATCAGCAAATGTTGACTCTGAAGTTGTGAATAATGCTGCCGATATTGTCGTCACGGATATACACATTGTTATAGTGAAATGCAATGTTATACATAACAAAGTTTTTCCTTTTTTGATTTATAAATTTGGTTGTTTGAAATTTGTTTCTTTATTTTCAATAAAAAAAAAAAAACTTTTTGAAAACAATATTAACATTAATTTATCAACTTTTTCTAAATTTTATGTTAATTCATTTGACTTAGCGTCAAGTCCATTTCCAATAAAACACCCGTTTGAAAAAAGGGCCCCCGAATGTGTCCGGGCCTTGGGCCCCAACTTGTCATGATCGAGCCCTGACAGTGTGAAGAGCCTAATTAAGTAAATAAGTAATGCTCACTGACAAACAAGATTCTATTAAAATGTTCATCTTCGTTCCACAATCACATTGTCGATCAGGAATGTCAAGAAGAAGATCCATCTTTTTCAAAACTAATTCCTTCAAAAGTTGTTTCTGATTTTTTGAATTTAAAAAAAATTTCTTCATATTTAACTCCAATAACTTTTCGAAATTCCTGGAAAATATGAATAAAAACTAACCAGTATTCTTCAACATTTCTAATACGTTTAGAATATGCGAATACAAATCATCATGCGTTTGGTTTCTTATAGGAAAATTTGTTATTTAGTATTCGGAAATTATACAATCATTATACATACATACAAATTTATAGTACAGAATCACACCTTATTTTACAAGCCAACATTTAAGTGGAGTGAGGGCTTAAACTTGTGATCCTCAGGAAAAATGTAAATTTTAACTCTAGCTGCTTGACAAACACTGCCATACAATGTCAATAATCAGTACTGTTTTTTTAAGATTCAACGAAGCATTTAGTCAGACGTTGCTTAAATGGTAACGAAGATATGTATCCATAGAAAGATCTCAAAACAATCTTTGGTACAGATGTAGTATATGACATTACTTTGGTGCAATTTTGTTAGGCTTTTTTTTTTTTTTTTTCCAGATAAATGTTGTTTCTGGCGAAGGATTTTATTTTAAGTTATATTTTAATTCAGTTAATTATTTATATTTTAATCTATCAATTGCTGTGTTTTTAATTTTGGAGAATTTTCAAAACGCCAAAAGAAAAATGCTAAATGTTCTACACCACATCTGTTTCCAATCCTTACAAAAATACACTTACATCAAGAATGTCATGAGCAATAACGAGAAAATTACACCAAAACTAGGTTAGATTCCTCAGTTCAAATATTGAAAATCATTAATAAATATCTACCTAAAATCTGACAAGAAAATAGCTTAGGCTTAATATATACATATTTATTGCAGTATACATTGAAGATTTCAAAGACGATTTTTTAGAAATAGCTTTTGAAATGGAATGCAACCGAATTGCATTTGGTGCGTTATACTTTTATATTAACATTTTGAAAAAAATTTACTCACCGAAAATATTGTAAATAATAATATTATATAAAATATCGGTAAGAAAAAAGTGAACCATTTACTAGGGCAAACAACATCAACAGAACATCAAACAAAATTTCATAGCTTTTTGCTGTAACGTCAAACTCATTTAAAAATTCAGGATTATGGCCTTGTAGGCTGAACATCTAGCAAGATACTTGGTTTTTCGCTCACGGCCTCGATCAAAGCTAACTGAATGCTTTTAATTAAACTGCAACAATTAAATGAAGGCAAAACTTTTTTTTTTTTTTTTTTTTTTTTTGTAATAGACCCATTTTATTTAGAGAAAAGGGAAAAAATCTTTTACATCATCCTTCAGCAAATGCCTCCTTAGCGTTGCCTCAGACTTCGCAATCGGAGCTTCTATTCATCAAGGGTCTCCATCAGGCTATCTGCAACCACTAGCATTTTTCTCCTAGAAACTTACACCAACTGAGAGAAATTATTCGGCATATGGTCGGGAACTTCTAACATCATATTCAGCAGAGAAACATTCCAGGTACATGCTTGAAGCCAGAGAATTTCAAATGTACACCTCCTGACCACAAACCCCTGACATTCGCCTTTAAGCAGAAGCACAAATGCTCACCACGCCAGATGCGACATTTGGATTTATAGAACAATTCACCACCAACATCGTCCACAATAAAGACTCTAAAAACATCCCAGCTGACACTCTGTCAAGAATTGCTACAGTCACTTTTCCTTCTAATATCGACTACGAACAAGTGGCAAAGGACCAAACCATCAACGAAGACCTAAAAAAAATTCTCTTGTCTACATCACCAAGTCTTCAGTAGCAGAAACTTAAACTTCCTGGAACCGCGATGTTGAGTTACACTGCGACGTTTCTATGACGAGAATCCATCCCTTCATACAAGCTGGCATCGACGACTGGCATTCGACACCCTTCATATTCTCAATCACCCTGGAATACGATCTTCAGCGAGGCTCGTAAGCAAACGATTCATTTGACCTTCCATGCAGAAAGACTGTCGTAGGTGGGATAAAGCCTGTACTTCTTGTCAACACTCCAAAGTACGAAGACATGTATTCAGTCCCTTAGGAACATTCTCAGTGCCTGACACTATATTTGCTCACATCGATTTAGTCGGCGCACTCTTACCATCTCAAGGATTTCGATACTGTTTGACAGTGGTCGACCGCTTCACCCGTTGGTCCGAGGCTTTCCCCATCGCAGATATCACAGCCGAAGGTATTGCAGAGGCTTTGTATTCTGGTTGGATTGCAAGATTTGGTGTTCTGGCTCACATCACCAGTGACTAGGGACGCCAATTTGAGTCAACACTTTTCAAGTCCCTGTAGTCAAGCTTCTTGGAATAAACAAGCTGCTCCACCACCGCTTATCACCCCATGTCCAGTGGTTTAGAAGAACGTCTGCATCGCCCTCTGAAGAGCGCCATCATGTGTCACAACACAGAGAAGTAGAATGCGGTTCTTTCTACTATCCTCCTGTGCATGCGATCTTAAATTAAGAAAGATATCAACGCCATTTCATCTGAGCTGGTATGTGGCACAAGTTTACGACATCCAGGTGAATTTTTTGTCTCCAGTGAAGCAGATTCAAATCTTACCACCTTCATTGAAAGGCTGATGAACACTATGAACAAGATCAAACCAACTCCAACTTCCCATCACAATCGTCCGAAGATCTTCGTTCATAAAGAGCTGCACACTTGCTCCCATGTGTTCGTCCGTGAAGGACAAGTGAGAGTATCGCTTCAGCCACCCTATGATGGCTCGTACCTAGTACTTTCTCATGATGCCAAAACCTTCCGTCTGCTGGTCAATAGGAATCTACTGTCTCCATTGATAGGTTCAAGCCAGTGTTCACAATTAGTGATTCAGCAGAGGAACAGACTAGCGAACCAAGACGTTTGATTCCTCAAGATAATGTAACAGGACAACATCAGACAACCACGAGGTCTGGAAGACGTGTCATATTTCCCCAACACCTCCTGACTGAAGCTAAGCGTCCATTACGAGCAAAGCAGAGTGGATAAAATAATCCGACAAGAACGCTCCCAGCTTTGTAATGACAAAGTAACTTTTAAATTTCCTTGTGTTAAGTTAAGGCTTATTAGTTTAGTTTTATTTAAAGTCTAAATACATGACGAACTTTGACAAGCACGTAATTAACATGGAAATATAAGGATATTACTTATTGAAAGTAAAAATTGTTTTAACAATGTAAATTAAATTCTAAAAAGTTGTACAACCACAGCTGATCAGTTCGTTGAATTCGTAGAGAGAGTTACCAGATGTTTGCTCTAGTAGAGCCATAGACTTATATTATTAACTAGAAAGCATGTTTAGAGTTACCTCGTATAACGAAAATGAAAACCACGTGACGAGTGGCCTTTTCGAACGAAGGAGGAGGAAAAAATCCCATTCATTTCAATGGAAAACGCTTTCGGGTGTCCTACCGAAAATCATTGAATCCAGTAAAAATGGTCCGATATTGATCTACATTTGGTTGTAATCAATAACGATATTGATCTACATTTGGTAAGAAATTTTTGAAAGGGGTTCAATAAGCTTTCACAAGTAAGTGCTAATTTTTAAATTTTCTGTATAAATTAAGGTTTTATAATACACTCGTAAATATGTTCTAGTTTCGCATTCTCAGAAAGCTAGATTTCATGGTTTATTACGGATTTTATTTTGTAAATAACTTCTGAAAATTGTAGTTAATATTGAAATAGAAAAACAGACTAGGATTATAGCTGCTTTTTGAAGAAGTTAGTGGCTTTTTAAGGATTTTAATTTCACTTTTATATCAACAGCAAACTCCGCGCTGTGGCCAGAAAGGCGAAGTTTGGCACGAATCAAAATGAAATACATTTTGACGTTTTTCAAGGTTATGATAGCTATGCTTAACCTTTCTCTCTCTTTTTTTTTTCTTTTTTTTTTTTCACCACCCATTTATAAATATCTGAATCTTCAAAACTGATGACTAAGAACGTTTTTAATATTGTTTTGATACTTTCATATCGGTTTACCTTGTGATTTTTTAAAATGAAACTTACGGGTTTTTTGCATTATAACAAGTTTAACATAACAAGAATATCAGGTGGATATAGAATATTTCGTGTAATAAAACATTAATATTTAAGTTTCTTTTTCTGTTTTTGTTTGAGTTATAATTACGGTTGTTCCTTTAAAATTATCATAAATGTCAATTTTTCTTTAAAGCGTACACATGAAGTGCAAGTTATTTATATTTGTTAAAATAGTTTTTTACTAACTTCAATTTTTTTTGTGCGTTTGTTTGGGGCGGGCAAATTTACGGAAAGCCAATTAACCTATTTGCCGTCATCCAATAGAACTGAAACTTGGCAGATAGACTTTTTCGAAGACAAGACATTCTATCAAATTTTGGGGGGTGTCACTAAAAGTCTTTTTTTACAAACACTACTATATTACCGCTTCGAAGGAATAATTTACCCACTTGCTTTCATCCAATCGAGCTGAAAATTGGCAAATAGACTGGTTGTAGGAATTCTAGAATTAGAATTTATAGAAGTTTAAAGTAATTTCTTAGACAATAATTAAATTCATTTCACAATAATTAAAAAAACCACACCCTGGGACTAAATTCCCAGTAATGTAGCTGACAAACTCACTCTCTTCCCCCCCCCCCACCCCCCCACCCCAAAAAAAACCACCTATCTATATTTTAGGAGTGTCTTTTATTTATTTTTTACTAATGTGTTTGGTTGGTTGGTTGGTTGGTTGGTTGGTTGGTTGGTTGGTTGGTTGGTTGGTTGGTTGGTTGGTTGGTTGGTTGGTTGGTTGGTTGGTTGGTTGGTTGGTTGGTTGGTTGGTTGGTTGGTTGGTTGGTTGGTTGGTTGGTTGGTTGGTTGGTTGGTTGGTTGGTTGGTTGGTTGGTTGGTTGGTTGGTTGGTTGGTTGGTTGGTTGGTTGGTTGGTTGGAAGGAAGGACTTTGTGAACTAGCACCTGCCTCCGTGTACATATGTGAAAGAACCACGTCTCTGGAACAGGATGAAGTAAAAAAAAAGGAGAGGGGGGGTTATCAAATCATTTCGGTGCAGAAGGAATTTTGTGAAGTTGCCATTTCAATGCTTTCTCCGGGTGAAGATTAATGTGTTTCAGTTTTCAGTTTAAAATTTGATTGCGTTCTGGGATTCTGATGTGCTAAGGATCTAATTAAAGTACTTAAGCTTGGCGTCCACTATAGTTAAGCAGTTGAGTTGAGCAGTCAGGAGTGGACTAGAGCCAATTACAAGGCTGCCAACGTCTACTGTAGAACGAGGCTCGTGCTACAATGGGCGTTGACAGACTTGTAATTTGGCTCTAACCCAGATGGCATTTTATCCTTTTAAAACCCTTGTCTAAACCTCTCAAGCGAAAAGGGAGTAAGGTTCAGATGACAAGGGAGTAACCATCATAAAACCTTGAAGAAAGGGTCCTAGTCTCCAGACGTCAAGCTTTTGGTAACCATTTCATGACCCCCCTTGCCACAAGGCTTTCGCCGTAAAGGGTATGTAAACCTTTTCGGGATGAGCTTGCCACAAGGTTTTCGCCGTAAAGGGTGTGTAAACCTTTTCGTGATAAGCCTGCCACACGGTTTTTGCCGTAAGGGTTGTATAAGCCTTTTCATAATAGGCTTGCCAAAAGGTTTTAACTGTAAAGGGTGTGTAAACCTTTTCACTCTGAGGTTCCCACCCTGTAGATATAGGAAAGGTTGCAAAAACTTTCCTTTATAAAGTATCATTTATCTTTTGTGTTCAAAAATAAACACTTAATTGGGAGAGTTCCAATATTGTCGGAAAATGCTTTAAATTTAGTGGCTAATGAAAAATTAATATTTATTCTATAGGAATTTAATTACAATTTGCCTTTAATGGTATCAATCATAACCCAATTTATTGATAAATTTTAATTTATTTGCTAGGTAGAACTTACTAGAATAATAAACATAATTTACTTTTTTTTGTAAAGAATTTAAAAAAAAATAAAGATTCAAAATTCAATAAAAAATTATGCATATATTATTAAAAAAATGCATTGAGATCTTAGTAGGTTGCGTTAGACAATTTAAATTGCATTAAAATTTGTTTTAAAGGGTTAATCCAAGCTACTTATAGTTTTATTATTAGAAACATATACAACTAAAAATGCATTTTTACTGATAATTCTTTTTTAGATAATTTTTTATTTTGAAGTAAACAAACACAAATGAGTTGCTTTTTCATTTTATACAAAGAATATAATTTAAACATGATTTTAAATATATACTACAAATATTTCTTCATTTATTTGCTGCATCTGACAAGAAGTTTCTGGAAGATTCTTGAGGAAAACTAAAGGGAATCCCATTCATTTCTATCTGAAAAAAATAAACAAATTTAAAATCTATAATAATAAAACAAGCTGTGTGTCTGTCTGTTTGTGGATCTGTTATAGAAACCTACTTAAAATTGGAGTAGAGCTCTGAAATTTTCAACACAAGAAGTTTTGACCTTCTAATTTTATGAATGTCAAACAGAATGTAAAATTTTAATTAGTTCTTTTTTAATTAATATTTTAACTAACTTTTATTTTACAAAGTGACTTCAAATAGAGATACAGCTCTGAAATTTTCAACATAAGTAATTTTGGCCTTCTTATTGAACTATTGAAAAAAAGAATTTTAAATTTGTTGTTAGTTTTTTCTTTAATTAATTAATAAATATTTTACAAAACGGTTTCTAATAGAGCTACAGCTCTGAAATTTTCAACATAAGTAGATTTAGCCTTCTAATTGGACTTTTAAAAAACGGAATTTTAAATTTTTATTTAGTTCTTTTTAATTAATTAATAACTATTCTACAAAATGATATCCAATATTGCTACAGCTCTGAAATTTTCAACATAAGTAGTTTTGCCTTTTATTTTGCCTTTTTTTGAAAAACAGAGTTTCAAATTTTTATTTAGTTCCTTTTTAATTATTTTTTTAAAAAAATTTATTAATATATATTTAACAAAACGATGTCTAATAGAGATGCAGCTCTGAAATTTTCAACATAAGTAGTTGTGCCCTCCTAATTGGACGTTTGAAAAACAGAATTTTACATTTTTATTTAGTTCTTTTTTAATTAATTAAAAAATATTTTACAAAACGATTTCTATTTGGGCTACAGTTCTGAAATTTTCAATACAAGTAGTTTTGGCATTCTAATTGGACTATTGACAAACAGAATGTTAAAATTTTAATTTGATTTTCGATTGATTCTTTGAATTATTATTTTTTTTTTAACAAAAAGCGACTTCTAATAGGCCTAGAGCTTTGAAAGTTTCAACATAAATAGTTTTGGCTTTCTAATTTTGCTTTCCACAAATACGTGTTAAAATAATCTTAACCCCCTGAAACATAAAGCGCCCGAGAACTATTTGTTCTGTAGAGGGTTCTCAGGCGTTTTGCGATCTTCGAGGTTTGGGGGGTCTGGTCAGCTTCCTCACCTCCTGTGGTGTTGATTTATAGGGGGCAGTTCACTCCTGTCAACTCGAGAAGCAGAGTCTTGTGGCGAATTTTTTCTTCTTTCTTTTGCATGGGACATTTAGTAGAAACTCCTTCAGCGCGGAAACTTTTACTAGAGAATTGAGAGATTACTAGAGAGTTAGCAAAACTTTAAATATATATGAAATAAACCATGCTATTGATATTGTTAAATAAAATTATAATATTTAGCTAAACTTCTTGAAGAAATTAATTATTTCGTCAAGACAGATCCCTCTATAAATTGTTTTAGTCGCATACAGCTGCGAACTCAAATATTTGTGAATTTTTGACTCATTTTCAAATGACGTTATTCTTTTTTTTTTTTCGCGAGACATAATTATATAACCCATGAAAACAAAGTTTTAAATATTAATCCTTTATATACATCGCCAATTTTTATATTCATTAACACAGCGCCGATTCTGTTAACAGCGTGTGCTTGGTGCTTGTATCTAATTTTAAATATCAAACACATTTATATCAGCAAAATGTGTTGCAAACTACGTTTCAAAATGTATTCATTAGAAATGAACGTGCATTTATGCATTCACATCCAAACATCTTTTTTTTTTTTATTTTGATTAAAACAATTTTATTATTTATTTATTTAAAAAAAATTTGGCAATATCAAAGAGTTTCAACAATGATCGGCTTACTGCTATTTTAGCGCGATTGGATGAAGGCAAGTTAGTTTATTAGTATTCCGTATAAGCAACTTTTTAGTGACAATAACAGCCCCAAAATGTGAAAGAATGTATTGCCATCGACATCGAATCTATCTACCAACTTTCAGCCCGCTTGGATGACGGCAAGGTGGGTTAATTAAGCATCCGCAGACTTGCACTCTATCGACACTCACACAAAATCGAAGTTAATTTAAAGAATTCAAAATACATCCTTTATTGAAACTTTAATGCCTCTAATACGTACGTTATTGAAATATTCGATTTTTCTTAGATGCTATTTTATAATTTTAGGTGAAATGAAAGTACTCCCCTCGCTCGATAAAAATTTAACACTCCCTGTTTCACCACGATTAATAATTTGGTATTGAAGATCAGAACAAATAAAGGATTCTACTTACGTAGGATTGCTTAGCCATATGAAGTCCGTGGCGTATACAGGGAGGAGGCTGATAGGGCTACAGCTCCCTGAAAATTGAGAAAAATTATATTTCCAAGTATAATGTAACAATTTTTGTAAATAGTTAATACTTAATATCCTCATTTAACTAACTTTTCGAGTCAGTCATTTTTTCAAAATAACTATAACAACGAGAAATGAACACAAAAATACAAGCACATCTATTTCATTTCAAACTCTTCCGATTTTACATTTCTTTCTCATTTCTATATGCTGGGGTCATGACGTCCTTCAGATGGTCAGAGCAGAGAAAACTTACTGGTTCCCTGAAAGAGCATGCGTAGACACAAAGACTTCTCCTTCCTGATACCAATAATACAAATCTGCCATAGAAAATCTGGTAAAATTTTATGAAAGAGGTTTTCTTGGTTTTCAAAACATCATCGAAGCAGATTAGGAAATATGGAAAACAAAATACAGGGTTACTAGAAAAGAATCATTCATTTTCAAAACCCGACTTATTCAAAAGTATTATACTTACAAATATGATTGGTACAAGAAAACAACCGCAAAATATTTAAGTTTTATGCTCCAGGTGGTGCTCAACTTTACCCGATTTATTCAAAAGTATAATACTTTTGAATAAATCTTGTTTTGAAAATGAATGATTCTTTTGTAGTAACCCTGTAGAAAGGTTTTCTTGATGCTTTCGCAGAATGTTCTGTAGACATATTTCCGAATATACGTCACTTATTAAAAAAAAAATGTATTTTACCAGTTTCAATTGAAACTTCTGAGCTTTCAACTTTGTGATCATTAACATCATATTAAGAAATTCTATGAGCAAAACAAGGTTGAACAGACTGGCACTTTTTGTCAATTCACAACAACAAAAAAATTTGGTTTCGGTAGCCAATGAAATTGCCTTGTTTAGGGATTTAGAATACACCAATAAACAGTGTTTACATTATATCATAACAATATTTAACATTTAATAAATTTCACTGTATACACCAGCGTTGATTTTTTAACATGTTACTTCTTGCGTTGTTTGTATTATGTGTTTACATTGATTTTATTTATAACATTCATGCTTACGTTTTTTTAATAACACATGCTTAAGTAGTGTTTTAGAAACGGCACTAATGTTTATTAAATGTTCTTTTCATTATAATGTAGAATTGTAAGATTATTTGTTTTTCAATACCTTAACAGAATAGTTGTGAAACACTGCAGTTTTAAATTTCCTTTCATTATGTTAAAAAGTGAGTAATTTTAATTTATAACTAGTTTTATTATTTTTTAATATTAGCTGTCCAACCCTCTTTCCTATTATGATCAAATGTTCAGTTTTTTAAGGCGTTACATGAATATGGCAAGAGCAGACAAAAGTCTTTTTTTTTCTTTTAGAAAACCAAAGAAAAAAACTAAATAGTGAGTAACTATAATACTACTAAAAAAGTGTAGTAGAAGTACTGATCCTCCAATTCTAAAATGTGACTGCAAAAAATTAATAATCAAATGAAATAATAAAATAAAATTTTAAAGATTGAGACTGCTCTACAAGAAAATGGCCTATAAACACACTAAAAAAAATGGTGACTAAATAAAAATAAACATTAGAAAAATTATAATTTCACTCCATAATACTAAAAAAACATGAAAAAGTAATAAAATAAACAACAGAAAATAATGAAGTAGTTCTTGAAGAGCTGGTCAACAAGGTTACCAGTAAAGCTACTAGCAGAAGAATTCATTGTTTTTAACACTACGCACATTTGATTAAAAATTACAAAAGTAAAAAAAAAGCTTACCTCAAACTTCAGGAGATAGCTTTGAGTTGGGTTTCAGCATTTTGCAGTCAGATCTCTTGAGTTGTGGAACGCAAATTTTCTGAGAAATATTGGAAAATGTATTTTAAACAGAGTTTGAAAGGAACATGGAACATAGGACATTTGGCGATTAGAAAATTCGCCAAAATTAAAAACACAGTAACTAAAATAAAATTTAAATAAAAACAAAGAAGGGCTTGTCAAGAAGAACCCGCGATATCTTGTTTTACTAAAAAAATTTTAAATTTATTGGATCCATACAACAAAACAAAAAGACAAAAGGTACCGAATTTATTTTTTTTAACTTCAGATGGAGAAAAGCACCTCCTCTATTTCTAACCCCCGCCCCGCAAACCAAGAAGCAGTTGGGCTCGGTGTATCTGTCAATACCATACAACAGCGTTATAGCCTTGGGAAATTGGTTAATTTGCCACACATGCTGCATGTCTGCTCTTTGACTAAAGACCAGACATGCCTTGGGGATGCACCGGAGTGTCCTTAAAGTGGGCTTGCAATATACGATTGATAAGAATGTATGAGTTCAGAGTAACATTTAATTTTAGTATGTGTGTCAAGATTTAGAATTTATACATTTAAAATTGAATTTTTATAAAACTAATTTCAAAAGCTAGCTATCGATACCAATAAAAGTAATTTGTTTAAAGATTTATTTATTTAAAGTTTAAATAATTATATTTCAAAATACCAAGTTTACATTCTCAAAAGCATTTGTTATTTGGGTAAATGGTATTTATATTATTCATTGATTTAAAAAGGAAATGGCCGACCAAACGGTATAGTGTTTAGAGTGCAAGCTTATAGACCGCGAGGCTGCTTGTTTGAGTCCCGTGTTAGGATGGGTGTTGGTAAATGTATGTTGGCTTGTCAAATGACGAATGTTTCGGCGAATTATAGCCCTCGCGTTGCTGACGGCGCCAGATAATCTGAAAACAACCAAGCAATAAGGAAATGATAAATTCATTACTTATGTAAGAACGTATCACCAGAAATTAATGCATATCTAAAATGATTATTAATTCATTGTGTTTGTAATTTATGTAGAAATTTTTTAATATTTGAGAACTACCTGGTTCAATTTGCAGGCAACGTTTTGTAAAATGTTAGGCCCTTATGATATTATTTTACCCTTTTGATTATTTTACCCTTAAGTAATACTATGGGGGGGGGGGGGGGGAGAAAGAAAGAAAAAAAAATCTTTTTTTTTTTTATACTGCTTTTTTTTTAAAATGTCCGTTAAATTGTTAAAATGGTAAATACGTAATTGTTTTGAAATCCAATACATTGATTTGTTTGAAAATTTTGCCTTGAGATAAAAATTATCTAATAATCATTAGTTATTTAATAAGTTTTTCTAAAATATCAGAAAATTCTGTAAAATTGTAGTACTCGATTAATCGACAGCAAACTTTTATAATTGAAATTTTATTTTAAAATTTAAAACTTTAAAAAAAAAATCTTTATATTGTTTTTGTCCTATCCTTTCTAGTTTGTCTAGAAAATACGATATTTTAGTATGCTGATTTATAAGTTTATATGTACTTCTTGGCCTATTATGTTGAATATGCAATAACCTCGAATACCATGAAATGAATTTAATTGAGACCTTAAACTGTTTAAATAAAGGTCACATAATCTAAAATGCTGTTTTCGAAAGTTTCCAAAATGTCTGTTCGTTGCTTTTCTTTCTTACAAAAACTACCAGTTGGAAATATTTTCTAGCGTATGGGAGTTTGCCTCTTCATTTTTCTACCTAAATAAGCCAATAAAATAGCTTTCGAAAAATGTAACCTCTTACTAGGAATAAATAAATGGAAGCCGATATGCATTTCACAAGATGTTTTAACAAACTATTTTCTTAAAAATCAGTACACATAAGGACATTTTAACTTTTATTGAAACGAAAATATTAAAACAATAATTTATTTTAATTCTTGTATTTTAATGTTTAGAAATGAATATTATTGAGATAATTTTTTTTAGAGGCTGTATTACAGTATTTTATATAGCCAAAACATATCAGGA
This sequence comes from Linyphia triangularis, assembly GCA_963978545.1. NCBI lineage: Eukaryota > Metazoa > Arthropoda > Arachnida > Araneae > Linyphiidae > Linyphia > Linyphia triangularis. The sequence goes on along the minus strand of OZ021729.1, from coordinate 49,873,791 downwards.
GAGCACCCAATTAACGCCGGTGTACTATTTCTATTACCAAAACCTTTTTTACATTTACCAGGGTTCGGCAGACGTTTCTGTGCAAAGAGCCAAACATTCAATAATCATCAGAATCGCAGTACATTTAAAGAGCGGAAATACGAGTTTTTAACAACGAACATTTTTATAGTATAAAAATCATGGCAGATGAGACCAGGCCTGTAGCCAGAGTGGGGCAAGACCTGGAAAAATCTTCGCCTGTCCTGGAAAATTTTATCCCAATCATTTGTAAACCTTTATATCTATGATTGAATAGAAACGAACATTTTGCTGCTGTTGATACCTTCGGTTGTAGCACAGCAACTTGCGAATCTACCTTTTCCATTTTGACGGCCATAAATTGTCCCTAAAGAATGTCAATGGGCCACGAAAGGATGGCAAATCTAGTGTTTTGGGCATTTGAAGTAGAGATAAGAGTTTTGAAATTGTTTAATATGGTGTAAAGATAGGAAATTGCTATTATACTAACATTTATCATTTTATTTTAGATTTTTTTGTTACGCTATGTATTTTTAAAAGTTTCAAAATGTTTAATATAAGACCAAAAATAGAAAAATGAATTTCTATTATTTTATATTATAATTAATAAAATCTGCAAATAAATAGAAAAAGGGTTTTTATATTATAATAGTATCTGATAAATTTTTCAGAGTATTGAAAATGATAGGAGAAAATAAAGGAAAATGCAATTCTATTAGTAATGTGTGTATATATATATATATATATATATATATATATATATATATATATATATATATATATATATTAAAGATATAGTTTTTATATAAAAATGTAAATAACTTTTTATTGCTGAAAGAATTTCTTAAATGAAAAGTTTGTTAAAGAGTTATGTAGCTGTTCCACAAGACCAATGATAGAAAAATGTAATTTGTTTAACAATATATATTTTTAAATAGAAATGTAAGAACAGAACTTCGAAAAAACTTTTTATGTTAAAAAAACTTTTTATGTTAAAAAAAATTTTTATGTAAAAGTAACTTTTACTAATTTTTATATTTGTAATTATTTTTAAAGTAGATATTCTTAAGTTGAAATGTGTGAAAAATTAAGAGATGGACAAGCATAGAATATTTTAAAGGAATAGAATTGTATTAAATATACTTTAATTTTTTTTTAATTGAAAGTTTTGTTTTTATCAAAAAAATTTCTGGTGTAGAATCTTTAAAAGAATTAATAAAAATAAAATTACATCAAAAATACATTAACCATGTTTCTTTTTTTAAATATTTTTTTGTATATGTACTTCACAAAGTGCTCTGATAAATACTTTTTTACGAATTGTAAAAATTGTATAAATTTGTAATAATTGTAAAAATTTCAATTGTAAAAATTAATTGAAAACCAATTCAATAATTTATATTTCTGCCCCTCCTGGGAAAATTTTTGCCCGTCCTACAAACTTTGGCTGGCTACGGGCCTGAATGAGACAAGTCAGCTGTCCAAATTTGGTGTTAATTAACGCATACGATTTAGTTCATTCTTTTTTAAATTCTCGATTTTTCACATCAATTTTTTTCTTCGTTTTGGATGAAATCGAACTCGGGTTTTTCCAATCAAGTGTATAAAAAGCAAAGGTCGTTTTAGCAACACGCGCATGTGTAAAATTTTAAAGCAAAATTTGCCGTCTACCTCAGTCGGAGACAAGAGAACAACGAACGTCAACAAAAGCTCGATGCAATTGGAATTGTGACGCATCATGGGCGCACTCATATAGCGCATTCTGATTGCTCTGTATTTTGACTTGGAAGGTACCAGGGGCCGCTAACTTTAAGTTGGTATTTGAGAACAGTGCTATCAGTTCATCTTACTCCTCTAATTTATCTTTGTTTTTTCTCGTTTTCTCTATATTTCTGGTTTGAGAATACGCAGCAAGTTTAGTATTTGTTTACCCAAACAATGAAAAAATGTATAATCATTTATTGCTTCATCTTATTCTTAGGTTAAATGTCCTGAATGCATGTGGTTATAATAACTGTGGAGATATTATCTTTTTAGTATCGACGCTAATATGTGTATATGGGCGAGGGAGGGTAATTGGGCCCGAGTTACATTTGCATAGGGGCCGAAAATCCTGTCGGCTGCCCTGTCTGTATTTAAGGGAATGTTGGTGAAACACGGCTAAATTTCATTTCATTATGTTAAACTTACAGCACATAAGGAACATTTCTGTACCTCAGAAGTAAACTATCATAAAATGCGGGATCCCATAAATGCAATTTAGTGTTTAACATTGCACTCCTGGTAGTTTATCTTAAGTACAGATTTATAAATTGTAGTATCGTAAAAACGTGTTACGAGGTAAAAATTACGCTCAGAGTGAATTATGGAATTAAGCTATTGTTTATAACAAAGCATGTACTATTTAAAAAATTCTACCCCAACGCAATTCAATAACTTTTCGCCACAAAAATAGCTGATTTTTTTTCGGCCCATAAAACTTTTCGAAGAAACAAAAAAGTTACTTGTCTATGAAAAAATTGTTAATGTTTTCTAGGCTGCGTTACTATGTGTCAACAACTAATTAAGCCTATTTCTTTAACAATTTGATAAAACGTTCCAACGCTTCCGTTTTAATAATATTATTGCAGATTGATAAAAAATTAATTAATTATAATTATAAAACAACGTACGTATCGGTTTTTACAGCGGGAATTAAAGATGAAAGTATTTCATCTTCCGTGTCCGTCAAGCTCTTGGTCAAGCTCTTTAACCAACATTCGAATGCCAAACTCAAAACCGGTTGCAAGATACGTCTAATCACACACGTTTTACGGGGGAGATCTTATCTGATCTGCGGCAAGGGGAGGGGAAAGACTGCAGCCTTTGGAATTCGACCCTTTACCTACCCTGATGCCCTGGAATTCGACCCTTTACATATCCTTTTCGAAAGGTGTTACTTTCCAAGCTTTTCACGGCTGCCCTTTTCAAACCCTTTTATTAGAGGGGAAAGACTGCAGCCTTTGGAATTCGACCCTTTACCTACCCTTTCGAAAAGGTGGGGTTGCTGATGCCCTGGAATTCGACCCTTTACATATCCTTTTCGAAAGGTGTTACTTTCCAAACTTTTCACGGCTGCCCTTTTCAAACCCTTTTATTAGAGGGTTACTCGGCAAGCTTAGAACTGCAAGTCTAATGACAAGCATATGACAAGGTTTTCGTAAGCTTGCATGCTATCTGGGAATCCACTCTGCTCTGCACTGCTCAACTATAGTGGACGCCAAGCTTTATATCGTGCCTGGATTTAATTTCTTGTACTTTGCTGAGCTATTTCTTATACTATTGTGAAGATACCATTAATTTTTTTTTAGTAGAATGATGGAAGAATTTGTATTACTTACTTATATAACATTATTCTTCGTAATTCTACAATATTTGCTTTTCTGGCATCTGGCTTCTTTAAGTGGCAGAAATAGACAGTCGGAAATTTCAAAACCCAAACTAAACAATGTGCTTGTAACTTAACTTTATCAACACTTATGCCGTAAGTACTAACAAGTACCTTTTATTGAATTTTATATTTTTTAGATAAGAATGAACATAACACATACCATGCTTTAATTTCCACAACATCATACCATACTTTATTTAACTTGTTTTTAAAACTTTTCATTTTTCCAACTTTTATGTTTTGCCACGTCATAATTTTGAGGCCGACCAAACGGTATAGTGGTTAGCGTGCTGGCTTCTAGACCGCGAGGTTGCGGGTTCGAGTCCCGTGTTGGCATGGATGTTTGTAAATGTATGTTGGTTTGTTAAATGACGAAATGTTTCGGCGCATTATAGCCCTCGTGTTGCTGACGGCGCCAGATAATCTGAATACAACCAACCAACCAACCATAATTTTGAGATTTTCTGCATGAATCGGAACACAAAAAAAGTGGTGTTTCACATAAGATTCACCAACTGAAGAAGAGTTTGATTACTTCCTTCAAGACAGTGATCAAAAATAAAGATTTTTCGCTTGAATTATCAGAAAAGAAGCCTACGACTTTCTAGAAGACTTTACTCCAAATAACCTAGCCTACGAAGATATATATATGTAAAACGTCCATGTGCAGACTTTATTAGAGAAAAGTTTTATACCGACAATATTATAACGTTTTACAAAAAGCACTCTGGAACAAAGAGATTTTCGGAAACAGATGAGGATGCTCGTTTCCTTCCTGCTGAAGAAGAGTTGGTTACTTCCTTCAAGACAGTGATCAAAAATTTTCGCTTGAGTTATCAGAAGAGAAACCTACGACGTTCTAGAAGACTTTACTCCAGAACGACAATCGGAAGTTTTAAAACCAAACAATGTGCAATGTGCTTCTAACTTCTTCATAACTTATGTTGTAAGTACTAACAGGTACCTTTTATCGACTTATATATTTTTTAAATAAGAATAAACATAACACATACCATGCTTTAATTTCCACAACATCATACCATACTTTATTTAACTTTGTTTTAAAACTTTTCATTTTTCCAATTTTTATGTTTTGAGATTTGCTGGGTGTATTGAAACACAAAGAAAGTGGTGTTTCACACAAGATTCACGGACTGAAGATGAGTTTGATTACTTCCTTCAAGACAGTGATCAAGAATTTTCGCTTAAGTTATCAGAAGAGAAGCCTACGACGTTCCAGAAGAAAAACATTTTGTCATACTAATGGCTTTTTTAAGCTAATCTAGTGTTCCTGTTCACTTCAAAGCAGTTTTACTTGCTTCTATTCATCCTGTGAACTTTTAAATAGAAACAGACATAAATTGTTACAAGTGTTCTGATTCACCTTTTTCTCTTGGTTGAATCAGAATACCATAAAAGAAAGCATATTAAATGTAAGACCCAAAGTTTCGAAATCAAAAATATATTTGTAAACAATCTTATTACACACGATTTTTATGTTGAAACCCAGTTTTACGGTTTCTCTTTACATTGGTTCACCTGGACTTTAACGAACTAACAATCAATTTTAAACTTTTTCAATTCTCACACTTGCACCTCTCGCTCTAAATGAATTGTGCAATTGAGATACTCGCCACCCTTAAAGGCTTCTCTATAAACAGCTTCCATTTTACTCCAGCATTGCAGAAAGTTTCGCCTACAGAAAAATGCAGCCAGCATCTCCCCAATCGAAGTTTTTCAACCGCCGTATTGGAGGTTTTCTTCTGTGCTCTTCCCCACCATGCCACAACTGGAAGATGGGAGCAGCTTATTTGATGTCAGAGGATTCAACAACAATCTTCAGCCACACCTCTACCAGCACCGGTAGCCTCCAACACACACGCCTACTACCTTCTACTAGTGCCGCTATCAAGTGTCCACATTCTTGGAGGAGTGCAGAAAACACATCTTCTATCTCTTTTATGTTCTACGTGATCACCATTGTGCTCTTCTGTGCTGTGATTAGCATTGAGTTCGCAGTTCGATTATCGTTCTCGTCTTCTTCTACCACCTCCAGCACACAATATGAAATCTCCATAATTTGCCACCACATCTTTCACCAGATGATAGAAATCCCACTGCATCACACATACCTCTCAACTTGCACATCCAGTTCCATAGGATGGTCGTGCTCATGGTGCTCTTCTTTTCTGTAATTTACAAATCGGACCATTCAACATATCATGCAGCTCCACCAGTTTTGTCACAGGTATCTCTACCTCTAACAGGATGCTGTATGTGTTTATGTATAGTGTTGTTCATGTTCACCTATTCCCTCATCCGTAAAAAGGCTGGCAACTACTTCTTGTCCACGCACTCACTGTCTAGTGTACGCCCCTCCCAGGACCGCAGACCCCTCACTTCTAGATTGTTGTATATTTGGTCTCGCAGGGATCACAGTTCCTTCATTTCAGGATGATCTTCATCATGCACTCTCATCAGAATCCTCCCCGAGTAGGAATGCAACTGCGCCATTACGCACTGCATCATTTCAGTATTATGAATCAACAGAAGTTGTCAAGCATCCAGACCACCAACATTTCCTTGAACCACTGGGTCAGCTGCTGTCCATATGCTCCAGCACCACTGGGTCTACCACAGCCCTCATTACCCATAATCACTGGATCTGTTGGGCTCTGCCATTGCATGATGTCCAGCCGCACAATCTCCCTGGCATTCACCACCCTATGTCATTTTGTCATTTTAAATGTGTTGTAAAAAATTATAATTAATTCTAAAATATTTCGATCAATATTTATTTATATACAATACTCAATATTTATTTATATACAATAAAGGAGTAAAAGATTATAAGGAGACTAAATCATTAAATAAAAACCAATATCATTATTGTGCAAATATGAATTGCATTACTACACAAATTTAACTGATATAAATATTAATTACATTAACATATTTCTCTTACAAATATAAATTGACATTTTTATACAAACTTACAATACTTTTACAATTATTGATTACAATATTGAATGTAATATTAATAAGAGATAAGTACCTATTAAATTTTAATACTTTTTTAATTGCATTTTCTTTTATCTTATGAAAGAAATGGATTTGTGGATACCAAACTTGTCTATCATCAGCAAAAAGGCATCAGTTTGTTCCGATCAGCCAAAAGCTACTAGCATAGGAATTGGTAAGTGCACTCAAGATATTTGTTTTAAAAATAAATAATGATAGTATCCTGAAAGACTACATATGAGGGTCATTCTGAGGAAAATCAGGAATTTGTGTAATTGGTGTTTATTACAAAAAGGGTATATTAATAAAATTACTTTTTTTAGGTTTAAACAATCTTAATAATAATATAACAGATATAATAATTGCAATTTCAAATTGCAGTAAAATAATTTAATTATTAATCAAATTTTACTCCTAAACAGTAAAATGTCCATTCGTGGAACATCGCCACTTCTATTTTGACTTTTACCAGTGAAATATTTTATAAAGGTAATATCTTAAATATTAGGTAACCAGGTAATATCTTAAAAAATTTAAGACTGCATTTTTTTGGTTTAAAAAAAAATGCTCAAGAGCACATTTCTAACACTTATTAATCAAGTTGAAAAAAAATTTCGAGTTTTTTTTCCTGTCCCTAGGGTAATAGGTCTCGTCTGTTGACACCCAAAAGTGTCATTAAATCTGTACAGTAGTGATATACCTACTGTTTTGATAAAGAAATCATGTATTAAGCAGATTTTTTGTTTAGATGCAAAGAACAAGGTACAGACTAAGTTAGTTATGAATAGTTTGATCAAGTTATTAATCTAACGGAGAATTCACCACAAGTAAAATACTATTGTTTCATCACATTCGTGGAACTAGTGGTCCATGGGTGAAAGATAATAGCACATTAATTTTGTTTTGTTGATATATGTGTATATTCTTGAACATATTAAACAGCTTAATGTATTGCAAAAGCATCTTTAAACAATAAACAACATAAATTATACGTACTATTTTTTATTTTGGCTTTGTATATTTGATTTAAAATGCTTTGAAGTTCAAATTTTAGAAATTTGATTTATTTTTTTTAAATAAAAATGTTTCTATGCACATGTTTCAAACCTGGTTTTTCCTCCAATTTTTTTTTTACATTTAATTTTTTTAAGTGACTGGTGTTCAACTAATTTTCTTGCTTATTACTAATTTTTATTGAAGTCAATTAAGAGTGGAAATAAGACAACTTTCTCCTTCGAAATATCTTTTTTCGCATCTTTCTTTTGAGGATTCGAAATCTAAAATTAATTTTTGTATATATTTGAACTGCAAAATATAAGATAATTTATTCTGCATCTAGTGACACCCCCACACAGTTATATTCTCTTTTATTTAAGTTATTTTTCGAAAATAAACATAGTCAAAATATTGTTTTTTGAAAATCTTGCAAAAATCAAAAAAATCCACTAAAATTATATATTTGGTCTCTTTTTAAGTTGTATAATATTTTACCAGTAGTAAAAGTAATGCTACTTACATTTTATAACTTTTTAAATTAAGTTTAACCTCATTAAATAACTATCAACAGGGCTTTATACCTCATGCACATCAATGGACACTACTTTATATAATATATATAAAAAATAAAAAAAATCTTATTTTTTTTCTCAGCCACTATAATAGTATTATTACTCTTAATTATATCTACCTTTGTAGTAAGTATCACAATTTTTAAAAAATATATTTTATTTTATTTTTTTAAATTTGATCAAATTTCTGTTTTTCTATAAAAATACCCATGACAGAAAATTATAAAGACCATCTTTCTCACCATACAATAGAGATTTTGTATAAGTTGTATACTTTCAACAATTCAATGTGTTCAAGTACACATTGCATATTTTTAGAAATTACTGTTTTCTTATGTTCTCAAAGCATATTATTAATTGACAGTTGAAACAGCTCTCATTGTCTAATTATGTTAATAATTATGCATTTTAGTTTTGAAAAATTTCCCTTACAAACTAAATGAAAAAAATTATGTTGAATTTTGAACTTTATTTTCTGAGATTCGGAAAAGAAACAAAACTTTTTAACATTTTACTGAAAAATTATATAACATGAAGTGCCTTGCTTTGCATGGGTTGAAACAGCTGTGGCTCGGCGTTGCCCGATACAACCCAGTTCAAAATGATTGCAAGTTATGCCCCTACACATGCCCCTTTTCCTCTACCGTCGATTTCACCACCTCAGCTACAAAACATCAGAAAGAAATTTTCTTCCCAAAAATCTGAATTAGTCAAGATACCTGTTTGGAAAAACCTGGTTCAAATTGTTTACTAGATCACAAGCTATTATCATTCTCCTTTAGGCATCTTCCTCTTGTTTCTAATGTAAAGTGCGCCAAATTTCATCAATACTAGAATAAACTGTAACTTACTGCAAAAAAACATATACAAGGACACTCCTTTTATACAAAAGGACTTCATTTTACAATTGGACCACTCAATAACAGTACACTATAAAATTCACTAATTATCTTGAAGACTTTCTTTGGTCGCAGACCTGTGCTATTTAACATTTTTCTATGACTAACATGTTACTAGTTCCATTCTTCTATGACTATCGCCAACGAACTATAATTCATATATTACTTGATTCAATAAACTTAAGTTATCGTGATCATAATCCTTATTACAAGAGGTGCCAAATCATCTTTAATGTAGTCCTTTGCTTGCCTCAATAGGTCAAATACTTCTTGCCATTTGTCTTGTGAAATGACCTGAATCCTTATTTAGAACTTTTCTTGTAGTTTGTAAAACAAAATGTTTACTACAATTGTTCTAGTGCATTTCTGTATCACTAGAGAAAAAGCAGTAAGCCAAATTATTTGTAATACTATCTTAATTTTCCCAATTCATGTTACTGCAATCTATTGTTTTTAAAATAGACCAACTCTGTTATCTTTGAACTCCTCTCTATCTTATACTTCTCTTTAAAATTATACTTCTCTTTAAAATTATACATTCTTTGTTATAGTTATTCTTTTTCCAATCAGCCTAATGTTTCTTAAATAGTTCTTGTATCACTTTATTTGTCAGCTTGTCTCACAATTGATTAAATCATCATTTCACACTCCTTTTTTAATCATTGCTTTGATGAATTTATCGAGTTAACTAATTTAAAGTGGTCTATTTAATCTTCCTTAAATGATTTTAGATATTCTGAAGAAGGGAGGCAATGCTGCCGATGCAGCCGTTGCCACAATGGCAGCAGTTTCTGTCATAATGCCATATGTGTGTGGTATTGGAGGCGACTGTCAGTGCTTGTTCTTTAGAAGCAAAGATAAAACTGTTTTATCAGTAAATGGAAGGTAATGAACTTGGATCACATATTTTATTTAATTTCATGTTTGATACTTCTACATCTGTACAATGAGAACCAAAGCATTTTTTAAAGATTTTTCACTGACTGAGAAAAAGTACTAGAGGGGAGGCATTAGGAAATTTGCCTTCTATGAGTTGTCAGTACTTTCCTGCAAACTTGCAAAAAATTCAACAAAATACTGGTAAAAACAAAGCAACACCTGGAAAGCAATATAATCTTAGAAATGTTGCAAGACTTGTTTGGCAACTTTAAAGAGAAAAATTTTCATTCTGGAGATCATTCTTAGCTTCCCACAAGATTTAACTAAAAACCATTTTTTATATGTATATTTTTTTTCCCCAAAAAATTGACTCATCTGCCCAGCTGTGGAATATTGCTTATATCACCCCCCCCCCCCCACCCTCATAAATCAGCTACATATATCTCTCAAGTGAATAAAAGCAGGGGTGTGCTGGCCATACAATTACTGAGCCGGTCAGAGTCTGTAAAAAATGAGTTGGTCTAGTACGGTAGTTGTTTTCTTTTTAAAAAAAAATTTAAAAATAAGTTGCATTTTTTTTTTTTTTTTTTTTTTTTTTTTTTTATAAAGCCTAATGCATCCAAATCCCAATTACTCCCAATATCCCTCACCCCTGCACTATAATATTTGTCTTAGCATTGGCAAAATTAGCAATGTCTATGGCCACCAATAACCTGCACACAAAATTTGAACATCGTAGGTTAATTTGTTCTGAGCTATACTGACCATGTTTTTACAGACACACAGACCAACATATTTTGTAAACCACTTGTTTGAAATCAGGGGGTCCCAAAACATGGTAAAATTTTTAAAAAATAGATTATTTTTTTTTTTACAATTTTTTTTAAAAGTTAATAGGGATATGAAACATTGCACAACTTTCAATTACACTATTATGATCTTTACATTAAAATTTGACATGGTGTTATTTACCGTTTTCATATTTTCACTCATTTAAATAAAAATGGAGGATTAGAGGTATTTTTTAGTAGAGGTATTTTGAGGTATTTTTGATAGTAATTTTTTTATGGGGGAAAAAATGCCAAAATGGCAATGTTATAGACATTGCATTGTCCTTTCCTGTGAGTGAAACTGAAAAAAATTCAATCTTTGATAAAATCGATCTAAAAATTCAATCATCACAAAAGCAAAGAGCTCTGCGTTAAAGGTACTCGTTTTTCAACTTTTTATGCTTTTATAGGCATTAGTACAGAGATATTTAATCAAAATCATTAGAGCTGTTTTTCAGCAATTGCTGAAAAATATGATTTTTCAGGATTTCAACCTTATGCGCATGTACGATTTTGATGAAAACCTGAATGATAGGTAACATGGCAACCACTATCCCACACACCAAATTTGAACATTGTAGGTCAATTTTATCTGGATTTATGCTGACCATGTACATACAGACACACATTTATTTCTTGACCACTTTTTTAGAATCAGTATGTCTCAGAATGTGGAGCAATGCAAAAAAAAAATTTTACTGATTGCTATACTTTCATTGCCTTATGTAAACATATCGGTAATTAAAGTAAAAAGAAAGTGACCATTGCTATGTTGAGCCACCATTTTCTAAATTGGTATGGTTCGTTCAGAAAGCCAAGCTGGAAGTTTTTAGGGAATAAATTTTATGCTACACAATCAAGAAGTATATATGTGGGAACCAACAGTCATTCTCCCCTCTCATTGTGGCAGTGCCCTCTGGAGTGAAGGAGTAGAAGCACTGAATCAACTCATATTTAAACACTTCCTGTAGATATGCCGCGCATGATGCACTCGCGCATTAAGCTGTTGCAATATCTAATTACTTAATAAAACAAAGAGGCTAATACCCAGTCTCGTCACTTTCTCCCTGCAGGTACACCCATCTCCACATATATTCGTAATAAAAGTTTGTTTTAATATCTAATGATGTAATTGGCAATTAGATATGATAATCTACACGTAACAGATATATTAAATTGGCTTAGTTGAAATGTTTAATAATTAATTTAATTATTAAAATTAAAAACTATTTAATTATTGAAATTTAATGTTAGTTAAATATTAGAATTATTTTATTATTAAAACGTGATTACTGATTACATCAAAAATTTGGGCAGGCATAAATCTACAATCACTGCCAATTTTTATATCTCAGTACACCCCTGAATAAGAGAATACAGTGGCTTGCTTTATATTCTCTTTCACCCTTAAAAAGTGTGGCAGAGAATACAAAGCAAGCCGCTTTGTGTCCAATTTTGAATCATCCTTTGTTTTCCTATAGACTGAGAGGCGACTGCAATTTTTGGACCCCATAGACCACCATTCTGAATTTTTTATAGAAATTAGAGAAAAGTGAGTAGATTACGAATCCACTGGTCTGCCGTGGCTGAAATGGCCAAAACTGGTCAAAAATCGACTTTGAATAAGTTGAACTAAATCCAATTGCCATATGCGCCATAACTTGCCAAATAATGAGCATTTTTTTTAATTTGGTAGCCCTCACTCTTTAATTTTCAAATAAGAAGGTTGCAGACGATTCAGATATCTGGCGACGGTCTACTTGCATCTAATAAAAGGGAGCCAAGTTGGCAATAAACATTACCTCACTGATGACATAACTAATGTCGCCAATTTGGCTTACTTTTGAAAGATACTAGTTTTCTAAGCCAGAGATCAAAAATTGTTTGCGCTTTTTCTCATTGAAAATCAAAATGCAGTGGGTTGCCACACAAAAAAGTTTGTTCTCGTTTTGGCAAGTTATGACACATTTGGCAATCGGATTTTAGTTCAACTCATTCCGAGTCAATTTTTTATCAGTTTCGGCCATTTTTACCATGGCAGACCAGTGGATTTGTAATCTACTCACTTTTCTCCGATTTCTATAAAAAATTCAGAATGATGTTCGATGGGGTCCAAAAATTGCAATCGCCTCTTGGACTTCTAGTACCTATCTGCAAATAGTTTCATTCCTTCATTTATTGATCTCTAGAAAATAAGGAAATACTGTTTGTTCGGTATTCTCTACCACCGATGAAAAGTGTGTACTTCCAATTTTGAATCATCCTTTGTTTTCCTAGTACATATTTGCAATTTAATTCCTTCATTCGATTTTCTTTTTAACGTTTGTGGATAGTGGTCGAACAGGAAAGGATGCAAGATTGGAAAAAGTTAAAGCCGCTGGAATCGATGATCCGGCAGCAGTGAAATACAAGCACCATGGACTCTGGGTTTCTGTCCCTGGTACAGTCGCAGCCATGTTTGAGATTGTAAAGCATTTCGGATCCGGAAAAGTAAAAGTTCATTTATCATGTATCTTGTTGTGATCATGAGAGAAAAACAGAATTCTAATTATGTTAAGTCTTTCTCTGGGAATATATTTTCCATTGTGGTAGACAAACAAGATTAAAGAGCAAAATGTGATTTTTAGTAGACATAAGCATCAAATTCACGCAGTATTTTTTAGCTTTCGAAATTAATCGGATAGTTTTTTTGGTTCCTCTCCTCCTTAAAGTTTAAAAGTAGAATTCTAGATTAGATTAAATTGAAAAGAAAGTGGCGAAGCCATGCATACTTAGGCCTGTTGGCCCATTGTACCTTTCTAAAATCTTACTAATAATAATAAGACTGCCTAAGGCATGTTAAACATGGCAGTGGCCTTACAAAAGGCCATACAGTCTGAAAGGGGAAAATTACAAAAGCCATTAGACTCGATGTCAATAACTCCACAGGTTTTAAACCTAATGCCCATGAATGATTAGCATTTGCCAAAGACATGCTCAACTGTTTCAGCTGAGTTTCCACAGCCCCTGCATAGTCCATTTTCAACAACTTTCATTGTTTTAATATGATTCCTAAGACAATAATCGGTTAGCAAACCAATCATGATTCTACAAGACTTCCTGTCCAGTCCCAATATAAATCTTTGTGTTTGGCTTGAGCTTCCTTTTAAAAAGTGTTTGGATTGTCTCATACCCTGAGACTTCTTCCATGCTAGATCAATTTCTTTATTAAGACTTAATCTAATTGATTCTCTGACCTCTGATAAGTAGAATTCTAAATATTTAAATTTCTCTATTTTACAAATAAAATTAAATTAATTACAATCAAACAATAATGATATAAAATGAACATTTAAATTTGCAATGAATAAAAATCTCATTTCTCGATTAGAATTTGATGCCTCGAACAATGCATACAAAGCAATAAATTAAGAAATGGTATTTTATTAACCTGTTCATTTTTAGCTCACTATGAAAGAGATATTGGCTCCTGTAATCAAACTTGCTGAAGAAGGTACCCCTGTACCATATAAAGTTGCCATCACTTGGGAAAGGAGTCAAGAACTTTTGAAAACTTCGAAGAATGCCGAAGATTTGTTAGTTGAAGGCAAGTCCCCTAAACCTGGTGATGTTATGAAGTTTCCAAAACTAGCACAATGTCTTCAGGTAAAAGTATTCCTATAATAAAGTATTCTCTTCATAAGTAAGTAATTCATAAATTAAAAAAAAACTAATCTCTCAAAAATATTCCGGCTTATTATATTTATGTATATTTTACTTATTACTTTTTGTTGGAGTGCTTGCCATCGGATGCAAAATTCTGATTCAGAAAAGAAAAATGTGACAGAACTAATTTTTTCCAATATAAGATAATGTTATTAACAAATAAAACCATTCAAATACAGTGTGAATCTTGTTTATATTTATTGCCAGAAGGCATTTATACAAAATTTCAATCGGTGACTTATAAGCTAGAATTTGGATTCTTGCATAGTTTTGAAGAGGATTAGGAATTTGTTAATTGAAAAAACCAAATATGTATTATTATAGAAAAATATTTCCTGTTGGATTAAGTTATAAATGGGGTACCAAATGGGTCAGTTTTGAGATCACTCACTTATTTTTATCAGTGATATAATTATATATTTAATTGGAAATTTTAGTATCATTTCAGTTTATTTGAAGATTATAGAGACTGTAAACTGTGATTAACAAATTGCTCAGCTTCAAAGTGAATTAAACAAACCAGCTCGTCTCAATAATATTATTAATCTAATCAATAATGTCAATAATCTAATAATGTTATTTTACTGTTGTAAAGAAAATTTGTGTTGGCCATATCTCGAGTATGTAGAACAATTCTGATTACTTCATCTTAGACAGAATATTTTATTTTTTTTTAGAATATTCTGCTTGAACAAAAAAAATGGTACAGGATATTTCAATTTGGAATTATTATAAACACCTTCTCATTGATTGAGGTTTTACTGTAAATGTAATAAGAAGTTATGTTTCTGATTCATTGGTAAATATTCAAATATCATCTATCTTAAATGATTCTCTAAATACAAAGGATTTATTTTATTCTCCTAATAGAAAACTTCTGCTTTTAATTAAACAGTTTTAAGAAATCATAAATCAATGAGTTCTTGGACTCGTTCTCAAATAAATAATTTTACTCGACATCTATACTGCCATGCTAAGCACGGATGTGGTATGGGCATTTTTTGGCTAAATTAAGATATTGTTATCAGGTTGTTTGCTATAATTTGCTCTACATAATGGCGAAATTTAATGCTCGTATCTGTGCACAGGAAATATTATTAAGTTAGTAAGTTATCATCAACTACAAGAAGTTGTTAAAGAGACGCCACTTCTGGTGTTTAGCACGGCAGTATAAAAAATGTACCAAATTATCTAAATTTCAGAACATATCTGAAGAGGGGCCTGAATCCTTTTATTATGGTAACACAGCCCAGAACATAGTAAAGGCAGTCCAAGATGCCAACGGCGTCCTAACACTAGACGACTTGAAAAACCATCTCCTTGATCCACCATCAGTCAGTCCGTCTGAAGCAGTTAGCAGTGACTTCAACGGGTTCCGAATTTGGGAAATGAAACCCAACTCCATTGGCATTATGGCCTTGGTAACTCTCAATGTATTAAGAGAATACGATTTAAAAGGTGTGTTGTATTAACTTTTCAAAGCAACGTATGGAAAACTGGCCTTACCTAATTATCCTCTCATAAATTCAAATCCTATATCTATAATACTAAAACAACAAGTGTGTGTGCTTTAGTTGTATATAACAACATCTTGAAAGGGTATGACTTGAAAGGTCAGATTAAAGGATATATGTTTTAATGAAAGAATTTTTTTATGCTAATTACTTGTTAATATTAACTTAAGGAAGACTAATTCTACTCATGTAATGTAAAATAAAGTTTTAAACCTCAGATTAAAGCCATTCCCATTTAAACACCAAAATCCAGTTTATTTTGTCTGGTAACCAAAGATGAAAATTAAACTAATATGAATTTTAATAAATGCTAAAGATGGATAACTTTTCAGTCCTCGGACACAACACATCTGAATATATACACCTTTTATCTGAAGCTATGAAACATTCTGTTTTGGAAAGTTGGGAGTACTTGTGTGATCCGAAATGTTGCCCTAAGCTTTTACAAGACTTGCTCTCAGAAGAAACAGCAAAGAAAATCAGATGCAAAATTGACCCAAAAAGGTATTTAGCCATATTTCAATACAATTCCTTCCACCATTTTATTTCTAAATTCTTTTTAATAGCATTGATCCTACAAGAAGGAACAGTACAATAAATATTAAAGTCTAATAAAGTAACCTTTAAAGTTAAATCTAAACCATTGTGAAACCAACAATGAGTGATGACTGATATTACGATTAAGAACAATGCTACAGTTATTACAATGGTGTTACGTTATCAAAAACTCTATGCCTTCATTAAAAAAAGAAAAATTATATTTTAGTTTAATATAATATTGATGTCATCACCAGGAATCTTGAGAGGGTGAAAGGGTTAACCTTGCATTTTTATTTTATTTTTAATTATCTCCGTTAAGCAACATTTTCTTGATTTTGGATTTTGACTCTCCACCACCATTAAACATTTTATATCACAAATGAATCACCTTATAAAACACATCAAATGTCAACACATCAAAATGTGTACGAGTTACTCTATAACTGTAAGCAAACAAATCTTACAGTAACAAACATTTGCTTCTTCAGAGGATATTTTTTGAATTCCCAAGTAACACCTCTCAGGTTTTCACAAATGTTAATTTCATCCCAAACGTTTGCAAGAGTTTAATTGAGTACCTGCGAGTGAAGACTTAATCATCTTGGGATATTAATTCAAAATTTTGTTTCTAGCAACGATTATTGCTACCGACTCATATTGACAAGATTCAACATGTAAATTCGACTGTGTTTGGTTTCTAAACTATTCTGTTGGATCCAAGAAGGGTACGTGATTTCACAAAACCAGTTTACAGAACAATGCCCTCTAAATTCACATCGAAATCAGCTAATTTCACAGCGATCAGCTTGAAATTTGATCCCTCATGCATTTTGCCTCTTTCACATTGTTTCAACTTGAGGAAGGCTTACGTAATACCTTTAAATTTTGTTCGTTGTTAAATAATGAACGAGTGTGAATGTTTGTCCTTGAAATAACGACGGACCATAGATGTCTTTTCTTCTGGTTTATTAAACTTGAGTAAAGACTATTGCAGTATTGGAGAATGAGAAGATGGGGCCGTAAACCCGCTCACGAGGTACGCTGTTCAACCCGAGAATGGTCTCGAAGGATCAAGTTAGTTAATTCTCTCCTCTGTTGGCGAAGTTGGCCGGTCGCCAATTGGACTTGGCGATCGCGCTCTAACATCCCACTCGGCCTTGCACGGAGTGCTAAATCATACATGAAATACAGCACAGTTTAAAAAAGTGAATTAATGCACACAAAAAACTACATTGGTATTAACAAGTTACAACATGAAATTATATGGAATTCAGGAAAGAACTAAAATGAATACAATGATATGTAGTAATTATAAAATATTACAGTATGTAATTACAGTTCCGATGGCAATACACACAATTTTGAGATAGTTCTCCTCAATATCCCCGACTTTGTTTTTACATCGCCCACACGTACATGTCCTTTCCTGGGTACATTTCAATGATACGACCTAGTAACCATTTGCATGGAGGTAGATTGTCCACTTTAACTATCACCATGTTTCCTACTTTGACATTGTCCTTTTTGAAAAACCTTTTTTTTTTTGCATTTCTTTTGCATATTATTTAGGTAATATGTACTCCACTGCTTCCAAATAGTTTGAACTCTTTATATAATAAATTGTCATTTGCTTAACCTATTATCTACAGTATCAGTTACATAAGGTTCTACAATCGCAGTCATTGATCTTCCAATGAGAAAATGGGCATAGGTTAAAACCTCCAAGTCTTTTGCGTCAGAAGAGAATGGAGTAGGGAGGGGGGGGGGGCGTGAATTTAATATCATCTCAATTTGATTCATGATAGTCAAAAATTCCTCACATGTGAGGTTTGTATTAGCCACGACTCTCCGGAAGTAGTACTTGAAGGATTTAATACCTCCCTCCCGCAGCCCCCTTGATTTGGAGCACGGGGAGGAATATAAACCCATTTAATATTTTTGTCTGATTTGATACAGCAAGGCTTAAGGGCCTAAATGAAAGTATTTAACATGACAATTTTGAATAATCATTTCAGTAATTTTAGATTTGTTGGGTAGTATAATCAGATGTTTCTGACCATAGGAAATGTTTGCATTAGTTAAACCACCCACTCTTAAAACATCCTTAGGATCACGAAATGGTGATAAGAATTTAATTTTACTTGAGGGTGATACCATACCATCCCTTTCAAGATGCTGAATGTCCGAGAAAAAATATTGTTTTTGAATCCCCTTAATTATAAAAGTTTTTACGATGGTTCTTTCTAAAGAAGAAATATAACTCCTTTGAATCAAAACCCCTCTGCATGCATTAATAAATCTGAAAACATAACTCAATACATTCAAGTTAGTTACAAAATTTTTACTAAAACTCAATAACTTATCAATTAAAACATTATCATGAACTCTTAATAAAGCCATATCATTAGAAACGTTGGATTTTTTAAACTCGGTAACATATTCTTCATCAGACACACAGATTCTGAAAGAGGAAGAGATTCCAGTGTGTGAAGGAATTCAGGGCCATTCAGCCACATTGAATCTCGTCGAATGAGTGTTTCGACCGATGTTCCTCTGGATAACAGATTGGCCGGATTTTCCTTACCTGCACAATGAAGCCAGTTATTTGGATCAGTAAAAGATTTTATCTCATTTACACGGTTGGCAACAAACTGTTTCCACCTTTTAGTGGATCCCTTTATCCAATATAGCACTATTTGAGAATCAGTCCAAAATTTTAGTGAAATAGGTTTCTTGAATTCGATGATTTTCTGGACCTTGCAGGTAAGTCGAGTAGCCACTAGAGCTCCAAGCAACTCCATCCGTGGTAAAGTTATTGCCTTTAGAGGGGCAACACGACTTTTTGAAGCGACGAGATTCACTGTAACACACTCTTTCTTGATCACTCGTAAATACACTGAAGCACTGAATGCCTTTTTGCTAGCATCGCAAAAACAATGAATTTCCACGATGTCGTCTTATTCAGCAGTTGAATTCAAAACCAATCTCGGAGTCCTGAATTCGTCTAGAAGTGGTAGCTCTTAACACCATTGATCCATTCCTGCTGGATGTCTTGGGGCATTTTCCTTCGCCATAGCTTTTGTAGTAGACACTTTACACGTATAGTGAATTGGAGTGAGTTGACCAAGAGGATCGAAGATTTTTCCACAGCTTGCAAGAGAAACCTTTTGGTGTTTTTGTTGGGTGAAAGGAACTGAAGTAGACCCTTGATCTGGATCGTGAAGCAGTCTTCTTTAGTACTCCAAGACAGCCTTAGAACCTTAGTAAGGTTTGAACCCAGGCTGACCGAAAAGTCCACTGGATACAAGTCAAGGCCTTCTCTCTTCCATTGGTCCATCAGGTTGACATCATTAGTAATCCATTTTTGGAGAGTCATGTTGGCCTCTTGCATAAAGATTTTTGCGTTGCGGGAAATTTGAAGAGCTTCTTGAAAATTGTCTGCATCCAAGATAAAATTGTCAACATAAAAACACTTATCCAAGAGCTGAACTGTAGTAGGGAATTCTTCACTATATTTCTGGATGTGGTGTTTGATGATAGCAGACAAGAGAAATGGAGAAGCGTTGACCCCAAAAAGAACTCTCTAAAATCTGAAGACTTGAAAATTGTCCTTTGACAATTGGTTGTTAGGCCATAAGAAACGCACTGCATCTATTTGGTTCGCTACTAGAACTAGTTGGAGGAACGCCTTTGAAATATCAGAACAAATTGCTATCTTGTTTAACCTGAAATTTACCAAAATATCAAAAATAAAGGGGTTTAGGTTCTGACCAGAACACTTGTAATGCGCACTCACATTCTATCAAGGCATCAATGCGACCTGGCTTGTAGAATGTCTTGTCAGCCAACTGGACAACGTTCGGAAGCCTTTTGAATCCGAAATTTGCAACTCGGAAGAAGACGTGAAATCAACAATATTATTCACCACAAAGAATTCTATGTTCTCCTTGAAACTTGAATCAGCGTTAGAGAAGAAAGTATTAGTTTTGAATCGTAGTGTTTGAGAGCAATTGTTTAATCCAGTGACTGCTGAATTAACCCTTTCTTTTCACAATTGCAACCTTTCTGCTACCAAGTTGCTTAAAACTGAAATTGTCGATGCTGTATCGAGAATGCTACGCCCAGGCAATCTTTCCATAAATCTGTCATCCAGAAAAACAGTGCAAGTACACACAGCGATGTTCTACGCTCCGCAGAAATTGTAGCAAGAGATAGGTTACGCCCCTCTTTGATGGAGGAAACTAGAGAAGTTATATGAAGCCCCGAGGCCATTTGATTGACAGTTTCAGAGTTATTTATTATCTCTATTAGTTGAATATATTTAGTTGAATCATCAAAATGCAATAAAGAATGATGATGTATGCCGCATCTTCGACAGCAAAATTTCGAGAAGCATGTTTTATGTTTCCCTTGTAAACAATTTTTGCTAAGGTTATTTTTCTTTGTATATTCAAATCTCTGTTTCAAATCCATTATCAGAAAGAGATGGCATTAAATTTAATGAATGACAGTCGATGAAGAATCATTTTTATTCTTGGCGCAAAGAGAGCAGACCTTTTTATTTTTCAAGTTGGAATTAATCATGAACGTTTTTGCATGCGTCTTAGGGTTACTATAATGTTTAGCAGCCAGCCCTGGCTTCATCGCCAATTCTGAAAATGGATTGCGACTCATTGAATTCAAGATTGAACTTTGCTTTTCAAGAAACGATAGTAAATGTTCTAATTCAGAGATTTGGCTAGATTTTAAAGTTAACTCGAATTGTTTTATAGATTCCTTATCTAGTTTCTGAAAGAGAATGTTAATTAAAACAACATCCAAAAAATTACTTTGCTTGTAGCCGAGAAGTTTTAATGCTCTTAAGTTTCTTTTCACACAGTCAATTAAACTTCTTATATCCTTACTAGAGTCCTGAATTTTTACATGATTAATAATTGATAGTACGTGCGAATCATCTAACAATCTTTTGTTTTCAAAGCATTCTGTTAACGCATTTAGTAAAGAACCGAACGTATCGTCAGCAGACTCCAAGTGTTTAGCTTCACCTTTAAGTGATGCATGCAAATAAAAGAGTTTTTGAGAGTCACTTAAGATAGGGTTTTGAGATATTAAAGAAAAACTGAGTTATAAAGTTTCCTCAGTCTCCAGAAAAGGTAGGTAGAGGAATTTTTGGAAGGCGTATTCTGGGCTTCGATTCAATGGGTACTTCATTAACCTTTGATTTAACAATATTGCAATTATTGAAAAGATTTTAAATAATCATTCAAACTAGCCTCTAGTTTTTCGAGGCATTCATCAACAGCTATCAATGTCTGCTTCAATGCTCTGTAAATCCTCCTTTGCAGCACTGGCGTAATAGCATTCACAGAGCTC
This sequence comes from Linyphia triangularis, assembly GCA_963978545.1. Lineage (NCBI taxonomy): Eukaryota > Metazoa > Arthropoda > Arachnida > Araneae > Linyphiidae > Linyphia > Linyphia triangularis. Next base: position 49,852,014 of record OZ021729.1, on the reverse strand, counting down.
GTCAAGTTTTTGTTGATGGCACGTAATTTGCTTTAACTTTGCTTCAATTTCACTGGCCGAAGTAAATTTCGTAGATTCATCTTTGATAGACTTTTCTAGCTTCGTAATGTAACCTTTAATGGCTCCTTTCGATCTGTTTAGTTTTTCAAGTTGATTAGAGGCGTCAATGCTTACACTCGTTCCACTAGTCAACGATTGCTTTTGAAGCTGTTTATTGGGTTCCTTCATGACTGTATCCAAAGGGTCTATGGCTCGACGGACCAAACAATGTTCGTTGTTAAATAGTGAATGAGTCTGAATGTTTGTCTTTGAAATAACGACGGACCGTAGATGTCTTTTCTTCTGGTTTATTAAACTTGAGTAAAGATTTTTGAAGTATGAGAGAATGAGAAGATGGGGCCATAAGCCCGCTCTCATGGTTTGCTATCCAAACCAAGAATGGTCTCGAAGGATCGAGTTAGTTAACTCTCTCCTCTGTTGGCAAAGTTGACCTGTCGCCAATTGGACTTGGTGATATACTGGCTCTCGCGCACTAACAAATTTCTTCTCAAATAATGAAGGCCGTTCAAAAAAGTAGTTGAAGAGCAAGTTTTTTTATTTTAACCGGGATTTCGAATACATTAACGTTAAGTTTAAGCTTCATTGTACGAGAAACTACTTTAATTTCGCATTATGGGTTTTGTCTGTATCTCTTTATTTGAGTTCCTGTGAGTTTGTGAAAGAATATTTCATTACATCCTTAAAATTACCAACTGCAAATCCCAGATGTCTTGCTGTAACATTACAAAAAGACCATATAAGGATATTTTGCAAACCGTATAAAGTCTGTTACTTACGTATATGTTATCTATTTTCAGCATAAATATTGTTGCATAGATGGGTTCAAAAGATTTGAAATCAAAGCTAATCAAAACTTGCAGAAATTTATTCCGATATAACTCTTCGCAGATCCTCTTACAATTCCAGAACTTCTCGTTCTAGTAGACTCAATACAGCTCTTTTCACAACAATAGAGCACAAAACAGCAGTTAAAAACTTGACAACACAACTACTAAAATCGCTGCAAAAGACAATGCAATACAGTTCATTTTCTGAACTCTCTGAATGCTCGCTGAGAAACAACTAACTCAGTAACTCCACACAGTCACTCCAGTCAACTAACTAACTCAGTCCACTAACGCCACTCACGGCCGGCCTTATATAGGAGTCAATACTTCGTGAATCTTCTAGAAATAGAAATTTGGAGAACTTTCCAGATCGTGGTCGAAAAGTCCTATACATGTACATGGGGACAGTAAATGTCGCCAAATGTTCGTCAAATTTGGCGACAAAAATTAGCCGCCAAAACCATCGCCAATTTGGCGAGATTTCCATTACCATAATGTTAAATGGCCTTCTCTTTGTAAAACTCGCTTCCTAGCATTATCTCTGTAAAACTCGTTTTCAAGCATTAAGACACTCATTGCAGGAAAGCAAACTCTTGCACTGCCTTATGCGAAATGTACATAAATTTTCCTATTTACATAATCAATACTACGGAATATTTACAAATATACAGAAATTCGTAACATTGCCCCCCTCCCAAGGACTGCTCGTCACGGGCAGTTCAGTTCCCGGAAAGGAAGGCTTACTTTCAAAGCAATAGCAAGCACTCTGATTTCATTACTAAAATATAAATCTTACTAAACTTACTAGTTTGTATATAGAAAGACAGAAACATTACTGAATAAATAAATAAACAATAAACTTACAAATTTATATACACATGTGACCATGGTCTTAATAATTATTTAAACTTTATACATTAGGGGAATTACACACTATGGCCATAGTAAGGGGCTAACCTGTCGTAATGAACGACTCTAGGTTTAGAATTAGATGACTTACCGATTCGGACCACGACATCATTCAGCCGGTTGAAGACTGAGTAAGGACCATCCCAGTGAGACTGAAGTTTGGGAGAAAGTCCTTTTTGTCTTTTCGTGTTCCTGAACCAAACCTTGTCACCTTCGTGGAATTGATGTCCCATAGCCTTCGTGTCGTATCTGGTCTTCATCTTATCCATCGCCAAATGGATTCGCTCTCAGGCAAAATTGTGCTCAGCTTCAAATCGTGCCTGAAGATCCTCGACGTACTCCTCTGGTGATGTAGGTGCATCCGGAGGGCGGCCAAACAACAGATCGCAAGGCAGACGAAGGTTACATCCGAAGAGCATCTGGGATGGGGAATAGCCGGTAGTCTTGTGGTCAGCGCTGCGATAGGCCAGAAGAAACAAAGGTAACTTCTGATCCCATCCTGTTGGTTTCTGGAAACCATCAGTGAGAGGTTATAGAGGATGGTGCTGTTAAACCTCTCCACCATGCCATCCGACTGTGGGTGTAAAGGCGTCGTCTGTGTTTTGTCAATGCCAAGTAGATCACGAAGTCCTTTCATTACAGCAGAGGTAAAATTTCTTCCTTGATCAGAATGTAACTGAAGAGGCACTCCAAATCTGGAAATCCGGCTCTGAACCATTACCTCTGCAACGGTGGCAGCCTCTTGATCAGGGATAGGATATACGCTTCGGACCACTTCGTAAAATAATCCATGACAACAAGGAGGTATCTGTTGCCGTCAGCAGATCGTGGCAGTGGTCCCAAGATATCAAACGCAATCCGTTCAAAAGACGCTCCTACGTTGTAACGTTGCAGTTTTCCTCGACTGTGTTTCTTCGGTCCATTACGGGCTGCACAGGCATCACATGATCGGCACCACTTCTCCACATCAGCCCTCGCCTTACTCCAGTAGAACCGCTCTCAAACACTTTGCAACGTCTTTATTTCTCCGAAGTGGCCTCCAATTGGACTGCTATGTAGTTCTTTAATAACGTCTGTATTTCGGGATCTTGGAAGCAACAGCTGCCATCGGAGTGTCTTTCCATCATCAGATTCGAACTTCCGGTACAACACGCCGTTTCGGATATGGAGAGAGTCCCAGAGGGCCCAATATTGCTTTGTAGTAGGACTATAGATGAAAATGTCCTGCCAAGTTGATGTCGCATTCGAAGACTCCTTTAAATCCTCCTGTCCGGCAGAGATCGCAGGAATATTCTTCTGCATTTCCTCTAGGCCAGAGAAAATCTCTTTCTTCATCTCTTCTTGGCCAGAGAAAATCTCTTTCTTCATCTCATCTTGGCCAGAGAAAATCTCTTTCTTCATCTTTTCTTGGCTCGCTTTCATTTCTTCCTGCCATTCGGATATTCCCTTCTTCATTTCTTCCTGCCATTTGGATATTCCCTTCTTCGTCTCTTCTTGGCTCGCTTTCATTTCTTCCCCCCATTCTTGCATGAAAGCAAAAAGCTGTTTAAATTTATCCTCTTGTTCTGCCATTGCACTTGCTATCGGCATTCAAACCCCACTTCTGACACCAGTTGTTGCGTGGATGGATTCGAAAGATTTGAAGCCAAAGCATATCAAAACTTGCAGAAATTTATTCCGATATAACTCTTCGCAGATTCTCTTACAACTCCAGAACTTCTCGTTCTAGTAGACTTAATACAACTCTTTTCTTTTCACAAAAAATAGAGCGCAAAACAGCAGTTAAAATCTTGACAACACAACTGCTAAAATGGCTGCAAAAGACAATACAATACAATTCACTTTCTGAACTCTCTGAATGCTCTCTGAGAGACAGCTAACTCAGTAACTCCACTTAGTCAGTCACTCCAGTCAACTAACTAACTCAGTCCACTAACTCTACTCACGGCAGGCCTTATATAGGAGTCAATACTTCGTGAATCTTCTAGAAATGGAAATTTGGAGGACTTTCCAGATCGTAGTCGAAAAGCCCTATACATGTACATGGGAACCGAAAATGTCGCCAACTTGGCTCTATCTCGCCAATTTGACTAGATTGCCATTACCATAATGTTAAATGGCCTTCTCTTTGTAAAACTCGCTTCCCAGCATTATCTCTGTAAAACTCGTTTTCAAGCATTAAGACACAAATTGCAGGAAAGCGAACTCTTGCACTGCCTTATGCGAAATGTACATAAATTTTCCTATTTACATAATCAATACTACGGAATATTTACAAATATACAGAAATTCGTAACATTGCCCCCCTCCCAAGGACTGCTCGTCACGGGCAGTTCAGTTCCCGGAAAGGAAGGCTTACTTTCAAAGCAATAGCAAGCACTCTGATTTCATTACTAAAATATAAATCTTACTAAACTTACTAGTTTGTATATAGAAAGACAGAAACATTACTGAATAAATAAATAAACAATAAACTTACAAATTTATATACACATGTGACCATGGTCTTAATAATTATTTAAACTTTATACATTAGGGGAATTACACACTATGGCCATAGTAAGGGGCTAACCTGTCGTAATGAACGACTCTAGGTTTATATATTTACAAATATATATATTATATTATTTACAAATATACAGAAATTCGTTACAATATGTTGCTCCATCCATTTTTTAGAAGTACAGTAAACTCCCGATTATCCGCGGAGTTGGGTGGCGCGGCAACCGCGGATAATTGAATTCCGCGGATAATCCGCAAAATGGTCAAAAAATTGCATCAATTAATACAAAAATGCCTCAGAGCAATTTAATTTATAATATCTGCCCTGTATGTACAATTATATGACTTAATAAATATTTGGGTACTTACGTATTATCCCGTCAACCGTTGGCGAGACAAAGAGTCCTTCAAACTCATTATTTTTCTCCTTCGAAGCGGTCCGTCAGGATAAATGAGCGGACCATAGCGAAGCCGAGTTGTTTGTCGTTAGGCCCAACGCTGGTCAAGTTAAACTGAACTTCCGAGGAGGCCAGACGATTCCATCTTTTTGCGCCATCAAAAAGTTCGCCAACAGTCGACGGGATAATGTAGCAACATGTGCTTACAATTTCACAAAAAAGTCTGTCAGTTGTTTTTGTTTTTTTGTATTGAAACTTCTCTTTTTTTATTTGTGATTGAAGTTTTTTCAAAAACATTTTATCACAAAGAGATGTGTCATCTTGTTCCTCCAGATATTGGATAAGTCCGTCAACATGTAAAAGAGCTGTGTCATGGCTAACTTGCTTGAGTGTCTTTTCCTCATCTTCTTCCTCGCTCTCCTCCAAAACCGTATCCATTGCTCCGCCTACGATTTGTTCATCTGTCAGGCTTTCGAACCCTGGATCATTGGCATCACAATTGATCCATTCAACAATGTTTTCCTCGTCAACATCAATTCCTCCAGCAACAGATTTCGCTAATTTAGCTAAATCGTAAGCAGTAACTTCTTCTTCTTCCTCAGCTGAATCTAGCAAAATTTCTTCCACATTAGGTAAAATCTTCCTCCAGGACTTTACTAAAGTTGATTGCTTGACCGACTCCCAAGCTGTATTTATATCATAAATGCTGTCAAGAATCGAATAATCTTTCCAGAAACTCTTCAGATCATTCCCTTCTTCAATCCTTTTTTTCAGTAGGCTGGTGCGGTACTTTTTCTTCATTGATGCAATTACGCCTTGGTCCATGGGCTGAATAAGTGCTGTGACATCGGGTGGCAAAAACTTGGCGAAAAAATTTCCATCTTCCGATTTTAGAATGTTTTCCCCTGGATGGGACGGGGCATTGTCAATCAGCAGTACGGCTTTCTGGGGTATGTTTTGAGATTTTAGATGCTCTCTAACTTGAGGAACGAACTTTTTTTCAAACCACTCCTTAAATATGGATTGGTCCATCCATGCTTTCTTTTGGTTGAAATAATGTACAGGGAGGTTTTCAGCCCTTGTTCCTTTAAAAGATCTAGGTTTTTTTGATTTTCCGAGCACTACCAGTTTAAGTTTATGAGAGCCTGTTGCATTACTACACGTCATTATTGTTAGGCGTTCTTTGCTGGACTTATGTCCCGGAGCTTGCTTCTCGCTTTCAAATGCTAGTGTTCGTGTCGGCAAACATTTCCAATAGAGCCCCGACTCATCAGCGTTATAAATTTGTTCGTGGGATATTTTCTCTGACTGAAGAAACAATTCGAAATCAGTTTTGAAATCTTCCGCTGCCTGTTTATCGCCACTTAATTTCTCGCCGTAAAGACCGATTTCTCTTATTCCGTGTCGTAGTTTAAACCTCGTCAACCAGCCTGATGATGCATCAAATGCTCCTTCTAATCCAAGCATTTCAAAAAACTGCTTTGCTTTTGCTGCTATAATTGGGCCTGAAATAGGAGTTCCCTCACTTCTCACTTGACTCACCCACTTTAAAAGTGCGGCATCTAATTCTTCGTAGGTGCTGGTTTTCATTGTCTTTCTTTTTTTCATAGATGACGAGTTATCTGATGAGGATGCAAACTGCATTAATTTTTCCTTTTGTTTAAAAATGTCTCTAACGGTGGTTTCTCCAATTCCATACTGCAAGCTCATTTGTTTTTTCGACTCACCGTTTTCAATTTTTTTAATCAATTCTAATTTCTCTTGAATAGATAAAACCACTTTTTTCCTCTTTTCGGACATTTTTCAGTAACGTTGAAACGACAAAATAAAATGAAGCACAACAGTTTAAACTCGTACAAATACGCAATTATCCACAAGTACACACAGTTTGACAAAAAAGCACAAACTGATGTGTTCGAAATTGTTGGGAAGTGGGGATCTTAGTGGAGATAAGGGGATGACCTTGGCTGATTGACTCCCACTGCGACCTTCGACTACCCCTTCATGGTCACTCCCCCGCGATCTAAAAATAGATTTCGCACGGTGGTTCTCTTCTAAGGTGTGTGCTTCCATTCAATACGTTTCGTAATTTTTTAGGAAAAGAAAGAAAGAAAAGAAGGAAAAAAAAGAGAGAGGGAGAGACCGCGGATAAGCCGCAAAACGGATAATCCGCCCGCGGATAATCGGGAGTTTACTGTATGTAGGTTTTCTTTCAAGGAATCAAGAGGGTGAGAGTATTTTTTAAATAAATGCAAATCACAGTGAGTGTAATAAGCGACTCTTGCAGTTAGACTAAGAACAAATTTTGACGTATATGGGCAGCAAATAAACAAATTTAAAACCACGTTTCCCTAAAAGGAACTTAATTCCCAGTAAATGCACAAGGTATATCCAAAACTGATAAAAATGAGGCAGCTATAAAAAAAATTAAAAAGCTGTATAAAAGTAGCACAATCCTTTATGAGTATAGTAAATTTCTGTTCCAGATTTTTTTTCTAAATGAAATTGTAGCCTTAACAACTTAAAAATTTCAATGTGTCCGCTTTAGGGCTTCTAGGTGCAATGTCAATCTGCCTGAAGGGAATACGTCATATGTGGCTGTTGTAGACGAAGAAGGAAATGGTTGCTCCTTGATTTGCAGTGTTTCCACTAGCTTTGGATCACGCATCATACCGGACGAATGCGGTTTTGTATTGCACGTAAGTGGGCAAAAGGGTTATTCATCTTAAAAACCGAGTATCACAAGATCACTACATTTTACAGAAACAAGCAAAAACATATTTTATCTTACAAATTAAACTAAATTGCTCCTAATATTACTGTCACTTTCTCATTTTTATCTCGAAGGGTGCTTATATTATACTGAGGCAACAGACATATCTATATCCATGCTCTTTTTCCACGTATTTAATGGTAATTACAAACGGTTAATAGAAACAGTTTCGGCGACCCCATCGACTTTGCGTTAACGGGGTTTGACTATACTTGAGTATTAAAGTTTTGTGAATCATAAATGTGCAAAATTTAGACTATAATACAGTCTAAATTCTGCTAACCCATTTTGGCAGTTTTTGGCTTTCCATTCGATCGCCACCACTGCACATGTGTGAAACAATGTGGGAATTTTTTCATTTGAAAATATCACAAATTGTAAATTTCCAACTAGATACACCAATTGCAAAAATTGCAACAAAAATTATTGGGACATGATTATGTAATAAAGCAATATGATTTGTATATTCTCATTGTGTTAAAGACTTTTCAACAGAACAATCATCAAAAGCGCATTTGATAGATAACCCATTCCAGTTTTCAATCATAAAAGTTGCCTAACTCACTTATATTTTATAGAATCGTGCAAAATCCCTTTTCTTAGATGAGAAGAGTCCGAATGTTTTCGGTCCAAAGAAGTTGCCACTTCACACCCTCACACCATCCATAGTGACAAATACCAGCACAGACGAACTACTTGCTGTCTTCGGGGTCATAGGGGCGTGGATGCAACCCCAGGGACATGTACAGGTAACAAAACTGCCATTCACAAAAATGATTATTCTTCGTAAGAACTAGAGTAAACTTAAATTTTATAAAGATGAACCAATAAAATAAACTGCTACTATATCACTCATCTTCAAAATGCTTGAATAGTAATTTTGATATCTGCTACGTAGAAATATAGAAACAATTTAAAACAATAAAAATACTAAAGCAGCGGTAGCCAACTTTTTTAGTTGTACTGACCACCTATTTAGTAAAAAAAAACTTTGAGGCACACTAGTAAATGCAATATGTGCGTTTCAGTAATTAGTAAAACATACCGCACAAGATAGGTGAAAAAATAATTTTTTGTAAAAAAAAAGAACTTTATTGTTTTCACTTTGCTGTTACAACTATAAAAAAATTGAAAAACAAGTGGTCAAAGTTAAAAAAAAAAAATGGAATTTTTGACATTGTTTGTTATCCATGAGAAAGTCAATATCTGGATAGCCATGCAGTTCACGCTTTATTCGCTCGTTACCCCATCAAAGAATACGATCGTTGCTAACAACCGAGTGACTCAATTGATCCCCTCTCTAACCTTGAAGCTCCTGCAACATTTATCATGACTTAGATTTTCGATCAGTCTCCATGGCCCAGTACTATGCTACTGGTGGCCCATGTGTTGGAAACCACTGTATTAGGGAGTACCATTCCCTGCTTTGGAAGCAACTCTAATGCTGCCTGGAAAATAACTTTATTAGACCCTATCTGTATGGGCCGGTATTCCCAACACCACCTAAAGACAAGACCTTACCACTTGTTTGTGACGTCATCAAGAGAATTGGATGGTTTACGTTCATTGCGGTTTCATTATTTAGCGTAGTTTGAAAACATGAATAAGTTTTTTTGTTCAGAGAATTCATTGCTAAATTTCAAATTGTTATACAGCATTCAAATATTCAATGCTTTTCATTCGATTTTCAATTACTAAAATAAAAATTTCCCAAGTTAAAGGGTTTTAAAATAAAATTATATAAAACACTAAAAATTTCTATTTTTTGGCATTTATATATTTATCAATAGTGTAAATTTTATTGAAGTTTTTATCGCACAGATAATATATTGAATTTTCATATCAATTTAATTGTTTACATATAAAAAGAACAAGGAACTGGGTTTAGAGTAATCAATTTTTTTTATTTACAATATTAACACATACAACACACACATTATTAACTTAACAGATATATTACATACCTGCCAACATTGGCATTTTCAAATTAGTACAATTTTTATGGAACAAATCATTAGTTAATAGGTCATCAAAATGCTTACAAATAATTTGAATTTGGAGAAGAATTGATTTCTATCATTACTATTATAGTTATTTAAATTCTCAATTAAAGTGGAAATTGTTTCACAGCTGTTTACATTTGAAGGTATGCATATTTCATTTAATTTTGTTATATGAACATTATCAATATAAATATTTAAAGAAAGTTTATCATCTACTACTATTGATTTTGTAATAAGAGGTTCTGGGTTTAAAATTAATTAAAACAATATCAATATTCTAGATTCTTTCAAATGCTACTACCCAGCAGGTAAAAAAATGTGATTTACTTTTCACAGAGTTCTTCGAATGATGAAAATGTCATCCTTGCTAGCCTTTCCTTCATCTCTTGTAAACTTTCAGCAATTGCCATTTTCAAATTAAAGTTCACAATCCGATCTTGCTTTTTAACCACGCTTTCTCTGATGTTTGAAGTAGATGATAAATAAGAAGGGCAGTTAGAGAAAATAGTTGGCACAGCATTATTTGTCAGGCGAGGGTACTTCAACGGAGCAGATATTTTCTCTCCTGTCTTGCTGTCAAAAGCCTCAGTAACTCTGCATATATACTCATTTTGGAAATGTAGAATACACACCTAGGAATATACACTTAAAATCAAGATTAAGCATTCTTAAAATAATTGAGTTTTTCGATAAATTAGCTTAAGAAGAAGGGAAATAAATTATATATACAAAATAAATTATACCGTTTCCACTAAGATGACACATTTTAAATATAAATGAGATAATTAAGTCAAAATGTAGAAATAAATATATTCGTATACACATTTTAGCTAAATATCCAAGTCCGGTATGGATTCTGGTTTGTTTTTGGAATTGTTTACATAAAACCGCGCCAAATTATGGCAACTATAAGCAGTTCATTTGACATTAAAAAAATTTACATTTTTTGGCAAAAATCACCTTGGCGCAAAATTCATACCGGACTTAGAATTTCAACCCATATTTTAATTTTTTTACTACGGAATTATCGGTCAACAATTAAAAAAAAGGTTAAGTTTAAAAAAAAAAAATAGTAGAAATTGTTGTAATGTTGTGGCACCAGGCACGGTCAGTCGGATTAGGATATAGGTTGGTTGGACATGGGATAGTTAGATGAGCTGTACTGAAGCGAAGAGAGGACATTGTTCTGAGGGTGTGGCCCATAGGTTGAATGGTTGAATATATCTTGGAAAAGACGACGGGACGAGAGGAGAAAAAAAAACAGAAATGTGGAAAATGTGTTGAGAGTGGTTGTTTTCCTCGTGCTTGGTCGCTACGGAATTGTCATACGGTGTTTCCCATTGAGTACAGTGTAAAGTGATATGAATACTTGTATGTTCATACTTTTGTGGTGCTGCGTGTAAATAAAAGAAAAGATCTTGACCCCGACAATTTTGCAGACTTTATTTCGAACGAGTGTATCGAAAAAACAACACAACAAGAGTGGTGCCGTGGCCAGAGCTGCGATTGTTTGGGTCTTGATTTTTGGGTATATTGTGCATATTGTGATATTATGAGAATTGTAATGTTTGAGAATTTTGATATTTGAGAATTTTGATATTTGAGAATTTTGATATTTGAGAATTTTGATATTTGAGAATTTTAATATTTGAGAATTTTGATATTTGAGAATTTTAGTGTTTGAGAATTTTAGTGCTTGAGAATTTTAGTGCTTGAGAATTTTAGTGTTTGATAATTTTAGTGTTTGATAATTTTAGTGTTTGATAATTTTAGTGTTTGATAATTTTAGTGTTTGATAATTTTAGTGTTTAAGAATTTTGATATTTGAGGAATTTTTTGATATTTAAGTGATATAATTTACTTGAGATAGTTATGGCTACGAAGGTTGATCCTGTGACAAATATGGGAGACGGTGCCCCGGTGCTTACTGTCCACGCTCAGGTGGGTATTGCTGAGTTTCTTCCAAATATACCTATTTTTTCGGGTGATGATTCCAATGTTGGTGTGCTAGAGTTTTTGCAAAGAATAGATGAAATAGGTAATTATGCTGGGTGGAAGCAATCTGATAGGGTCTTGGCTTTGAAGTTTCGCTTGGCTGGGGAGGCGAATGCGTATTTAAAGGATCAGGTGGATTTGGCAAATGAGTCTTATGGAAACATCGCAGCCGCCTTAAAGGAAAGATTTGAGGTCAAAACTTCCCTTGCTACGTATTTGAGTCGATTGACGTCTTCATATCAGTTACCACACGAGTCGACCCGCCGATTTTTTTCGCGTATTGAGGCACTTTCATATAAATGCGTACCGTCGATGGAAAAGGGTTTTGATGGCTATCGATTGCAACTTTTGTTGTCTACAGCTAAGAATGGGTTAAGAGCTGAGCTTTTGAGGTCCCTTTCTCTAAGTGCGTATACTGAATATTCTGAGGTTAAGAAGCAGGCTATTGCATTGGAGGAGGCGGTTGTAAGGCCAAGACTGGCGATACAGGTTGAAGCGAATCCAGTGAGTGCAGAGTCCGATGAATTAAAAGAACTTTTAAGAGGTACTTTAAAATTAACAAAGGAAAATCACGAAGCTCTTCAGAGTAGATTGAGGTTGTTGGAGGACCAGATGGCGATGTTAAATCCATCGAACGCGTCGCAGTTGACTGCTGGGACACCATCTGGCCGGTTTCAGGGGACAGAGCGGTGTCGATCATGTAATAGGTTTGGGCATCATGATTGTGGTCGGGCTCGATGCAGATATTGTGGGAAAGCAGGTCACTCCAGAGAGAATTGTTGGCAATTAAATCCCAATCTAGATCCTAGGTATAGAGGTAACACTATGGGTCGTGTTGGTGTACAGATGGTGGAGAATGTTGGGTCGGATGAGTCTTTAAACTGAATTGGGGTGGAGCTAGGACCTCGTTGGGCTCGGACGTCACCCAGAATGAGGTTTTAAATATAAATTCTTGTGTAGGTAGATTGCTAATTATCTTGTGCCAAGTGGGAGCTAATAATGGTCGCGCACTTTTGGATACAGGTGCTGCTGTTAATGTTGTAAATAAAACCTTTTTGGACGGTCTGACACTTGGTAAGAATGATTTGAAGGAATGCAGACTGGTTGTGCGTGGAGTGTCTGGGCATGAGGTTGTTATACACCAAAAGGTCAGTTTGGACTTGGAGATAGGTGGTCATACTTATAGGTCTGTATTTTTTGTAGCAAATAAAGACATTTCTGGTAAATATGATGTGTTATTGGGAAATCCTTTTTTGTGTGAAAATGGATTAATAGTTAATTATCGTGAGAATAAACTGTTGGATGAAAGGATTTGTATTTCTTTTGGTTTGGACTCTGCTATTTTGATCAATATGGTGGACGCGCATGAGAGTATACATGAGGTAAAAGAGAATCCTCTTTTTGGGTGTTTGAAGAGTAAGGTCACAGTACAGCCGCATTGTGCGCAAATCGTTTGGGTTCAGGTGCGAGAGCAGCTGGAGGCAACTTGTGACAGTGTTCTGATACAACCCGCGAGAGATGGTGGTGTAAGTGGTGTCAGGATTTCGAGGTCGGCCAATCACGCAAGTGCGGATGGTACTTATGCTGTAAAGGTCGCAAATACTGGGCAAAAGTCTATTCATCTGAATAAGGGTACTCGGTTGGTACATGTGGAGCCGTTACATATCATGTCAGTCCGGATGGAGGATGTAAATATGGTGGATACTGATCTGGCCGATAACTTTGAGGTATGGAGAGGCAAAATGGATTTGTCCCATTTAAGTGAAGATGTCAAAGTTAAATTAATACCTTTGCTAAACAAATACGCAAATGTGTTTGCCAATTCGGTTGAGGACCTTCCGGGCTGTGACACTCTACTACATAGAATCAATTTAACTTCTAATGAACCGATTCGACAGCGTCGTTATAGAGTTCCACATAATTTAAAAGACGAATTAGATAGGCAGGTCAATCAGTTGTTGGATTGTGGTATCATTCAGGAGTCGGAGAGTCCGTACTTGGCCCCTGTATTATTGGTTAAGAAAAAAGATGGTTCTTTTAGATTGTACTCTCGTTTAGTTTTCTCAAATCTGTGCACAGTGCCTTTGCCATATCCAATCCCTTGCATCAATCAACTGGTGGACAATTTATCAACATCTACTTTGTTTACTACTCTCGATTTGTGTAGTGGGTTTTTCCAAATGAAGTTGCACCCAGGCGATATGCATAAAACTGCTTTTTCCACTGATAATGGACTTTACGAGTGGACCAGAGTTCCGATGGGCATGAGAAATGCACCGAATAGTTTCCAACGTTTAATGGAAATCGTCCTAAGTGGTTTATCCCCCTATATAGATGACGTAATAATAGCTAGTTCGGATTCAGTGGAGGAACATTTGAACAAATTGGAATTGGTATTTAAGAGATTCCAATTGCACGGGCTTAAGCTGAAACCTGCCAAATGTGATTTCTTGAAGAGAAGGATCTGTTATTTGGGTTTTGAGATTTCAGAGGGCATCGTGTGTCCCGATAAAAAGAACATTAAGGCTGTTGTGGATTTCGGTCCTCCGAAGAATGCTAAACAGGTACAGTCTTTTCTGGGTTTGACTGGGTTCTACAGGAGGTTTATAAAGGATTATTCTGAAAGGGCATTTCCATTAACTGAGCTGACTAAGACTGGGGTTAAGTTTTGTTGGAATGATAGGGCTCATAAGGCGTTTGATGATTTGAAAATGGCTGTGACTTCTGAGCCATGTCTAAGATTACCTGATTTCAGTAAGGAGTTTTCTCTTAGTACGGATGCAAGTGGAATTGCTTTGGGTGCAGTGTTGACGCAAAAGGATGGAAAAGGGTTCGAGCATCCAGTGGCATTTGCTAGTAGAAAGTTGAAAGAGGTTGAAACCCGGTACAGTACGGTAGAGAGAGAATTGCTTGCTTGTGCGTTCGGAGTAACTCAATTTAGACAGTATTTATATGGCAGACATTTTACTTTATATTCTGATCAGGCTAGTCTTTCATATACATTGAAACTCAAGGATCCAACATCAAGAATTGCTCGTTGGTTAATGACTCTAAGTGGTTATCAATATACCATCGTTTATAAATCTGGTAAAAGTAATATCCCGGCGGATACAATGTCTCGTCTTATTAATACCAATGAGGTTATTATACCAGAAGTCAGTACTGATGATAGATTAAGACTTAGAATAAAACGTCATCAAGAAAATGATCAAAGGTGCCGGCTGATTATAAGATTCATTGCTAAAAGATAAAGGGAAACCTCATCCACAAGATAAGAGTTTTTTTGTGAAGGATGGGTTGTTATATTGTACTGAACGTACTAAAAATAAATCTAGAGTGGATAATAATGATAAATTGGTCTTTCCGTTGACTATGGTACAGGAAATTTTGGGTTTGGTTCATGATTTGCCTGGAGTTGCCCATCAGGGTTTTCAAAAGACTCTCAAGAGGGCAAAGGAGCAGTATTACTGGGGAAATATGTATAAGCATGTTCTGAATTATGTGAGAACTTGTCCTTCCTGTATAGGAAGGCGGGGGCATCTGAAACAGAAAATGCCACCCTTGCAGAGAGTCCCATTGACTTCTAGACCATTCGAGAAAATAGCGCTAGATGCTGTGGGACCGTTGCCCACCACAAATTTGGGAAATAAATACATTTTAGTTTTCAGTGACTATTTTACTCGCTGGCCAGAAGCTTATAGTGCCACGGACCTTAGAAGCCAAACAGTGGGACAGGCGTTGGTGGACTTCATTTTAAGACACGGTGTCCCATCGCGTCTTGTTACAGACAGAGGAACTAATTTTTTGTCAGAGGCGTTGATGCAGGTGTATGAAAAATTGGGAATTAAGAAACATACTACTACAGCATATCATCCTCAGAGTGATGGGTTGGTGGAGAGATTGAATGGTACTCTAATAAATTCCTTGAGTCATTTAGTGGGGGAGAGTCAGACCGATTGGGATTTGCATCTTCCATTTGTTTTGCTTGCTCATCGCTTGGCCATCCATGGTGCCACTAAGGAGACTCCGGCTTTCCTCTTGTATGGTAGAGATGTGCAGCTGCCTTATTCTCTGCTGTCCCAGCCTGTTCAGAGGTCACACGCAGACATTAGGGAATATAGTGAGGACTTGACATTAAGATTGCAGAATAGCTTTAAAATAGTGAAGCGGAATTTAGAGGTGGCTGCAGAGTCTCAAGAAAAAACAAGGTCCAGGATTTCAGGTGATAAGGGAATAAGTATAGGAGACATGGTGTATTTGTATACACCCGTTGTTCAACCAGGTCTGTCGAAAAAGTTTTCAAAACCCAATGTCGGACCATTTTGTGTGGTGGATGTTAAGACCCCAGTGACATTCGAGATAGTCTCTGTAAGGGAACCTGATAAATCCCAGGTCGTTCATGTGCAGCGATTAGTTAAAGTCCCAGATCAGTTGGTCTTTCCTGTGTGGCGGCGCGAGCTTGTTGGTATGACATTTTGAACTCCATCGGCGTGAGATGAGATGATGTCTCGTGCGTTGCATAGCGACGGAAAAAATAACTTTCCTGGCGAGCAGTTTTATTTTTATTACTTGTGTTCCATGAATATTTTCTTAGCATGTTGTATCGTTGGTGTTTATTTAGTTAATTAAAAGTATAATAAATTTATGTTAAACTAAAATGGAGTCGGATTAATAATCCAAGGATCACAACATCGCTAAAGTGGTGACATCGGACTAAAACTAATCACGCTAAAGTGGTGACTTTTACGGACTCTGAACTTTCATGAGTAACCTTATTGCGAATACCGGCTGGACTGGAAAGTTTCACAGATTGTAATAAGAAGTGCAAGTACCAATGTGAAAGTAAAGTGGCCTGGAAGGTTTATTTTTGAAGATTGTGGCAAATCGATCGTTTCGAATTTGGACGTTGCTAGTCAATACACCACCTCCGAAGAATTAATAAAGAACTTCACAACTTGGTAAGTGATGAATTAAATCCTGCTCGGTGGCCATTTTCGTACGTTATTTTGTAAGAATTTTCTTGGGCTTTCGTATATAAATATGTTACACGAGGGTGATCAGGATATGTTTTCGCCACCTACCACAATGGAGGTGGCTAGAGTTGCATTTCGTCCTCCCCCATTTTGGGAAAATAACCCAGAATTATGATTTGGCCAACTCGAGTCATGGTTTCACATTTCTGGTATCACAGCAGATGCCACAAAATTTCATTCTGTGGTTACAGCCTTGAATGCAAGTGTACTTTCTTGTGCAACCGATTTAGTTCGCACACCCCCCCCCCCCCCACTTAAGTAATTTTGTGCAATCTGACTCTTTTCGCCTCAAGCAACTTTTGCAAGATTTAACCCTTGGCGATAAAAGGCCTTCGCAGCTACTTCTCGAGATGCGGAATTTGGCCGATGGGAAAATTAACTGACGAAGTCTTGAAATCTTTGTGGCTTCAACGCCTCCCTGTTTCTATGCAACAGATTTTATCTGTAAGCAGTGAAACTTTAGATGGGCTGTCAAAAATGGCCGACAAGGTCAATGAAGTATCAGGCTGCACACTTGCGGTTTCTAGTGTATCATCAGGACATGAAAAGACAGAGATTCAAATTCTACGGGATGAAATGGCAGCACTTCGCGCTGATATGAAAAGTTTGTTAAATGGCTCTAAACAGCGCTTTCGAAGACGTAATAGAAATAGAGCAACCACCCGTAGTAGAGAGGGGTCATGCAATGTTTTATGCTGGTACCACAAACGTTTCGGAGATAAAGCCCGTGATTGCATTAAACCATGTGAGTTTACGGAAAATAATTAAGCGCGTCTGTTTTAACGGCGGCAGATTGCAGCTTACTTTCCAGTCGTCTGTTTGTTATTGATAAAAATTCCGGCTTTCGTTTTTTGGTCGATTGTGGCTCTGCAATAAGCTGCATTCCCGAAGGACTTGTGAAAGAAAGCACACCTTCGAAACTTTTTATTTACGCGGCTAACGACAGTAAAATTCGCACTTATGGTACTAAGAAGTATAACTTAGATATCGGGTTGCATCGAGTATTTACATGGGTTTTTTGGATAGCTGATGTTTCGCATCCGATTTTAGGCGCAGATTTTTTGGAGCATTTTGGTCTTGTGGTAGACGTTAAAAATAGACAGCTTGTTGATGGCCTAACTAAGCTTAATGCCAAAGCCACAATTTGTCCTGGTCCCACATTAGGATTAACTCTAATTTCAGAGGCATCCCCGTACCATAAAATTCTGGTCAAATATCCCCAACTTGTTAACTTGAATTTAAGTAATGAGAGAATGACTCATTCTGTCACTCATTGTATAGAGACAAAAGGTCCACCTGTATATTCTAAAGCTAGGCGCTTATCGCCAGAAAAACTTAAAAAAGAATTTGAAGAATTACTACAAAAAGGAATAATTCGACCTTCTAGTAGTCCTTACGCAAGCCCAATACATCTTGTACCAAAGAAAAATAATACTTGGCGAATTGTAGGTGATTTTCGGCTATTCCAAACTATCCCGGATAGATATCCCCTTCCTCACATTCAAGATTTTTCACATGGACTTGCAGGGAAAAATATTTTTTCAAAGGTAGACCTCGTAAAGGCTTACCATCAGATTTCCATAGAGCCTAAAGAAATTCCAAAAACAGCAGTCATTTCCCCGGTGGGGCTTTTTGAATACGTAAAAATGTGCTTTGGATTACGTAACTCTGGGCAAACTTTTCAGAGATTTATGGATGAAGTCTTGCGCGGTCTTGAGTGTTGTTATGTCTACCTTGATGATATTCTTATTGCCTCAAGTGATCCCAAAGCTCACGAGTGTGACCTTAATAGAGTTTTTGAAAGGTTAAGTGAGTATGGTATAGTTATAAACTTGGAGAAATGCGAGTTTGGTAAAAGTGAAATTGAATTTCTGGGTTTTCATGTCTCTGGTAAAGGAATTTCTCCTCTTCCAGCCAAAGTTCAGGCACTCAAAGAGTATAATCTTCCTAAAACGGTTGATGAACTTCGTCGTTTTTTGGCAATGCTAAATTTTTATCACAGGTTCCTTAAGAACGCTGCTGGTGTTCAAGCGTGTTTGTATGAGCTTACAAAAGGCAAAGCCAAAAAAGACAAGACTCCAATTGTTTGGAACGAGGCTAACGAGAAAGCATTTAATGAATGTAAAGAAATGCTAACTAATGCTACACTTTTAGTGCACCCTCTTCCGAATACAGAGTTGACTCTTGTTACTGATGCTTCTGAAATTGCAATTGGTGCCGCATTGCATCAATCTGAAGGTGACAATTTGGAACCTTTAGGATTTTTTTCGCGTAAATTAACACCAGCTGAGTGCAAATATAGCACTTACGATCGAGAATTGTTAACGATATATTCTGCGATTCGTCATTTTAGATATATGGTAGAGGGACGCGAATTTAAAGTTCTGACTGATCATAAGCCTTTAATATATGCATTTCAGCAAAAAACAGATAGATGTTCTCCGAGACAACAGAGACATCTTGAATTTATAAGTCAATTTACCACGGATTTCCATCACATTTCTGGCGACAAGAATCCAGTTGCCGATGCGTTTTCTCGTATTTCTGCAATTCAGGTCCTAGGACCTTTAGACTACGACGAAATGGCCATCGCGCAGGATTCTGATGAGGAGATGCAAGCTTTGATCGGCGCCGATTCTGGTCTTGAGTTGAAGCCTTTGACATTCCCCTCATCAAGCCGAAGTATTTTTTGTGATGTATCCAATGGTACTGTGAGGCCCTATGTTCCAGTTTCATTTCGTCGCAGGGCGTTTGATATTTGTCATGGACTTTCTCACCCTGGCATTAAGGCTACGACTGATTTAGTTCGTAAGCGTTTTGTGTGGCGATATTTGACAAAAGACTGCAAAATTTGGTGTAGGAATTGCATACCTTGCCAAAAGTCAAAAGTGCAACGCCACAATAAATCAGTGCTCCAGTCGTTTCCTTCACCTAACGCCAGATTTTCACATGTCCATATCGACATAGTGGGACCCTTGCCTCCATCGAAAGACTGTCGTTACATTTTGACCTGCGTAAATAGGTACAGTAGATAGCCTGAAGCCATTCCAATAAAGGATAAGACAGCTGAGACGGTAGCACAGGCTTTTTACGCTAATTGGATTGCTCGTTTTGGTGTACCCGATATTGTCACTACTGACCGAAGAACTATATTTGAAAGCAACCTTTTTGCTTCTCTTACTAAGTTGTTAGGGGTACATCGGATCAGAACCACTGCTTATCACCCAATGAGTAATGGCGCTGTAGAGCGTATGCACCGCCAGCTTAAGGCAGCCATCAAGTGCCACAGCACAGAAAGGTGGTGTGACGTCCTCCCGACCGTTCTCTTGGGGATGCGTTGCAGTCTCAAAGACGACATACAGGCAACTGCTGCGGAAATGGTGTATGGAACTACTTTGCAACTTCCTGGTGAATTTTTTAGGAATTCTTCAGGGCCAGAAGACATCTCGTAAGCTGAGTTTGTGAGAAGGTTACGTGCAGAGATGAGAGAGGTACGTCCTGTCCCATTCTCAAATCACTCTAAGCAAGGTGCCTTCATTCACGGAGACCTCCACCGAACGTTCCATGTGTTTGTGAGAACTGATGCGGTAAGACTACCCCTGGAACAGCCCTATAAAGGACCATGGAGAGTCGTATCTCGAGCTGACAAGTTATTCGTGTTAGAGGTTAACGGGCATCATAACACGGTGTCGATTGATCGCCTGAAGCCTGCTTTTAAGGATAACGACGGGCTCCAGAAAGATCCAATTGTCTCAACGACTCCAGTTCCTTCAACGACTCCAGTTCCCTCAACGACTCCAGTTCCTTCACCAACTCCAGTACTTTCACCGACTTCAGTTCCCTCAACGACAGCAGCTCCCTCAACGATTCCGGACAATTCCTTGTCAAGTTCCTCAACGAGTGCTTCGACGGAAGTAACAGTTACCAAGTCCGGGAGACGGGTGCGGTTCGTTGATCGCTACGGATATTAACTTTGATCGTCCCTTGGACTGGTGGGGGACCCCTGTGGCGGCGCGAGCTTGTTGGTATGACATTTTGAACTCCATCGGCGTGAGATGAGATGATGTCTCGTGCGTTGCATAGCGACGGAAAAAATAACTTTCCTGGCGAGCAGTTTTATTTTTATTACTTGTGTTCCATGAATATTTTCTTAGCATGTTGTATCGTTGGTGTTTATTTAGTTAATTAAAAGTATAATAAATTTATGTTAAACTAAAATGGAATCAGATTAATAATCCAAGGATCACAACATCGCTAAACCTGCATTGGAAGAGGCTCCTGTCTCGGGGAATCCCTCAACTGCAGGGAGCGACGGTAACATGGTTCAGGGTTATTGTTCAGCTCGGCATCTGGAGGAAGTAGTAGATACCACACTATTGGGTTATGATGATGTCACACGGGTAGGGCCCGTTCGCAGGTCATATACAGTACAGTTGAAGTATCCAAGAGGGGTTCAAGTGGAAAATGGTGGTGCGCGGGTATGTACTCGGGAGCCTGTTGCTGTGAGACAGGGGGCACCGGGTGTTACTGAAACGCCTCGGAGGACATACAACTTACGTCCTCGTGTTGGTGGATTTGTGAGGAAAATTTAAGTATTGAGTATTTAAATCGATATGTATTTTAATTATTGTTATATCATATGTTTTAATGAAATAGTTCAAAATTTATAATTTCCACTTTTTTTTCTTTTTATCCGGGAGGAATGTTGTAATGTTGTGGCACCAGGCACGGTCAGTCGGATTAGGATATAGGTTGGTTGGACATGGGATAGTTAGATGAGCTGTACTGAAGCGAAGAGAGGACATTGTTCGGAGGGTGTGGCCCATAGGTTGAATATATCTTGGAAAAGACGACGGGACGAGGAGAAAAAAAAACAGAAATGTGGAAAATGTGTTGAGAGTGATTGTTTTCCACGTGCCTGGTCGCTACGGAATTGTCATACTGTGTTTCCCATTGAGTACAGTGTAAAGTGATATGAATACTTGTATGTTCATACTTTTGTGGTGCTGCGTGTAAATAAAAGAAAAGATCTTGACCTCGACAATTTTGCAGACTTTATTTCGAACGAGTATATCGAAAAAACAACACAACAAAATGCACTACATGGACTTGGCTATTTTTAGTAACTATTTGGAGCTAAAATAAACAGTTAAATACTAATTATGGTTGCTATAAAACTGTTTAGAACACATTTAGTGTTATAGTTTAGTTAAATTTAAAAAGTTAAAAACATTTCGGATAAAAACTTATATAAATGTTTTTAATAATAAATTTTTGTAAGTCAATACCCCCAAGATTTGTACTTACCCTTGAATATTTTGAGTGTTTCAATCCTTTTCTGGTAATGGATTGGGTCCATTTCTGACGCAGTTCCGGATCTTCGGGAAACTTAAAAATGGACACTTTGCTGTCTGGGTTGCGATTTCCGCTGCAACTAGTTACACAACAGGTATCATAGATGGTATTCTTCTCAATAAAAATGATAAATAATAACGCTCGCAAATGGTTACTCAATTACAAATCTGTGGAAAGCTATAAATAAAAACGCTCACAAATAGCTACCACCAAGTATCTACGCCATTGCTAAGCCTAAATACGAATGTGCTCTGCTGAAGTAAAAAAATTAGATCTATACTAAACTTCCAACTATCACTAGGCGGTAGATCGTCACAGTGCTCATAGGTATTTAATCCATTTTGGCGGTGTGAAAGCATAATGTTCGCCAAACCACAACCCTGTAGAGAACAAAAGGCTATAAGGTTTGGTGAGAATTATGTCTTCATTCTGCTAAAATGGATTATTTGCCTATGAGCACGGTGAAGATCTATCGTCTAGTGATGTCAAGTTAAGTTGTAGTTTAGTATAGTTGGTTCAGTATAACTTATTGTAATGACATCACGGCAATTAGAAGCGAGAGTGATTGGGCCTTGTACTTTAGGTGGTGTTGGTATTCCTGGGTACCCGTAGAAGTTTATAGGTCTTTGAATTTTATAACAATTCTGTTTACAACTTAATACAAAGAAGCATAAAAGCAAAGGACAATAATCATGACTCTTTTGTAAATGAATTCAGTATAAATCAACAAAAATTACTTTTTAAAAAGGCTTTGGTTCTTGGGCATTATCCTGTCGAAGGTCTTGTCCATCATTCACCCTACTCAGAATTGTAGGGTAAATGATGCAGTTCTGCCATTTGTGTCTTCTATATACACCACTGTACCAATACAATGGAGCACTTTTTCATGTTTGAAATAATGTTTGTCCAAGTATAATAAAAAGGGGTTTGCAATTGCAACAACATCTGCCACATTGCCAGCAGTGAAGTAAACGGACCCATTTTCAAGATGAACGGCCAAGTGTTGGCTCTTCTGTTTATGTTGAAACTGTTGCCAACAATATTTCTTTTCCACAGAATCTGTTAGATTGCAATACGGCAAAAATTAGTTTTACGCATGTTTTGAGTGTTGCCAAAATGCGTTTCATACTATCTGCAGTAAATAAACTATCAATAGACACAACCTTGATCCAAATTGATTCTCAAGTTATAGCCATGCATGCATAAACGGACGTTAGATTTTATATATATGTAGGTATGAAAATCAATAGTCCAAAAGAAACATCTTAATTAGTTGTTTCTTTACTAGGCATTTGATTTTTTTCTTCAATTAGCGACTAAAATTTATTTAGAAATTACTACTAAAATGCAACTAAAGCCCTGAAAATTTTAAGTTGGCTATGGCCTAACTCTCACAAGGTAGAACAGTCACTTGTTTAATGAAGAGAATTCTGAAAGCACTTTTTTAAACTTGGCATAAACCCTTTTCATATTTTAATTCGTTAATATTTTTTGAAATTTTACAGCACTGTATAATTTACGATTTTGTCAAATTTGGGATTCCTGAAATTTTTTTAAAAAGTGGCATGTGTCAGAAAAATATATTTTTTTTTTCAATAACTACTGATTATATCTTTATGAATTTTTTTTTTTAATGCAATAAAACTATGCAAAATTCAGGAAAAAAATACATATTAGAGCTCCAAGTTAATATAATATTTCACAAAAAATTATCGAATTGTTCACTCAACTTCTTTTATAAAAATCATTTTTTTGTAATGAAAAAAGTCGAGAAACCATTTTTTTTTAATATATATACATGAAAATTATTGCATGAACATATACAGGATTTCTACCAAAATAAAATGACACAAATCCATGACTTTCCGAGACTGAAGCAAATAATTTTCCATGACTCAAGAAATCAAACGACAAAAAAATAATAATAATAACCTATATGAATTAAATCAATGTACCATAAAATAATTTAAAATAAAAAATCATAAAAATCAAGTAAAAAACCCTTGTTTCAGTAACTTAAAAATCGGAAGAAAAAGGGGGAAATAATTTTCCATTCTTTGATATTTCAGTGTTAAAAAAGCTAATCAGTCTTTAATAATAAAGAAATATTCTAAGAAAGAATAAGTAAATAATATTAAATTGTGCGTTCAAAAATCAAATGTTTTGATATCAACAATGCAAAATAGAAGAAAGACAACAAAAACACATGTAAACACAAGTTTATCAAAACTGTTCATTTCAGCTAACAAATTAATTTATTTTTTTCACCTACAAGACCTTACTCAGGTGATGTCACAAACTTGGAGTTCAGAAATGTTTCCATTGGCCTCGGGTTTTAAATGTGACCGTTGTTCCGTCTTAACATAAAACATAAGATGAATTTTCGATGAGCTAAATAGCGATCATGGCGTTCATGACATCACAGTTAAGTGATTTTACTTAAAATGTTTAGAAATCCATGATATTCACTGCATTTCCATGACTTATGGACATTTTTTTGCTAAAAATCATGACTTTCCATGACAAAATTTACACAATGTCCAAGTTCATGACCTTCCATATGCGCTGCAACCCTGCATATATTATCTTTCTAGAAAGTAAAATGAATGAGTTTTGGCCTTGTTATTGTATGGTCAAGTTTTTCACTTTTATCAATTTTGGAAAAAAACTTGTTTCCTTAAATTTAAATTATCATGCAATAGTTTAAATTTGATTAGTAGGCTTAAAAATCTTTTGCAGGAACCATTAATTTATGGAAACCATTAAAATATTATTTATTATTTTCAAATTTTAAAAAATATGTTTTTTTAACAAAAAATTTTACCATAACAAGGACAAAACACATTAATTTATTTAAAACATTACATTTATATTTAATTACTGTAAGTATCGACCGGAACTGCTTTTGAAGAAACAATTCAATCCCTCTATCCAAGCGCTGAATCTTCATTAAACTATTTTTGATTTGTTTGAAAGGCACTTATCTACCCAAGTCTTGTTCAAAAAATTAATGCTCTCCTGCATTCCATTCATTAGTAGCATATACCGGCTATTTCTATATATCCTAACATTTTCCTTCCTCAAAGAAAAGTTTTTTTAGCTGGTATTTAAACTAAACTTCTTCCTGTAGGTCTTGTTAAACATGGTCATCTTTGGTATGGACCCACAAACTGCTCTGAATCAACCACGATTCTTCGTTGGAAACACTGATGCTTTCATTGAATACAAGTAAGTCCAACCTTACAAAAACTGCATAAATTAAATACCTTAATAGTACGTAAACTCAAGTTCCCACTACTTTCAGAGATTCCCTACACAAATTGAATCTCGAAGGAGGGATTGACGCCAGTGTTCTGCCTTACCTGGAAAACAAGGGATACGACTGTCAGTTTTTACCTGGCTACGCAATAGATACATTTGGAAAAGGACATGTCATAGCCAGGTCCAAACTTTTTGGCAGAAGTGGAGATTCAAAAACTTGGTGGTCAGGTGCAGACCTAAGATCAAATGGATGTACAATGGGAATTTAGTTGTTGTAAATTCAGTATTAAATTGTCGTGAGAGTACTAAAACAAGGTATCAATAAAATTAGCGTAATAGTGGCAAGTTCACAAAGAGGTATTCTCAAGCTGAGTTCACATGTTACAACTGGAAAATGCTAATTATCCCTAGCCACAGCGTAAAATATTAAAGAATTGTTATTAATTAAATTTGATAATAATTGCTGACCTTGTCCTTTCAAAACAGCTAAAAAGTAGCAACCAGCTTTAGTACTCACTAAACAAAAGAATAGTAAATGAAAATGTTGCAATTGTTTCAGAACATTAATATTTAAAATTGAGCTTAAAAGCCCAAAATATTACATTTTAGATATTCAAGAATTTTAATCTTTTCTTCATCACTATAGTTCCTACTCTCTGTAGTAAGGCAAAGCTTGATTCTGAGACCTCTTGTGGTCTAGCGTCATCACTGAAAGATCTTGCAAAATCAAAGTTACTACCAATTTGAAAAAATTAAATATAGCAACATTTTATCGTCACTTGTTACTACATTCATCTTTATTAAATGTATGTTAAAAAAGGGAAGACCTTTAACATTTTATAGAATTTAATTTCTATTATAATTTTTCAATATACTTAAAAGTATAGGCAAAAATTATTTGAATAGCATTTAGTAATTGTACTTTAATTTAACAAATACAGAAGTTTAAAGTTTATCTAAAACATTTTATTTTAAACACTAAACATTTTTAAAACAAGAAATGCATTGAAAAATACGATTCACATGTATGAAAGTAAAAAACAAATTCTGAAGTTTCAAATTCAGAAATTGGTGGACACAATAAGAGATTAATAGAAAAAAAAACTTTATTTTGAGACATTGAACAAGTTTTAAAAAGATTCAAACTTAAAGGGATCAACTGTGAACCTTAGACTAGTAAATGAGAAATTTAAAAGAAACACAAAAAGAAAACTGGTTCCCTAAACAATTGAAATACTACTCAGCTATAACGGATGTAAAAAATGCCAGCACCAAAAAGTTATTAATACCAATATTTAAACTGTTAACTAACATTGAGACTTAATGATTCATCCAATTGACATTTGCAGCAATTTTTACAAAATCTTATAAGATTTAATCTCAAATTAAGATTAAACAGTCTACATTATTAATCATTTTTATAAAAAAAGAAACATGCAGTCTTAAATAACATAATAAACAATTAAAATACTTTTTTTAAACAAATATTTATGAGATAGAGAAAAATTGTGGAGGTATTTCTTTTTTCACCGGTTAAGAGAAATCTTCAACATATTTAAGAAACAAAAGGGGAAATGCCCAAAAATAAAAACTTGTCTTGTAACTTATTTTACAGGGAAAATAGCACCAGACATTGGAGTCATTTGAAAAATATCAATTTATAATCATTTTTCAAGAACCATCAAAAAAGAATGCAGCGATTTCTCCTCAGCAGGTAAAATAAAAAATGACATGTACATGTAGAGAAAACTAGAAACTTAATTTAAAAAGTATGCAAAATTAAACTAACTTATCACTGAATTAACTAATAAAAAACAATATTGAAAGTTTACTACAAAGAATTTTTTAGCCACATGTTACAACACTATACCTTTGCTGCTCAAAAATTGCATCTTGGATAAGAAAGCAAAAGCTAGGAAAAATAATTACCACAAAAAATTTACGTAACTTTCACAAAGACATGTGAACTGAAAAATTAATTTGAATAAGAATAATTAATGAAATACAACTCAATTATTCCAACATTGCTTTAAGCAAAATGTCTTTAAATAAATTCAGCATAATTGTATTAGATTTTGTACATGCAAATTTGCTCATCTAATAACCTTTTCAAATAAAGGGGGAAATAAATAAATTAGCTTTGACTTATGTCAAATGTGAAATAAAATATTAAAATTATCAAGATAATTTTAGTCTGATTTTACAAAATCTATGTGAATGAGGATATTGATTCTCCCAACAAACTGGAACATTGTAACAATAAATCTATTGATTCAGGAATCAATAAAATCAACAACTGTTAAAGACAATTCAGTTTTTATAAAAGCATGAAAAATATAGATTTAACCTTCATACTGTAAAAAGAAAACATTAACAGCCACCAAAATATATAAATAGGGAATTTTTACATTAATTTTTAAAAAAATAAAAAAAAATAAAAAAACATTTATACTTTATTAACAGTTATAATTTCAAGAATATATTTCTATACTTCAAGAATAAACTATCATAAATGCAATATTA
This sequence comes from Linyphia triangularis, assembly GCA_963978545.1. NCBI lineage: Eukaryota > Metazoa > Arthropoda > Arachnida > Araneae > Linyphiidae > Linyphia > Linyphia triangularis. The sequence continues at coordinate 49,824,375 of OZ021729.1, read as the reverse complement.
AACCAATAACACTTATGATAGTTTGCTTCTGAAGCAAAGATTTTTCAAATACATTTTAATATGCCTATTAGTTGCCATTGTTACTTCAAAAAATTATACTGAGTCATCAATAAATTATGAAAAACTTTTTAATGAATGGTACTTAATCATAGTTAGAACTTCATAGCTTAGGAAATTAAACAACAAATTTGAAACTAAAAAAACTTCAATATATTTCTAACAATTACATTTTCTGAAACTATGAAACCTGCAAAAATGTAATATATATAAATCACGGGTATAAAATCAATTGTGACAAGTCAATATAAGCTTTGAAATGTCAACTGCAATCAGAATGATAATTAAATATATATTTCACATTGATCCCTTTAAGATATTTGTAATTATACATTGCAAAGTGCAATACACATTGGCACCATTATTATAATTTCCACAATTTTACACTTTACTAACAATTTTGTACATAGCATTAAATTAACATGAGCTTAACAATGTCCTCAATAATGAGTTTACTAACAAAGAATTTGAAAAATAAGCATTTCACCGAGTTGAATGTGCAAATAAAAGTTATAACCACAAACTGAAAAAAATCATAAGAAACTGAAAAAGTATGCAAAAAATTATTTTTGAAAACAAATTTAATTCAACTATACTTAATATATAGAATGTCCATTAAAATTATGAAAAGCCAGTTAGAATTCCTTACTTGTAATCTTCCTTGAATTATAATGAAAAGCAAGAATTCTTAGTATAAATTAACATTTGGAAAATCAGATTTGTAAAAATTTTATACAAAAATTTAAGTAATATTTTCACCTTAAACCATACTTGATAATTGAACAATTTTAGTTCCTGAAAGGAATAGCAAAATCTTGTATCAATTCAACAGTTTTAATTTCTATATTCATAACTATTAGTAAATGTGCCATGTACAAACATTTATAGCTACATTCACTGCATGTTTTTAATCCTAAAATTTGCTTTAGATACTCATTTGTAAACAAAACCTACTAATGAATAATTTGCTTAATATGGGAAATATTTACAGCGCAAAATGCTCTCACTTCTTCAACTTCTCTCACCCTTAACAAAATAGCATCCCCTACTTCACACCTCACGCGAGTATAATACAGTTAGTGAAAAAATACTCCAATACTGATAGCTGGGAGGGTGAATTTCTATCAAATCTATCACAATAGATTCTTTAAGAAAATAGTGTCGGAAAGAACATGGAAAGGAACCAAGTTGTGTTGTTATGAGTAATACAGATAGGAAATGTAAGCTCCAGTCACTTTACAATTTTTGGTCAATGTTTAAAAACACTGTTTTTAGATTCCATATATAAATAAGGACTACAGCATAAAATAATTTCTATCTGTTGCGAGCTTTGTTTTTAATTAGAGGATGGGCGTCATTAAAATACTCAAGCAACTTATGTTACAAGCTTTGCAATTTGAAGGAGAACAGTGCTTTGTAAAATATTTAAGCGACTTGCGTTACAAACTTTGTGCTTTGTAAAATATTCAATTTAGACAAGCCTCGTAAACAAACAAGCACATATCTTTGAAAATACACACATATATATAAAAAAAAAAAGACTAGATATTGAAAAATTGTGAATGTGTAATCTAATATTCTAAAAGACATACATTTAGTAGATGAAAATGTCTTAATATTTCAAACATTATACCCTACATTTTTTTTTTTTTTTTTTTTTTTTTGGTTTTCTTATAATGCAGGGTTTTTGGTCAGATATAAATATATGTCACTTGAAAAAATAAGTAATTACTAAAAGGCTATTTCCAAAAATGTATAAATATATGATATAATTCAATCAGATACTTTCTTACTAAAAAAAATAAATAAAACTATATTCTGTATATATTGCCACCAAAATAAAAATCTGTAGCGTTCATCCTTAACTTTACAAAGCAACAATTATAGTGATGGGGAAAAAACAGAAGTTTATTATAAGCATTTGAAGACTAATTCATAGAATAGAAGTTTTGCAAGAAGCATACTCGGTGGTACATTCAAAGCTTAGAGGAGAGCTCTAGTTTGCACATTCTACAACAAATAGGTAGACACTGGAATGTCTGAATATTAAGAGTGATCATCTAACTTTTACCCTGCTCTTACTGATTAGCTTGCTTTTTTTCTAAAACAGATGGGAGTGAACAAATCAACACAGATGGTAAATATATATTTTTTAGAGCTATACTGCTAATAAAAATAATTTATGTTTCTATCTAGATTCACAAATGATCTCTCGACATTGTAATATTCTGTATAAGATAATCAATATTTGAAGTATTATTTGGTCTGATACTGTGTCCAATATGTCATTAGAGCAGGGGAAACTAGTGATTACTCTTAATTGAGATGCATCCAAATTATTCATTGTAAATCTTGTTTAACATGAGCCAATTGAAAGTTCAGCTTGTATTTAATTAAATACAGACTTCAGTTAGGTTCAAAGATATTATTACAAAAACAAACAAAAAATGCCTTTTTAAAAAGCAGGGCAGTTTTTAAAAAATATTTTTAAATTTAATTGTTAATATAAAGAATCATTAACGGTTATATTAGGTTACACTATTGTTAAACTTTGGAATTGTAATATATATATATATAAAGCAAAACCCCGAATTGTATGTTTTTTAAACATCAATGAGAGAGGACTAAATAGCCCTACAAGGGTTTCGCTTTACATAGATACATGTAAAGGAAAGTGAAATCCCAAAATAATTTTAATAGCGACAATCTAATACAAATGAGACTTCAACTTTTGAATTGCAATTAAATAATTTTTCATACTTTGAAATTATAAATGCTTGCAAGTACTTTCCCTAAAACTTTTTTTTTTAAATAATAAAAATACTGAATAAAAAAAATTCAATTGAAGAAGGGTTTGCTTCATAATGAAAAAAATATATACCTATTTAACATCAATTTGGATACACCTCTTTTATAGATTAAAATATTAATAAAAATATTAAAAACACAAGCAGATGTGCACAATACAAAATTCCTACTATCACTGTTCTGGCATTGAATCTTAAGAAATTCACACCAGTGAAAAATTAAATTAAAACCAAAAATAAATTTAAGTGAGTTACAATGCAACATATAATTTTCATAGGAATCTACATATTAATATAAATAGTTCCAATAATAATTTCAACATAAAAGAAAATAGATACTTTGTGCATCCATGGCATTTCAGACTTTTTGTTCGTTCTTGAACACTTTCACTTGGTTATCACATAAGAACTAAACACAAGTTCACTGACATTTTTTCCATGCATTTAAGTAACAGAAATATCCCTCTTCTCGTCCAAATGTACAAAGAGAACATTAAAAAGCTATATACTGGCACATAGACACTACTTTTCAAAGAAATCCAAAACATCAGATTAAATCCATTTTAATCTCGTAAAATTATATGAAGAATTGCGAACAGTGGTTATTTCCAAGATTCTTAAAGCATTCAGAAATCAACAGTCATGTAATGTAAAATATCGGACCAATTTAACAGCTATCATACAGATGGTAATATATATTTATTTCTTTGAAGCAAGCAGGGGAACTATGTTAAAAGTTTCAATCTCAAAAAACCTAAAAACAATAATTCTTATAAAGATGCATTAGATAGTGAAGTAATTTCTTCATGACAATAAGGACAGTTCTTTTGATGCGGAGCACATTGATTACATAAAACATAGTGGCTGCAAGGTACCACGGTAATACTACGATTTCGGTCTTCACATATCATACATTTATTAGCCGTTTGATAAAATAATACCTGAAATTATAAGAAAAAAATAAATTCAACACTTTTTTTTTTCAGACAGAAAATCCTTGAAGCAAAAAAAAACAAAAACTAAAGACTTTGGTAAATTAGCTAAGTGATAGTTACAATATTATGCCATTTGAAATTTTTTTATATAGGCAGAAAAATGTAATTACCCAATATTTTCTCTAAAATAAATATACAAATTAACTAATACCGTTAAATTGTAAAATTATGGGTAGAGGTTTCTTAAAACTGCTAGACAAAACATTAAAATGGTTGTGTTCATTCAGTCTGGAATGTCAATGTACTTAATCAAAACTTTAAAATACAAGATTTCTAAAACACACTAAATGAAATATGAAAACAGCCTAAAATATTGTTATAAAAGATATTTATTAATTGTTATGACGAAACAAAGCAAATGTGCAAAGTTAATTATTTGGCAAAGAAAAATGTATTTAATTTATCAAATATATTCATAAAGTTTAAGTCAAAGAGAGTAAACCATTACCTTTTCTATTTTTGTTAAATCTTCTCTAAGTTGTTCTTGAATTTGTTTCAATTTATTCAAAGGTAATGTTTCTAATTCTGATATCCTAGTTAGTGTATGCAGAAAGGGACCACCTTTCAATTCATCTAATTCCTTTTGTAAACTATTTACTTTAGCTAAAGCCTGTAAGGAGACTGTACTTTATAGCATACATGTAAAGTGAAGTAAAATAATATACCAATAATAAAATTTACAAGTCAATATCCCAATTGAGCAATTTAATTTGTTTAAAGATTTACAAGTCCAAATCACAGTATATTGGCGGTTTTTCAGCACAATACGTACACGAGGACTGCAACGAATTATAAATCAAGATGTGGACATTATGTAGTAGGAAAGGATTTCTAGTAGGTCTTACAAAGGGGAGACTGTTTGGGCATTTGGATCTTAAATGGGAGACTCCCCTACAGATTGGAAGATTCACATGTCCATTTATAAGTAACCAAACCTTAAAATTAGACACAGTATCTTTATTTTTTAGGAAACGGGCCAAATATCAAATTATAGATATTTGAATGTTAGACAAGTTTAAACTGTATTGCAATCTAAAACAATAAGGTAAATTAAGTCGTAAACAAAGTCAACCTTCTATATCATAACTTTTCATTTAACCTTTTCTAAAAAGCTGTAGAAAATACACTAATCACCAACTTCATCAAATTTTCATCATTGAACTTTTCAGTGCATATAAATAGATTTCTAAATTGGCCAAGTTTTTAAATTAAATTTTTATTGTTAGAAACTTATACACTAGCTGGGTCCCATATATCATAAAAATGTCTATTATAGGTCAATTCCATGAAAATGCGACATAGACATAATTTTTTAAATTATCACTAAATTAATGTTTTTTTGTTCCAGTTCTTAGAAAACAAGTCAAATTGTATGAAAATAATAAGATATAATAAGAAAATCGTATGAATATTTTTTTTATAGTTAATTAATCTAGGACTTACTTTGAAACCGAAAATCTATTATTTTTACCTCTAGTTTAATGCCCATTGAAGCACTTAAATACCACATAGATTTTTGAAATAAACATATTTTTTTAAAGAATGGTTCACTTTATGCTTAAAAACAACAAAATTTTTACTTAAAACTTCTTAATAATTTTGCTATTCCCCTCAAACTTGATATTAGTGTTCATGTCATGTCTGTCACAAAAAACTTGGGGATTTTTTTATTTTAAACAAAATCCACTTAATAAAAATTATTAACACTTTATTTTCTCTTTTTATAGATCAAAACAAACAGTTCATAAAAAAATGTGAAAAATAAATTTAAAATTTGAGCAAAATATAGAATATTAAATTTTGTCATGTCTGTCACGTTTGTCATGTCTGTCACACCAGTCATGTCTGTCACAATTAATTTTTCAAGCAACTTAGCCTTAATTTTTTACTTTGAAAGTTGTTATTATTATTATTTAACTTAGTATTGATGGCAATAGTATTTCTGTACAACTGAACTAAAAAAAAGCTCAGAAAATCAGAGGATGGATCTGCAGTTCGCAACATAAAAAGAGGGAATTTTAAATGATGTATTAAACTTAATGGAAAAACAGCTTATATACTTTTTGTGCCACTTGTATATAAAACATACACATTCTAATGTGTTTACCAATTTATTAAAAAATCTGCTACATGGAAAACTTGTGATACAAACTAATTTCAGTGAAAACTATTCTCATATCTATCAGGATGAAATTCAGTTTGCTCATTGGCAGAATGCTTTCTCTACTATATACACTACAATGGTATATTATTGTGATAGTGACTCTGTCACTGTTTCTCAGAGTCATGTGTAATTCTAATTATGGTAATCATGACAAATATTCTGTTATTGTATTTAACAATTTAGTCATCAAAAAATTCATGAAAGGTCACTTAGAGTTTAAAGTACAAGTGATTGAATTCCAATCTGATGGAACATTTCAACCCTTTAAACAAAAATATGCAATATTTTCCATGACACAAAGTAAGCTCCAACAGTCTGTCATTTTTTATCCACCTCACATGGCAAAGGATGCATTGATAGCATTGGTGGGGCTATTAAGCGTCAAATCAGAGATGCTACTCGAACCAGAAGTCTAGATTCTAAAACACCATGTAAGTTTGCTGAAGCTGCAATGAAAATTTGTCCTAGAATCAGTGGTATGAACCATAAGAAAAATATAAAGATTGATAGCAAAACTTGATCTGACATGGCAAGAAATCGAAACAATGCCTGGTACAAGAAATCTAAAGGAAACCGTTGTTTCCGATCGTGTGCACCTGGCATAATATTTTATAGCCCCACTTCAGAGTGTAAAAAAGGTACTCTTTTAAATTTCAATACTGGTGAATGACCTATTGGAAAATGCAACTGTTCACAATTTGCAATGTAGCCAATGGATGAATCCACAATACAATAATGAGGTTTTTTGAGATTTTGATGGATTAATGGTAAACACATTAGAATGTGTATGTTTTATATACAAGTGGCACAAAAAGTATATAAGCTGTTTTTCCATTAAGTTTAATACATCATTTAAAATTCCCTCTTTTTATGTTGCGAACTGCAGATCCATCCTCTGATTTTCTGAGCTTTTTTTTTAGTGCAAACCAGTGCAAAATAAAATGCTTTGTACCAAATAAAATTAAAGGTATGTTTAAATTTGAAACAGAAGTTCATGTTGCCTGGCATGAGAAAGAGCAAATGTGGCAGCTCCCACACTAGTCAATTCCAAGGGATTTTAAATATTTTTTATAATTTATTTTGTGAGTCATATAACATAATATATTAATGTTATATCATATTGTAATCTTCAAGTCATGATAAAAATAAAGAAAATTATATTTAAGAAAAAAATACTTAACTTCATAGAAAATTGTACACGTGTCATGTCTGTCACAAAACCTTGTCATGTCTGTCACGCTGATAAATATTTTATAATATTTTACTATTTAAAAATTTCTTAACATTTTTCTTTCTGCTTGACATATCCAAGTCTTATTTTGATCCCCAAAAAATTTTAGACTTGACAAGCATACCAATTAAGAGCAAATGGTAATAATAATATATGGTCACTCAAAATCTATGTCTCAATTTTGTCATGTCTGTCACAGCCCGTTTTAACCCAATTAATTAAAAGTAATTTTTCCAGAATTAAAATTTTAGTGTTTTTTATAACTAAGGCCTATATTTACATCACCCCATGGCAATGTTTTACCTGTTAATTAATATTTAGTACTTAAAGATGAACAAGAAACTTGTCTCATGTCATGTCTGTCACAAATGGAATTCACCTATATTGTTTTTCTGTTTATATTCCAATCAGTTTCCAACTAATTTAACTTTTAGGTTTTTAATGGAATGCACAAGATAAAATATTCCAAGTTTTGTTTATGCTAATTTAAGGGTATAGAAATTGTACTCTGAAGAATAATTTACAACTACAACATTTAAAAGAAATACATCCATTCATGTTTAATTTTGATTATGCATTCTAAATATTTGCAAACACATTTTAAAAGTAAAGGAATTTGACAAAGCTAATACAAGAATATTCACTTTAATTAAATTCAAAATAAGTATCAAAGGAGCATACAAGCAAGTTACAGCACACACAAAATAATTTTATTTTTCCTTACCTCATCTTTTTGTTGCTCTATTAATCTTTCTCTTCTGGATGCTTCTTCCGCTTGCTGTTTCCATACTTCATAAGTTTGATATACCTTTAATAAAAAGACATTTGTTTATTCTTGGATTGCACAAAGTTGGATAACTATACAGATGAGGAATAAATTATTTTAGCTTGCTCACCCCAAAGTACACTTGTGGACGGATAACTTTATATTTTGCATATTTTTAAATAGAGCCGCTACTTTTATTTTAATCTTGCCCGATAACAAAAATAGGATACAGGACACAAAGAAATCAAACTTGTCAATATAATTTCATCAATATTTTTTCAGTATAGTATTTTTTTTAAAAATACTATTTTAAACCATAACCATTTTTAAGAAAAAATTATAAACACAAAAAAACTAAGATAATTGAACCTTGCACATTTCATATAAAACATTGAAATACAATTCCATACTTTTAGAAATACTGCATCACTACAAATATATTCGAAACACTACCTTATAAATTCAAGATTTTAGAATTTCAGTCCTCAAAATTTGTGTAGAAATTTATAAAAGGCAAGCTGCACCTTATGTTACCTAGCATCAGGTAAAATATTTAAAACAGATTTCAAGCATGAACATATACTGATTTACTGTTTACATATTTATCAGTATGATCAGGCAGGAATGTACACTTCAAGAAAAAAGGCAAAATTTTTAAACTTGAATAGTAATACAACTTTGGAGAAAATCTGTTAGCCCAACACCAACTACTATATACTTTAAATTGAAGTAATGCTACTTTTTTGCTAAAATAAAACTGACAGTAATTTTTAGGTACTGAATACCTGCTTAACCAGATCAGACTTCATTGGAGATATTTAGAAGAAAAAAATCTGAAAATGTACAACTAACTTTTAACCTGTGGAATAGAAAGTACCTCAGAATAAAATGGCAGATATTGGTTTTATCAAAAATGCCTGCACTGTTAGGTTTCTTAACATTTAATATGTTAACAAAACTAATAAAGTAAAAAAAATATGGAAATAGCCTTAACATTTTCTCCAGATAACACATTCAAAGTACAAAAATCGTGTCATTTACTATTTTTATATTTTCATCATTCACTTAGAAAAAATGGCCAGTTTGGGGATACATTTTTTATGATAATTCTTGTATGGGTCTTTAAAAACAAAACAAAACAAAAAAACTTTGTCAAATTAATGACTTTGGCAATATACTTTTCTATAATTCTTATATTATCCTTTCTTACAAGCGAAACTGAGGACAGAAGAAAAAACAATCATTACATGCTCAAGGAAAGAGAACAGTGTTAAAAGCATTTGTTTTTCAACTTTTTACGCTATTAAAGCATTTTTACAAGAATTTCGGAGAGCAGCTATCTTATGTGCGTGCACAATTTTGACAAAAACCTTTGGTAGGTCTTGTGGTCACCACTAACCCGCACACCAAATTTGAACGTCCTAGAAAAATTTGTTCTGTAGTTATGCTGACCACGTACACACAGACAGGCATTTTTCTATAACTTTTTTTAAATCGGGATGTTCCAAAACATGGTGAAGTGCAAAAAAAAATTTTAATGCTATACTTTCATTACCCCATTTATACATACGCGTAATTGAAAGTAAAAAATGAACAATGAGGAATTTTAACATTTTTTGGTTTTATTTTAAAATAAAAGTAGGGGAAAAATTCATGAAAAACAATTCTTTCAAAAATTTGAGCTCGGATAGATAGTAAAAAAAAATATTTAGTTTTTCACAATGCGATTTGGCATGAAAAAGCTACTTTTGCATACAACGTCAATGCGCAGATATCAAACCAGTCTAAAACCTGTTTTAGACAAGGAGGGAGTGAGGTTCCTCCTCGGATTTTTGACGGTATCTATGCGTAACTACGTTGCGGTTTTTATGCGTCTTTGGTCACGTGACTTATGCTTTGATTTCAGCTATTTTCAAAATCGATTTTTTATTAAATGAAAGCATAAAGATAAAAAGTAATTGCACTGCTCAAATATATTAATTGGATAACACTAGAAAATACAAAAAATATTCATTTTCTTCACTTGTGCAAGTTCCTCATTCCCCCTTTTTGGAAGAACTCGTACGTGTATTATAAAGAATAAAATGCTACCGGTTATATAGAGCAAAATATTACCGGTTATACAGAACAAAATGTTACTGGTTATATATAAAAAAAAAATTATGTTAAATATATCTTACTGATGTAGTTTGCTGCATGGTATTTTCATCCCATGGCATCTTTAACCTATTAGAAGCATAGTCCTCTCTGAGCCTCTGCATTTCTGACATATTAGAAGATCCTAAGGAATTGAAACCACCCATTGACTGGATTAAAGACTGCTGTGTCGCCATTCTGTTGGAAGGCGACATACTTGTTGGAGCACCAAAATCGTACAAACTGGAACCGGGATAGTGAAACTTGGAATTAGTAAATGACCCAGAATGTCCGTAAAATGCTGCAGCAGCCTGAAGGTATAATATGCATAGTTAGTATTATGATTAGTATAGGTTATAAAACCTGTCATCAAACAAAAATTTACAAAACTTTAAGGGGCTCTGGGACTCAAAATTCTAAAATCTTTATTTTTAGAATTATTTTTCTGAAATTTTTTATGCAGTAATGTATAATGCTTTAAAACTTTAAAAACTATTTTAAAACTTTAAAAATATTTTTTTTTTTAATTTAAAAACTTCAAAATTTTGATATTTCCTAAATTTGATATATCTAAAAAACTTTTTTTAAAAATCACTTCATTTTTGCATAAAACTACTTGTTATAATTCATTTCAAAAATTGTCTTCGTGATTTTTAAATAAAGTAATTAGAAAAAAAAAATTTAAAAAATTTGTGCAAAAACTGTATAAAATCCATAGTATGCTAAGCTCCAAAAGCTTTTTTTTTTTAAAGTTAAATAAAAAAAACATAATTCATGAAGACAAATTAAAGAAATATATATGAAAAATAATTGTGGAAAGTTTCATAGATTTATATCAAGTAATTTTTAAGATATATCAATTTAAACTCCAGAAAGGGACAAAAAGCCATCAGAGAGAAAAACAGTTTCAAGATAGCATGTCTGAGATACAGTTGTCATGTAACAAAAACTTAAATATTTCAAGTTCTACTAAAGATAGAAACAAAAATTTTATGCCATTTTGTTTAAAAATATTTGCATTATTTTTTACAATAATAAAACTTTTTTTGAGAATTTTAAAACTTTTGAGTCCCAGACCCCCTTAAACGTGTGATCAATGCAAAATAAAATCCAATACTTAAACATTATTTGTATCGTCTAGTTGCAAAACTGGTCATCTCCAAAAAATAAAATTTTCAGAGAAAGCTGAGAGCCAAAATGAGATAGGAACTAAAACTCCTTGGTTTTAAAGGCATTTAAAGCAGTATGTTTTAAAACGCAATATAAAGTGGCAGGGAAAGGGTTATTCAATTTTTTATTTTGGATTTGGCCACTTGTGTAATAGGGTGGTCCAAAAAAGGTCTATTTTAATTTTTTAATGGTACTACCCTCTTAATTTGTTTCTTTAATATAAAAAATAATTATTGTAAAGTTTGAGCACCAAATTTTATTATTTAGGGGTAGCTCAACACCCCAAAAGTTTTGTGTTTAGGCATTTTATACTGCAGAAAGTAAAAAAATTCAGGAAAATATTAGTTTAGTGGAATTTTATAGCATTTTGCGAGTTAAAAATAGCTTTATAGCAATAATACAAGTGATATTTAAATAGCAGCGGATGTGCCTTCTGAAGTTTGCTTTTTGAGTCGGGATAAGTTTGACGATGTTGTAAAAAGAATCGTAGTTGGTTCTCATTGTGTGTTATTTTCCCATTAAACTCTTTAATGAATGCTACACCTTTTTCAGTCTGATCATTGACTTCAATGTTTAGTACTTTTCTTTAGCTTTATCATAACCCTCCTGAGCCTCTCAGATTTCTGGATCTACTTGAAAAAATGTATCTGGTAGGCTAATTCTTTCTAATAACAAAGCTGACTGTTTCATTACAAAGTCCTCAAATTTCATGTCCATAAATGTTTTGAGCTTAGTGTCAGGAAGCTTTGCAGAATTGTTGTTTCTTCTATTACCTTCTTTCATAGCCTTTATCATAATTCTTTCATGGCAGTGAGGCACTTAACTGTTGGTTGTTGTTGTCGCAAGGAGTTTGGGTTGTGACGCATGTGACGTTACTGTAAATAGACGTTCCATTTATGGAGAAAGAATGAAACACCTATCTAATAAATTTGGGCAACTCAAAACTGAATTTCAAGAACAGTGTGTTAAATTAACAGGATGTCAAACTGTTACGACTTAAGTGGAAAAGAAAAGCCCCTGTAATCGTATCTGGAAAGAGTCCACCAATTACTTTGAGTGGAAAAATGTATCCCCGAGTGGCCAAATTGCCATTACTAACTTGACTTTTTCTGGTTAGTAATGGCAATTTGGCCACTCAAAGTAATTGGTGGACTCTTTCCAGATACGATTACAGGGGCATTTCTTTTCCAGTTAAGTCTTGTAACAGTTTACCATCCTGTTAATTTAACACACTGTCCTTGAAATTCAGTTTTGAGTTGCCCAAATTTATTAGATAGGTGTTTCATTCTTTCTCCATAAATGGAACATCTATTTACACTAACGTCACAACCCAAACTCCTTGCGACAACAACAACCAACAGTTAAGTGCCTCACTGCCATGAAAGAATTATGATAAAGGCTATGAAAGAAGGTAATAGAAGAAAGAACAATCCTGCAAAGCTTCCTGACATTAAGCTCAAAATATTTATGGACATGAAATTTGATGAGTTTGTAATGAAACAGTCAGCTTTGTTATCTACCAGAAAAAGCTATACCAGAAAAAGTCAAGCTAGTTGTAATTTATGCAGTGTTACAGGATTGGGGTCTTCAATGACGATGTATATGCTGTGTGCTTTAAGTATCAATACTGACCAAAAAAAAAGGTACCTGTGTCATACTACTAATAAACACGAAGCTACATTTTTATTTGGATTGTAGATAATAAGGAAATTTTGACTCAAGTGGCTCATATAAAGGACAGTATAATTAGATTTCATGAAAAATTATTGGATGAACCCCAGTCAAGAGATGATTACCTAGAATTTATCAAACTGATTTTAATATTTCTATTTAAAATCCCATCTTATGTAATACTCACCATGCTCGATGGATGCCAAAAATATTATACTCTTAAAATATGGATGATTAGTTATCTGTTCACCATCAGTCCGAGAGATGAAAAGGGATTGCAGAAGAAATGTATATTTTCGGTACAAATATACCTAGAGGCTTAAATAACAACTTCTTCACCTCAAAATGCACCATATAATGATTTTAATTTGATACTACCTCTATTGCACTACAAAAATATTGATGAAGTTGTCAAAGTAGCATCATAAAAGCTAACTAATCGTCTTTGGTGTTTGTCAGAGGATCTAGTGACGTTAGCTCTTTTTGAAGCCTTGTAATCAGAAACGTCTATATAAAGCTTTTTTTTTTTTGCTGTTGTACTCCTCATGAGGTACTTACTGGACCAGTTGAAAAAGTTAAAAATATATTTCAGAAAATATTTGTTTATACGAAAAGTGTATATCAGTTTCCTGTTCATTATAATTTGTGTTTAGTTTGTACCTTTGAAAACAGCCTCCCTATAGGACAATGCTGTAAACTTCATCTACATTGAGCTACCTCTTAATACCACTGAAATGTTTTCAAATTTGGTCTGATTTATTTTTTACAACACTAGAACAAAATCGGAGGGTAGGACTCAAAAATTTTTGACCTTCAATATTTTAGACAACTTACAACTTTACTAATGCACAACTTACTTTGGAGTTAGCCGGTTTTGCAACAAACCAGAACTTAGATTTCGCTAAATTTATTGCAAATACCAAGTTTTAGGACTGCAAGATAGACAAAAATATTTCGTTCTACTAAATTTTATTACAACAAAAATGACATCTGAATTTAAGTGAACTAAATTTGAACCTAGGACTTCAGGAAAGTGACTAACCACAAATGACTTTTGAAATCACAGCACACTTTAAAACTGACAAGTAAATCACCAAACTCATTGAAAGATGCGACTTAAAAATTATTGAATAATTTAAAAATAATAATCTTAAAAGATTTAAAACAAAAAACCTATACAAATTTCAGACTGTTGTAGCAACATCTTCTACAGTTTCACACATTTCGTCACGGTGGTTCCTCCATTTATCTTTTTTATCCATGTCTTCTACGTCATCTCTGCTTCCTCCATCTTGAGCAGCTGATGCCAAGATATCTTGGAAAAAAATTAACTGTTCGTCATTATCCCAATTAGGTCCGAAATGTTTTGAACATCTCGAAGTTTTAGAGGCTTCACAACGATACCCAGATCCACTGCCTCAAGCTTGCTGTTCATAAAATTTCTCTTACTCTTCATAAATAGCGCTATATTATCAAAACATTGATTTTAGAGATAAATGTTTGATGTTTTATCTTCATTGTTGTCCTGTTCAATAGTATTGACCATCAATGGTGAACAGTTGATGGTTCAACGAATCATTATTATATTGTTTTCGAAATTAAACTTTCGTTTTTTTGCAGAAAAAATATATTTGAGTATTTTTCTTTCATTAAATATAAATATTGTCACCATACATACTCTTGGTAAATATTATAAACACTTTATTTTTATATAAACTATTTATTTTATACCAAGTGTATAAAACGAATATAACCATTGAAGTTGTCTGTAGTATTTGGAACGTCTTTGTGCAAAGTACAAACATCAGACATTTCAACACCGATGGTTACTGTCCAATGTTTTTCAGCCATGGATGACAACTATTCGTTGTTCTTATCAATGTTTATCTTTCAATTGCCATCCCATTTATGGAGATGACTGGTTTTGAAACTCACTGACCGAAGGATTTGGCCAGTTTTGTAGCACATCATGATTTTCAAACGCATATAAAAAACCGATTTTACTAGATTTGTCATGGTTTCTCATTTCCACTTGGTTGAAAAGTTTATGTCGAACTAAAAAAATGAAAAACCGCATTTTCAGGATTTGAGGAGTTGACCGGTTTTGCAGCTAGACGACACATTTGACTAAAAAAGCTTAAATTATCAGGTTGTGAAATATATTTTTATTACTTTTAAAGTAGCATCTAGCATTGTATAATTATCCAAGAGAAAAAAATTTACAATACATGTATGCTCTGTTCTCAAAAGTTATATGAAATAGTATCATAACTATAACATTCCAATATTTTAAACTAGTAGAGTTTTTTTCAAGAAACGAAAATATTCATTTTTATTCTAAAAAACTTATTGCATTCTTTGATTTTTCTGTTTCTTTATTTTAAAAAATTACAGTCACTCAATATTCTGCAATACTTTCATTACAGTAAATTAAACAAAATGTATAAATGCAACGGTGATAAACTTACTTTGTCTAGAGAATGATCCGTTAATGAGGATGAACCAAATTGTAACCTATGAGATAATGAACCTAGAGGAGAATTTACAGGCGGTGATAAACTAGGTAATCCTCGACTCCCTGAACAAGGAATATTTACTGGTGCTGAAGCCCCTAACAAACCTAAAACAAAATTGCCACCTCATTAACAAACCTTCAACCATAACCAACAACTTTTGAGTACTAATTAAGTGTAAGTTATTTGATAAAGAGATTGAAAGAAACTTAATGTTTATTAAACTGTAAAAATAAAAATAGCTAAGAACTATCATTGTATAAGATTTTAGATTACTTTTTGAGCAATGAGGAGTTTTTTCTAAATATCTTAAAAAGCTGAACAAAAATATTTAAAATTATTTACAAATATCCTATTAAGAAAACTATAAAAAGGAAATAAAAATACAAAAATTATTACTTACTTGAACCACTTATCCCAGATATAGAATTATTCCCTATTGAGTCATTTATTAATTCCCTATTTATAGATGCCTCTACATTAATTTCATCAATATTTAGATCATCCAATGCATTTCCTGCAAACAAAGAGTTAAGTTAGATGTTTCTCAGTACATAAAGTAAGTCGTACAGCAGTATTAAAAACAAGACACTTAAGGAACCATAGCAACAAACCTTTTCTAAATTAACTAGAAGAACAAGGAGTTATACAAAAGAAAAAACTAGCAAATAAGCTATAGTTCATACACAGAAATTTAATAAATTAACCTCTTAATTTTCTACCTTTAAAATTCAGTTACAGCTATGTACCTTTTTATTTGGCGTCAAATACTACTTAAGAATCAAGAGTATATTTAATTTTATCAATATTTAGATCATTCAATGCCTCTCTTGCAAGTAGCTTATATGAAGTACACATGTCTACTTTGCATACCTGCCAACATTGGCATTTTCAAATTAGTACAATTTTTACGGAACAAATATTTGCATTCCTATGACTCATGGAAAGTCAAATAGCGACAATATTTATGAATGTAATATAGAAATAATAGAAATTCTATTACAAATGCAAAAAAAAAAAAAAAAATTAAAAAAAATTGCATAGTATTAAATTGCTCTCAAATATAACAAATTGTTACATTTTAGCACAAAATGGAAATTATAAAATAAAAAAACTAACTTGTATTTAAAAATAAATCAAATTTAAACTTTACGATGAAATCTCTGATGAGGTTTAAGATTTAGTATAATAAATATAATAACTAAATAAAGCATGCTTTATGACACAAAAACTCTAGTGAAACATACAATGAGTTGGTGGTATTCAAAGTGTTTAATCACACGCACAAATATCAATTATGCAGGCTTTCGAATTTGTATTATTACATTTGATGTTGTCACTGTGCTTTTTAGAATTGATATGAACTTCGACATCAGTAAATCCTCCATGAGAAATCTTAATATCAGATGCATAGATAGAGCAGAATGCAAAATTTGTTTCTTTGTTTGAATTTCTGATGATTAGAAGTAAACTGCTTGGTTTGAAGTAAACTCCAAAAAAACTTGATATTTTCTGGAATTTTACACCAGGATTGTTTAACTTGGATATTTTAAAATAAATAATTAAGACTAACAAAGAAGCTGAAAACCGAAAGTGCTTTAATCTCTAAAGTCCGAGAAAACGAAACAGTCGTTCGGTGAGTGCCGCCAAAACAATTGAAAACGGCGGCGTTGCGATTTAGTGCGCAGCGTTGGAGTACGGTCCAAAAGAAGAATAAAAAAAAAACTAAAGCACTTTCAGTTTTCTACTTTATTATCTCTAAAGTTCGAGACAACGAAACAGTTGCTTGGTTCGCCAAATCCCGTCGGCAACACAGATGAAAACAATGAATTTCCGACGCCGCGCTTAAGTACTTTTATTATATACGCGCAACATTATTGTATGGTCCAAACAGAAGGAAGAACCAAAATCTAAAGCATTTTTGGTTTTCAGATTCTTTGTTAATCCCTTAAGTCTGAGGCAAAGCAATAGTTGTTTGGTTCGCCAGGTCCCGTTGGCAACACAAATGAAAACAGTGCATCCCCGGCGCCGTGTTTAGTGCTATTATTTACGCGCAAGTCCAGTACTATTATTTACGTTTTGGAGTCCAGTCCAAAAGAAGGTAGAATTAAAAAACTAAAGCACTTTCGGTTTTCTGCTTCTTTATTAATCTGTAAAGCCCGAAAAATCGAAGCAGTGGTTTGGTTTGCCAAATCAAGTCGGCAACAGAAAAGAAAACAATGCATCCTCGCCAACGCGCTTTAGTGCTGAACATATGCGCAATCTTGGAGTGTGATTAAATATTTTGACGGACGCGGCAGCTTTGGAAAATCGTTTCGGTTTCGTTGGTGACTTAAAAAAAAAAAAAAAAAAAAAAAAACACGGTTTTAGGGAAAAAACGAAAAGTACCGTGAAATCCGTACGATTTTTTTAGCTGTTCGTACACCCGTACAAAATAGTAAAAATCCGTACATTGTACGGATGATTCGTACAAGTTGGCAGGTATGACTTTGCATACATTTTTTTTTTTTTTAAGTAACGAGAATATTAACTGAATTTTTCAAAATCTACATATTTCTAAGTAGTATTTAGTAAACAGTCTTTGCCTACATACTACGCATTCTTGTGCATAAGCATCAAGTATAATTTAAATATTTGATTCCTACTTTTCAACAACAAAAAAAAAAACACCAACAGATATCTTAACGAGTAGTGAAATAAAAAAAAAATAGTGATTTTACTAGAACATAGACTAAAGTTTGCTACTTTTTTTGGAATAGCAAACTAATTTGTGTTTTATTGAGGAGGAAGTCATAAATTTTATCCTGGATTGAATTCAATTTAAATTACTCTCACCTCCACAGAAGAATTACTTTCTTAACAGAAAAACAACACTACTTAATAGAGTGCAAAAGCATGCCATCTATAGACAGTCAGAAATGTTAAAATATCCAACAAGCTTAAAAAAATGTTTCCCTTACCTACTACAGATTCAACAGTGTCTGCTGCTGGATAAAAAGATGTTGCTAGTGGAGACATTGTCTTCATAGAACTTGACAAATGAGAAAATGATGAATCACAGCCTAAAACTATACTCTGTTTTCTACGGGACTTTTCATGAGGCTCTAATGTGGGATCATCATCAATGGCTTGAAATTGCCTTCTGATGCAAGACTATAAACAAAATTTCACTATTAAGAAAGAGAACAGTCTAGACATGAGTAATTGCACAACTAATATTACATCTTTCCATGACTTTAAACTAATAATACTTAATAAATTCACTAAAAAGTAAGCAATTTTTCAGTCTTCGGCTGTATTTTACTATCTAAAAATAAAAAATAGGCCTCTCCTATCTTTATTTAGTGACTATTGCCCTGACATATTTAATATGCAGCTGCCACTATTAATTCTACAAGCCAATGTTATGATAGTGTGCATGCTCCATCTTACAATATGCCAGTCATAAAACCAGTACCTTATCTAAATGAGCAATTGGGAGTTTGCATTATTTTTTAAATAGCAATAATTTATTTGATAGGTTCTCACCAAATTTATATCCAAGTGTTATTCTAAAGTTTGTCCAATGTTAAGATAAGCGAGGAAGGAAACAAATATACAAGCCATTCATTCTTTGAAGATAAATAATTAAAAATAAAAGATGAACTCTCTTAAATTAACTAGCAAAAAAATGCATTAAAAATAGATAATGACGAAAGATATTAGGAGAGACAAATATGAAAGTTATACTTGATTTGACTACATAGTCAACACTAACATTCAATCTAGTCCAATTTAAAATATAATGCTCGAATACACATACCTCTTTATCTTCCCTTTCTGATCCAGGAGCTTTGGGATAGTGGGTCATGAACTCGCCAGAATGATTTGTTGAAGAACTATAAGATCGTGGTCTACTTATAGGATTTGGTAATGGGTGGTTCTGTTGATAGTGGTCTAAAATGTTTGGCTGAAAGTAAATTAAACATGCAAGTACAAACAAATAATATACAAGGACAAGAAAAATCTAGCAGAAATAATGGGAGATCTTTGTTCTTTGCCACAAGTGAGAAAACTTAAATAAAGTCATGGGTCTTGGCAGGATAATGTAAAAGGGGGCACCAAAAGGAAAAGACAGACAAAACTTTTCTTCAAACATAGATTTTTCAGAAACATCAATTAATCCACTATTTTTTTGTCTATAGACCATATTTCTTTCCGAAATAGGGTATAACAGAAGACGTCTTGTTTTATTCTTTTGACAAAGAGCAAAATGAGGAGAAAGCCACAGGTAGCTAGTCCTAATTGTTTAATTTATAATAACCAATTGAGGACTAGAAATGAAAAACGACACAAGTACCAAAAAAATCCCCAAAAATAAATCACAAATCTTTTTTTTTTACAGAATGTTTTTAAGACCCAGCTAAACAAACTGGAGAACTCTCAAAATGCAAACTTCATTTAGTTCAAATTTAATGTGGTACTTAGTCATAGCCTTAGGTACCAATGCAAATGTTTTTCATTTTTTGGCTCTCCTGAAAAATTTCCTTTTTTGGACTTGGGTAGTTTTCCCATTTCTAGTCCTCAATTGATCTATAATCACACATAAGTTTTCGGCAGGAAAATCAGGTTTTTAACTTTATTAGACAAATTAAGTATCTAATGTTGTACACTTCCTGGCATTATTGTACTCAAACCCGATTGAGCTACTACTAGTTTACTATGATAGCACTGCCACAGAACCAAAAGAAAACTATTCTCCAAACACTAATGTTTGATAAATGGTAAAAGAAATATCTAAAAAGCTCCAAATCTATGTGAAACAAAAGCATTCATGTATCTTAAAATTAACAATATTTACACTTATTCCGGAGTTGCATTAATACCCAGTTAAAACTAATAAGAGGATGATATGAACTTTTCTAAGTTTATTTATGTGTAAAATTAGTGAGAAATGAGTATTTGAAGTATTAAGATTGGAATGCCCAAGCCAAGGAACTCACCCTGAAGGGTTTAGAGCTTTTTAATCCTCGGCTGGAAGTATTAAGATTGCAATTGTTTAATATTTTAAAAATTTGAATTCAAATAATTTGAAGTTTTAATTGCATTTTTCTGCTTTAACTTTCTGTTTTGGAAGCTAACATACCTACTCAAAACTTTCAGTTTTAGAAACTACAAACCTATTCAAAACTTTCAGTTTTGGAAGATTACTCAGTTTTGTATTCATATAATTCAAGATTAATATAAGCTGTTTAAAGTAAGAAAATTGAAAAGTAATAAGTATATACAATAGGGTGGTTCGAAAATATACGGGGGGAAAAAAATTTACCTATAGACCAGGACACCCCCTTATTTTTTAACATCTACCCATACAAATGTTCCAGCAAAATTTCAGAACCTTACTCCAATTAAAAGATAGCGCTCAATGAACCGCAAAATTTCCCATTTTGTGCGTTTTGGGGTGTCTGTAGTGGATTAACTAAAATAAGTAAAATTGAAAGAAATTTTCTTAAAGTTTGTATTTATGCCATAATTAAACAATTTTAAATAAGTTAGTAAAGTTTATGAAGTAATTAAACACTAGAGAGCTCTGCCCCTGCTCAATAACGCTCGTTAATCCCCAGTGCTACTCCATTAAACTTTTGAAATTCTAATAAAATTGCCCCTATAAATTAGGCGGTATAAAATCTTGAAAACTATTCAAAATAAGCAATTAGTACACCTAAATACGAAATTACTAATTAGTGTGGTGTTATATAGATCAGTAGTGTTTCTTATTTCATCATTTAACCAAGCATTACAGTACCACTTGGCAACTTTTTTTGTATGCTGAAAACAGTGGATTGGAAATTATGTACATACCATAATATCATTTCAAATCATAAAATTCTCACTCAATAAAGAGTGAACTAGCAAGTATAAATAGTGTCTAAGTTTCAGCTCTATTCAAAATTTCTAAATATGCAGCTGTACTTAATAAACATTTTCAAACGACACTCAATCACCTACCAAGAACAACATTTAATTGAAATCAATCGAATGAACAGTTAATAACATCTAAAAAATATGGGTTCCGTATGGAAATTGTAAACAACATAAATCCTGTAGATATTGCCATTCAGATTATCAAGACCCACTGTCATAATAGAGACATGTTCTATAACATAATATTGAAGAATTACTATATCAAGAGTTCTTTTGTAAGTAAAAAGTAAATGGCCAATATCTAGAGTTTTTTTTGTCACAAATTCTCCAAGACTGGCATTATCTTTCAACATTTTTAATAGCTCACACAATTTTATATATCAGGAATCTTTTGAGTTATCCATATCTGCAATACTTTTTAATTTTTCATTTGTTGTAATTATGTGTAAAAATATGGCCTAACCAACCAATTCATTTGAAACATACCACATAAGCTTTTTCAAAACTTTTCCGGCTGCAATTCCAATTTTAGAATCAATTATCTTAAACTTTTTTATGTTTTTCCACAAGTTCAGGTCACCTACAAAAGCAAGTGGGGCTTCTATCCATGTCTTTTCTATACAAAAGAGCATTAAACTGTACAAATCACTGGAGCTGCATTTCTTCTCTCAATTAGTTAAATGGAAAAGCTCTTGCTGATCTCTGAATAGAAGGATTTAAAAATGTATAGGAGTTTAGCCATCCACGGTGGATGATGAATAGCACCTGGTGCTCTCCAAAGGATTTTCTTTAGTGGATTGCCCAAAACGATTAATATCAAATAGATTACATTTTTATAATTATCTCCAATCATCATAGATTTATCCACAGTTGAAAGGAAGGCTACATTTGAAACTTTAAACTCTTAACGTCTTTTTTCAGTTCTAAATCCTTGAAATTTATGTATGCAATTCTTTTTCAAACGGTTTTAAGTGTGTTAAAGAGGGAAACTTTTGGGGAACATGACGGCCTATAGCACAACTTAAATAACTTTGCCAAAAGTAGTTCTACGACATGGTGCCGGCAGGATAGCCATAATAGTTCACTCCCGATTTTTTGGCTAAATTAATGCATGCCTCTTATACACAACCAGTGGTTATACATGAAGTATCATAACTTAAAGTCTGAATTTTATTTTTAACTTCTCATCGCTTTACAAGCATGAAAACAGTTTTCAAAATATTTTTTGCTGTCCTACCACCACTCAACTTTGGGACACTAAGAAGTTTTTTGATATCATCTCCCGAAACATATGCAGGTAAACGATCAATCTTCCTTAATTAAAGATTTAATCTTATTAAAAGATTTTGGCAGATGTTTGCTGTTCCAATGAAGGGCTATAGGACAGTAAGATTTTAATTTACCCATTGCTTGAGTCAGTGTATTCTTCTCTGACTTTTTTTTTTTTTTTGATTTTTGACCCCTCTTTACAGAGGAAACGTTCGAGGAACATACCCCAAAGCTGCGACTACTGGAACAATCAAACGAAGTGTTTCACGATCCCGATCGGACGGTGTTTTTGATAATGTGGATGTTGCCAGATACTGTAGATAACTGTTGCCAAACTATATTGCATGTATTAAAAAAAAACATAAAACTTTTTTTTCTTAAAATGTAGACATGCGTTCTTATCAGCATAAAACTCGAAAATTATGCGAAATTACAAAAAAGTGTAAAAATGAATGCTCATTGAGCACCACCTTCTTATAGGAGTAAAAAGCTAAAATTTTAGGAGAATAATACTATGGATAAATGTAAAAAAATTAGAGGTTGTCTTGGTCTGTAACTGAAAAAAAAAAAATTGAATCACCGTAATATACAATAAAATCAGCTATGAATCATACCTGAACTTCCGGTAAATTATTTGTTGAAAAATTCATATTATGTAGTTCTTGTTCATCAATTGATTGATCTAATTTATGGATATTTAAATCATCATCATTTTCCTATTTAGAGAGAAATGATTAAAAAATCAAACAATTTAGATTAGAGAGAAAAAGATTGCAAAACAAATCATCTTGCATAAAAATTAAAAAAATTGTTAAAAATTTGTAGAAAACATTAAATTATATTTAAGTTTTATTTTCATCATACATAAAAAATATTTTATACTAATGACTAACCAAAAAATTATATCACATTATTGTGTATTATTCAGCTTTTGGCACAATATCTTTGAGAAATGCAATAACAGCAATCATATGCCATAAGTGGGAGACAGATGGGAAAAATTCCCAAAAGTGAGGATAAACTGCAAAACTGACACAATTTTGCCAACAATTTTATTAAACAATTTAACAATGACGGCAAAAACTAGCCCAATAATTCCCGACAATAAATATATTTGCCAAAATAATTATCCAAACATTACTACACTATACAAGCATGGCAACAGAACAAGTTTATATTTATATACCATTTCATAAATCTCAAATATAAAATTTTAGAATTTAACCAAAAAAATAAGGCAGTTAACTTTTAAGCCTAATTGCAATACAAGAAAAACTTGCTAGTTAATAAAATCTAAATTATATAAGATCAACAAAAAAAGTTTCAGTCAAGTTACAAAATTATATTTTTAGGAATTCACTTTTTATATTGATGATAATTGGCATGTATAACCCTAAAAAAGTACTCATTAAAAGAAACAAAAATAAACTTTATATAAAATTGCTAAATTAAAATATTTTACTGAACCTATTAAATTCTTAACTTAAAATATAAATCGTAAGAAAGGGTAAATGTTCTCTTAAACCTCATAAAAATTATTGGATCTTATTTTTTTTCTACCTTATTATATATTCAAACAAACTTTTGTTCAATTGAGCAGGTAAGCTGCAATTTTATCATTTTAAAATTCAAAAAAACAAAGGTCAAATACTTTTTTTTTGTGGTGTTTGATGAATTGAAAATTTCCAGCTACCTTAACTAACTCCCCTTCATATTCTTTTATTTTTTTTACACTTATGCAACAATAATGAGACCTTTAGTATAAAAGTTTAAAAAAGCAGAATCCCACCTTTTGACAGAACTCTTATACCTATCATACTTACAGGAATGTGTTGATTATTGGTCATATTAGGAAGTGCATTAGATAATATTGCTGCTAAATCAGTTGTATGATCGGGTCCTAAATCTCGAACTGCTGATATTTCTTCTGCAAAACCAGAAATATTTTTTAACCCTTACATATGATATATGGGGCTAAATCTAAAGAGTATATTAAGAAGTACTTACTGTCTACGTGAGCAAATGCACAAAAAGGACCCCTAGGACAGTAACCAGTTTGCAGAATGTCATTGCATTTAGTAGATTTATATATCTGAAAGGACAAAAATAACAAGGCTAAGAAAACACTTATTTAAAACAGTTTCCACAAAATTTATATCTTAATTTCATATTCATAAACTATGCATGAATATTACTTACATTACAATGTATGCACATTCAAAATAAAAGTTTCAATACAGTTGAAAACAAATGAGCTTAAGAATTATTTATTTTTTCTCACATTTTTTTAAGCTGAATAAAAATTTAACAGTCAAACACTAATAGTAATTTAGTACTAAAATTAATTTTAACTACTTAATTAAAAATAAATAAAATATTTATAAAATTTCTGACAAAAAATGTAGTGATATTTTCTTAAATCATTTAATTTTAAATATAAATCCTAAACACTATAATACAGAATAATTTAACAGACTATCCTTACAAGTATTCAAAACCTAAATTTACAGGTATAACAAATTCAAAATACAAAAGCATCATACATAGAAGACATGCAGTCATATCTTCTTTTAAAGTAAAAATAGTTATAACAAGTATTTAAATATTTCAAGTTTTTAAGTGTACCAGAGTTAATCACAGGCATTTTTCAAGGGGCGGCGCGCCCTGCCTGCCTTTTCCTATAAAAATAGTGCCCTTCCTGCTCTTTTTCAGAAAAAATTTCCTCCTGAAAGAATTAAAAAAACTTTTGTTTTTTCCCTCCCACAAGTACGCAATATGTGGATCATCCCTACTGAAATCGCCAGTCGCGCATGCGCAATCATGTTCAAACGCGCAACATATATATCAGGGACTTAAACCACTGCTTCATTAGTAGGTAGATTGTAGGGAGCCGTCTTACAATTTCCAAGTGCACATTAGTAAACTTCGATGGCCATTTCGTAAGTGTTTTGATTAAGTGTATTTCGCTAGATTTTTACCATGCCTCCTTCAAAATAGAGAAGAAAGGAATTTGAAAGACTTGATTAACTTAGTTAAAGATGTATAACCATCAAATGTTCACACTAAAAATTTAAAAAGAATATTTCCGTTTGGACATGCGTAATCGCGATGTCCTCCTGTTGAATTTAGGGGGTGTTTTTGATAGTTTACCTGTTACCAATTAATTTCAAAACATCCGTTTTATATTTAAAATTGAACATAACAGGAATGCAATCAAAATCCCAGATTATTTCCGATTTTTAAAAAAATAAAACTTCTATTACAGCTTACATAATAGCGGCATGCACGGCAAAAAAATCGCCTGTTTTGACGCTAAATTTGATCCGATTTGGAAAATAAAAAAATTCACAAATTTCAGGACATAGTCCAAGTTCTTTAGTCGGAATACTCCTTGTGATATCCCACAATGAATAATGTTAAATTTGAAGAATCTCTATTCTCTATCTAACAATGGCAAACCTAAGAGATGAAGTTTAAGGTTGATTCATTCAAACTTTAGAAAATTTTGAAAGAGTGAAAAGTTCTTATCTTAAAACATTTTCATTATACTAAAACATTCTTATCTTAATTTTACTGTATTATATATTGATATTTTTATAAAAATTACTATTTGATGACAATTTTACTGTATATATTGCACTTTAATTTTAATAATTTTCTCAGTCTCATTGCAGCAGAATTAGGACTGAAGCATTTTATCAGTATTTTGATATCTTTTAAGTTTCCGAGCAAGTTTTTGATTCACAGATTTTTGCATTATTTTTTTTCTTCAGAATATTGAAAATTATTTATCGTGGTAGAAAAGTATAACAATATTGAAATTGTAGCAGAAAACGCGTGTCCATGTTTCTTCAATTTGCCATAAAAGTGCCCTCGTAAACAGGAATTGCCCTTTTTTTTTTGGAAAATAGCACCCTGCCCATTTTCATTTCTAGGATGAACTCTGAGTGTACCATAGTGCAAACTGTACATTGAATACTAAACACACAAATAAGCTCTAGCTAGAAACAATAATACTGCAGAGGTAACATACTTCAGGGTGAAATTGTTGTTCCGTTCGAGTATGACAGTATGGGCAGGCATCCCCATTTTCACAATTAGCTGGATCACCCCACTCATCAGCTTGCTTTACATTCGGACAAGGAGTAGACCTAAAAGTATAAAATAATTTGTTTAAAGTTATACAAAGGCTATGCAACTTTAGAACTTGCTTGTTTATCCTTTTTTTTTTTTTTTATAACCAAATTATTTTTGAACACAGAAAAACTTTAGACTTGAATAGAGAAGCATTCAATAACAGTGTGTATACATGGAAAACATTTTGAATTGTACCTTCAATGCCAGGCCTCCAATAGTTTTACGATACTGCATATATATAAATAAACTCTAAATTTTAAATTTTCATAGAAAAAAAATTAATAGGATTGAACAAAATTTCAAATCTTCAAAATTATTGATTATATAGTCAATAAAAGGCTAAAGTATTTGATTCTTTAAAATTTTAATAAATAAGAAATAAACTTTAGGAAATTAAAAAATTAAATCAGTGGCTGTAATTGAACATCAAAAAGCGAGTCATTTTTCTTGTTGCTGGACACAACAATGTTGCTGAATAAACATCTTGTTGACCGTCATTTTCTCTTTTAAACTTAATTCAAGGTAAAATTAGTGTACCCTTACATATCTAAATGCCCTCATTACACTCTGGGAGAATGCACACAAGTCAGCATGAGCCTAAGAGTGGAAAATGCTCTTGCATTGTCCTTATTAGTGCACATTTGCCTTGTTGGCAGTAAACCATCTTGAATCAATAGAAACCATTTGAGGGAGAACGACGATGAGAAAGTAGATGACAGCACACATCCTAGCAATGTTCACTAACGTTGCACCTGAGCAACTAGGACAAAAGTGTAGAGAAAAGTTTCAAGACAAAATTCCAGAAACTTCAGTTCTTTATACAATACACAAAATAAAATTTACAACATTCAGTAAATAACAGAATTTTAGTTTAAATTTAAGGCTTACCTATATTTACACTTTTTAGGACTTCTTCTGCGATCTCTATTATTGTGATAAGAAGGGCAAGCATATCCTTGTCTACATAGTCTAGGGGGTCTTTTACATTGCTCTGTTTTATAGTTTGTTAAAACATAATTAGTATCTGAAAAAATAGAGTATCATTTTAAAAATAAATAAATTTCAAAGCCATCTAAAAAATTGCTATCTTTTTTTAAAAAAATCACAAGATTATATTTGTAATTTAATGACTGATTTTATAAAAAATGTAATTAAAAAATGCATAATTTTAAATTGAAGCACTAACATGTATTGAGTAAATAATGATTATGCACCTTGCCATTTTGGATCTTCATTGAGGGCATTTCTTTCTTTGTCTAAGTTATTGGGACCACATAAACCATTTGCTCCTTCATCATTTGTTTCCATTGCTGCAAGTTCCCGAAGATCGTACACAGGATTTCGCAAATCATGGATACCATGTGCAAAAGCACAATGGGGGCCATTCTTAACACAATACCCTCTGCTATCGGTGTCATAGACACAAACTCCAGTTTTATAATATCTAAGGTGATAACGTCTTTCTGTGTCTCCAGCAGTTCGGTGTAGATATGAACAACTGCAATAAACAAAATATATTATAAAGAATATGATGCATAAAATAAATGGATGTACAGAAGGCACTTTTTTAGAAAGGCTGCCTTAAAAAAAAATACGAAACAAGCTCGGGTTATTATATTTTCAGATTTTAGCAACTGAAACTAAAAAGTACTTCCTAGATTACCAAATCAGTGACAGCAAATAGGTGAAAAATTGAGGAGATAGACTGCAATATGAAAAGTCACTAAGAATTCAAAAAAAAAGAGGGAAAACTGCCTCCTCTCAAATTCCTTCTAATGTACCAAAATAGACCTAGTGGGCAGTAGCCTTTAAAAGCATTTTTAGTGGCCTTCAAGGACACCATAGGGTAATTCCATATCAAATCAACCAATGGTCAAATCGGCAGGTCAATGAATTTTACTCATTTTTGGTATAAATGTAGTATTAGTACATTGAATTAAAAAAAAATCTTATTTTTTGATTTTTTTAAAAGTTGGTTTCAAAGTTATGTATTTTTGAAAATTTTAAAAATTCACAAATTTTGCATCTTTTAACTATCTTTAAATGGTTGTAACTCAAGAACTGATCGACCTAGAGAGCTGAAATTTATGTCAATTTATTCAGCTTCATATTGTCTTTGATAAAATATATAACACATAAAGTGTTTTTTAAACAATATTTATTTTTTAATTTGATTTAACCATCTTTTACAAACATTCTTGCAAAATTTCAAGATTGTACTCTCATGGTATCATTGGGAAAAAAATTCTGTGGTAATCTCTGGCTGATGCACGGGACATTTTGGCTCTTTTTTCTACTCGTAAACTGATAAGAATTATAAAATTAAGGTGAATGTAATAGTTACGTTTTCATTTTATATTATCTTACTTGGTAACAAAGTTATATGAATATATAATTATTTTAACTAGCTCAAATATGCAATTATATCGTCTGACGCACGCGATATGGACGTGTCCCTTGCATCAGATGATATAAATGTATATTTGATCTAGTTAAAATAATTATTTTTCCTTTAACTTTGTCACCAAGTAGAGCTATATAAAAAAAAAGCAAAATTGCTAGATTGATAATAATTTTAGAATTCTAATTTGTTTACGAGTAGAAAAAGAGCTAAAATGTCTTGTGCTTACAGCAGAGAATTGCCCATGTATGATTGTTTGTGCAATTTTTACATATAAAAAACTAAATGTTGTTAAAAAGCAATTTAAGTATTGAATGTGGCCCATTTGAGTGTAAAACACTGTTTTCTAGTTATGTAAATAAATATGAATATTCAGGTGAAATAATAGTCTGCCATTTGTTACAATATTTGAAGAAAAAGGTGTCTTGTCGAATCCAGACTCAAAACCTGATAAAACTTTATCTCCTCAAACAACTACTTCAGTAAAGAACTTTTATGATGATGAAGTAAGCAGACAAATGCCTGGGGAAAAGGACTATCTATGTTTCTGTGGGGAAGGATGATTTAGGTAAGACAGTTCATATACAATAGAGACTAATTTTGGGAAACTTACAAGAAGTTAATTGGCTTTTCTAAGTTTGCAGAGTTGAGACCAAAAAACTGTAAGATTGCTGGTGTCAGTAGTACACATTCTGTGTGTGTCTGCATAGGACACCAAAATATTAAATTGATGATTGCTAGAGGTAATTTACATAAAATCAAACTACCTAAATCTGATAATCCTCTTACAACATATAATGAATGCATGCAGGGTTGCCACTCAAAATGCAATGCAAATTTCCCTGACTTTTCCAGGTTTTCCAGACAATTTTTAATTTCCAGGTTTCATTTTTAGCAGAAGTAAACAAAAAATTTTGCATACAATTGCAGTTAAAATTGTAATTTTAGAGAAGGATTATACAGAACAAAAAATTTCGGAATTTTAATGTGCATTTTTATCAATTAATCATAATTTTGGAGAGAAAAAGCGGAAATCCACTTTTTTGCGGAGCTGTAAAATGTTTGCGATTTGTGTCATCAAACACTCGCAGAGTTCATCCTAGAAATGAAAAAGAGCAGGGTGCTATTTTCCAAAAAAAGGGCACTTCCTGTTTACGAGGGCACTTTTATGGCAAATTGCAGAAATACGCGTTTTCTGCCACAATTTATATTGTTATACTTTTCTACGACGATAAATAATTTTCAATATTCTGGAGAAAAAAAAAATTATAATGCAAAAATCTGTGAATCAAAAACTCGCTCAGAAACTTAAAAGATATCAAAATACTGATAAAATGCTTCAGTCCTAATTCTGCTGGAATGAGACTGAGAAAATTATTAAAATTAAAAGTGCAATATACACAGTAAAATTTCCATCAAATAGTAATTTTTATAAAATTATCAATTTATAATACAGTAAAATTAAGATAACAATGTTTTAGTATAATGAAAATGTGTTAAGATAAGAACTTTTCATTCCTTCAAAATTTTCTAAAGTTTGAATGAATCAACCTTAAACTGCATCTCTTAGTTTTGCTATTGTCAGATAGAGAATAGAGTTTCTCTAAATTTAACATTATTCATTGTGGGATATCACAAGGAGTATTTCAACTAAAAAACTTGGACTATGTCCTGAAATTTTTGCATTTTTTTATTTTCAAAATCGGATCAAATTTAGCGTCAAAACGGCGATTTTTTTTTGCCGTGCATGCCGCTATTATGTAAGCTATAATAGAAGTTTTTTTTTTTTTTTTTTTTTTTTTTTTTTAAATCGGAAATAATCTGGGATTTTGGTTGCATTCCTGTTATGTTTAATTTTAAATATGAAACGGATGTTTAGAAATTAATTGGCAACAGTCAAATTACCAAAAACACCCCCTAAATTGAACAGGAGGACATCGCTATTACGCGTGTCCAAACGAAAATATTCTTTTTAAATTCTTAGTGTAAACATTTGATAGTTGTTTGATACTAAGTTATTCAAGTCTTTCAAATTCCTTTCTTCACTATTTTGAAGGAGGCATGGTAAAAATCCAGCGAAATACACTTAATTATAACACGTACGAAATGGCCACCGGAGTTTACAAATGTGCACTTGGAAACATGAATGCGCATGCGCGACAGCCGATTTCAGTAGGAGTGATCCACATATTGCGTACTGTTGGGAGGGGAAAAAACGAAAGTTTTTCGAATTCTTTCAGGATGAAATTTTTTCTGAAAAAGGGCAGGAAGGGCGCTATTTTTTATAGAAAAAGGGCAAGAAGGGCGCTATTTTTATAGAAAAAGGGCAGGCAGGGCGCGCCGCCCCTCGAAAAATGCCTAGGATGAACTCTGAACACTCGTACTTGTACACGATGATAAATTGATCAGATGGTAGAAGTAGCATACTGTGAATCTCCCCTTATTTTCCCGAAGGGTTAAAAACAGTCAAAATATAAAAAAAGAGGAAAATATATACGCAGCGTTATTTTAAACTACAAAAATAGCTGAATAAGTATATATCTGTGTACTAATAATGTGTGTATAGAACAGTGGTGCAGCTAGAATTTTTTTCTGAGGGGTGTTTTAGGCAAGTTTAGTCTGCCTAAAAGTCCATTAAAAGTAATAAAATGTAGAAAAAGTGGAAATTCTCAGGAAAAAAAAAGCGGAAATTGGCGTAAAAGTGAAAGATTTTCACCAGTATTTCAGTCAATATATTTTCAGAGGGTGCTTTTTACATGTTGTTACAAGAAAATATATGAAATATCAAGTTCTGAAAAAAAATTAGTAAATTTCTAGAAGAAAACTTGAATCTGAAAGAAATTCCCAGACTTTTCCAGAAAATATCACATTTTTCAGTTTTCCATGACATTCCCTGACCTTTTTTAGGCATTTTCATTTTCCCTGACAATTCCAGGTTTTCCCTGTTTTCCAAGTGTGTGGCAACCCTGTGCATGGCTAAGATTATGTGCAATACCCTCCAGCACAGTCATGGGTTTTAAACAACTATGAAAACTGTCCCAAAATTTATGATTTTAAAGAAGCTCTGATGGGATGCCTTGCAGAAGATATGATGGAAAATATCACATATAAACAATGAATTACTGTTGATCGTTGCACCTTTGAGACCATTACTAATAGTCCAGTCATTCTAGAGTTGAACCTTGCATAAATTCCCATTGAGCTGAAATTTTGCATAGTGGCTCTATTTGATGCTCTGAGCAACCCACAAAAAGTCCCCTACTCTCCCCCTTCGGCTTCCTGGTTTTTTAGGTGCTGGAATGCTGGGGCGCTGGAGAAATGCTGGAGCAGCGATTACTGACAAACGGCTAGTCACATTGAGCTCAAATAGAGCTCAAATGAAAGGTAAATAAATGGGCTTTAATTTAAATATAAATTTGATATCATTCATTAACTTACAAATTGATAAAAACCTGAAAAAGTCGAAAAACAATGCATTTTTCTATTATTTTTCGATTTGAGTGCTTCTATTATTAATGAAAGATTTAAACATTTGGTATAAAACTATTAAACTCTTTTTCAGATTTTTAGAGATTTATGAATATTGCTTGTGTGATAAATAGTTGCAGATATATAAGCGTTTCAGTGAAACGCTACCTCGTAATGGGAGTCTCATAATAAAGCTTGCGGTGTTTCACCCTGATCAAATCAGACACAACAACCATTTTCCTCAAGTCTTTTCCATTTAAGACCTTTTTTAAACTGGAATACAATATCATATTGCATAGATATGTAGATACACATGTAATACGCATCTATGAGAAAAAATATCTCCGAATAAGTATTTTCCTTAGAAAATTTTAATTTTCAACTATTTACATATTGTTAAAATGCAATAACTAATAATGCATAAAAAAAGCAATAACAATACTTGTAGGAATAATTCTTATAATCCCTGTCCTTGAAATGAAATAGAAAGTGATGTTAAGTGTGGTTGAAGGGTTATACGACTAGAAAAAGTATTTTTTTCTTTTAGAAGATATATATTTATATTTTTAAAAATCTTTTTTGTCATTAAAGCAGAAATACTAGGCTGCTTTCTTCATCAAATAGTATACTATCTACGAATTTGTTTTTGCACATCCCTCGGTATTGTCCACAAATATTTGAGCATTTAAGTTCTGCTCTCCTGCAATCACACCCGCTACTCGAGTTGCAGTTACTCTTACTGTTGCAAGCACTGTTGTATTTGATGATAAACACAAAGTGAATGATGACGTGCCTCAGCTGACGTTGGAGGGAGAGTTTCTAATTTAAAAGTGGTGGTTATTGCAATTTTGGCTATACCTCTGCTGCACATGTATACCTGTAATTCGTTTAGTGTTACCCAATTTTGGCTTTTGTGAAGTGTTATCATGAATTTTTCTCCTGCTTCTGCTTTTTTATCACAATCTGTTTCAACCAAATTAAAAATTTCCAGCGTTTTCTTTAAGGTAGTAGTCTGGTAACTTGGGTTAAAAAAAAAAAAAAAAAAAATCGAAATTTTTTTTTTTGCTTAATTTATGTCTTGAGAATATACTGTGAAAATTTCAGTCAGAAATTCGAAATATTTCGGGAGTTATAACGAGTTTCCTAGAGCGCCTCGGAGTCCAACCGTAGGTCGACCGGCAGCTGCAACCTCTTGGACCCTTTTATTGTTTGCGCTTTTAGTATATTTAAGTTAAAATTCACAGTACTCTGTTAGTATTTGATCGTACGTTGACACGTAAGCATCTAAGATGGATAGGAAAGGAAAAAAACGTGGTACGAAAAGTCCTGGAGATCCAGGCATTAAGCGAAAATTTCACGGTAATAGATACACTGCTGAAAAAGATGTAACATTTGTGAGCAACTCTGCTGAAAATTAAAAAATGAAGATATTGAAGTAGCCATTGATGAGAGCTCAACGACGCATGCGCTGTCGCGTTTGCAAAATCCTACAATAAATCTCGGATTGCAAAAGCGGAAAATGCCACAGCAATGTCATCGAAAGAAGCCCGAAAGAGTCGAAGAGCGGACAAAGTTGCGGAGAATGATGCCTATGAAGAGGATGAAGGCATATTATACGCTCCAGGCATAGACGATTGACGTAAGTATAAGTTTACTTATGAAAATTTGTTGTTGAACTTTAAACGCGCTTTTTTCAAAACATTGTTTTTCCGGTCGGCCCGGGTCATAACTTTTTTTCTACTGAACCGATTGCTTTCAAATTTTAACAGGCTGTTCTACACACTTATAGTTCTCGTCGGTACTAACGAGAACTTCTTTCACCCCTAACTTTTTATTTTACAACCCTTTCTTTGCTAAAATAAAAGGACTTTTTTTTCAAAGTCCGCCATTTTGTTATTTACCCTTGAAATTTAACTTCAGTAGTTCCGACCAGAATGACATGTCTATAGATTAAGAATAATCAAGAATATTTGATTTCAGATAACATCAAGAGCCAAAATCACCCGGGCCACCCACATGCATTTTTTTTTGAGGTTTCAACTTCGAGTGACAATAATAGTAGTAATAAACTATTAAATTTTTTCAAATAAATTTTTTTTATATTTTCAATATATAAATAAAAACACTCTAAATATTCAAGATAATTCATTTTTATTTTCCTATCAAAAACCACCCTCCAAAGAAGTCATAAAAATAGGCATAAGTTACTAGACTACTACCTTAATTGAAAATTTTCAGATAGGATACCCCTTTCCTTTATTTTACAGGGCAGATGTTGTATCGCATCCAGTCATAAAATGGATGAAAAGTATATGGTTCTTCATATCCCTAAAAATCTTTCTGTGTATACCTACAATATAGTACAATTTTGCAATTTTTGATCCAACGTTCGATACAAGAAGCATTACGTTTGCTTTATTTGGAGTTCTAGCTACTAGCATTGTTTATCACTAGTTTCTATCTATCACTATAGTTCTATCACTATCTGTAACAAGAACTGTCGCCTTTCGTTTATATTTAGATTTTTCCAAAGTAGTGGCATCAATTAAGGCATCAGCATCTCCTACAGCTTCTTTCACATCCACTCCTCCCTTTTCAAGACGAATTTGTCGTTGTTGTATGAGCATTGTTTAATTGCCACTATTTGACAGAAAATCTTCATGTTTACATGTAACTATTTGTGTCATATACTATTATGTTCGCACATTCCCGTTTTTGTGCTCTTCGAATTTGTTCTTGTTCATTAGTTGTAGGACCACCTTAATCTCAAAATATTTACGTGACGAACACAAGATTGGGGTAGCAAAATAATGCTATCACTATCTATCAGACATTGAGACTGTATTTGTTAAAGCTTTTCGAATACTAGAGGGGCAAATATAACTTTTTCTATAGGCAAATATAACTTTTTCTATAAGCAACATGAACAATGAGACCACTTTTGAAAATTTCCTTTAAATTATCATTTTATTGTAAGCTTGTAGTTTAAAGCGTTTCTACAGCTTTTCTCTAATAGTAACTTTCAATGGGAATCCGCAGATTATGCAATTTTCTCAGTACATTATTGCCTTTGTGCAACAGTCTTTAAACAGGGTGTAATCTTAAGTTATAGCAGCAGAAAAACCCAATGAAAAGAAAAAGAGTGATACTTTTCAACAAGCAATCATACATTGTCACAACGAACAGCGATATCAGCGTTTTAAAAAATCCTGGACAATTGTGAAACTTCCTATAACAGTCCTGTTTCCCCCATTTCCGGTCAAAGGCATCCCCGAGTTCTTTCAGATTCTGCATGTTTTTTAATTCCACATGTTTTTTAGAAAGATGGGAGCCAACTTTTGAGGCTAAATTGGTGTAATGACCCTTCAGTTCCAAATGGGAATAGTCTCATTTAGTCTCAAACACTTGATAGTCAAATGAAAAGGGGAAAACTTCTTTTGCGTCACTGAAACCCTTGCATATCTGCAACTATTTATAGCACAAGCAATATTTATATATTTCTAGAAAGCTGAAAAAGAGTTAAATAGTTTTATGCCAAATGTTTAAATCATTTATTAATAATAGAAGCGCTCAAGTCGAAAAATAATAGAACAATACATGGTTTTTCGACTTTGACAGGCTTTTATCAATTTGTAAGTTAATGAATGATATCAAATTTATATTTAAATTGAAGCCCATTTATTTACCTTTCATT
The DNA here is from genome assembly GCA_963978545.1 of Linyphia triangularis. Taxonomy (NCBI): domain Eukaryota; kingdom Metazoa; phylum Arthropoda; class Arachnida; order Araneae; family Linyphiidae; genus Linyphia; species Linyphia triangularis. Next base: position 49,787,992 of record OZ021729.1, on the reverse strand, counting down.
TGAGCTCTATTTGAGCTCAATGCGACTAGCCGTTCGTCGGTAACAGCTGCTCCAGCATTTCTCCAGCGCCCCAGCATTCCAGCACCTAAAAAACCAGGAAGCCGAAGGGGGAGAGTAGGGGACTTTTTGCGGGTTGCCCAGGGCATCAAATAAAGCCCCTATGCAAAATTTCAGCTCAATGGGAATTTATGCAAGGTTTGACCTATTTTTTGCCTAGAATGACTGGGCTATAAACCACTTGAAAATTTTATGCAAGCGTTTGGTAACCAAATAACACATCTAAAATTACTATAACTTCACTGTTTTCATCTCAGAAGCAAGTTCAACATGCAGACAAAATATTAAAACATTCCTACACATTGAGTAGAAAAATTATTTTGTTATTGGTTGATTTGGTGTGGAATTACCCCATAATAAGGTTTACTGAATTGGTTCATACAATGGAAAATGATAAATTCTGAGACACAAGAACCCCAATAAAAGTCATGCTAATGCTAACAAGAGTAGCAAGAAGCATTGAAATTATCAAAAGAATTATAACTATAAATATTAATTCTGCCAGTATCTAAAAATTAAATAGTATTCTATAATGGATTGCAAGGGGGGGGGGGGGGGAATAGTCACATTTCTTACAGAAGTGAAAAAAATCATTTTTGGAGAACCTGTTATTGAATAGCTAATAACTTTTCAAAAATCAGATGTATAAAAACTAATTGAAAGCATTAGTCATATTTTACCATTCATATCTGCCAACATGAGAATTATTTTATTCTGTTTTTAAGGAGGAAAATAAGTATTCAATACCTTATTATTCAAACACCAAAAATAGTAGTAAATAAAATATTAGCAAGCACAAGAAATAGATATTATCCCCAAAAAACAAAAGGATAGAAATGCAATTTTTTAGAATTCTAAACATAAAACTTTTTATAAAAAATTCCTAGCCAGATAGAAAATAATCATTGCTTACAACTCGTTAGTGAAACATTATATTATCACAAAACCTCAGGAAAAATTAGGTTTTTTTATAACATGCAAAAAAATCAATCTTTTTTAAATCATTTTTAATCAGAAATTGTGGTGAAAGTAATGCTTTATCGCGAGTACTTTCTTGCACTAGTGTGAAAAAGTACTTTTTTGCAGGCCTCATGCTCAAATAGTAGTTTTGGTATTGAAATGACATATTTTCAAAAGAAATTTATTGGCTGGAGTGGCCAACATTAATAAATATATGCATTAAAAATATTTTTTGGACGTGTTTATAAAAAATAATATATGCAACACATGGCAAAATACTTTTTTTAAACTTGGTAACTTATTTGACTTGTGCTATCGCACTCGTCAAACAAGCGTTTTACCTCATTTGAAAAAGTATTACTTTCCTCACTAGTTGCATAAATAACTAATTTGCCATGTCTTCTTTGTTGATCAAATTTCTGATTCTAACTGATTAGATATTTAATTAACCTGATAAGAGGTCATACAATAGAAAACTTGCATAAGTCTACAATAAATTCCAAATTTGTTGTCTTATTTATAAAAACACTGGTACAAATGGAGATATTTGCAAAATCAGGCAACATCAATTTTTTTAAAAAAATCTCTCATACCCAGCCCAAAAAGGAAAGGAAACTTGCGAGAAAAAAATTCTCAAAGACTTAAAAAATACGGGTTGAACCTACAATAAAACTTCCCAAAGTCAGTCATTTCAATCATTTTGACAATAACACACAATGGACAATTCCTACGTTTTTTTTTATTCAATTCTAAATGTTCCGAAAAGGGTATAAACACAAAAATGTCTGCTCACTATGCTTTTCCTTTTTTTAATTTACAACCTAAGCTCGCTTGTTAGTTTTGGCGGGGAAAACAACACGTTCGGCTCGAAGCGAATGTAAGGTCACTTTATCTGAAAGAATCAGAAAGAAATTCTTCATAAAGTAATTTTACTTGTTTTTAAAAAATGGAGGAATAGTCCATTATCCATTCTGATTAGAGCACCAAAAACCATTATCAATCTGCAAAAATTTAGTGCAATCCAGATGTTGGAATTTTTTTATTTCCAAAATCGAGCATAGCTAAATAGCAAGCCTTTTAGCGACAGCACCAAAGCTTGATAGAATGCATTTTCCCCAACAATGAGTCTATCTGCCAAGTTTCTGTTTGATTAGATGATGACAAGTGGGTTAATATTCTTATGAAGCACCAATAGAATTTACCCACTACAAAAAATTAAAAAAATCTCAACTAATAAATATAAAGGATTTAAAACACATTTCTACAGCTGTGAATTTTTTATAACTGAAAAAAAATGATATTTACATAAAATTAAGAGGAAATCCTAGTAAGGATTATTCCCAATACTTGCTATGGGGCCAATTCCCAATACTCGCTTAAAAATAGTATCCAATATATTTTATCTTATACAGGGTTCCCACTCAAATTACAGAATGAAAATCAATGACTTTTAAGGACCTAATTAATGTTTTTAAGGACCTTTGAAAATTTGTTTTCAGGCATCATGTCTATATATAAAGGAAGTTCAATAGTATATTCTACCAAAAAAGTTACAAGTTGGTGGATGCGTAATACAAATATGTTGGAAAATTCTGATACGATGGAGATAAGTGGCGGTTAAGCGGGGATAGCAAGTCCGAGTTCTATTTTTATAAATTTTGCAGTTGGCCACACAACATCTGCAAAAATTAAGGACTTTTAAGCACCTCAAAGCCTTTTCAAGCACTTTCAAGGCCTTGAAAACAAGTTCAAAAATATTAAGCACTTTTAATGACTTTCAACGACGGTGGGAACTCTGTTATAGTTGAAATCCTTACATCAATACATATGCAATGGCTCCACCTGGTTTTGTCTTTTGCTATTTTAATTTTCATTTTGTAATAAATAGACATTAAATTAAAGCAATTTTATTAAGTGATCTTTTTGTAATCTTGAAATATGCATAAAATAAATCCACTGATAAGTTAAAAATAGGAATTAAGCTATGGATGCTTTTTTAGCAAATGCTTAAAAACTTTCTTAATAATTCTAAAATCAGAAGGTATGGCTTTACTCTTTTGCTAAAACATTTTGTTACAAAATGTACAAAACCGTTATTTTTGTTTCCTAAGGTTTGTCATTGACCTAAAAGAACAAGTAAGCTAAAAGGAGATAGGTATTTTTCAGATGATATTGGCATAAAATAGCTTTATATTAAAAGTTAATTTAATTTTATAGCAAAAAAGTGTTTTGTGTTAAATTAAACATATCAAGTGATGGAAATCGTAATCATTTTAGCAAAAAAAAATTGTAGCCCAGCTTAAACACTGGTTAAAACCACATTAAATATCAGACTACTGATGTCAGATTACTATCCAAACAGAACTGTGAATGCCAAACATTTAATAATTACCTACAGTACCCAAAACTATTTGTAATTGACAGACTAATAACAGCAGAAGTGGCTGTTGCCCCTCTTTTGGCACCGAATCATTGTCATTAATTAATATGGTAATCTTTACGAGAAAAATTGCTGGTATTAAAAAAAAGTCTCAAACAACTGACAAAATGAGTTTTGTGAATTGTTATAGAGATGTTTCAAATATTAAAATACTGGAACAAAAGTTATAAATTTATTTTTAAGTAATTCAGAATATTTCGTGTATCCATACGGAAAGTACTTTTGAATTTCTCTGCAATTCCTGGTCACTCACACTTTAACATTATTGCATACATAATACTAAACTATTAAAAACTAAATTGAAAGAAATTTATCGCATCTCAGCAGGCAAAAATATTCTTGAATTACTAATAGTATTTCTCTACACTTAAAAAAATTCAGAATGGCAGCGAGGTTCTAACACTTGCACTCTCATTTTTCTCCAGCTTGTGTGGTGATCAAAATTTGAGATACATAATTAAAAACTTTTACTTCTACAATGACCAATTAGCTTTGATATTTTATTACAATCTCATCAAATGAACTGAGGTGTTACATAAGTTGTCACTGTTTAAAAATATAAATATACTTTTAAAAATTAAAATACTGAACTTTCCTTTACTGTTGTGAACTTTTTTTTTTTAAATTAAGCATTTATAAAACTAATAAATAAGAGAAGTTAATATTATGTAAAAGAAATTACAGCAGGCCAACACGGAAAAAGAAATCAGCAGGCAAGAAAAAAAAATATATCTAAATTTACAAATGCATAAATTATAAGAAATTACACAAAAGATAAAAATTTCAGCCATTTAATAAAGTATTTCTTTCATATAAACTCATTAAATTGTCAAATAAATACAAAATTATTTGACGATCAGTTACATTTTTAAAAAAAATCCCAAATTGAATTGTACAACAAAACGCTTCTTTGTAGTCAGCTGGGGCGATTCTGAATTTCCAAAGCAATTCTCCAGAAACAAAAACAATTAAAAAAATATATCATCCCATTATGAATTTCAAGCATCAACTACCTTCTCCCTCAAACGTAAACACACAGCTGTCAAAATTCACCATCCCCCTCAGTCATCCCAAATCGTCACTGCTGCGCGCGCGCAACACAATATGGCGGGACGCACTAATATGGCGTATTTTGTTTACAAGCAAAAGAACCGTCCACATGTCGGGAATAATCGACCCATACAACCCTCACTCCAGACCCCGTCGCCACTGGAAACCATAAAAATGATCACCAGAAACCTGACGATAACATATCAAAAGATAAAATCGGTTATCAGCTAGTTTGAGTGCGAAATTAACGTCGGAAAGGCAGCGAAAATTGCTCCTTCCTGACCAACAGAAACATGGCTGCACACTCGGTTGACAAGCGCTGTCAAGGGCCGTACTTACTCGTCTCCATCGGGACAGATGCCTGTTGTCTCGTCATATTTCGAACAGTAGACATCTGGACTATAGTTGAAGGTCCCATCACGTCTCCTGACAGGTCTTCGCCTGCGCTGGTTCATAAAATGCCAATAGAAGCACGTGAAGGGCTTGTGTTGTGTGCATTTGTGCTGTAGGAATAGTGGACACTGCTCCACGCGGAATTCTTTCAGATACCTGAGGATGAAAGCGTCGTTTAGCCTCCGAATTTAATAAAAAGAACTCGCGCTTCAATCCTTTTTCGAACTGTGGAACAATTTATGCGACTTACGTGTAATGGATGGGTTTCTCGGCTTGCGTTGTTGACGAAACGGACTTGCCTTCCGAACTAGACGGCATTTTGGATTCGGATCGACTCGCGCGCATCCGTTCGCGCAGGTGACGCTGAGCCATACTTTAATTTGGTTGGACAACGCGGATCACATGGCTCCTGCTGTCATTTTCATCAAAACAACAGCTACATGCACGCTGCTCCATCACTTCAAAATCATCTTTGTTTTTGTTGATATTTGTAAGTTTCCAGGAAACTAGTCATCCGATGACTTTTTTTTCCCGAAATTGGCAGTTTAGAGTTTCGTTACAAAAATGATCGATTTGGATTTGTGAATGTCTTGAATTTACATAGCTATGTCGGTAGATTCCGCTTACCCGAAAGGCCTTGACAACAACCACCGACGCATGTTTACAAACAAACGTCTGACGCCATGACAATCAAATTGGACTATAAAATTAAAAAGCAGTTAAATCGTCTCCGATCCTAGGTTCTTTTTTAAGAATGTTTACTTCTTAAAATGCATTATAACAAAAGACAAAATTGGATTGCTAATGTAATAAAAAAATTCTATTGCATAATAATCAATTGAAGTTAGAAACTCCAAATTTCTTTCATAAAAATTGTTCCTTAATTTATTAAATACTCAATTTTTATTTACAACAAAAAGTAACGATAAATGGGAGTACTACCACATAATACACTAAATTTTAAAAAGATAGAAGGATAATGAAGGAAAAAAAAACATTTGCGGTAAATTTCACAAATACTGCATTTGAAAACAGATTGCATAACTTGCAACATTTATAACTTGTGGAATAAAATAAACAAGAGAGATCCAATTTACAAGAAGCATTACTTGGCCCTTTAGGAAATGGCAGCAATTTTATTTGAGAAGGTTTGAAAATATTGTTGAGAATGATACCACAAAATAAATTAGATTATTAAAAACAAAACATACCAGTTTTTAGTGAAACAGACAAACATATAAAGAAAAACTACAATAATTGATTGTGTTACCTATACTTTATAACACAAAAAGTAAAATGAAACTATTTACTGCAGAAACAAAAATTGCATGAAGTTTTAGACAAACACTGTTTTTGTGTTTTGAAAGGAATTATGGATTGCATTATATTTGCAGTGTGATAACAACACGAAAATTAAATAATATCTTGATCAATTTGAACTGCCATTAAAGATGCGCTGAATTATGTGTTATCAAATAAAATAGCAGATGGTAATCAACAACAAAAGCTTAATACAACATCAGGAAAATTGGTGGAGTGGTACCAAGGAAACTAGCACAAACAACAATAAAACACTGAAAACAATTTAGTTTCAAAACCAGGAAATAAACATTCAATTGATGATTTTCCATCTAAACAGGAAGTCAATAAGTAACAAATTGACAGAAGTGGACTGCTTATGGCAATCATTAAGAACATACAAAGTTTTAGCAAATCCAATGTACAAGCAATAATCAATCCCAAGGAAAGGTATCCACGATGCTCTACCTGAAACTATAACCTACAAGCAAAGGTGACCTCTGTCACTGAAAAGCAATTCTGGGGTTTTAAAGTCAACACACCACAACAAATTGAGCGGGAGAAAGTGGGAAGGAAACTTATGGCATATATTACATGAGTACAGCGAATCATGTTTAATCACGGGATTACTAAAGGGTTTTGCAGCATGCTCAGTCCACAGTCACCAGTTTAGCGAATGCAACATAGGACCAGTTGTCGATCGATCCCAAGGTAAAATATCAACTGTGCTCGGCCTGAAGAAACATAACCATGCTAGTTGCCTGAGAGATATTTCAGGAAAAAGTGGGAAGGAAACTTATGGTATATGTTGCATGAATACAGCAAATCATGTTTAATCATGGGATTACTAAAGGGTTTTACAGCAAGTTCGGTCCAAAGTAACCACTTTAGCGAATACAACATAGGACCAGTTGTCGATCGATCCCAAGGTAAAATATCAACTATACTCATCCTGATGAAACATAACCATGTTAGTTGCCTGAGAGATATTTCGGGATTGTGAGGTGACATCCACAAAGATTTTGATGAATAAAATTTAAAAATCCAAAATTAGACTTCAAATTCCATATATGCCATTCCATAGAACCCAACCAATAGATATAGATAGATACAAGTTTTAGACGGCTAACAGCCTTTAAAAAAAATAACTAAATTTTAAAAAAGTAACTGAAGTTACAGGACAGCTTACATTACACATCAATTATATTGAAAACTTTGTTTTTATAAAGTATTATGAGTAATGTGACCAGATTTTTCTATCCCCAGAAACTTCATCAGTTATCCACTTAGTTAGTTTTCTTAAATCTGAAGACATTTTTGTTTTGGTTAGAAGGACATTGACAGGACTCAGTAACGGGAAAGCGGGACATTTGGTCATCAGTACGGCGTGGTGAAAAGTGTGATTGTCCCGCCAAAATCGGGACGTCTGGTCACATTAATAATGAGTCAAAGTATTAAATTATCATACTTAATAAGTTCCACAAAGAATATTTTAATTAAACACTATTTAAAGTAGATCATTAAGCATTTTACTTTTCTGAAAATTGTCATAGGCAGGGAATGTTTCTAATAGCTTACCATATAGTCATTTCAAGTAGATATTAATGCTACTTGAAGTTTTGAGGCATATTTGTTCAAAAAATAATATTTTAAAATAAACTTTCCAGATTTATTCGAAATGTAGATACTAGATCAGAACACATTTTAAGAAGTACCTCAGACAAGCTCAAAGAAACATAAACCATGCCAATTGTCCGAGATATTTCAAGATTATGAGACGGCTCCCACAAAGATTTTGAGTAATAAAATTTTAAAAAATCAGTGATTATTAATAAAAGTTATAAAAAAATCCATAATAATAATTTAATTCTAAAAAAAAAAACTTTATCAAACTTCTCAAAACTGATGTAGGTTATTCAAAATAACAAACTTAACATCATTATTATTGAATATCATTTTAACCAATGAAACATTACTTCCCATCTAGCATCCAAAATGTAGTATTAAACACAAAGTGGGATTCAATCAATAAACCAAAATTATTTTTTAACACTTGATTTATAGCAAACTAATGCCAAAAAGCCAATAGTCATTTCATCACATCTTAATTGGATTATCATTAATCAGTTTGACACTTGAAGACATTTAACATCATGTACAAAAACTCTTTAATTTTATTAGCGAAAATAATAACCAATAACAAGTAAATATTGTTGCTACCACTTGTCCGATTACATAGCCTAAGCTTAGAATCCGTACCACAGTTGGAAGATCAGTAATTTTTCTTGCCAAATACTTTTTTCCTTCGTAGACATACTTTTTTCTTTCATCATACCCATGTTTTTATAATGATGTTTTCTTTTTCCTTCAGTGTAAAATAATTTAATGTTAAGAGCTAGTGTGAAAGCCATCAACACAGAAACCAATTAGTTATCCAATTTATTTTTATAGAAGTTTTCAACACAATTTTATAAGACTATGAATGAAAAATGCATACAGAGAAATACAGGTAACTTTCCTTATTTAATTAACCAGGAAATCCTTAGACAACTTTTTTTTATATCAAGTATATTAGAGAACCCAATATTTGATCTTAATACCTAATTAAATATAAAAAAAAATTATTCATAGCGCTAATTTTTGTTTTTTGAATTAAATTCTAAAACTAACTTAATGAAAGGTGTATTTTTCCTGTTAGAAATAAAGAAGAAAAAACTTACATTAAAAAACATCAAAAGCTTTTGCAACAAAGTAAAGAATATATTCACTCGTCTGAAATAGCAGTCTGAGAAAAATTAAACTGAAACTTATTTTTGAAAACTTAAACGGAACAAAGAACTTATTTGCCATGCTCGCTATCGTAAAGCAAAAGCAACACATGTTTGTTGTGTTCTTGCTTCTGGAGTTACTCACTGCAACCGCGACCAATGAAGTCATCCACAAAATTCGATTTATTTGACAGCGGAGTTCGGCTTTACTTTGGGCTAAAGTATAACATTGCATTCATGTACTAATTAAAAGATAATACAAAATTGTTTTCTGCGCAGACAAATTCCTTGAGCATTAAATTTGTATTTACCTAAGCTACAATTTCCAGAAGCAATTTCAAATTAAACTAGAGGGGTGTGGACAATTGCACAACTTTCAATTATATTACTGATGTGGATTTGTGCCATCTATTTTTAAATTTCCATCATTCGCTTAAAAAAAAATTGTCGGATTGGCGATATTTTTTTGCAATAATTCTTATATGGGTCTTTAAAAAAAGTTTTGAAGGAATTTGTTTTACAACTTTTTACGCCATTAAAGCATTTTTACGGAAATTTCGGAGGAGGGGATGTTAAGAATACATTCAGAGGCAATACCACAGCGATTTTGGTCGTTAGAGCCGTTTCTTAGCAATCATTGGAAAACTGTCTGTGGTCAGCATATAACTCCCTAACAAATTGACCTACGATGTTCAAATTCAGTGTGCGGGTTGGTGATGGCACAGGGACCTACCATTAAGGTTTTTGTCAAAATCGCGCATGCGTATAAGGTATCTGCCATTGAAAAAATCATGTTTTTCATGCTAAGAAACGGCTCTAACAATTTTTTTCAAAATCGACAATCGTTTGACATCGACGACCTAATCAACGATCGTTTTTTCTTCTCACCCACCCCAGTTTCAGTTATAAGAATTATCGAAAAGTATATCGCCAGATTCATCATTTTGGCGGAGTTTTTTTTTTTTTTTTTTTTTTTTTTAAAAAAGAGCTACATAAGATTTATCACAAAAAAAATATTGCCAAACTAGCCATTTTTTCTAAGCGAATATTGAAAATGTAAAAATGGTAAATGACACAAATTGACATCAGTATTATAGTGTAAATGAAACCCTAGTAGCAATCACTGCATGGCGTTTCGTCGGCCAATGATCGGAATTCATCAAAGTCATTGGCGATTCCCCAGACTGATATATAAACACACCCGTATTTCCTCGTCTGCCGATGACCCTAAACTCATCGGGAAAAGATATCTTCCCAACATCAGTGGCCGGTGGAATTTCTGATCATCGTTTTTTTGATCGGCAAAAGTTATCGGAACGACATCGACTGGAGATAAAAAACTTATGTTTCTTTTTCTTGCAATTCCACTGAATTAAGAGGCGATCATTGAATGTATTTCAAATTTAAATCAAGTATACAATTTGCTAAACATTTCGCTTTGGCAATAAGTGAAAAATATTTTAAAAATAAGTGTACGAAAAATTTTAAATGTAAAAATATATTTTGAAAAAATGCAAACCACATAATTATATATTGCTTATCTAATACGTCAATAAAATCCATAAATAAAAGTTTTTATATAGTAAAAAAATATAGGAACAATTTTCTAAAATTAAAAATAAATTCTCCTTTCAATCTCAATATAAAATAAAAATATAGTCCTTGTTTTTAAATCGATTTCATTATAATTTGCTGAACTCATTTTGGTCCGTTTTTTAAACATTTTTTAAGTAAAATAAAAATATGTTTATATGTTTCAAAAAGTTAATCAAATTGGATGTAGTTTTTTAAAAAAAATAAAAATTAAATATATTTTTTTAAATGTCAAAATTATTAAGTAAACTCTTAAATTGCATTTCAAAAAATATCATAAAATTTACTGGTCAGTTAGTTAAAATTTTACAAAATAGATGGCGACACTATTTATTTGACACTGTTATTTTTTTGCTATAATAAATAAATTAATATCATTTTCCCAAATTTATGGAAGATTTGCTATTTTCCGAAAATACCCCATATATAAAAAAAATTTCGGTCAATTTCCTTGCAAAGTCTGTATGATGTAGAGTTTTGTACTACAATACAATTGCTATACCAATAATCACAAGCAACTACAGTCCAGTGGCCATGTCAACGCACTCCGGAGATAATCGTCCTTGGTTCGATCCCAGGGTAATTAATTTAGACGATTCTGGTGTGAGTAATTTGGTAGTGTTATAACTTCGATTTGTACTCTTAAAATGTCACTGGAAATACTACCATATAAGAATTACGCGCTCTGGGTATATATTTTTAGTTTTGCATTATTTTAACTTGTCGTTTTTAATATTCGATACTTACATCTTTATAATTATTTAATGTTTATTAATTGATATTTTCGACAAAATAACGAAAATTGTTTCGATATTTCTTGAGAGCAAAATTTTCCTCGGATAGTGCTCGTAATTTCCCCTTTTCCCTCGGCCTTCGAACTAATTCTTGACGGCTTCTGCTCGAATTCGATCAGTTTCCGGGCATCGGCCAATGGCCGGCCACGGGGACAAAATGGATTAGTTGCCAAGGGAAAGATAAGTTTAGGGTGAGTTTCCGGTGAATCGCCAATCATCGGCAATTCACCTGGGGATGGAATTCCGATCATCGCCCGAGGTAAAATTGCTATTAGGGAAGTTGTGCGATGTTCCATACCCTTAATAGTTTGGGTTGTTCACGTTTTACCGTATGTTCTTGCAATTGATGTAAACTTACCGTGTCCATGCACGTACCACCTCCTCACCCTAATGTATATACATATAGGTAATTAAAAGTAAAAAGTTTTTTAAAAGTGATAATTATTAATATCTACAAAACATAATTTATATCTTCACACATGTTGATTTTATAACATTTAGAAAATTTCTCCTGCGTTTCTTACCAAATGCTGATTTACACGTTTCAAGTCAGCATACCGCAGTTGAGATCAACAGTCATTAGACACTTGACATTAGACATCAATAACTGATGGATTGTTCAAGTTGCTGGCACTGTGTAAACCCAAAGCTGATGGAATTCCAATCAATGGTTAGCAGTCTTTTTTTTCCCGTATTAGATTTATTGGGTTCGGAACACACAATTCTAAAATCTTCAATATTCGATATTTTATCTGAAGATATTCAATATACATTGTAATTTATGCGTTTATTTAACTTTAATAATAACTTTCTGCCGTACTTAAACAGATACTTCGTATTTGAGGCCATTGAATTTAAAAAAAAAATTTATTTGATTTTTGGAAATCCAGAAACTCTGCAAGAAATTTCAGGAGTATCCGCAGAAAGTTGTGTCTTCTCAGAAGTCCAAATTTTATTAATAATAGAAATTGTTTTTTCAACAGCAGCAATTGTTCCCGGCAAACTAAACCTGAATTCCACAATTTTCATAATATCGGCAATTTTAATTGAGTGTTGGTGGAAATGGGTAGAAACCTCCACCCAACACTTTATCTACGGAAACTTCATCAGTTACCCACTCTGATAGTTTTTATTAATTAACGAAGTCTCGAAGAAGAACATTTTTGCTTTGTTTAGGATGACTTTGGCAGGACTATGTAACGGAAATTCAGTCAATGGGAGAGCGATAAGAAAAGCGAGACTGCTCGCCAAGATCGGGACTTCTAGTCACATTAAATTAGTGTTCCAGTCACTGGCAGCGTGCAATTCCACCTAAACATTTCTACTTACTTTTACCACCTAAAAAAAGTGTGTGGGGGGGGGAGGGCCGTATAACGCAAAATAACCAAACTAAAAATGCACTTGAGTTTAAAAAAAAAAAATTTGTTTGTGTAGGGAGAGGTATTATTATTAGAAAAAGATTTTACTAAATTGGACAACTTTCTTGAAAGCTTATGCTAGTGATACTGATACGGGCGCACGAGGTTTTATATACAAAGTTGGCGATTGGTAAATTCATTTTTCATTGAAATTGTACATTCCTTGGAGGGGGTTGGGTTCGTAATTTGGTTATTAGTAAGAAGCCAAAATTGGACCTGAAAGAATTTCAACAATTGTAAGCGGTTTAAGCTATGAATTAAGTAGGAAAAAAACATGTTCTAGGAGTATTTAAGCTCCCTAAAATAAATTTAATAGATATCGAGATTTTGAAGTCGCATATTATTTTTAATAAAATTTATTAACTTTTGTTACTGATAAAGTCTACTTATTTACTGATATAGACAACTTAGCAAACTTTTGAAGATATTTATCATTCAAGTACTGATTAGAAAAGAAAATTGTATTTTATAAATAAAAATATATCTCCTGATATTTACCCTTCAGACATAAAAGTGCCTGTAATTGGTGCCAAAATTAACATTATCGCGGACAAAAATACTAAAAGTTCAAAACATTAGATAACAATGACCTTCCTGATCGGCTCCACTGGACCTAAATACACCCAAAAGTTGAAATAAAAGACATATACATAGCTTTTACGTAAAGAAAATTACTTACTTTGCAGCATCTTTATTAGATTTATTGTTAGCCATCAAACACAGAAACAAAAATGACACATATTTGCTCATTTAATTACCCAACTATTTTATATGAAAGATTATTTTAGATTGTGGAAAAGTTTTATTTCGGAGCATTTAAATGAAGAAGAGTGAATAAATATTTGTCTTGGTTGCATTTGAATTTCTACATAAATCTTTGCTTTCATTATAACTTCACGTGAATGTACACATAATATATATTAAGTGGTGGTATCTGTAGTTACTTTTTTCAATTTAGACAGGTTTCAATATTATTAGGTTCAGTTGCTTTTTATGAGAACGGATGCATGTAAAATTAAGATTGTAGTATAAAACGAACGGAAATCAGAAATCGAAAAGATTTTGGGTTGACAGAGCGAAAAATACCCAATCTATTCAAGGACGCGCTACATTCTAGGAAGAAAAGGAGCAACCGGAAGACTACGGAAGTACACGAGAAGTACGTCATATAAGAGAATAGTACTATCCATAACAACAAAGCAAAAGAATACCATTAGTGGAGTTGAGATGTTCCGAAACACATGAAATATGAAAAAGGGAAAGGCAAAAATAATTAAATTGTCTTATTTGACGTCATATCTTATTGTAAAGGAGATAAATAGGCCACTCTGTTATAAATTGGCAAAAAGGATAAATCAACAAATTACAAAGTAAACTAGTGGTGTGAAACATCGCACAACTTTCAGTTACACTATAATACTGACGTGAATTTGTGTTGTTTACCGTTTGTATATTTTCAGCATTCATTTAGAAAAAATAGTCAGTTTGGTGATATTTTTTGTAATAATTCTTATCTGGGTCTCTAAAAAGGCCTTTTTAGAAAACTTCCGCCAAAATGGTGATTATGGCTATATACTTTTTGATAATTCTTAAATTATCCTTTCTTATAAGTGGAACTGAGGAGAAGAGAAAAAATGGTCGTTTATGAGCTATGCTCAAAGAAACATTCGTTCAAGAAGAACATTCGTTTTTCAACTTTTTACGCCATTAAAGCATTTTTACTGCAATTTCAGAGATGCGGGATGTTTAGAACCCCATAAGAGGCATTACCACAGCGATTTCGATCAAAATTGTTAGAGCCTATTTTTAGCAATCATTGAAAAACATGTTTCTTTCAATGGCAGCTACCTTATGAGCATGCGCGATTTTGACGAAAACCTTAAAGTTAGGTTAGCCACCAATCAATACACCAAATTTAAACATCGTTGGTCAATTTATTCAGGAGTTATGCTGACCACAGAGACAGACAATATTTCTCGATCACTTTTTTGAAATCAGGAAATTCTAAAACTTGGAAAAATGCAAAAACAAAAAAAAATCGTAATTTTTTTTTACCGAATGCTATACTTTCATTACCCCATATGTATATATATGGGTAATTGAAAGAAAAAAGACTTGATAATTTAAATCATGGAAAATCTAAATTTTTTTTAACGAAATCTATTGAAAATCTAAAGAACACACGTCTTTAAATTAAACTGATGGTGTTGTTCTATGCAATGGCGGATCCAGCCAGGGGGCGCGTACCCCTCCCTCAGCTTGAGTATATATATATATATATATATATATATATATATATCTTTTTAAATAAGTTCACACAACAAACATATTTCGATCTTCATCTAATTTCCGGGGGGGGGGGGGGGATGGGAAAAGCTTATTTTTGGATCAAGAGGTTCTTTTTAAAGCCTTAATTCTAACTTCTCATTCAAACGGACGTTGAAAGATTGTTCAAGCATTCAAACCTCCACCCCCTTGATCTTGAAGACATTTCATGACACTTCAAAACACATCTCTTTCTGTTAAAAGTATTCTGGGATCGAATTATCAATAAATATTCTTCCCGTCCTTAAGGACCAAAGATACCTTTTTCTGTTGGCTGGGAGGAAAAGATTTTTACAGGGGGGGGGGGGGGGGCAATAACTGACTATTTGGGTTACCCTCCCTCCTCGGAAATTGTCACCTTCATTCAGCTGGACATGGTAATTGGCTAAACTTTAAAGTTTTGATAGAAAGGAAGAGAAAGGTTGTTTATAAACTGCATAAGAACTCGTCCAGTTCTAGCTCGGGCTTCTAAATAAGCGCCATGTTTGTCGCCATCAAATTAAAAATCCTCCTTTGCAACACCACAGTGGAAAGGTATGCCAAGTTTTTACAAGAAATAGACTTTCAAACAGTTTTGTAAAAAGTATTATCCGTGTTAAAGTAGCAGTACTCAGTGGGTGCCCACGGGAAGCAGGAAGATCTACTTTTTTTCAGTGATTATTTCGGGGGGGGGGGGGGGGGGTCTTGTTTTACGATACTATATAATGTCAAATTTTATCATTGGACTTTTTCATTTAATTTTATCATTATACTTTTTTTTATGTGTAAGTATACTACTATTGGCAATAGAGACTTCGAAACTGGAATTTATTTTGTAATAACTGATCAATAATTAAATTGTATTTGTTTCTATTGCCTTATTAAAAATATTGCTTATAATTATTAGTAAAACATTCTCTTTGGAAAACAATTTTTCCCTACATACTTTAGATTACTCGAGTAGCTATGAATTATCCAGTAAAACTACGTATTTTTACTTATTAAGCTCACTGCATAAATATTTTATGAATGTTAAATTTTGATGTATAATTACTGATTTCCCAGTTTGATGTAAGTATAATGTAAGGTTTATACGTAGTTATAGTTAGTCACAAATAAAAGTAGCAAGTTCCCGCTTTCATTTTGGAATTGCTTCAGTATAATCGATACCTCCGGAAAAGTAGCTCGCTAAAATGTTCAATATGTATGGTACATTTTTAATACAATTTTTTTACTAAATAAAATAGTAAATGAAAAAACAAAAGGACAGTGTTAACCACCCTACGCTAAGCTATCAAGTCGGAGATGTGACGAATGAGGAGGGGGGTCAATCAATGGATATGGATGATCTTGAAACATATTTTTTGAACACTGCTTAGATTTTGATTTTTTTTTTCAAACTTTTTTTAAATATTTAATTTCGTCCTGACTAGGGCACAGCAAATTGTTGCGTCCCCCCCCCCCCTCAGGAAAATCCTGGATTCGCCAGTCGCCACTGGTTCTAAGGCTCGATTTATTTTGTTTTCAAAATTATATTGTGCGTATTTTAATCATAAACAAATATAATGTGATATTTATTTGGACTCCACGAAAATTAGCAAACTGCTAATTATCTGTAAAACAAGTCTATATTCTCTTAAAATTGCAAAAATACTATTTTATATTCCTATCAACTGCACAAATTGGACTATACAATTTTTTTTAAAAAAATGCAGTGAATTATAACAAGTGTAAAGTGATATACGCTCACAACACTTAAAGAAGCTGTCAGGGAGGTTAATTTAAATTCAAGTAATTGTTAAAATTAAGGTTTGGAAAAAAACTAGCAGCCTTGCACATCCTTCAATTGTGATCTGCACCACCTTGAAAATAAACTTAAGAGTCCATGCATAAAACTACTACAATAAGAATTTTTTTAAAAAAAAAGGATATTAACTAAAATGTCCAAATTATATTTCACAATTTGTTATTTCAATAAAAATTGTAAAAATATACTTTAAAATGTGATGAATAAAAAAAAAAAAAACTCCCCAGCTATCCCTTTTGGAAATATGATGAGCAAATGAAATTTCTTATAAATTGAAATTCCTTAAATTCTCTGACAACAGTTAATTGCAAACAAAGTCAATGGAGATTTTATCGGATGATAGAAATTTTGCAATGAAGAGTAAGCAACTGCAGATATCTTGAAAAAAGTTTTCAGTATGCGATGGCTATCCTGCTAGTTTTTACTTTCAAGTATTCATATGTGTATATCGGGTAATGAAAGTATGGCATTAGGTGAAAAAAAATGATATTTTTCCATCTTTTGGAACATAGATTTCAAAAAAGTGGCCTAGAAGAAATGTATGTTTTTGTGTACGTGGTCAGCATAACTCCCGATGTTCAAATTTGGAGTGCAGGTTGGTGGTGGCCATGGGATCTACCATTAAGGTTTTCATCAAAAATTGTACATGCGCATAAGATTGAAATCATAAAATATCATGTTTTCCATAATTGCACAAAAACGGTTTTAACAATTTTGATTAAAATCTTTGTGCCAATGCTTGTTAAGGTGTTCTAATCGTCTCTACCTTAGAAATTTCAGTTGAAATGCGATAAAAAGTTGAAAACGAGTGCCTTTAATACAGAGCTCTCTGCTCTTGAGCATCATCCATCAACGATTGACTTTTTTTCTGTTTCACGCATAAGGACAAGGTAATGTCTATCGAATAAACATTGAAATTTCTCCATCATGGCTGATATTTATTTGCCATTGTAAAAATTATTACCAAAAGTATCGGCAAACTGGCCATTTTTATTAAAATGAATAAATATATGAAAATGGTATACAACACTATAAATTTTATTGCAATGACGAATTTTCTAGAGTAATTGAAAGTTGCGAGACGTTCCACACCCCAAATTTTTATGTGTGCTCGTAAAGTGAAAAAGGGATGCTTGATATTTTGGGAGACTCAATTTCACATTGTTTCACTTACAACCCCATTGAAAAAAAAATTTAATTCTTATACTTCATAACAATTTTTAAAAAATAAAAAGGGGGGGGGGGCATTTTTTGGCGGTGGGGCTCAAACATACATTATTTTGCCACTGACCAAAGGTACTGAAGTTCACAATATGCATCGTCACGAATGTGCCTTTCTTCTTGAAATTTACAATATTAAAAATTCACAGAATAAAACCTGTGAGGGAAACATTATCGAGAATTTACTATAAATGCATTTGAACATGAAATTAATTTCAATAATATATCTAACATTTTTACAAAATTAAAAGGAAGTAAATTTTAACCAATTAAAATTATATGAACACAAATTATTAAATTTAGAATAGCAGCTTTCCATTTATTTTGGTACAAATAACATAAAAAAAAACTTTACTGTAGGGAAAGTTTTTAATTCAGTGAGTTTGTATGGCACAAGAGCTAAGCTAATTGTGGCAGTGCTGCACCTACTTTAATTAGGTATTGGTTGGTGGTCTTTTTGAGTGAGATCTACAGCCTTCTGCTGTTACGAGATTTACTGGATCAGTGAAAGCCCCGCATTTGTTAGCCGAGTATTCTGCAAAATCCATGGGGGTATCCATATTTTCAGGTTGAACCAGTGGCAAGCAATTGAAACAAATATTGTGTTAGCCACTATGTAAAACCACCATATAGTCATCATATTTTTTAATTAATAACATCATATAAAGTATATCCTTATTTAAAAGGTCCCAAATCTAAATTGCGTTTTAAAATGCACATTTTTATTCTTCTGCAAAAAATTCTCCTTTTACAATGATTGACTTTAATGGTAGTTGAATTTTGGGACATTTAATTGGATAAAATTACTTTCTAAGAAAGGATCATAAGTGTAAACAAACAGATTTCTAAAAACCTGGATGTAAACCTCTAATTTATGAAAGCTAACTGTAGGTTTTAATACCAGTTTTCTCCTGAAAATTCCTTTTAATGTATATTTCAGAATTTTTGTAATTTTTACAAAAGAACAAAGTAACACTGAATTAAGCCAACCTTTTGAAAAATACATATATATAACGGATTTAGAAAAACTGTATTTACTTTAGCTTCCGGTTACATAAAAAAAAAACTGCACATTTTTCTCACTACATACATACTACTTCTATGCATTTGTACAAGTTAAAGGAAATCAGTGAATTAAATTTGCTGTCATTGTAAGAAATAATTTAAATTTTTGAATTATCACAGTTTAAAAATTGAATTGCACTATCAATATGATGAATAGCAAGACAAAATTAATGTATTACTTGAAATTTTTTTTTTTGAATAATACACAAACCTTGTGTTAAAAAAGGTGATACAATCAATTTTGTTCCCACAAAAACAGACATGGAACAGCTGCCACCCCACCCCCCCAATAAAAAAAACAGAACTTACATAAAAGCAATGAAAACCTGTAAAAAAACTCATTTTTTTAAAGAAAATGCCATAAGTCAAACAACTTTAAACAATTAAATTATATAGGCAAACAGGTTAATCTAATTAAACCTAATTTTCTTATTACATTAAAAAAAAACTAAAATTTTGTTCTAAAGAACTGAAATTAGATTTTCCGCTGAACTGCAGCATCTCTGAAAAAAATCAAGAATCAAAAATTTAGAACTTTCAGCATAAAAGAAGCTGACCTAAAAATCAATCAATGAATACAATTACAGAACTATAATAACTTTTAGTAAAGTCCATTTATTTCAATAAAAAACATGAATAAAATGAATGCTTTATTTACTAACAACACAAAGATTGGTATCATCATAAAATAATTCACTATTAATTAATACAATTAAAAATTTAACAGATATTGTAAATCATTCAAACATGTCAAATAGTATCGTCAGCCACAGCAGTCTATTTGAAGTTCTAGCACAGAATCTGAAAGAAATTATTAAAATTCTCACATTAAGTTACTATGAAACACAGTATACAATAAACATAGAATGGCTTAAAAAAAAAAGTCAAAACTTTAAACAATTATACTATGTTGACAAACAGGTGAATACAATTTGATTAAGTTTAACATTTTTTTTTTAAACTACATTCAATGTACTGAAATTAGTGTTTCCACTGATCTGTATTATGTTTGACAAAAACTGATTAAATGTCATTAACTGCAACTTCAGATTATTCTATGTAACTTTAGTTTGGACACACATTAAAAAACCTGATTCTAACAGAATGTAACTATCTTTAAAAGTGTAAAGTTGTAGTAAAATCCCAAAGTAAGACTAACACTCGGGATGTGAAGGATATAAATAAAATATATCCCCCCCCCCCCCGAAAAAAAAACTATTTTAAATTCTTTTATTTAAAAATAAAATACTTTTGTTTACTGAAATTTTTACAATGATTAGAACATATTAAGAGATTTTAAAGGAAAAAATAATGCGTTTATTTTGCTATTGACAAATAAGAATATATTTTTTACGTCAAAAATATGGTTTTACTTGTTGGACATTTTATTATAGTTCATTTCAAACGTTTTATGATGATTCTTTAATTTTCAGTAAAGAGGTCAAGTAAAATAATTAAGAGTCAAACTAAAACAATACCATAAATAACATAATATAAAAGAGCTGAGAAATCTACGATTTAGGAGAAAAAATATATGTATACCTGATCATATGTACTTTTTCTTTACACACTGTTGCACATTAAAAGCTGGAATTGATTTCAAGTTCTGTAAAAATAATTGTTTTTTAGCTAAAGTAAACAGCTTCAATACATTCAATGAGTCAAATGCTTAGCATAAAAATAAGTAAAAAAAATTACATTCCAAAAATATGAATAAAACTATTGCACTAAAATAAGTTCTTAACACACACTTCGAATGCAAAATAAACATATTTTAGTGAAATAATTACACTTCAATTATTATTCTACATGAGTGCTTAGGAAATATAAATCATTGTAACAATACTTTTATAGATATTTTTTTATTAGAATTTAGATGTAATTTTAAAGTTTATTCTTTCATACACATAAATCTTTCAATTTTTGAATCCCTGAAAAATAATTGAATTCGAATAAAATATAACTTTCCAATGTAAAATCTTACACGAATGCAAAATGTACAGAAAATTGGTAACCTGGTTATTTACAATAATTTTGGATTCCATCTACTGGATTACAAGTCACTTTTAGTTGGTGCAGCAAAATCCAAACTTATCAAAAACAATATTTCACAAATTTCTTTCACTTCTAGATGATAAACACATAGCAATATAATGTAAAATTTTAATTTAACATAAATTATTTTACAATAAATTATTTTAACAGGTTAACCCTGTGTTCCAAAGTGCCCTGGATAGGACACATAAATGCAACTGTACTACCCTTGAACAACACTCTTTCTATATTTTTTTGGAAATTATAATTTTGCAAACCGGTAATAGTCAAAGCATTTCATTTAAGCAATTTAATACATTATGTAGGAAGTGGATAGTAATTACTTCTGATCTAGATTGATTTCTATTTGCTTGGGGCCAAGAAAAAACAGGTATTTAGGCTTTGAAGTCTATTGTCATTGAACAATAAAGTTTCAAATGGAATAAATCAGTAAAATATATTCCCTACAGATATACATATGTAGTTACAGAAATATAACCATATATACTTGCAACTTTATTCCTTTAGAATTCTAGCTGTTAAACTTGTAAATTTGTTTAACTTTTTCCTGCGATGTTTGTTTTTAACAGAGTTCAAAAGCGAAATGCTTAAATTGCAATAGCATGCATCGCAACCATAACCTAATGGTTTTGGCAGTTCACTTCAACATATCTAAACATCAACTTTCAATACTAGAGCAGGATTGATTTTCACCTCAGTTGTTGTTCACCTCAGTTGTTCAGTTCACCTCAGTTGTTGTTCGTCATACTTTTGACTCAGTGTTTTTTGCCATTTCGGATTCACTTTTGTTTAAATTTAAGTGAAAAAAAAATGTACCACTATATAACTTATTTTTATCATTAATACTAAAATCCAATTCAGAAATATTAATTTCTCATGATTTTCCAAAGTTGCCAGCAGTGACTTGTTTTTCCAAATGAACGATTCATTTGTAAAGAGCAATTTTTTGGTGGATAAAAATACAACGCTTTAAGTTAACATTGAATCTGAAATAACTTACAGGATCTTCTGTGTAGAGCACCAGAAATTCTTCTCACTTTAATTGCCAACTAGCTTAAGAAACACAAGCTGCAATAAAATGGAGATAAGGGGGACTGCAATGGTGAACCAAATTTTCTGCAATATAAATACATGCATTGAATATATTATTGTGGTTTTAAATTATGAAATATTTTGCCACTTTGTCAATATAAATTTTTTATTTCACAAACAATTAAATATCAACAAAATCACTTGGTAAACACTAATATTACAGCTCTACCACAATAAAAGGAAATCTATTTTCAATGCTACAATACAATAGGAGCTTTTTGAAAATTGGCATGATTTTGTTTACAAAGTTAATAGTTTAAATTATAAAATATTAGCTTCCTTTTTAAATTAATACAGAAAATTTAATCAAACACTTACTGGGTACTCTTCCGTTAGACGGGTACCAGTTGGTACCAAGTTTAAATGTTTACATGATGCATAAATGTTATAGGGTTGCTATAACAAACAATGAATATATTCATTGTTTGTTATAGCAACCCTATAACTGTTTGTTATAGCAACCCTATAACGGTTTGTTATAGGAAATATATAAATGATTCGAAGGTTACAAGTTTGAATGAGATATTGCTGCAATTTGGCGATTTTTATCCGATACCCGTCTAAAGGATGAGTACCCACCTACTATTTACATAACTAGACATTTCTTAACAACTTAAACAATAAATGTATTTGCAAATTTTAATTAATCCCAAGCCTTCCATTTAATTAAATAGGTTTAAGCAATCAATTAATGCATAAATTCTTAGTTTAAGTAGAAGGGTTGGTGCTATTTTGATAAGTTGGTGTCAAGGCTTAAACATGACCAATTCAATATGGTGCCCAATTCAAAATTTATAACATGGTGGGATATTCAAAAAGGCTGTTCATATAGTCAACTCACTATAAATCGAAGTCTCATAAGTCGAATATTCTTTTATTTCGAAGTTTTCATTCGGTCCCAAGAATATGCCTTGAATATAAAAAAAACATCCAAGTGAATTCCAATAACTCGAAGAATTTGGCCAGTCCTTTGAACTTCAGGTTATCGCGAGTTGACTGTATTACACAACAACTGAAAACCCACAAGAAATAGGTTTGCTAATAGTACGAAACTCTATCGTCTAGGAACTGGCACCATATTCACTTGACAATATTTCCACATTAAATATGAATAGACCGATTTATGAAAGAGCCAGCAACTGTGAAGCTTTAGCATTCTTACCTCATCCAGAAAAAATGTATCCTCTCTAGTTCTATACATGGGCGAGTTGGTAATCATAGAAATCATTGACGCTAATTACATTCTAACTGCCTACTCGATTGATTGAAGCTGAAATACAACTGAAAAATATGTATGGTTACTATAAAACTGTGCAGAGAGCGAGATTTATGAATTAGCATTCGAAGATAGCAAACCATGTGGCTACACCTAGAAACTACTGGTTGAAAAAACCTTCATTGACTTTAAGGTAAGAGTAGGGAATAAGTTTAAGGAATGTGTTTTTAAAATGTGGAGAGCAGTAAAATATACACATTGATTATGGGTTGTTTGAAAATGTATGGTAAAATATCAAACTAGTTATTTTTCAATCAATTGTATATACACTCTGAAACTTAAGTATTAAGTGACCTAAAATTCTGTTAGATTACTATTTAAAGTTGTTATAAAACTGTTTAGAGAGTGAGATTAAAGAATTATGATACGAAGAAATTTAAAGTGAATCAGTTCCAATTCAATATAGAAGTTTCAGTTAATGTACAAACTAACAAAATTGACTACACACTTTAAAAATCAGAACGGGAGAGTTTCAATGCATTATAAACAAGATGTAATTGAATATTTCACTCACTTATATATTGTATCCAAATTGTTCTGGATGAGATGGATACGTTTCGTCAAAACAACACAACCGCCGTATACAATTCCCGCCTTTTTCTTAGCTTCTTTGCAGCAGAAACAGATATTGCTCTATGACGTACTTCTCGTGTACTTCCGTAGTCTTCCGGTTGCTCCTCAAACAAAATACTTCCTAGAATCTGTAAATTCCATCTATTCAATTCACAAGATGTTTGCATTAAAAGAACAACTCTACGTTGAATATCCAACGTCGAAGCGCATGTTGCGTAATGGTAAGTGAGTGGCAACGGTTACGAAGTGCAAGCAGGGAGTTGCCATGAAGACGCTGGTGGTAGTTCTAAAAAGAATATCTGTTGTTCTAAAAATAATAATATCTGTTCGCATTCGAAGGATTTGGGTGACGGTTGATATTTGTCAAATAAATGTGCTCGTCGTAAAACTGTGGAGTTATTTATTGATAGTTATCCATACATGCGAAGTTTCGAACCTGATCTACTTGGTTTTTAATTCAACAGCACAATAAAAAACAGTTTATAGAGAAGAGAATTTTTAGTATCTCCTTTAAAACCCCACGTACTCTACCTAGATTAGATAATATTTTAAATCGAACTTTTATAATCAAGAAATTTAGATCAGTATTTTAGTAATCATCAATTAGCAGTAAAGCCACATTAAAAACTGTATTAGGGACTTCAGATTAAAAAAATGTGTTTTTGAAAATACAGTTTCAAAATAAAAATTTTGTAACACACTATTCCAAGTTCAATTTAAAAAAAAAAAAAAAAAAAAAAACCGATTATAGCTTCTATTTTAGAGGTATTTCAACTAACTTTTTACTTTAGTTCCAAAAAGATATCCAAAACTTAGAAGCATATAACATTTTGAAAATTTACTATTTAAGATAAAAATATCTCTCACTTGGTCTGACCTCAAATATTCATTACAGAAGGCGCAAGGGAGTGCACTTGCATTCCCTTGACTTTTGAAAATAACAAAAAAGTGGAGAAAAGCGGTCGAAATTAGAAGAAACTACGAAGTCGTGTGCCGTGTAGCATCCCAGGTAGCACAGCAATATTGGCCAATGTCGGAAACCGGAGCTCTGGAAGATTGGCCAATCCTGGGTAATGTCGGAACGGCCAGCACCGAACGGCTAACATTTTTGCAATATTGGCCAATATCGCAGTGCGGTTTTGGCCGATCTCGAGGAGCAGTTTTGGCCGATATCGATGCGTAGTTTTGGCCGATCTCGAGGAGTAGTTTTGGCCAGTATTGATGTGCAATCTTGGGCAATATCGATGAGCATTGGTTTAAACCAAATGTTTTTCTTTTCCCTCAGAAAAACGAAATATTTTTTTTTAAAGAATAATTTAAAATTGTATTTTTATTTATAATTAGATTTTTTAAATTATTTGATGTTGTAGATGACTTCTATTTTTAGCTGAAATACAATATGTTCTAATGTATTTTAAAATAAATCTTCCAATTAAAAACTATTGAAGTTTTTATAAGTATCAAATGAACCGAAGAGCAATATTCTATGTATTATGTAGTAAACAATTACTATTGTATATATTGAATTTAAAAAATAGTACCTCTAAATAAAATATTAAAATTTAATATGATTTGAATGTCCCCATAAATAGCAACAATTGTTTATTTACTTAGTTCAAATTACTTTCAAAAGGAATATTCATTGTTTATAAAACATAAATTATTCTTGTTTATGCTAAATTTTATTTATAAATATGTATACATGTAATTAGAAAAGGATAAAAAAAAGACCTCTGTTTAAACCAAAAAAACATGTTTTTTTCCCAACCCTGAAAGAGCAATTTTAGCTACTATTTTTTTATTATATCACAGAGCAGTTTAGGGTAGATTTGCCACTCAACATATCTGAACTTTCTTTTTAGTGGAAGAAGTGGTTGCAAATGATAATTCTTATATGCGTTTAGATTCAATTTTGAGCTGTTCAATGTTTAATAACACATTGTTGCCCAAAAACCCTTAATAATTTGTTAAGTTATACTTAAACATTTGTAAAATAATGTTTTCAACTCCCCTACCAAAAAAACAACATTTAGATAACAAAATGTCTGACATTCAAGGATTTAGAAAGATACATGCAATTTTAAACTAGAAAACTAACAGTAGAATTTAAAATCCCTATTGGTCAATCAATACTCATTGAACTTTTTATGCTAAGGTTTCATAAAAATAGAAGGTTGAATTTTAAACTTGTGAAGTATATTTTTTCTGCACCGATCAACTTCATTTATGAAGTCCCTTTTCATTTTTAAAACATAATTTTTCTCTATGCATTAAGAATCAAATAGATAGTAAATAAATCTCATTTTAATGCTTTAGTTCATTCACTTCAATCATAATATTGTAAAAGCAATAAAGTGAATTAAATTGCAGACCCCCCCCCCCCCCCATTGAAAAAGTTTTCATCCAAAAATTATTTGACAAAAACATCTATTATTTTAAAAAATCCACAATAATATTTACATGAATACCTCGTATAATGAATAATTTTTCATACTTTCATTCCTATTTTAATTGCTTTTTAATGACCGATAATTGAAACCCAATATAATTTAATTGATATTTTATGGCTTAAAAACCATGCACTCTTAAATTAATTGTCACTTTCTGCAGTGCATATTTATAATAAAAACATAAATTTAATACAAGCTGTTTATTATAATACATATTTTATTTTACATATTTTATCTTCCTTTGAAGTTTCTACCTCGGCGAAGAAAACGAACCTGAAATATAAAATTATTCATTTCTGTTTTCATTAAGATTACATTAAAATTTAAAAATCAAATTATTGCATCAAACTTTTTCTAGTCTTTAGCTCTTTTTATTTTATCCAAACTCTTTTTGTTAAGGAACTGGAATTTGTTATCAATAAAAGAAATCATGCAGTGCAGCATTTACTGCCCATTAAAAAATAAAAAAAATTGCAAAATGAAAAACACAATTTTACACAAAAGCATAAGATTATTAACATTTTGTTAAATTGTTATATCAGAAAACATTTTCTACTAACATTTAAGAAAATAATTTTAAACTGGTATTTAAATTTCAATCGTATATACTGAGCTTGTATGAATTTAATTTATATAAAGTTCTCTGCAAATACGTTTGCACCAACCTCAACCAAGCACACAAAAAACTATCAATCACGAAATAAATGCTAATTCTGTTTGTTTTTTTATAAACTCGTTCATTTTTCTTTAGCCGTTTAAAATTGTAATAAATAATTTATAAGAGAGAAAAATCTCTTTTAAACTGTTAAATTAACCACCAAATAAAATCAAAATAAATAGTAAAAAGTGTTGTTGAAAAGTCTGTGATAAAATACACTGTTGCACTTGAAAAGTTATAGGAACTAATTTAGAACATAGTGTTTTTGTTGTTTTTTCTACTGAACTAATTTTTCAATTATAAGCATATGACAAAGGTGATTTGTTCAAAATTGTTTAAAGAAACAGATAATTTTTTTTTATTTGAAAGACCAGAGATTCTCCATTGCTTATTATATTTTAAAATATAAATTATTGTAACATCAAATTGAAATTGCTTGGATCGTTACCTAATTGATTATCATATATTCTTACCTGGTAGAGGAAGTTTTCACGCTTTTTGGTTCACAAACAAGTTTTTGCTCGTTTTTTTGTGGGATTCCAAAGAAGGGGGATCGTCTTTGAAACGGGCTCTGGAATATTAGTTCGGCTTTTCTTGGTTAATAAATTTTCATCTTCTGAAGAATCACTCCCAATTGAACGAGCAAGCTCAGCTTTATCTTATGCCTGTTAAAATGAATCTAAATAGGAAAATTATGGATATATGCTATCTCAAACTAGTTGCAAAACTTTATATACAATTTATTTATACAATTAAATATCTTATTTAAAGCACTTTTAATATAACTCACTAAAAAACCAATCTTCAGTTTGAGAAATTAAAATAGAATATTATTTAAATCTGTTAATAAATATCTGTTATTCATTTCCACCATTTC
This sequence comes from Linyphia triangularis, assembly GCA_963978545.1. Classification (NCBI taxonomy): domain Eukaryota; kingdom Metazoa; phylum Arthropoda; class Arachnida; order Araneae; family Linyphiidae; genus Linyphia; species Linyphia triangularis. The sequence continues at coordinate 49,759,842 of OZ021729.1, read as the reverse complement.
AAAAATCTACACCATCAAAACTTGAACTGATAAGTAGATCAATGACTTATGAAACATTATTTGTGATACTTTGAATTATTTGTATATACCCTATACAAAAATTGTAATTTAATTACTGTATGTACAATAGATTTTAAAATTAAATGTTTGCCATGTTATACTTGAGGGCATATATTCTTTAATCATGTTCATTCCCCCCTTCCCCATTTGTTGCAAACTACCAAAGACAACTTTTGTCTGAGATGAACCAAGATGCATTGGCGGCTTCAAGGGGGGGCCATGGCCCCCTCCTTGAAGGGTTCCCTCTTCCTCCCTAGCCCTTTCAAATATCCCAAAACTCTTTGAGAATTTCCAGTTTAAAAAACGGTGAAAATACAGATTTTTAAGCACAATTTCATTAACGTAAATTTTTTCTTTACAGTACAAAGAATTATAGCCCCCCCCCCAAAAAAACCCCCCTGGTTTTAAATATATTTACGTACACAACACACGACACAATACCCGGTACACAACATAAGTACACAGGTAGTGACCATCCCCCTCCTAAACGACGATTTCCTTTTTCCCGGGGGCCTCTGCCCCTTTTTGGAACAACCATGCTCTTCTAAGCAACCATGGCGCCGAGGGTAATTTCAACACGTGATGTCTGGACTAGTGTGTGACTTTTGTCACTTGGGCATGGAATCGGTAGTGTGTTATTGTTATAACTAGTTTAGACAGGCCATTTATTGTGAAAATATCTGTTGAACTAGCAACACTTTTATTCGTTGCTTAAAGATTTCGTGATCATTTTACCTCGAGTAATTAGTGACGAATATCTACAATATGTCTTCAAAAAGAAAAAATGAGAGCATTTTTAAATACTTCTCTAAAAAGAAATACTCAAATACCAGAAGAGTATTTTAGAATCTCGGTTTACATACCTTTATTGGATAATATAATTGAAAACCTAATAGGAAGATTTCCAAAAGAAAATTTGGATTGTTTTGGCTTTCGATTACTGATTCCAACCTCCGATATGGAAAAGCCAACAGAATCAGAAAGCAACGAGCTTTAAAACTTATTAAAGAAGTTCATACCAATTTTAGGACTGACACAAATGAGTGTTATTCTGATTGAAAGTGAGCTAGCACTATGGAGAGAGAAATGGAAAAAAGAAGAATAGCTCCCCACTTCTGCCATAGATACAATGAGAGCTTGTGACAAATATGTATATCCTACTATTTACGAGTTACTTAAAATTTTGGCAACACTACCAGTTAGCGTTGCCTCTGCTGAAGAAGCTTGATGAAGTTGCTGATGAAGTTTCTCTACCCTTCGACGCTTGAAAACGTGGCTAAGAGCTAGAATGGGGGAAGAAAGGTTAGCAGGACTTAGCTTGTTGCATACTCACAGAGACATAAACATTGATGTGAGCTGTGTCATAGGCAGATTTGCCAAAACAAAGCAGAGGAAATTGGATTTTGTTCTTTAGGCTTTCAAAGAGTAAAGAAGTGTGATTGTAAAACAATTATTAACTATTTTTATTTTTTTGTAATTTCTTTGTTTTACTCTTTTCTTATTTTTCAGGAGAGCAATTCAAGCTTAAATTAACTTTTTTAATTCTGCATCAAATGAAAATTACTAATTTAGAAAACTCTACACTTATCATTGCAATCAAACATTTAATCAGCAGTTAGTTTATTATAATTAGGTACATAGTGCATACATTTTACGAACTTAAGTTTAAAATGGCCCCCCCTGAAAAATGAACCTAGGGCCGCCTTTGCCAAGATGAAGGAATTACTTCTACGGGTTCTCCATTTCCATCAATGACCCTACAACAGTATATTTCTTTATTTTAAACTGAACAGAATAACAAATTAACTATTGAAAGGCCATACTGGCATTTTACTGCCAAGGGAAGGAAGGCTACAACTATTACACTTTTCATTCCAAGACAGAAAATAGCACTAACAATAATACTTGATTACAATATTTGATGTTTACTTTTCAAATGGAAAGTCTTTTCTTTAAATGAACAAAACATTTTTATTTTATAAAAACAACATCTTTGCATAGTGTGTTTAAATTAACACAAATGAAGTTAGGCATTAAAAATATATTTTTGTAGATATTTCAAAAATTTCCATTCATTGCTCTTTTCTGAGAAATCAATAATTGCACAAGACAGACCTTTTAAATAGGAGAATGTACATATACAGTAAAACCCTGTTAACGCTAAGTCGATCTGGCCACTGAAATTGTTCGCTTTAACCGAATTTTGTGTTAAATAAATTAACGTTAAGTTTTAAGTACGGAGAACTGCTTTTCCTTCGCATTAAATGTGATTTTATGCTAAGCAATTTTGCGTTAACAGGGTTTGCTGTATTTTTTCAAAAATAGGAAGCATAATAACATTAGTTATACATATTGTTAAAATTGACATTTTCTAGAACATTTACTTTTTATGCAAAGCGGTTGATTGAGATAATGCACCCTATTCCACACCACCTTTGAGATTGAGTAATAGACGTGTTTTAATTTAATGTGGTTTCCTCAATATGCCCAATTCACAATATATTCTATTAACAGAGCTAATCATGGAGCTTGGATATTGAATTTTATAAGCAATATAAACTAACGATAACAAATATGATAAATAGGAAGACAAACTAGAATGTAACATGTAGTATAAGTATTTCAATGATGAGCATAATTTGAAACAAGCAATGGAGGGGTAGGGGGGAATGGCTAAATGAGTATTAGTTTGCATCCGTGTATGGATGAGATAAAAGCTGAAAATCTTGTTTATATTTTAAACAGCAGCATTAAATAAATAATTGAAACCAACTCGATTCCTAATCAAGTTTAATGTGAATATCAATCACCTTTGTCAACATCGCTTTGTAGATCAAACCAAGTCGGCAATCAAGTATCGTTGAAATTAACTAAAACCAACTTAAACCAATAATGTAATACGTAGATACCCCATGAAATCGACAAATTATTGTGACAACACTTACCAGTAATAAGTTTTCGATCCAATTTTAATGTTACTAATGACCGTCGCGCCGGCGACATAACATAAATAAACTTAGTAAACACACATCCGGGCACTTCAGTTCCTTCAGCCACTCGGTGGCGATTCTTTTTGAGAAATTCTGCGCATCGTTTTATATCGGATTCTGCCAGTTTTGGCCGTAAGTCGAGATCGTTCCAAAATACATGATTTTTTAAAAAATGCTTAAAACCGTGGCAAAATTATCACAAAACATATTAATGCAAACCTTCCTTTCTTATACATAAAATATTTTAATTTTAAAACTGTCGATCAACCTTTCAAACTTTTGAGTATCGTCTATCCAATATTGGGCGAGATTGGGCAATATCGGCATCGAACGGCCGATTTTGCGCCATTCCACATCGGGATTGGCCAATGTAGGGCTGATATTGGCCAATACTGCTGTGCTACTTGGGATATAGTGTTTCAAATAATATATTAAATCAGAGGGTTAATGCTCAATGATCTATTGATTTATATTTCAATACATTAGGAAATTCAATTAATGGCTCTATCAACTTTGGATGCATGAAAAAAACGTTATTTTAATTAATTTTTTTAAAGAATACTGTAATGTTTATTTATATAAAACTTGTTAGGTTTAACAAAAACATTCGTAAATTACAAAAAAAAAAAAAAATTATTGATTTTAACCACTTTTTAATGGAAAAATACCAGGTAAACAGTAGTCCTCAAAAAGTATAGGTAGATGAAAAAATCTGAACAACGGCCCATCTGAAACAAAACAAAAAAAAAATGGAATGGTTTTAAGTTTAGTGTGACAGTGGCTATATCCCAAGCAACGCAACCATATTGTTTCAATGTGGTGTCAACGTTAAATACCAACATGCACAATGTTGTTTCAACGTGGAACTGCAACGTTGTTTTCAAGCGGAAGTGTTCACTTAAAGGAGCGTGGATACAATGTTGAGTGCCAACGTTGTTTCAACGTAGATATATCACACTGCTTCCACATGCTAGCTATTGCCCACGTGGTTTCAATGTTGAATGTCAATATTGGTTCAACGTGGATTTGTCACATTGTTTCCACGTGAGAGTGTTCATTTTTGCCAATGTGGTTTCCACGTTGAATGTCAATGTTGTTTCAACATGGATGCATCCCATTGTTACCACATGATAGTGTTCACTTTTACCAATGTTGTTTAAACATGAATCTTCCACATGAGTGTTCAATATTGAATCTTGCCAATGTTGTTTCAAGACACACATCCCATAATGCTGTTTTTACAGCACTATAGTTCTTGAGCCCAAGAACTAGTGCTGTAGAAACAGTTTTTCTGGAAAGTATGTCTTGAAACAACATTGGCAAGAATCAGATTGAACACTCATGTGGAAGATTCATATTTAAACAACATTGGTAAAAGTGAACACTATCATGTGGTAACAATGTGGAACACCCATGTTAAAACAGTATTGCTCATATTTTTCATATTCACATTGCTCATATTTTTTGGAAGGGGTTATGAAATTAAAATTCAAAATACCATTTAAAGGTGCAATTTTAAGCAAAACAAATTATTGATTTTTGTATTTTAATAGATAACAGAAAAAATTTGGAAGCGAATGTATCCTGCCTACTTTCCTAAGCGCTTGTTTTGACACATTTTTTTCACATGAATGTGTTTAGTTTTATTAGCACTGTAAAGTTTAAGAGTATATGCATTATAGAAACTCTCATTTAATGAAAAGAAAAAGTTAAAACTAGAATATTTTCCAAGTATTGGCTTTATGAGTTTCCAACTACTGTTACACAATGTATCATCTTTTAGTAGGTAGAATATCATTTTGTGAAAAATTAAACTTTCCTTTTATATGCAGAGGATTATTCTGTACAAAAATTTAATTTTGCTCCAATGAACCACAATTAAAATTAATTATAATATTTGCTTCTTAATTATCTCTGAACTAATCAAATTTGAATAAAAATTATACATATATATTTTTAAACTGTAAAAATAAATCATAATGTTCAAAATAATTTTATTTCAAAAATAGCATGCATAACATTAAAACAAATGTTAATAAAACAAATATTAATAATTACATGTAACAGTAACAGACATAGTCCTAACACAATTACATAGGTACAAATACCTTTCAAATTGTTTCTAAGTTCACACTTTAAACCAGCAAATAGAAAATTATAAGATGATTAAATATATATGTGCTAATTTTTAATGACATATCCCATTCAGAGCAACAGTAGGATCTTAACTTCAAGACCCCATTTAATGACAGTAAAATAAGAAAGGAGATACAAAACAATTATTTAAGTTTGTGAACCATATGTTATAATCCATGTTTACAATCCACAATATCATTCCCAAAAATATTCCACATCTCTGTCACAATCAGCAGCCTTAATGTCACTCCACGAGCTTCTTTCGCCTCCTCATTGGTTGTTTTCATAATCTCTAAAATAAAATTACCTTTATTTAATACAATAAAGCATTCAAACATATATTTATATAGATATAACTGTTTTCCAATTTTTAAAAGTAGACACCATGCCAAAAATAATAATAAAGAAATACGACGTGTAAAAATGCTCAAATCCAACTCTGCTACTTAAATCGCCAACCAAATTCAAAGATTGAATATATTAATCAAGATAATATCCCTTTTTTATGACTTAAAAAAATCCCTCTCTCGCGTTGAAAGCGATCCCCTTGTTTTGGATGGTTTTAAGTCAATGCCAGTATGCAGAAGCACCCTTCATATTATGGTTTGCACATTGGACTGACCAAAGATCACACGACCATTTAAGGCAATAACAGACTTATTTCAGAATATCATGCAATGACGATACACAATATAGTTTAATCAAAAGTAGATTATGTAAAAAAAATTCGAAGGCAGATGCAGAATACCAATGTTGCCTACTCCCACCCAGTATTTGAAAACTAAAATGAAGAGTAGAAAAATTTAAAGGAAAAACATATAATATAGGTTTTTAATTAATGTTATATTTCAATAGGAAACCAATTATAATTTTTGAAAATTCTAGATTGAAACAACTTAGTTGCCTTTTACTCTTAGGTATACTTTTAGAAAAATTTACTGTATCATACAAATTTAGCTTTAAATTCAAAAACCCTTTTTACTACTTTGAGGATAAATTAAATGAGCTGCTGCAACCAAATTGAAGCCATGCTTTCTATTGGTTTCCAGTTCAAAGTTAGGAGCCCTTTTTTCATTACATAGTTGCCTGGAGGTTAAAATAGTCAATTAGGATATTTTGGTACTTGCGTATTAACGCCACCGCAGCTACAGATTTGGCGGTTTTTAATTACTTACAAGGAATTAGAGTTTTATACTTACAAAGAATCCAAAAGATAACTGCATGCGAACAACAAGATTGCTCTTTATTGGCGGCACTGAAAAACCGTCAAATCTGTAGCTACAGTGGCGTTAACACGTAAGTACCGATATTTTTCTTACCAAAAAAAGTTTTCTGGAGGCTAAAATAGTCACTTTAGTAAACGCCACTAGCAGCCTTGTTATAATACTGCCATAATTCAGACATGTTCACAACAGCAAAACTAATTTAAAAAGAATAAAAAAATTATACTTAATATATAAATTATAGAGGATTATCAAAAGAACTATCAGTGTCATTTAACATGATGGCCACAAAATTCAGGTAAAAAGTTCCCTGACAGATTTCTAAAAAATTCCTTTCCTGTAAACTTTTTCCGAATTCCCCCAATTTTTTCAGATATGTTGACACACTTATCGAATAGAACATGTATGCTAAAGAGATAATATGCCAATTTTTTAAAAATAGGTTTGGTGGTAGTTAAAAGTTAAAATTATTCCATAACATTAAAACTTCTAATGATTATCACAGCAAATCTTCAGGAAAATGGTACCAAATTAGGGATAATGGATAAACATACCCTAAACAGTAACAGTAAATTTTCCTGAATATTAAAAAAATTCCCTGATTTTTTCCACAATCGAAAAGTTTCTTGATTTCCAGGTTCTGTAGCCACACTGTTTAAGTACAACAGCTCTAACAAAGGTGAAATAAGCAAGTCCACAGAACACTGAAAAAAAAAAAGAATGTTCAATTCTAATACAATAAGTAAATTTATTCTAAAAAGTATTCCCAAATATAACTTTGGTACAGTCAAACCCTGTTAATGTGAAATCCGTTAACCTGAACTCCCGTTTAACGCAAAGAAAAAAGCAGTTCCCCGTATTTAAAACTTGACGTTAATTTATTCAGTTAGCACAAACAATTTCAACGGCCCCAGCGACTTCGTGTTAATGAGATTTGGCCGCAGAGTTGGACCCCTCCCTGCCCCAAAAAATGTTTTTTTTGTGTTGTTTAAAAAAAAAAAACAGGTTTTTTTTTCCCGTTTTTTTTTTTTTTTTTTTTTTAAATCCTTTTCTAATTAAAATGTATACATATTTATAAATAAAATTTTACATTAACTAGAATAATAAATTTTCAAATAACAAATAATATATCTTCTGAAAATAATTTACACTAAGTAAATAAACATTTGCTACTTATGTGAACAATTAAATCATTAAATTTTAATATTATATTTAGAGATATATAGTTTCCATTGGATTTAAAAAAACATAATACAATAGTAATTGTTTTCTACTTCTACATGGAATATTGCTCTTAGATTCATCAGTAATGGTGATAAGTTATACATAATTATATTTTTAAGGTTTAGAAATAAGTTATTTAAGCACAAAACCTCTATTTCACAAACAAATTTAAAATGCAGCATATAATTTAATTTTAATTAATAATTTTGAATATTATTATAAAACAGTAATAAAACACTTAGATTAATATAAAAAGTTATTTTTGATACTTATAAAAAGTTCTATAGACTTTCATTATAAGATTTATTTAAAAAAGTTATTTACAACAAATAATTTAAAAAATCTAATTATAAATAAACAAAAAAAAAATGCAATTTTAAATTAGTCTTTAAAAAGAGAAAAAAAACTATTTGGTTTAAACCATGCCAACCCTGTTCGACTGTATAACAAAAAGGGAGATTTAAAAAAAAAATTAACAATTTTTTTTTTGCAAAAGAATTCCACTTTCTAATTTTAGTTTTTTAGAAAGTTCTTTTTGTAAATTTTTAAATAGCGAAATATGCTATACTGTACTGCATCTTTTCAATTTACCACAGTACCTGAAAAGGATAGGATTCAGTTGTTAGGGGCCAGCGATCAGATTCCAGGCACTACCTGTTCCACAGGGTTGTACATGGAGGCAGTAAGCTGAAAATATGTTAACTATTATAAAATGTATCATCCTTATGTACATGTATATATTTACACTGATGACGTCTTTTTTAAACCTTACTTTGAAATATCGATTTGATTACCAGGTGGGATAGAGAGAAATTCTCAATTTGTTATCCATCACTGCTTGAAAAAGAAAATTAACGAAAGAAATTCATTTTTTGCACACAAAACATCAGTTCATTTTGCAGCTATATTTTTAAATAAACATTTAATTTTACATTAATTAAAACAACACATTACACAGTGGCCACAAAATTCAGGAAAAAAGTTTTCTGATAATACCCTGATAGATTTTTAAAAATTCCCTGATTTTACAGCAAATTTTCTTCAAATTTCCAGATGTGTGATCGAATTGAACATGTTAAAGAGACTACGGGTGTGGAAAATCACATAACTTTCAATTATATTATATAACATTAAGAAATGTTCTATACTACATCTGTATTCCACCTGAAATAAATTACTGGCTCTGTTGTCCCGATCCCTATTACGGTGGAGATTTTTTTTAACTGAATCAGTTCATTTAATTACCGCAAAAATTCTTTCAACAAGTATAGAAATAATATTTATACAGCATGTTTAATTCTCAGTGATCAATCGTTTTAGAAAAACATACTTTTACAAGACAGCCCATTCAGTTTTATAGCTCATACAAAACAAGTGAAATATAACCTTAGGTTTATTTATGTCACACGTGTGTCCCAAAAATCAACAAACCTCACTGATAAGAACATCATTCATTATCTAATTTCATTTATAAATAGAAAAACATCTAATTTAGAAAACCGCTAAATAATAGAGTACAAATTAATAATGTAATGAAGAAAACTTACCAGAAAAGGCATTAATCCATTTGTCAACAGACAACGTCAAGTTTCAAATCAAGTTCAAAAGTGACGCTAGCTACGTCATCACTGAAAGGTAAAAGCGTATTGCGCATGCGTCGGATGATGGAAATCGTGGATCAGTGGTGAATTGTTGAAGTATAGTTGAATTATCACGTTGATGCAATATTATAAAACCACGTTCAGTAAACGGATTTTTTTTTTTTGCTTTCATAAATTGCTTTTACCAAAGTTTTCAATTAATATGATTCTTGGACAGGATTGGGGTTTTCCAAAAACCAAAGAAGACACTTGTTTCATGTCTGGTTGAAATATCACATTGAAACAACATTGTGATATCACATTAGAAAAGTGAAGAAAACGAAATTCTGACTTTATTCGTACTACATAATTAAAACCCCTAAAAACTATACGAGATAAATTGATTTATGCTAATATCTGTTATAAAATATCAGCTTCCTTAAAAATGCATTGGAATTGCACATTGATACAATGTGGTTACAATGTGCCTTTCTCACTTTCAACGTATCCACCAAAAAACCACATAGAAACAACATGAGTGTGTTGCTTGGGTATCTCGTACCTCTAATATTAATTTATATACAAAAATAACAAAATGGCAGACAAAAAAAAAAGACTTGGTTTTTTTTTTTTTTTACATGTTTTTTGCCATAAAAAAATAGTAAAAATTAAAATTTTCCAATAATTCTGGTACGGGATATAGCGATAAGTGTACAGAATATGTGGTTAAAATTTCATAAGGATCAGTTCAGTAGTTTCTGAGATTTTTTCAACAGCGCACACCTGCCTACATTTTGAGGATTCCTGTTTACCTGGCATTTTCACACTAAAAAGTGGTTCAATTAAATTTTTTTTTTTTTTTTTTTTTTTTTTTTTTTGTCATTTACGAATGCTTTTGTAAAGCCTAATAAGTTTTATGTCAATAAACATAACAGTATTCTTTAAAAAAAATTAATAAGAATAGAGGTTTTTTTTCATGCATCCAAAGTAGACAGAGCCCTACGTTTTTTTAAACAAAGTTTTAATAAGAACTTTAATTTCCTTGAACCCAATCCGAATAATACTGTCGGCATAAATGGTATTTACAGATTTCTGGTGATGTTTTTGAAGTTTTGTATCAATATTATAGACTATAGCTGAATACCCGTGCTTCGCTACGAAATTTTAACATGTGCAATATTCTAGCTAACTGTGAGGCTTCGGTTGCGGAAATCTGTCATTCGTGTATAGGTCCCAGTTTTTGGCAGTTCACTCGCAAGAAGGTTCATCGCTACGCAAAATCGAGCTCGCTTCGTTCGCTGAAAAGTTCATTGACACATAAACACAGGCTTACTTCACTCGTTGAAATGTTCATTGCTATGCAAGCATAGACTCGCTTCGCTCGCTGAAAGGTTCATTACTGCGTAAGCATAAGCTTGCTTCACTTATTAAAATCTAATTGCTACGTAAAGTCTTAATATTGGAAGCCTCTCCCTTGTCAAGAAAAAAAAAATCCCGTTAATACAATAATACAACACCCCTTTGAGATTATTTTAACAGTTGTTTGTGGAAAGCAAAATTAGAGGCCAAAACTACTTATGTTGAAACTTTCAGAGCTCTAATAGGCCTATTAAATGTCGCTTTTTGTAAAAAAATTAATTAAAAAACAAATTAAAATTTAACATTCTTTTTGTCAGTTCAATTAGAAGGCCAAAACTACTTGGTTGATAATTTCAAAGCTGTAACCCTATTTGAAATCGTTTTGTTAAATATATATTAATTAATTAAAAAAATTAATTAATAATGAACTAAACAAAAATTTAAAATTCTGTTCTTCAAAAGTCCAATCAGAAGGCCAAAACTACTTATGTTGAATATTTCAGAGCTGTAGCCCTATTAGAAGTCGTTTTGTAAAAAGAAATTTAATTGTTTAAGAAAATTAATTAAAAAAAAAAACTAATCAAAATTTTAAAATTCTGTTTGACATGTATACAATTAGAAGGCCAAAACTTCTAATGCTGAAAATTTCAGAGCTCTACTCCAATTTTAAGTAGGTTTCTATAGATCCACAGAGCCACAGACAGACACACAGCTTGTTTCATTCTTATAGAATCTATAAGTATGAAACAAGCTGTTAGCTAGATTTTCGAAGGTATCAAACGTCACTATCATGTAGATTAAATTCATTCCATTTTTAGAACTTTCTGGTTTGGAAAAATTATATGACGTCGAAGTCAACTACTTTATTACTTACACTCATTTCAGTTGTTTGTGACGTCATCATACATAAAATTTATTTGTAGCTAGTTTTGAAATTTTGGCAACAACTCCCTTCTTGAGTTCTAGCATGCGGCAAGGTCAATTATAGTTTTATTAAAAATAAATTATAAATTAAATATTTAAAGATGGCTAGTGTTATTCGAAAATGCCTGGTACGGTCCAATTGAAAGCTGTTTTTCTACTTCTTTGCAGTTGTTAGCTTATTTATGTTTTCTTACCTTTTTCCAAAATTGTATCACTGTTTTGTGGAAATAATTTTAGTTTCTCTAAAACGATTTCTCTACTTAATCGTTAAAGTATAATTTTGTCGGTGTTGATTCTTTTTCGTAAAGCATAATGAACTGAATCAGGATTTCTGATGTTTAACATTTAGCTTATTTCCCAAAATTTTAAAGTCTTGCAGCCTTATGGTGATTATATGCTAGTACTTGTGAAAAAATATTTAATGCAAATTGTGTGGGGCTTTATCTAATTTTTGGACATTCAAATTGGAAAAATTTCACTCTCTTAGATATACTGGATAAACTATATCTTATAGTTACGCTGAAATAACTATATATTCTGATAACCTAATATATATCTACCTTGACCCAAAAACTATCCATGTTCAAAAATATTATGTACTTCATGGGTCTCTTGGATCAATAATTAAGATGCAAGAGGAGTAATTATTTAACTAGTCAAAAGTGCTTTTTATATTCTTGTTTTATGAAAAGAATTCCACTCTAAAACAACCTGATTCAGTTCTTGAGTTACTCAGAGAAGTCAAGAAAGCAATCTGATTGTATTTCAAGTGAGCGGTTTATTGAAAGGAATTCAGACGGGATGTTTCACAACCAATATTATGGTATATTTAAACAAAATGGGAAAACCAGGAAACTTCTTTTTAAATATATTTATTTAATATTTATCATTTTTTGCTTTTTCCATTTTCATAAATTGAAGCACTATAACTGAAGAACAACCTTTCCTTATCGCATTGTCAGAAAACTGATACTGAAAAAATATAATGAAAGAATTTTGCAATTGAATGTTCAAAGGGCTTTGTTCTATCCCTAACATTATAAAATCCCACTTTCTTGCAAACAAAGAATGGTGTTTTGAGCCAGTTGTTAATCAAAACTACAATCACTACAGCAAAAATAAGTTTCTATCATCTATACAAGTTTAAGATTTGGGAACGTTAAAAAAAATCAAATGTAAGGGAACATTATGGATTTATATTCCGAGAGCTGCCGTGAATACGTTGTTTTAACTTTTCTATGCTTTTGTATTTTCAATTTTTTTTTTTTCCTCGAAAGTTGTTTAACTGCAAAATTGGAAACATTTCTGAATTCAAGTAAATATTAGAAGAATTATATCATGTAAAACTTGTGGGCTTGTGCATAGCCTGCAACTTTTATAGAAGTTATTAGTGTATACAGTAGGTGGCAGCACCAAACAAAAGAGAAAATTTTAATTTTAGCAGATTGAGAAACCCTAAAGAATCTTTTAATTCTCAGTTATAAGAATACCGCTATGATATCCAACTGTTATAAACTTCTATAAAAAAAATTCCTCTAAACAATCTTAGGAGCGCATCTATTTCGGACATTTTTTTTTAACATGATGTACAATTGTAAACAAATTATTCATCAGAAATGGAGATATTAACCTATTATAAATTAATATATCATCTATCAATTTTGGAACTGTTCTCTATATTTTGCCTTATATTTTTTTCCTATTTTAAAATATTTAATGATCACCTTCCATGTTTTTAACAGCTCAAAAGTCAAAATTTGAAAAATATCAGTGGACTACAAGCGTATCGTAACAAATCCAATGTGCGTACAGTAACTCTCATACCTGGTGATGGCATTGGTCCCGAGATTTCAGTGGCTGTTCAAAAAATATTTCAGGCTGCTGATGTAAGTAGCTTTTACTTTGTTATGGTTGGTATGTGTGATGTTAATTTGTTATAACGTAATTTTATCATTAACTAAATTTCAATTAAATTTCTTATCTTTTATTTGAATTTTGAAAAACTATGGATTTGAAAAATCAGTGATTTGTGTAAATGGACTTGTTTATTATTTAATATAGTAAAAATATTATCCAAAATTTCTTTTCCAATTGAAATCAAGGCAAGCAACAAATTGCAAACACCAATAACAATTTTTTACAATGAAAGCAACATAAATGAATCCTGTGTTGAAGGGTCATTTAGTGCATTATGCTATGCAGTATTAAGGTTGTGCATCAACAAAGATTAATTTATAATGTTATTTTAACAAAATAAAATGTTTCTTATTTGAAGCTGCAGTATACTTCTCTACTGAGAAGGAAGAATTTCCTTTCAAAGCTGCCAACAGTTAGTAAATATGTTTAATCAGCAAGGATAGATAAATGCACAGTATGGTTCAGGTTTTAAAGATAAATTATAAACTTCTCACTCAATATATTAGAATATTGGCTTTATTTATTAGTTGGTTTGAATGGAACAATCGACTCTATTGCGTAGCTTTGAAATTTTTCAGTTCTTTGTGAACTTGATGATCTCTGTCAGTTATAGTGCCACTAGCCACTAATACAGAGTCCAGACAATTTGATTTGGAAGTCATTATATCTAGTTTCTTAGTGTAAGAATTCAGTTGAATAAATTGTTTAAGAGTATTGACCTCCTTAAAAAATGTGCTGTTTATTTTGTTAGGTTCCTATTCAATGGGAAGTTGAAGATGTCACACCTGTGAAACAACCAGATGGCAAAATGGGAATTCCTCAGCGAGCAATAGACTCCATCAACAAGAACACTATTGGTTTAAAAGGTCCGCTGGCTACACCAATTGGCAAAGGACACAGATCTCTTAATTTAGCTATAAGACAGTAAGTATCTTGTTGAAAGTAATGGAAAACTGAAAGATTTGAATTGTAAATAATAAAGTTTAAATTAAAAGTAATGAAAATGTTTCAGAGCCTTTCATCTGTACGCGAATGTTCGTCCATGCCGATCAATTGATGGTGTGGAAACCTTGTATCATGATGTTGATGTTGTTACCATTAGAGAAAATACAGAAGGTGAATACAGTGGTATTGAACACGAGGTAAAAATTCCAATTTGTTGATCCCATAACGTATAATGCACACCAATTCCATAGATTTTAATAACAACTAAAGTTTTTCTAAGTTTCATTTTACCTAAAAAAAATATTAAAAACAAATTTTATTATTATTTATCAAAATTATTTTAATATCTTATTCAGCCAAATCATGTTTTTATTATATTAAAGAGAAAGGTAATGGTTTTTTAAATTGTATAGTTAAATTATTTTAAGATTGCCGAATAAATTAATATTAATAAGTCCAGTGTTGATGTTTACTTCATATTAACTGTTTCATTAATTTTTAATAGATTTCTTTTTAAATGTTTGTATTTTCCATTGCATTGTAATTGGTTTTCTGAGTATCTTGCAGCTAAACATTTAAAATTATTTTTATAACTAAATTTATTGACTTTTTTTCTTCTTTAGATTGTTCCTGGCGTTGTTCAGAGCATTAAATTGATTACAGAAAATGCATCTCATCGTGTTGCTGAATATGCATTTGAGTATGCCACACAAAATAACAGGAAAACGGTTACAGCTGTGCATAAAGCTAATATTATGTAAGACTTAAATATTTTGTGACAAGTTGTTTCCCACTATATCTTACAATAATTTCTAATATAATTGATGTTTGTGTCTTTTAGTTGCGAGAAAAGGCTTGGAGCATATTTCCATATATTAATTTATAAACTAAAGCTGGAGTTTTGACTTACTAATTATAGAACCATTTCTTTAGTTTCTGATATGTATTCAATTAGAGTAAACCCTATTATAATATTCATCAAAAAGAAAGTGTGCAACATACTTAAGCAATCTGTTCTGGTTTACATGACCTATATAAAAATGTATAATCATTTTAGAGTTGTAGTTGTTCTGCTCTAAAATTATTATTCATTTATATTTAACGTGATTTAATTAAAAGACAACTTGTATATTATGCCTTTACCATACCTGCCAACTTGTACGAATCATCCGTACATTGTACGGATTTTTACTATTTTGTACGGGTGTACGAACAGCTAAAAAAATCATACGGATTTCATGGTACTTTTCGTTTTTTTTTTTATTATTATTATAAATTTTTTCAAGTCACCAACGAAACTGAAACGATTTTTCAAAGCTGCTGCGTCCGTCAAAATATTTATTCACACTCCAAGATTGCGCATATGTTCAGCACTAAAGCGCGTTGGCGAGGATGCATTGTTTTCTTTTCTGTTGCCGACTAGATTTGGCAAACCAAACCACTGCTTCGATTTTTCTGGCTTTACAGGTTAATAAAGAAGCAGAAAACCGAAAATGCTTTAGTTTTTTAATTCTACCTTCTTTTGGACTGGACTCCAAAACGTAAATAATAGTACTGGACTTGCGCGTAAATAATAGCACTAAACACGGCGCCGGGGATGCACTGTTTTCATTTGTGTTGCCAACGGGACCTGGCGAACCAAACAACTATTGCTTTGCCTCAGACTTAAGAGATTAACAAAGAATCTGAAAACCAAAAATGCTTTAGATTTTGGTTCTTCCTTCTGTTTGGACTGTACAATAATGTTGCGCGTATATAATAAAAGCACTTAAGCGCGGCGCCGGAAATTCATTGTTTTCATCTGTGTTGCCGACGGGATTTGGCGAACCAAGCAACTGTTTCGTTGTCTCCAACTTTAGAGATTAATAAAGTAGAAAACTGAAAGTGCTTTAGTTTTTTTTATTCTTCTTTTGGACCGTACTCCAACGCTGCGCACTAAATCGCGACGACGCCGTTTTCAATTGTTTTGGCGGCACTCACCGAACGACTGTTTCGTTTTCTCGGACTTTAGAGATTAAAGCACTTTCGGTTTTCAGCTTCTTTGTTAGTCTTAATTATTTATTTTAAAATATCCAAGTTAAACAATCCTGGTGTAAAATTCCAGAAAATATCAAGTTTTTTTGGAGTTTACTTGAAACCAAGCGGTTTACTTCTAATCATCAGAAATTCAAACAAAGAAACAAATTTTGCATTCTGCTCTATCTATGCATCTGATATTAATATTTCTCATGGAGGATTTACTGATGTCGAAGTTCATATCAATTCTAAAATGCAGTGACAACATCAAATGTAATAATACGAATTCGAAAGCCTGCATAATTGATATTTGTGCGTGTGATTAAACACTTTGAATACCACCAACTCATTGTATGTTTCACTAGAGTTTTTGTGTCATAAAGCATGTTTTATTTAGGTGTAATGTAGACTAAATCTTAAACCTCATCAGAGATTTCATCTTAAAGTTTAAATTTGATTTATTTTTAAATCCAAGTTAGTTTTTTATTTTATAATTTCCATTTTGTGCTAAAATGTAACAATTTGTTATATTTGAGAGCAATTTAATACTATGCAATTTTTTTTTAATTTTTTTTTAATTTTTTTTGCATTTGTAATAGAATTTCTATTATTTCTATATTACATTCATAAATATTGTCGCTATTTGACTTTCCATGAGTCATAGGAATGCAAATATTTGTTCCGTAAAAATTGTACTAATTTGAAAATGCCAATGTTGGCAGGTATGCTTTACGGTTTTTTCTAAAGTCTTGATGATATAATCTTCTATGTGTTTAAGTGTTCATGGCCATGTGTATAAAAAAAATAAGTTTGTGCATGCTGTTTGCATTCCTATTAATCCCTTTGACTAAGCTTGACCAGATATTAATGACACAAAAAATTTATGTGTTCAAAAATATCATTTTAATTAAGTTTATCATTAAACTTTTAAATTCAATGAGTTAGGAAGCATTTCTATCCAGATGGCAACAGATAGTTTAAAAAGTACTTGTTAAAAATACTTATAAATGCAATTCCATTTATGAACGTAACATTATTTTTGAAAGTCATCGAAATACCATTTCTATGTTGATTGCTTTCCACATGTTTTGCCTGTTTTTGAATTGATTGAACCCCTAACAAATTTGTTATTAATTGTTGGTGTCCTATTAAGTTTTGTAATAATTCATTGTACTTCATATAAATCTGATTAATTGCTGACTTACATTGATTCATTACTTGAAATTAATTAAATCATCTAAACAAAGAGAGAGAGAGAAGGCTTAAATCTAAAACTTCTGAAAGAAAAAAAAACTTCTGAAATTTAGAGAAAGTCAACTCAAAGAGTATCTGAAATAGACAATGTAAATACATTTTGTACAAGCATACGGTCTAGGGAGAGGGCACTCTACAGAAATTAACTAACTGTTGAATAATGAAATTCCAGGTTATGCATAAAAACAGATAAACTATCTTCATAACGGGAGTAAGAAAGTACTGAGTTTTTTACAGAAAAGAATCCCTAACTTTGAAATGGCATAGCTACGAAACAGTGGAAGACAGAAAAAAGAGACAAATGGTAGGTTGTATAAGACAGGTATGGAATCTTAAGTATATCAAATTGCAAAATTGATTGAATTAAGTTTGATGATAGCTGCATATAGTTTACCAATGAGGCGCATTTTCATTTGGATGGATTTGTCAGTAAACATAACTTGTAAGTATATGAGGTATTGAAAACTTGTCTGTGTGTCTTGCACTGACCCTTTTGACTGCATTGTCCAGTGAAGGGATCATTGGGCCCTTCATGAGAGAACTAATTCTGCTTTATTCAGATTTTATTTTACAACTATTTGTTGACACATTTCAATCTTGTAACTAATTTTCAAAGTGGTGTATTTAAAATTCCATACCTGTCTGTAGAACTTACCACTTGTCTCTTCTTTCTGTCTTGCTGTTTTGCAGTTCTAAAAGACCCAGTATATGCCAGAGACATCACAGACTTCATGCATACTCTGATCATTCTGCTGATAACATAAAAAATGTTGGGTGGTGAAAAGTGACTGTATTCTAAAATGTAACAAAAAAGTATAGAGAAAAACATTCCAGACTTCATGCAAAAAGGCTGAAAGTCATCTACAGAGATATGAAGGAAAATGATAATTATTATATGCGGTTGTGAAACGTACTCGTTATTTGGATACAGGCTAAATAGCTATTTGTTAAACTATCCTGTTATTAGTTATTTCTTAGTTTGACACAAAATAAGTATTTGTTACAAACCTTTTGTTTTATTTAGGCGAATGTCTGATGGTTTGTTCCTGCAGTGCTGCAGACAAGTTGCTGAAAAGCATCCCAACATTAAGTATGAAGAAATGTATCTGGATACAGTATGTTTAAATGTAAGTTACAATATTCTTGTTCTGGAAATTTTGCTTACTAAGTTTGTTTTTTAATCAGGGTAGAATACCTTCCTCTTTTATGCAGATTTCCACTTTTTTTTCTCCTTAGAGAAGTTCTGCTTTTTCTACAATTTTATTATTTTTAGTGGACTTTATAGGGCTTTATCAGACTAAACTTGCCTAAAACCCCACTCGGAGCAAATTTTTGGCTGCACCACTGTTCTGTACGTACATTAGTACACAATTATGTACCTATTTAGCTATTTTTGTAGTTTAAAATGTTGCATATATTTTCCTCTTTTTTTACATTTTGACTGTTTTTACCTCTGCTTAATACAACTTAAAAAGAGATATTACTTAAAGCCTATGTTTATTGATTTATTTAGATAATAAAATTGCTTTGTGCTGTTGATAAAAAATTACTAGTGTTGATAAAATAAAAAATTGCTAGTGTTGTTGATACAGTTAATATGTAAAAATGAGGAATATACAAGATATATCACAGCAACTTCAGAGGAATTTTAATCCATCAAACCACACCTTTAAAAACATCTTGGAATTGTGTGATTCTTCACGAGTCTCCTTAAATTGCCCATAATGTAGTTCTCATTCAACTATAATAATCACATTGCATTAGTATTCAAAATACTACATCTGTTAATGCTTAATTTTTTTCCCCCCTTTTAAATATGGCAAAATAAAAAAACGAAATTTGAATTCTGATTCTTTTAATTGAATCTTGATAATCTGATCTATGTTATAGTATGAATTATTTTTAAAAAAAATCTTTTTTCAATATTTTTCCACTGTTTATACAAAAACAAACATCAATTTGAAGTTTAGATATTTAATAACTCCCAAACTACATTGAAATTTAAAAATAGGATATTCAAGTTTTTCCTGGAGAGGGCGACTCAAAAAAATTTCTTTAACTATGACATATAATAACTCAAAAACTAAAGTTTGAATCTTTTAATATTTCTTATCAACAGATTTCCTAAACCGTTCTCTACAAATGTGCAAAATTTCTTGCCTATAAATCCAATAGTTTTTCCTCCGTGAGACAGAGAAGTACACACGATAGAAAAATTCTGAAACAGCAGCGACTTTTTTTTAGTATAGATATTTTAAAAACATCTTTGTTTGTATTTCAGATGGTTCAAGATCCATCAAAGTTTGATGTCCTTTGTATGCCAAATTTGTATGGTGATATATTAAGGTAAATATATATATTTTTTGTCATAATTTTCTATGTATTAAGGATTGCGCTAGAAGGAAGGCTGATTAATTCAGTTTTCCTCATACCACCTTGTAGCTTTTTTGCAGGGCAAAATAGCATGCACCTTTGTTTCTAAACGAAAGTTTAATCGCAATAAAAAACACATTTTATTGTTTATTTTCTATCAATATAATGATATACTAATTAAAAAGAAATTAAGCCATCTAAGACTTAAAAAATGTATCAAATTTTTACAATTCCTTATTCAGTCTAAAAGTTTGAGAAATAGAGAAGCTCATGTAAATGTCAATCGAGAATTAACGAGGCTTAACCTAATTTTGGTAGGTTTCACATCACTCACTTTTAGTTAAAATTTCTTTCCACATTTTTAATTTCAGTGTCTAGAAATTTTTCCTGAGAATTTGACTTTTCTTTTGTCTGTCAAGTCTTTTGATTAGTGCAAAAGTAAATGGCAGATGTTTTTAGTCTACTAGGTTACTTCCTTTCTCCCAATAATCTTATGCTTTTATTAGCACTTTCTACTTTTGACTTGAAAATTAATATCAAGCAGAATTTATTTCCAGTATGTCAGTATCTTTATCGATACTGAATGATCAGCTTTGTTTCTTTCTAGTTCATAACATCGTGAGCCTGTGAACAATGTGAATTAGTTTATTCGCATAAATTACGTTTTGGCCTGTTGAAAATAAAATTTATATTCTTAAACTTTGAAATATGCTGAATGAGTATGCGAAATTTTAAGCAGCGTGGTTACACAGAGAACTGGATAGTAATTGATTGAAAGAATTGACTTCAACAGACAATGTTTGCAATGCACTTTGCTTGTTATCCATGAAAAAATTTCCATATTTCAAACAGTGAATAATTTCAAGTTGTAATTACATTTATAAATATTAGTTTAAGTTGAAAAAATATTTTTTTATTTTGAAGTACTTAAAAACATAGATAACTGGGTTTAATTATATTTACATGTTTTCTTTTTTTACCCTTAAAGTTGCCTTGTTAAAACAAATTTAAATTGTATTTTTTTGTCGGTTTTTAAACAAGTTTTGAAAAGAATATGTTCTTGTTATGAGCCTATGTCAGTCTTGAGAAAATAAATATCCCTTACATTTTGGGAATCGTATCTAAAATTCATATCTAAATTTTTTAGAAAAAAACCTGCATTTTAGTTAGTTTTATTTCCTGTTATTTATATAGATAAAAACCCAACTTTTACTAAAACTTGAAGGACCATATATTTGGACTTGTAAAATAAAGTTTCTTTCTTACAGTGATTTATGTGCTGGCCTTATTGGAGGATTAGGTGTTACTCCTAGTGGTAATATCGGTAAAGGAGGTGCTGTCTTTGAATCGGTACGTTAGGTTCTCTTCTAGTCCTTCACATATTATTTAACTAAATTTGCAATTTAGTTTAAAAGAAATTTTTCAAATTGGTTTTTTATGCAATAATTTTTTTTAAAAATTATGGTTTTAATTATTGTTAGAGTGTGGGTGACTGGAAATTGCTAGGAGACTCTAAATTCTTATATCTCTAGACAGCCGGTTTTAGATTCTGCAATAATCTTATTGTTAAAAGCAATTGTTATTCTTTTCCTGCCCCATGCACTAAATGCTTTATTATGCTCACATTATCTCTATTGCATAATAGTCCAGTCATTATAGTAAGTTCACCTCAGAATTCGAGATACCCAGCTGTAAGTCTGTAAATACTTGTATATTGACACCCTAAAAGTTGTCTCAAAACCTACATATGGTAGGGTGTACGCAACTATTGAATTTCAAGGTTAAAGGTCACAAAAATCGGGGGGGGGGGGGGTTTGCCCTTTTTTTGTAAATATCTCATTTCCTATGGGTTTTTTGCTATTTGTATTTATTATCAATATTGTAGAATACAAAATTCACTACAAATTTTGTTTAAAACAAAATTTCATACAGTGAATCGTTTTCGAGATAGAGGGCGGAGAGCGTGCGGTCACAGCATCACTTGAGGTCAACCGGTGCCTCCGATCGAAAACGCGCCATATATAGTTGATGAACTATCGATAAATCAATGATTATAAATATTTTTCAATTTTTATTAACTATTATATTATATTTTATCATTTTTTTCCTAACCTATCCACTTTTTATTCAGTATTAATTTATTTAACAACACTTACCTGCCCATGTAATTGCAGAATTGTTAATGAAAATATAGGAATTATATTTGAATTTTAACCTAATTAATATTAATAACTTCTTATATGATGAAAAAAAAATTATGAATTAATCTTTTTATTAAAAAATATCATTCAATACATTTATTTTTATTAAAAGTAAAAAAATGGAATAAAGGGTACAAAAACTACAATTTATAATTTTAATCATATTCTTCCTCTTCATCGTCGTCTTCCGGCTGCTGGTAAATTTCAAACTGGTCTTCATTGTCGTCTTCAACGACATTTATCTCAAGTTCTTCCATGATTTCGGGGTCAAAGGTTCCATCTTCGTTAATGTCGCTCTGATATGGTAGAGCATTGAGACAAGCTTGCCCATTACATTGGCCACAAGCTAAAGAGCATTGCAAGCCCGCTTTCCTGCATCCGCATCGCGAACCACAACCACTCTTGCAGTTGCAGAAAATTGTATTTAGCAAATCTTCTGGAGCAGGTGGTAAAATTGTCATGATAGGCTCCAGAAAATCGTTTCGCATTGCCCAACCCCATACCTGGGGTTCCAAATCATGCCCTAACCAAGTTTGAATTTGATAATATACACGTTTGAAATGTTGATGAGCAGCTGCACTTGTTGGTGGAATATTTGAAAGCTGCACAGGTTTATTAAGTTTTGTAGACTTGACGTAATGCATATAACGAAGATGATCGAGACTTTTCACAGATTTCGGAGCATTATAGACTGCCAATAAGGTTTGAGTTCCACTCTCTAATAATCTCTGGGCTGAACAATTTTCTTCCTCAAATGCTGCAGCTAGTTCATCCAAATTTGTCAGTTTCTCAAAAACTTTTTTAAATGATTTTTTTCCCTTTTTAAAATGCGCAGAAGTTGTGTCACAGCCACTTAATGCGTGCAGAAATAAAATATGTGTTTTGGAATGAGGATAATTATCAAAACTTTTAGTCGAGTATATCTCCGTTTTTACATTTCCTTTCCCAACTTTTTCAAAGAAAATTTCTTGTTCGTAAGACAGTGTACACCCAATTAAAATGACAAGTAAATTAATATCTTGTCCTATTATAACTGCAGTTTTTTCAGACTTTGATTCTTCAATTGCAGTTTCAACAATAAGAACATCCGCATCATCTCTGGCTTGTTTAGTAGTAATATTTACAGCTTGTAATTTTTCAATTAACATATTAATGAGCATATCTTTGTTATTTCAATTTGATAAGAATTTTTCTTGAGTAACTGGTACAACCATTGTTTAATCGAAACAGACTTCATACGTTTTTGAAAGTGCAGCAGTTCTTCTCTGCTGCTTGCTTTTACGTTCTTACTGTAGTCTGAATATCCTTCAAATACAACAATTATTTTGGAACTGTAATGCCTTTGTAAATAATTCATGTATTTATCAAAAATAATAGAAAAAGTATCTTCTCTGCTCCATACAACATGATGAAGAAGAAATCCGCCATCAATAATGAACGTCACATTATTTTCATTGAGAACAAAATCAATTGGGCTCATGTTGTCATACAATGACGATTTTGCTGTTTTTCTCATGCCATCATTATCAAATAGAACTGTTGGATACGGACTCAATTCATATTGAAGACATTCTTCAAGATTACTTTCAAATTGTTTGCTGACAGTAATTCTTTGGAAGAGTAATAATGGATCCACTGCAACTTTACAACATTTATTTTTACAGATTTGTTAACACTGGAAAGCGGCATTACTTTTTCGGAACGTTTCAACTTTATTTCATTAAATGATAAGCCGGTGATCTTCTTCATAGACTCTAATCCAATTTCGTAAGCTCTGTGGCAGTTAATTTGCTCATTTCCAACAATTCCAGAAGCTATCAATATTAACTGTGTAGTATTTGGAAAAGGATCATGGAGTTTAAACCAATCAAATAGTATATTTACGTCTGCATTGTCTTTTTTCACTCTTGATTCTCTGGAATCTACGTGTTGCTCGGTCGACTCCAAGGGGATATTACAGAACTTCTCCATTTCCTCACAAATAGTATTTGTTGCGTACATAGCATATACCCATTTACACAAAACACTTTCTTTCGTACTTCGACCACGAGATACCACTATAAAATATAATATAATAGTTAATAAAAATTGACAAATATTTATAATCATTGATTTATCGATAGTTCACCAACTATATATGGCGCGTTTTCGACCGGAGGCACCGGTTGATGCTGTGTGATGCTGTGACCGTGCGCTCTCTGCCCTCTATCTCGAAAACGGTTCACCGTATGAAAAAAATTTTGGAACAAAATTTGTAGAGAATTTTGTATTCTACAATATTGATAATAAATACAAACAGTTAAAAACCCATAGGAAATGAGATATTTACAAAAAAAGCGCAAAACAACAAACATTTACAAAAAAAGCGCGTTCTGCGTTAAATAGGGAGAGGGCTAACAAGACGTCTTTCTAGTATGAAGATCGTTTATTCAACTGCTTATATATTACGGTTACAGGTAAGTATATTAAATGACGGTTACAGTGAAGGGGTAACGCTACATCTCCCCTAAAATTTTAATTTTAGAAATTACCAATTTATAAAATTAATGTAAACATTTAAGTAATTAGTTTTTAAACATTTCAAAGAAACATAAAACTTAATTAATTAAGCACTATAAGTAGGAAATATAAATAAAGTTTATAAGTTCAGTCTCTTCACTGGTTTGATGACTCGTCCCGATTTGGTACGTATTGGACTTGATGGCACCTGTACATCTGGAGAATTGGGCAATGTAGGAGGTGGAGGTGAATGTACAACCTCTCTTAAATTTTCTTGAGTTGGTGCTGCAACTGGACAGGATGAATTAGACTGAAAATTCAGAGAGCTCTTGAAAGGTGAAGCTAGCTCTGCAGATGTTGGTTGAATGTGGATTGTGTTGCGTCGAATGCTCTTGTCTCCAACCTTGACAATGGCAGATCTTGGATTAACCATTTTTTCTATTTTTCCTCCTACCCATAATCTTGGTCCAGCCTGAACTCTAACAATATCTCCAGGATTGTGTGTTGGTGGCTTTTGGTGAATGATGTGCCGATTAGCAGCTTGAGTTTTCTTCTCTCTGATGAGTCTCAGTGTTTCAGCACCATCTTCAACAGCTCTTGGTTTGAGAGAATTTATCGTAGATGGCAGCAATGATCTTGTTGTTCTTCTCAGCAGGCGTTGATTGATGGACATGAGGCCTGCTTCCCATGGAGTATTACGAAGATTCAGCAGAGCCAGGGAAATATCAGAGTTGTCTTTACGGCACCTTTTGAGTATTATTTTGGATGCTTCAACTGCCCTTTCTGCAAGTCCATTTGACTGTGGATGGTACGGACTTGACCTCTGTTTTTGTATTCCCCAGCTATCCAGGAACTCATGGAAAATCTTCGATGCATACTGTGTACCGTTATCTGATTCAAAAATCTCTGGAATACCATGTACTGAGAACCATCTCTTTAAAGCTTCGATGCATTCTCTCGAAGTCGAGTGATTCAATTTCTTAAAATCATAAAATCCAGAGTAGCTGTCGGCAATGACAATATACTGCCTTTTGTTGAATTCAAAAAGGTCTGATGCTACTCGTTGAAATGGATATTCAGGGATTGGCTTTATCAGCACTGTTTCTTTCGGCTTGTTTGGCTGTGTTTCTTGACAGACTTTGCACTTTTTTACCATGTCCTCAATAGCAGCGGTCATTCCATGCCAGTAAAATGAATCACGAGCTCTTCTCAGAGAACTTTGAATTCCTAAGTGTCCTTGATGCAACAGATCGAGGAGTCTCTTTTTTAAGGCATCTGGTACAACCACTCGTTCTCCTTTAAACAGCAGATCATCATGTATTGATAGTTCATCTCTAAAGTTCCAGTACTTTTGTGCGTCTCGTAGCATATCTGCACATTTATCCAGCCATCCTACTTGAATGACATTTTTCAGATTTACCAGTTCTTGATCACTTTTTGTTTCTTGCTTAAAGTCTTTTAATGCGTTTTCAGACATCGGCACTACTACATGAACAATGCAAGTGTCTTCATTAGTGTCCTGTTCAGTATTGTCACAATCACGACTCAACGCATCAGCAATAGGAATTGAGGTTCCTTTCTTATAGACAATTTTCTTTATTAAGCTTTAATCCTGCCAAGAACAACCTCTTCATCACTTTATCAACCTGCTCATTTAATTTTGCTTCAGAATTTTCAAAAATCAAAATGTCATCCATAGAGCATTCTACATTATCAAAATCTTTTAAAAGCTCTGACATTTGCTGTTGATAGATTTCTGGAGCCGATACCAATCCAAAAGGGATTCTTTTATAAGAATAACGTCCCCAAGGTGTATTCACAGTTAAATATTTTGACGTTCTTTCAGTTACTTTTAATTGCCAAAATCCCCGTTTGCAATCTAAAAGTGCAAAATGTTTAGCACCTTTAATTTTACTCGCTATCTCTTCCACAGTTTTTAATGGGAAGTGTCGTCTCTTAACAAACTTGTTTAGTTTAGATGGGTCTACGCAAACTCGAATTTTATCATTTTTCTTAACAATTACTAATGGGCTAACCGCATAACTTGGTTTATTTACTGGCTCTAAAACACCTAGTTTAACCATATTATCTATTTCCTTTTTAACATCATCTTGCAACGAAAAGGGTATCTTTCGAGGTGGGGAAAAATCAAGTTCAGCATTTTTATCAATGTCAATATCATAGGTAAAGTCTTAAACACCCCAACCCATTAAAAATTTGAGTTTTCCAATCATCAGGAAGGGTCTCAGTTTCAGTTAACATGACACGCTGAATTAATCCTAGCTCAACACATGATTCACCACCCAGAATAGGTTTAACATAACTGTCTACAACAATAAACTTTAACTTGCCAGTTTTGTTTTTAATCTGAACCACAGTATTTATTTCACCCACTACTTTCATTTCATGATTATTAAAAGAAACTAATTTTTTAACTTTAGTTTGTTCAAGGGGCACATTAATTATTTTAGCTAAATCCAGACTAAGTACATTACACTGTGCACCTGTATCTAATTTAAGTAGCACTGGTTTACCTGAAATTTTAACATTTTCAAACCAATCACTATTTGTAACAGAATTAACATGCAAAGCAACAGTATCCAAATAAACTGCTTCATCACTTTGAATATTAAGATCATTTTCAGCTTTGTTTACAACATATACATTTTTAAATTTACAAACTTTAGCAAAATGATTTACCTTACCACACTTTCTGCAACGCTTTTTATATGCTGGGCAAGATAAAGGTGGATGTTTAGAACCACATCGCTTACAAACAAAACTAACATTTTTGTTTTGTGTTCCCGCATTTTCGTTTCGCGAAAAGGAGCCACCATTCCTGCTAACGGTTGAGTCATGCGACGATTTCTTTTTGAACACACGGTCGATTTTTAAATCAGTTCCTTTTAATTCTTTCAGCTGTTTTGAAGCTTGCTCTGAAACACGGCAGATTTGTATAGCTTTGACCAACGTCAAATTTTCTTCGGCCAACAGTTTCTCACGTACCTGATCGCTATGTACACCGAAAACGATTTTGTCGCGGAGCAATCCATCAGCAAGTGTATCAAAGTTACAACCTGTAATCTTTGTTTTGGCCTCGGTAAGAAACTCGTCAAATGTTTCATTTTCATTTTGCTTCAGTCTGAAAAAGTTCCACCGCACAAAAGATTTGTTTTCTTTTGGCGCGAAATAATCTTCGAACTTCAGTTTCAGCACGACTATATTCTTTCTGTCTGCTTCGCTGAGTTGAAATGAGTTGAAAACAGGTATCGCCTCTTCTCCCATAGTTGTCATCAATACTGCAGCTTACACCTCTGCAGACTTTGAATTCAAATTCATGGCAGTAGCATACCATTCAAATCTTTGCTTGAAATCTTTCCACGCAGAAGCCATGTTATCACCACTCAGTTTCAACGACGAGGGTGGTTTCACATTTAATCCAGAAGTGTTTTCGGTTACTTGGTCCGGCATCTTAAACTTTTATGAACCACTTCTGACACCATGTAGCGTTCTGCATTAAATAGGGAGAGGGCTAACAAGACGTCTTTCTAGTATGAAGATCGTTTATTCAACTGCTTATATATTACGGTTACAGGTAAGTATATTAAATGACGGTTACAGTGAAGGGGTAACGCTACAGGCACCGGTTGACCTGAAGTGATGCTGTGACCGTGCGCTCTCTGCCCTCTATCTCGAAAACGGTTCACCGTATGAAAAAAAATTTGGAACAAAATTTATAGAGAATTTTGTATTCTACAATATTGATAATAAATACAAACAGCAAAAAACCCATAGGAAATGAGATATTTACAAAAAAAGCGCAAAAAAAAACGATTTTTGTAACCTTGAAATTTAGTAGTTGCGTACACCCTACCATATGTAGGTTTTGAGACAACTTTTAGGGTGTCAACATACAAGTATTTACAGACTTACAGCTGGGTATCTCGAATTCCGAGATTCTTACCTAATTTAACCTTAAATGACTGGACTATAAAGAAATTAAATATTTCTATTTAACTATAATATTCGATTTTATTGCTTGTGTTTTACTTCTTTATTTTATAGTATTAAAAATTTATTACTTTTATGTTAGAAATTTTAAAATTATATGTTTTATGCTATAATATGATTCAAATGTTGTGCTTTCCTATTTTAATTACCAAATTTAATGCAAATGGCTAAAAATTGTAAAATATCTGCATTATAGTTCTTTTAAATTTAAATATCTAATTATGGATGAATGGAGTTTCTAAAAATAATGTTGAATGGTTTGATGTTCCTTGCATTATTAAATTGTTTCTTCAACGTTACATATTTATGTAAATTTTGTTTGTATATTGTAGTAGGCTTTAGAATTGTTTCATCTGATGTAAAAAAAATTCATGGTTTACATTATAGTTTCCTAATTAATTTCACATTTACATTTTAGGCGAATTATTAAATCTTAATGTAACACATGATGGGAGTTGTAATAATAGTTTTTTTAACTATTGAACTGTTGCGATTTCTCTAGGTTCACGGTACAGCACCCGACATAGCAGGACAGGATAAAGCCAACCCTACTGCTCTCCTCTTGAGTGCTATCATGATGTTGCGTCACATGAATTTAACGAGCTACGCTGACAAAATTTCAAAAGCTTGTTTTGAAACCATCAAAGAAGGAAAGGTTGGTAATTGCATTTAATAATATACCAAATTATTGAATATGCTGGTTGTTTGGTTTTTATTTGTATTTACCTGAATTTTTTTTTTTATTTATTGTTTAATAAAAACATTTCATGCTGTATGTTACTGCTTATTATAACTTAAATTGACAGCTATATTTTCCAACTTCCCATTTGTTTTTTCTGTAGTTGTAATTGTTCGATTTTATAAACTTTTTGCCACACATTTTAAAACCTTAAACATTTATACTAAATATTCACGTTTGTTACCCTCTGCCCCCTCTTTTTTTTTTAATTGTTAATGGATTTTTTAAATATTAAACATGCTTATAGTTATTCTTATACAAATAAAAATTGTGACTTTGGCATTTCTAAGAAAAAGCTAAAAATAAAATCTCAACCTATCAAATAACAAAGCAAAAAAACAAAGGAAAGGACAATATCTGAATTAACCAAGATACATTGCAGGAAAGCACAGTGAGTTTTCTAAAAAATTTAGAAGAAATATTGGAGTTCTTTTTGTATGAAAATTGGGAAATTTTCGTGATTTTTAATTTTTCTTTTTTCAACGAAAATTTGAATACAATTTTAGGGAAAAAGAAAATTTTTGACTGAATGCAACACCTGACATTGTTGCACTTTTTTCTTAGAACTCTGTTGTGTATAAAGAATCCGATTCTTTTTTATTGATGTTCAAAATGTGTAACCCCAAAATAATTGTTATCAGTTTACAGTACTTGGTATTAAAAGGTGTTGTGTGGTTTCTAACTCTAAATGTTTCTTTAAAATACTTAATAAATATATCTTTTCAGGTGAGAACTGCAGATCTTGGAGGTGCAGCTAAATGCTCTGAATTCACAGAAGAGATTTGTTCAAAAATAAGTGCTCTATAAGTTTCTTATCCAAAGTAGATCAAACTTGCAATGAAGTCACTCAATGTCTTAGATACTTTATAGAATTTCTGAAACAACGTTGACACTCTCTTGTGACATGTTAGATGGAAAGAATCTGAGAATTCTTTATACAAATTTAGGTCCATAGGAGTAGTTGGAATGGAGTAATCTTATTTTTTATTTATTTAAACTGTTTCTTGCCATGGCATAGTTCTTTAATTATTGAAATTGTCCAGTATGGCCTCGCAACAACATGTAATGAAAAGTGGATTATTGAATTAATAAGTAAGAATTATTAATAAATCTTATACAAATGAAATTTATACTAAAGGTTAATGCAGTAAAATAAAATTAGACATAAGTTGAATAAAAAAATTCTTACATTTTTTAATAACATATAAGTATTAAAGAATATATGCTAATCCAGATTTTCAATATAAATTGTTTAAGTTACTTCAGATTGTAATAAATTTCTTATTGTATAATTTTATGTTTTACAAAATTTGCTTTTGTAACTCGGAGCTTTAATTGTTAGTCGTACTTATGGTTTTTATATAGGTACTATTTGTATTGCTGTGTTCATTTTGTTAAACAGCAGTGTTACTCTCATTGTGCTTCGTTAACTAGTCATTTTATCTGACAATATCTTAGTGGGATATCTGAAATAAGTATAGGTTAATTTTAAGAATTGATGATGGCTTTGTGATAGCATTTATGTGACTGTTATTTTTTCCCACTGACTACTCGGCTTGAATGACTTGGTTTTACAAGCATGTGCAATTATTTGGGATGACATGTTTGTGCTGCGATGCACGTGAAAGATAAACATTTTATTGCTCTTCAAAATATTCACGATTACATTTTTTAACCAATTTACATTAATTAAGAATAATTGTGATCAATGTATTTCTGGATTTATATAAATAAAATGTTTTAGATGTGTATATTTTATTCTTGATTTTTCTTTAGATCCACTACTTAAGTGTAGTGAATAGCTTATATATAAATGTTCCCAGACAAAATTCTAAATGCATGTGATTTGTTAAAAAGAGATTTTCCTTACAGAAATTCAAACAAAAGGCAAACTACACTTTGTTAAGTTGAAATGTTAGTCATATACCAATTTGATTGTCGAGATAAGATTATTAGAATTATATAAAATTCAACTTGAACTTTTTTAATGTTCGACTAGAAAGAATGATGACCTTATAACTATTTAAAGTTCACATCTTGGATACTCGGATATAGGATTTGGATATTCAGTAAAAATCTTGATTGACTTCTTAATTAAACAGGGTTCAGGTGGTCTTTAAAAACTAATTAATATTTGACAGGTCCTTATATAAGGGCCCTTAAATTCCAACAGCGAATTTTTTAAAGAAAAATTTTACTGTTATCTTTATGGATTTTTTAACTCCCATCTTTTATGGGTGGAGCAGTTTTATTTTCTGTTGCTTAGAATCACTGATTTCCAGCACATTCAACTTTTTACTACAAAATGTGGATAGACTTTCATTACATATAGCAAAAAAAGTTATAAATAAAATTCTATTTAAATTGTTTATGTGTCAACTTTGATTCTACACAAATTTACAAGACGTCTATTAAAATTGGAAGTCCTCAAAAACTTTTCTTTAAAAAAAGAAGCTGTATCAATCCTGTTTACATTTTTTTCACTTTACTGTGACAGGTATATCTGAAAATAAGGATTTCTGGTGGTTATAAACCCAGTCCCTCCAACATTTTATGAAGAAGAAGTAAAACAATATAATTTTCATATCCAATTTTCATAAATTACTTTCAAGACAAATACTAAAAGACAAACATTTTGAAGACTGAAAATTAGATTAGAATCACTTTAAACAAATGTGAAGTATTCCTGTTTTTTTATTAGTAATCAACATAAGATTTGAAATTAGTGGCTTCTCTGTGCACGTAAAATTTTATTTGAACAAGTAAGTTTTCTACTTGGGTGAAATTAATTTCAACGCCTGACTTGCCAAGTTGAATCCATTAATAAACATTGCATTCAAAGTGGTATGATTTAATGGAAGGGGATAATCATAAAGTATTGTTTATTACAGCATTGTGTATCAATTACTTTTTTCAATAATTGTATTGCACACATTTTTTTATTTCTGTTACTACGCGTATAACAATAAAGCACAATCCAACTTTTTGATAGCCAACCTGTAGCTGTGGGGTTAACGCTCTGGCCTGGCATGCCAAAGGTGCCGGGTTCAAATCCTGTGTTGGGCATGGATGTTCGTTGTGGTTCGGGATCCATGTTAAGCTGCAGTTCTCGACCTGATTAGCCGTTATTGTGCACAAAAATAGGTCTTTGAGC
Organism: Linyphia triangularis; assembly: GCA_963978545.1. Taxonomy (NCBI): domain Eukaryota; kingdom Metazoa; phylum Arthropoda; class Arachnida; order Araneae; family Linyphiidae; genus Linyphia; species Linyphia triangularis. Next base: position 49,727,237 of record OZ021729.1, on the reverse strand, counting down.
GTACAAACAAACCAAACCAACTTTCTGATATTTCATTGATAGCCATTATCTAATGGTTTGACTTCAACCGATTACAAAAAATTGGAAACCTAGCCATAAGCTTAAATAACTTTTAGATTCTCAAGATCTAGTAACTTATGCAATTTCCTTATCAATTATTTATTGAATTGCAAATCTTGAAACAACATACAACTTAAAGCGTATGCAGCTTTCGTTGCGGGCAACGGGTCTCGATCGCGAGACCATGGAATCTCGAGGCAGATACTTTACCGCTGTGCAAAAGAGTACTCCAGTGCACAGAAGCTTTATCTGTTACTTGAAGTCGCCACAAACTCATTGGCAACATTTTTAGAATAATCAGGGTTCGTATGACTCGGGGAGAACCAGGAAAATAAATCTGCCTTAAAATCTCGGAGGAGGGGGAAAGAACAATTCTTCCCTAAAACCTGGAAAAAATCGTTGTAACTATGGAAAAAAAATATGTCTCTTCGATCCTATTTGTTTAATCCTAATAGGCAAAAATACTTATTTCCGGAAACATTGTGGCCGACCAAATGGTATAGTGGTTAGCGTACTGGCTTCTAGACCGCGAGGTTGCGGGTTCGAGTCCCTTGTTAGGCATGGGTGTTTGTAAATGTATGTTGGTTTGTCAAATGACGAAATGTTTCGGCGCATTATAACCCTCGTGTTGCTGACGGCGCCAGATAATCTGAATACAACCAACCGGAAACATTGCGAAATGATAAAAAAATAAAATACGCCTTTATGATGCAACACAGAAGACAATCTATCATAAAACTTAAAAATTAGTTAAACATGCCTTTCCTTGTTTTTATGTTTCATTCTTGCTGTTTGCCTCTCCTGTTTCAATCCGTGTTGCCAGCGCTAGCCGGAAAAAATATGTTCTACAAAAAAAAAAATACTTGAAGAATTGAAATCACAAAATTATTTGATAAGGGACCCACAGAAAGTTATTTTTTCTCGAATTATCGGAAGAAATTGTGTAATCAAGGTTTGACTATATATTTATGTGGCTAAAAATAATTAACTCCGTGGTGAAAAACACAACTCTGGAAACTCGGGGATTTTTTTTTCTAAAAATGAGTTTGAATAGTGTAAAAGTAGGTCACGTCCTAACTTTCATGATTTATTTCGACAGTCATAAAATGAAAATGGGAAGTTGTACATGGGGAAAGAAAAATAAGGAGATGAGGTAATTAAAAGAGGTTATACTAAAAGTATTCCATACTCAAACAATAAAAAATCAATCAGAAATGCTATTTCTATGTATTATGCTTTTGGGTTACCCAAATGTCGCATCATTTTACTGTTGTTACGAAAATAAGCTAAAAAATTTTTTTTAATCGCTTCTAAAACGTACTTATAGCAATGTACATAAATATTTCATGTCTGCAACTTATATTATTAAGAAATGGTGAGTTAACATTCAGGAAGTCTTAATTTTCAAAAATGCCTCTTGGGCTAAAAGTTAACAAAATATATGAATATTCATTGTATTGAGTAATAATAACTGTAATCAAATAATTAGTTGCCAAACTGTTATAGTTCTGTTACTGTATAATAAATATTCAACAAAAATTTACATTTTAAATACAATACTCCTCCTTATGGGATAAAGGATAAGCCAGTTAATGCATAGAATGGAAAAAGCAGCCAAGTTAATAAGTGATGCATGTTTTTCAAACAATAAAATGAAAATTTTAATAAATGTGTCAGCTTATTGCAAATGTAAGAACACTTGGGCTAAAATGGACTTGAAATAATGAGAGTCTGGAAAACGGTTTAACTATAAACTAAATTCCTTTTACAAAACATGGTGAAAGAGTTGAAATAAAGTTAAAACTACTGGGGTGAATGACACACCCCTCAACCACCATCAACAAATAACAACGACTAATAACGATATACAAGTGCCACATGGTGACTTATACATGATTATTAGTCCTTCTTGCTTCAATTCCATCATATCACTTGAATTTTAAATCAGAAGTTACGGTTCCAACGGCAAATATTTCAATCTTATAGATTACACATAATTAAAAGGAATCTTAAGATGTCAGTGACTTTCTTCTGCTGATCGTGGGAGATTTGATTACTTGAATTATTTTGCAATTTTTTTTAAAGCACCACATCAACAGACGAAGGCAAAGTATCCTGCTCAAAGAACCATTTGCAAAACTTTTAACTAATCTGTCTATGAGGGATGACAGTCATCATCATGAACCACATCAGTGGCGGTAAGAAGATGTCATAATCTGTTAATCTCTTGCTGAAAATCCTTGTCAATACCCTGATACTTTGCATCTGCTAAGATTTTTAAATACTACTGACATAAAACTATCTTCAGAAAGGTTTGTGGAAATGACTGCATTGAAAAGCCGTACAATACTGTTACAGCACATGGGAAAACGTACTTCTTTCTTCATAACAAGATTTTAATTTATACTATTTTTTTTATATTTCATAGTTTAAAATTATTTGTTGGGTTAAACTAAAAATTTGGTTAAGAGGGATTTTACTGTACTTGCAAAAACAGATTTTTATTTAAGTTGAGAACCATACATCATTAATGCCCATGTAAAATTCAATTTATAAACAGCATTTTAAGCTCTTGTTATCAATAGCAGCTACATGTACTTTTAATGTTAAGTGAGGGATCAGTGATCTGCTATACTGCAATTCATATGTAAATAGTGGAAGTATGATAATCAATTTCATATGTCATCATACCAACCACTTAGTGCATTCAGCAATAATTAATGCCACATATATATTAACTATCTAATTGTAAAACCAGCTATCATGTGACCTTTTCAAAATTAAAACTCCAACTTTATTTTAAGTATTTTTACCTACAACCCTATTCAAAAGAAATTTTGATAAAACGATTGCACTTTAAGATATGAAGCCTCAAAGCCATGAATACTTAACACTTTGTGTGCCGGTGCCCTTTAAATTTGCCAGCCCTCGGGACCAATCATTTTCTATGTCGCCACATGAATGGTATAAGCATTCAGTAAAACACACACTATACTGGATATAAATACACCAAGGCGTGAAGAACCGGAGATTAGATGAATATGTATGAATACGAGAGCAGCTACCCGATACTGGTGACAAAAATACATATTAATAGTAGAACGGACAACAAAGTGTTAAGAAATACAATAGGATAAGAAAATGTTTCTTGTCTCTTTTGCAAAATCATTTGAAGTTTACTTTGTAATAGGCTATAGCTTGAAATACGTCATCAAACATCACTTTGCAATTTTTATTAATAAATTTTCTGAAATTGTCCCTAAACCTGCAAAAAAATAAAGGAACATTGAATCTTGCTGGCAAAACAAACCATTTAAAGAAAACAAAAAAAGCTATGTCTTTCCAGGTAAGACTTTAACAGAAAGAATCTGGTAATGTTATTATGAGAATAGCATACAAAGTAAAATTGCCAAATATAAGACATGGAAAGAAAGGAAAATTCTTGAACATTAAATACTGAATTCTACTAATTATATTTTACACAAAAATATTTTTACAACTTTACAAACTCATTTTTAAGTAATCAGCATTTAAAAGGTTTTATGTCACTAAAAATTGGAATTCGAGCAGTTATAAAAGTACACTATGCTGACAAAACTCTAAATATATAGTCCAACTCTATAGAAACATCTTCAGGTAAATCAGTACAATGCACTGCATTCTTTATTTTATCTTGCCCATAACTTGCTCTTAATGTTCCAGGCCTAAGCTTCTGAGCAATTTCTGGATCAGCCGGTCCAACAAATGTCCTGAACTCAGTAAATGCATTGTTTGAATTGTTCCTCGTAATTTCTAGAGCTATAGATGGTCCTGACATTAACTGAGAAACCATTCCTTTATACTCTGAAACGACACCTTTGTAAACATCTAAAAATTCAGATGCAGTGGCTAAATTAAAAGTTATTACTTCAAGAGCAGTTATGGTAAACCCGGCATCAGAGATGTCCTGTATTATTCGACCCACCAACTTTTCTCTCAAAGCATGAGGTTTAATGATACAGCAGGTGGAATTTAAGTATTGTACAGTATTGCAATGCACTTCTTTAAATGGGAAAAATATGCCGATTTCTTTGTCAGCCGTATTACTGTCTGTGGGACCTATGCAATGCACAGATAGTTCACCAAAATTAGCAGCTAATGGTTTATCGATAGGAAATTCAGGGTTAAGCAATTTTCTCACAATATTTTTTCCATTTTGTCCTCTAAGTTCCAAAACAGCAAATCTTTTCCTTAAATTTTCAGAGAGAGAACTAGAACTGAACCCGCTTTTTTCTTTGTCGATTATTTTTCCACGGTTTATTATTAAATCGTTCATTTCCACGACTGAGATGATCCTACCCAAATTTTGAAAACCGGTATCGTTTATAACCAATATGGTGGATTCGGTTTCTCGAGAAAACTTTTCTGCCGTTGTTTTGTCACCAAAGTCTACAATAAAAAGTTGTCTTGACAACACATTAATTATACTTCCGACGAATAAATCATTTATATTTACAGTATCGCACGGCATTCGTCGGAGAAATAACCGTTTTGATGTCATATCATACATATCCACGCTACAGTCCAACGGAAAAAAGCTTAACAAAAATTTTCGTTTTACTTTTACAGTCGGGTCGAACCACTCAACAACAAAGCGATACTTTTCCTCGGACATAATTTACGTTATAAAACGATTAAATCTAGAAAAACGAGAAACAAAATGTTGTGAAAACAAAACTGCTCTAGATCAGCTTCAAATTGCCGGAAAAACAACAATAATCTCTTCCGTTCAGTTCATAGCTATTCTGATTTTCAAATTTTTATGGAATTTATGCATGATAAAATCTAATCTTAACCAAAATGTGTAATGTCAAGACTAATGTTTAGTTTAAAGCTGTTGGTAGGATAATTCTTAAAAAAAAAATCGTAATTCATGATTATAAAATGTTTACGAGTTACGATTGTTGTAGAACTTTCTGGATTTCAGAACATCCATTTAAAATAGTATCGAATCAAAATTGAGCATAAACCAACTGTTAAAAAAATAAAGTTTCTTAACAAAATAAAGTATCCTATTCTTCCTTAGGAAAAATTAAAAAAAAAAACGTTGACTAGAGATGTTGTTTATTTACCAGGATCAATAAAAACATATTGACAGTGCCAAAGTTACAAACCAGAAACTTTTAAGTAATTTTATGTGACCAGAACGCAAATTAGTAAGACATGAAAATAGAAAAGAAAGGGAAAAAAAAAAATGAAACAAAACTATCCTGATCCTAAAGCTAATTCTAAAAAACTACCTACAGTGTTGAGATCGTTTCCATTGATTTGTTTGCATACTTTAATTAAATATAGTCCGTACATATTAATTTTGGCCTTAAATTTCTCTTTTCCATGTCACAATTACTCCTTTATTAGCATTAAATGCATAACTCTTGTAACATTACTTGAATGACTTATTTTAAATAATACAAATAAATTAAGAAATGGTCCTGAAATATTAATAATAACAAAATTTGAACTTTATTAATATCATATCTTTAAAAATAAATTTTTGCCCTCTTAGATGTGAATATCGTGATTAAAAATCCCAAATCTATTTTAAATCGAAATTTTGATCAAAGTCAGTGACAATTGTTTGTTTTAGACTTGCATTTTATTTTTTAATGCAGACTATATATTTTTTTATTTCGATGCTAAACACCAATTTCAGAATTTTGACCGACAAGAATTGAATGTAAAAAAAAACCTCAAAGGTATAGTTAAGCCACTTCGCTCTTACCATGATTTTTTCTCTTTTAAGCAGTTCATAAAATGCAGCTCGAGTAAACTGTTTTCTCTTTTAATTTCAAGCTCGTATTTTTCTCTCGATTATCGGGATTCCATTCTGAACAAGCACTTTTGAATTAGCAACCAACTTGAGGCATAAACTGAAATTAAAAGCTGACTAACAAAGCTTACTTGTAAGCAAGTTTTCATTTCTGTGTTGACATGTATTTTATAATGAAACTTAAATAAAATATTGTTTGTTAGACAAAAATTTAAAAGATTGTAATTTTTATTTACTAATGTTTGAAATATATAAATGTAGTCTTTAGTAGCAAATCAAATTTTACTTATAACATGATCCAGTTTTGTGTTTCATATTTAAATCTGCTAAATTGCTTTACCCCTTTAGATGCTTAAATAATTGTGTAGGGTAAGGTGGGGTAAAATGGGTTGTCAAAATATATTGTTTAACATTTAAGAAGTTTTTAATATATTCGTAGTTTCTAAAGTTGTATATTGTAGTATATGTCTAAACTTAATTTCCCCACTTTATTTTTGTTTCAATAATTTGTTTTATATGAATGCCAACAGTAAAAATACTTGTGTACAGCTTCATACCATATGTTGTCTACTTAAAACTTCTGTCTGTAGCTCAGAATTTTTAATAAAATTATATTCCAGTGACTTGAATGTGTTTATTGAACATTTTTATTGCTTATTCAAATTGCAGGTAAAGTCAGTTTTTTTTTATTTGATTTAAATCCAAATTTTGTGAATGGGGTAAAATGGGTATAGAATTAGGCTTAACATATGTAGGTATTATTAAGGAGGTAATATAAAGTTTTTCTGAGAAAAGTCTAATTTCTTAAAAATTATAATAAAAATATGTTTTAAAGTGCCACATTAAAATACTTTTCTAATATTTAAAGCTTTTAAAAAATTAAGATGGGTTATTAAAAGTCCTTCGTGGACTCTCAACACAACACTTTCATATTATCATTATTCAAAGGAGGAACCACCTGACGGCTGTGTGGTTAAAGCTCTGGCCTCGCATGTCAAAGATGCTGGGTTCTAATCCTGGGTTAGGCATGGATGCTCATAGTGATTCGGAATCCCTGTTAAGCTGTAGGTCCTGGCCTGATTAGCCGTCATTATGTTAAAAATAAGTCGTTCATACTTATAAACATTTTGTCTTACAAAGCAACTTTGCATGCTATATCTCCAATGTAATATATTCGTGTATAAATACATTTATAAAAATAACAATAACATGTATAAAAAATTCAAAATTGAAATATAAAAGTGTCCAAACTAAAGCTGGCAAAGTTTTAACGCATGAAGAATTCATGATGAGGTTAAAAAGTGAATTTGAAAACCCGAGCACTAAAAAAGTTTAAACCAACATTCTAATTACTTAAATATTGGACAATCTAAGTAATTTATAATACCTCCTTTATTCTGTTTGATTATTCTGTGATATTACTTGTGATATGTGATTAATTTATAAAATGTATACTGTATATTTTCCTCCAGATATGAATTTATACAAGATATATTGAATGTTTAACCTTTTAAAACATATTAAGATCTTGACAGCTATATCTTAATGTGTTTGAGAGCTCTAATCAAAAGTCATTTCAACTAATTCCAAACTATTGCCAGTAATATTAATGGCGAATAAGCTAAGTGTGCATTTTCTATATCCACCTTAACCTTACCAATTAAAAGGTTCTTATTTGTTCATACTTTCGAAATGTCTATTTCTTTGCAAGACTGAACATTTGACCTAAATGGTTTCAAGCAGCTAATTGTGCACTAGCTGTTTACTGATTTTCAAATAGTTAATTACATCTTTATTTCAAAAGAGACAACACATAAGGTGGAATTTTACTAAAAATGAAAGCCAAAGTGAAAGATATTTCTTGTGTCATGAATAAAGATTAAATTACCAAACACAACCAGTATAATCTTTGGCATTTGCTTTTGTGGCACTTTCTTGGTTAATAGGACTACTCATTTCTTTGATTATTAAATAATTAAAAGGTTGGAAAATTTGGGGGCTGGCATTTCAAGCAACAGCCAGCTGTTTCTATGTTAGTTATTCAAATGTGTACAGACAATTCCTTATTATCCACTATGTACATAATTCAATTTAGTATTGGAAAATAGTTTATTTAAAAAAATACACCATAGTTGTAATTAGTGGGTTTGGTCTTTGACCTTTCAACTTTGCACTGCCTTGATCTGTCTTACCTAATCACTTTGAGACTCAGGTGCCAAAATTCAGTTTGGGCACTGCTCCAATTTATTTTTCAATTACGCAAAAAGCTCCTTACATAACTCATTGTAGTATTTATCACCAATTTTATTTCTTGTAATCCAGCTATTATAAAGAGAATATTTTCAAGTTATCTGTTAACATTTAGCCCTTCTAACAACAAATATTACTTCACTTGAACACTTTACTTTCTTAAACATTAAAATTCCCTATTTTGATATTTTTCCAAATAAAACTTTTATAAATTGGCATTTTAATATAACTTAGTGATCCATAATTGATGAACTACTTCAAATTTCATATTTAATACAATTTGAATGGAAAAATGTTCAAGGTTGCAAAAAATTTAACAAATTAAAAATTCTTCAAATTTTCAAGTATGTTCATAAAATCCCTTATATACTATGATTAGAAAAACAAGACTTTTCTTATAAAGCTTTTATAGACCACAGTTTGACAAGAAAAGGGATATTTCAAACTTGCATTCATCTTATAAAACACAAGTCAATATACAGTTCTGATATGTCAATATATTTAGATTCTGAAAAATTGGTTAAATGCTAATCAGAAATCAAAGGAGTTGGTTGTTATAAAGCTATTAACACATGTAATGTATTGCATGCAATTAAACGAGTCAAGTGTTTTATGCTTAGCCTCTTAAAATAGGCATTTATTTATAATATGAGAATACATGGTTTTTGCAAGCAAGGTTTAAATGGTATCAGTGTCGTATACATTTAGTAAAAATATATAATTGTGAGCAGGAATTGTATCCAATGATATTTTGTACTTTGCAAAGGAAGAATCCTTAGTGTTTACAAAACATTTACACAAAAATACAGATAAATTATACATGGTATTAACACTTTAAGAACTTTGATAGTTCTTTTGCAAAAAAGATGTGAATAATTTAAACCACAAATGATAAGTATACCTTAAAGGGTAACTCGCAAACAAAAATCAATATAGTTAATGGCAAGAATTTCCTAAAATGAAATTCAGAGTCCCAGTTATTTTAGTTGATAAATTTTAAATGGTAGCTGGAGTATTTTACTAAAGAAAGTTTTCACAAAAAGTTTAAACTAAAAATTGATTTTCAAATATATCTTTGGTTTTGTTTGTGCATTCTTTTAAATTTTAATGTAATCAATTAAATCCAAAAAATAAAATGTTTTATTCCCATGCTTTCTTTTTAATTTATATTTTTTAGAAATTGAACAAAATATTATTACAAAACATTTACTTTTATACAATCAGAATTGTAGATGTTTTAAAAATGGTGTTCTTGTCTTATACTGAGTATCTAAGAACCACCATGCTATTAATTATAAATTGCTATTGAAATTTCTATTCAAATGCTGAAAATGAGTTATCAAGAATAGATAAGTATTTGTTTCGGGAAATTAGAATGTCACAAGCAATTTAGGAAATTTATTAGCCCTTAAAGTGTTAAGACAAAAAGCATGATAATCACTAACTAATTCTACTTTCGACTCAAATATAAATTTAAGCAGCTCTTCGTGACTTTTATATGATTGTCTAACTTATGTGTTAGTTAAGCTACAAAAAATAGCATATAGAAATTGCAGGCATGTAAAATACTTTCTATACAGGCTGCAATGGACATTATGTATGGGTGGAGTCGAAAGACTATATTCTAAAAATAATAGGATAAAATATTTAAGATACACTAAAATAGAAGTTGTACACATTTGTGAGTAAGAAGTTTAATAGTACAGAAATTGGATGAACTATATGAAATTTATATAATCATATTTATCCATTGTAATGATTTGGGATATTGGAAAACTATGCTCAATATACAGTAAGCTTTTTAGGGTTATGAGCCTTCAAAAATCCTCAACTAAAAAATTGATTTAATCAAATTGATTAGTCAAAAATTGGTTTGGATTAGAAGAAAAACAAACTTTTACATTTATAGTTATTTAATAGTTCATATATTTTGATATTATAATTGCTTGATTTAATGCACTTTTAACCAAGAAAATTAAAACCTGCAGCAAGCTAAGTGATGAACTTGAAATTTTCAAGCATTGCATAAAATGTTTAAAACGTGCATGCATTGAAAGTCTGAATAAAGGTTTTCAACCATGAAAAATCTCAAGATATCTTCTAACAGTTTCTAAGACAATCCTTAAATATCCAACTTCAAATATAACATTACTGTATATTAAAGCTGACCAGCAGCTACAAATACAGTATCTTCTTCTTATACATGTAACAAAGAATCAAGAACTAAACCTACTAAAATTCAAATACAATAACTAGGGCATCTTTCATTTCAATTAAACTTCCTTATCAAGTAGTTTGTTTATGCTTAATCATATGGTATACATGTCCATAATTGCATAAAAATACATAAGTAATGAAATTATATCAAATAAGTACAGTAAGCATATCCATTATATAAATGTTATATGATAAACTCATCAATGTGAGTTACTTATACAACATTCATACTTTACCACATCACGAAGAATTCCTTTTGAATGAACATTTAATATGGGAATGTCCATAAACTACGCAATACCCTCTAATTAACTTTTTGACAAATGTGACCGGATTTTTCTATCTCCTGAAACTTCATCGATTACCTAGTTTTCTAATTAACAAAGTTCTAAAGACATTTTGGTTCTGTTTAGGAATTTGGCTGGGCTCTTTAACAGGAAAGCAGGAAAATTTGGTGGGACATTCGGTCAGTGGGACAGTGAGGTGAAAAGCGGGACTGAGTATAATGGAAATATTTCTAAATATGATTGCATTTGCAGTTTACAGTAGTTTCCAAAAATTTAAGACATAAATTAGCATTAAAAGGTTTCTTTCTGATAGACCGCTCTTTGGTTAATTCACTAATACAATTTCCCTTCCCCAAAACACCTTGCTGGCCACTAAAGAACAAAAATACTCAGTATGATTCCTTCTAGAGGAAATTAAATGAAAAGGTAGAAAATGATCCATTCTGTCACATTCAATATTATTAAAACAATACTTAGTAAAACATGGATACTCAAAATCGATTGTTTGAGAAACAAACTACGGGTAAATTTTTTTCCAAATTGAGTTCTCAGTATGCAGGGGTATTCATCTCCGAAACAAATATTTTATTTCTAATTCCAGAAATAAAATATTTTAATTCCGTGAAAAGGAAAGATCAAGACCCCACAAAATATTTTCGGGAACCAACTACACCAGTAAAATAAAATGTTTAAATAAAAACAAAAAGTTAAGAGAAAGAACTGCACTGTTCTGGTTACTATAAAAAATTTCTATAAGCCGCTCGTGGATGGCATACAAAGTTTCTCAGATAACCACTTTCATTGCAGCAATTTATGATTTTATATTTTGAAAATAAGATATGATAGTCTGCATTTGGCTCATCAATCTTCATTTTATACATTGTTTTATTGTTGAATAAAAAGCTAGTGGAATGCTTTAAAGAAATATCGAATCCAACCGATAAGGAATTTCCATGCTCTTAAAAAAATGCCTCTGGAACATCTTTTCAATATGTTTTCCTTTCACTACACATCTTCTTACACAGCAAATAACAAATATGATACTTTCCATTTTTTTAAAAGCGCATACAAAAAAATACTTAAGCTATTTCAAAACAATTTAATTTATTCTATGATGCATGATAAATAAGTGTTTCAAAAGATATTTTTACAATATAAAGAGAGCATTCTAAAATCGCTAAGTATTACATAACTCATGGTCATTCCATATTCAACAAAAACCACAGATCTCCTCAAGCACTGTATAGGCGCTCACTCCGCAAAGTCAATAAATACATAACATCCAAATAAAGATTTTCAAAGCCTCTATCTAAGACATCTGAGCAGTGAAGTTTTCTGAAGCATCCGACGTTCCGGTGCTTTCTGCGACGGATCCTGCTTTTTTCCTGAGCATCCCAGGCCTGAATTCAGGATGGCGTTTGGCGTGCTTCGTGAGGTGGTCGCTCCTCATGAAACGGGAATTGCACAATGGGCACAGAAAGTTCTTTTCACCCGTGTGGGTACGGTTGTGACGGGCGAGTTCATCAGATCGGGCGAATCTCTTACCGCATTGCGCCCACGTGCAAGGGAACGGACGTTCACCTGTAAAGAGGAAATACATATAATGAATGCAAAGTACCCTAACAGTATATTCTGATTGAAAAAGTAACGACTTCATGTTGGATGGTATTTAGAAGAATACAGATCTTTTGATTGTGTTTGATTTTTTGGTACTTGCGTATTAAAACCTTCTACATTTTTATAATAGTGGAAATTGTTGAATTTCTTTCTAAGCCTAGCCTAGCCAATTGTTGAGTTTCTTTCCTGTTGCCAAAAAAAATTTAACCTATTGATTGTTTGGCCACGACATCATTAATTATTGATTGCACATTCTCACATAGATTTTATTTAAAGAAAAAAAAATCTAAAATCCGCAGACAAAGTTTTTGTTGGCAGTCAACAAGGAAAACTATAGGATTGGCCAATTACTTTATTCTTAAAATTCAAATTATTTAATTTTAAGAAAGTTTAAAAATATTATCAAAAAAGTTAATTGGTTCAATTACCAAAATGTTTGTCACAAAGCTTAATTTACTGGACAACAATGCATCAAGTATTTTTGCATTCAATGACGATTTGACGAAATATCAATAACAATAAATAATTTATTCCAATTTACAAAAAAAGCTGGCAACAGGAAATAAATTCAACAATTGGCGAGATTTCTGCTATAACAAAAATTAGAAGGTTTGATATGCAAGTACCAATTTTTTTAATATTTATTTTATTTTAGCAAGAGCTACAACAAGGGCTATCTACATCGAAACATTCTTACCAACATGATTCAAAATATTAAGGAAGAAATGTCTTCCAGGAGCTTTTACAATGGGAAACTACCCCACTTGAATTCTAAAAGAGTGAAAATCATGGAAGCTCTCGCTCCAGGTAGCCCAAAAATCAATAGACTACCTATTGCAATCGCAGTCTGGCCTATTAATTTTTTAGTATCAAGTGGCCTCTATTTCGAGACTTCTTACATGGTAGACGATTACTTTGCCTCAGAGCCCAGCTGGATCAGGACAGGTTTAGAGATATAGCAATTATTTAAGGGATGGTACAGGATCTTTACTCATGAAGAGGCTGAACAAAAAGTTATAAGTATTGAGAGAGCAATTGAGAATAAGGAAAAAAATCTCCGGAAGAATATGCTGGGATGGATTTTAAATTAACGTTAGGAATGACTACAGAAATAAAGGATTTAAGAAAACTATATGTAGAGTGCTAAGTGTGTGGTTCTTTGGGGGAATAAAAGTAAGTGCTATACAGGTTTTGGCTTGGTGCGTCTAGGGAGATAATTTTCGGTCATGAAAGAGCAGTTCAGCCTTGGATTTGCTTAAATGAAGTATATTAGATAGTTTTACAGAGATAGACTGTTAAGTTTTTATTAAGTTCTTGCCAAGTGTTATGACAAGCTGATGATAGATCAAGCTCTGCTTGGGAAGAAACCAGAAAGGAAATAACCCTCCTTCAATTTGTCTGTGTTCCTGTTTATATAACCTTGTGGCACTGCAATCGATAGAGGCATATCTCTCTACATTAAAAAAAGTATGACATAAGTAATTTTATCTTTTCAATTATTGCTTTTATTATACATCACTGTAGGAGAATTTGTTAGGACTTTCTACGACAAACTTTTAATTCGAGTGTTCTTCCTGCAAAAGATTAGTTTAATTTTCAGAATTTTATAATGCATATTTATTTCTTTGCATCATATTAAGGATGCTAACGCTCAATATCATAAATGACAGTAATTCAATATTGATTTCAATTAAGGATATAATTGGATGGGTTTTTTGTAGGGAGGTTTGTTATTTTTTAGAATTTACAAATATCAAGGCATATATTTCTGATATAAGGGTATAGTATTAACCTTTAACTGCCCATAATGTTTGGATAGCTATAATAACATCATTATAACATCAAAACAAAAATACTTTTTAGGAATTAAATCATCAAATATACCATTTTTTATCGTTATAGACAGATTTGGGAGGAGGACAGGAGATCAGTATCCAAGTAACTATAAGAAAAATCCCTTTAAGTAACAGAAGAAGATAATAATTAATTTGATTCTTTTTGACTTGGTAAAAAAAAAAGACACAACTCCTATTATAGGAAAGTGCTAAATAGTGATCTGGAAGATCATCATTTTACAATGAGTAAAAGGGATAATTCAAGTGAAACAAATATGTTTGTCAATTTTATAAGAACATAAAAAAAATTCTATGAATGTGGCTTTTTTTTCTTAAAGTAATAATTAAAAAATTCAAAAGTTTTGTAATATGTGGGGGGTGGCATGTTTTCAGTCAAGTTTGTTCCCAGCAGGCCCGTGTTGGGCAGCCGGGACACCGGGACCTAACCCGGTGCGCCTTCCAGCCTGGAAATTTTGGCGCCCCCCCTGTTTCGAAACTGACAAGTTTTACGACATGGCTTAACGTCGATATTGCCGAGCGGCCGGGTTGAGTGTTGCGACTGTAGGCTACTACTGAATGGACAGGTGCGTTTCGTTGACCCCGTCCACAAACACACTAATTTTTTAATATATACCAAAATTTAGTGCTTTCAGAATCCACCATTGAAAAAATTAGTGCGTCAATATTTACCGAGAAATATAAAGAAATGCGTGGACGGGGTCAACGAAACGCTAGCCCCGCTCACAAACGTGCTAATTTTTTAATATATACCAAATTTTAGTGCTCAATTAGTGCTTTCAGAATCCATCATCCGAAAAATTAGTGCGTCCTTACTTTTCATAAAATTCAAGGTTAATTGAGAGTAGGCAGGCAAACTGCTGGCCCCCGACCACAAAAGCAATCATCATTCATTATATGTTAAAATATTGAGCATAATTAGTGCTTTCAGAATCCTCAACTGCCAGAATTAGTGCGTCAATATTTTGGCCAAAATTGACCATTTTGTAATAATTATTCACTTGTCACTTCCGTTTCGTTGGTCTCGCTCACAAAAGCAATCATCATTAATTATATGTTAAAATGTTGGGCATAATTAGTGCTTTCAGAATACCCAACTGCCAAATTAGTGCGTCAATATTTTGGCCAAAATCGCCAACTTTAGCTTATTGCCGAATGTATGCGAGCCTTAAACCGATGTAAATTATCACGCACTAATTGTATGACCGGTGCCAAATTTTAGTGCTCAATGGGTGCTTTCAGAATTCCCTACCGCTTGAATTAGTGCGTCAATATTTTGGCTAAAATTGACCATTTTGTTACAATTATTCACTAATCACTTTCGTTTCGTTGGCCCCGACCACAGACGCACTAATTGTCTCACATATGCAAACATGTAGTGCTCAATTAGTGCTTTCAAAATCCCCAACTGCCAAAATTAGTTTGTCAATATTTTGGCCAAAATCCCCAATTTTAGCTTATTGCCGAATGTACGCGAGCCTTAAACCGATGTTAATTATCCCGCACTAATTGTATGACCGGTGCCAAATTTTAGTGCTCAATTAGTGCTTTCAGAATCCCCAACTGTCAGAATTAGTGCGTCAATATTTTGATCATAATTGACCTTTTTGTAATAATTATTCACAAATTACTTCCGTTTTGTTGACCTCGCCCACAGACGCACTAAAAGTATATAAATTTCGTCTAACCATTCCACTGACTCAAGTTTCTTGCGAACGAGCATTTTCTAAATTGAAACTTATTAAAACCAGATTGAGATTGTCTTTGACTAACGAAAATTTAGAATCTTTACTGTTAATGCACTCAGGAGCTGATATTTTAAACTCCATAGATCCAGACACCTTTATTGATTATCTTTGCAACTCCAGCTTAGGTTTCAGCTTCAGGTTTAGTTTGTAAATTTAATCAAAGAACATTATATTTGTGAACACATTTGTTTTTGTTACTTTCCTTAAGAAATTAAGTAGTAAATGCTGGTAACTTATTTTGAAATGTATGTAATGTTAAATTGTCTCGTCTTAATTTTCTATGTGTGTTAGTTAACCAAAATTACACTAATTATGTTTCAACTACTACTTTGTCTTTTATTTCACCCTAAGACATTGCAAATATTTGAAATGGATCAAATGAACATTAGAATTTAGCAAACAATACATGGTCATTTTGTTTGACAAATACCGGTACGATATATGTAAGTGTGATGGTCCGTTCGTACCGTGACCTGTTGCCAGAAAAGCATATTGAACCCAGCATCATGTGCGATTAAAGCTTTAGTTATTATATTCCATACCCCCCCGGTAGTCCTCCCCCTGCATAGTGCTGGCGCCCTCTGGCCAAGGCCGTCCACCGCCCTTACATGGGGTCCAGCACGGGCCTGGTTCCCAGTAATTCTAGCTTATGGTGCCTATTATAGGATAAAAGAAGTACTTCCTCATGAAGTTTTAAGAGGCTATGCTTGTGAGTGAAAACACATACACACAAACAATTCTGCAAGCAAAATTGCAATAAGTTAGTGATCTAAATGTCTACAATTTTGATTATGTGAATAAACAAAAAAAATGCAAAAAGGATTTTTTTTTTTTTTTTTTAACCAGAGAGAGGAAATTTTTTTTTAAATTTATCTGCATTTAAAACCATGACACCTATAGAATGCCAATGCTTTTTCTAATAATTGCTTAATAGTTTAAACATGGGCATCCAGAATATATTTTATCTCTATCCAAAGAAAAGTTGACTCCTTCCCTGGAAAAACTGTCAGGATGAATGCTGTGTATTTGAGCATTCTTTCACTGGACAAATAATATAACATTGCTTTTATTATTAAATACATTACACAGTAAAAATTTTTAAATAATTGTAAAAACATTACTTTTGTGAGTGAAAAATATTTTCTTACTAGTTCCTTTTACAGATATTGTTGCTGCAATATTTGTAGTGGGTTTCATTGCACAACTATACAGCAATTCATATTATTGATATACCTTATTTCAGGATAAAACTCGTAGGTTTTGTCCGACATCTTAACTTAAGTTACATACACTATGAACATTATTAACAGTAAAATATAAACCAAGATTTTTTTTTATGTGCCGTAACACAACCTCCCAAGTAAATCAGAGCATAAACAAAAAGAATACCCAGAAAACTGAAAGTGAATGTTCGAATGCGGAAGGGATCCGATTCCGCATCCCAAAAAGGGCGATTCGAAGTAGCAAAACTGTCAAAAGATAATCGGGATTCGATTCGTTATATCCCCGCTTGCTTTCTAATCCCTTGTTCGGATATCGGCAACGAACCGTTCTTTTACTTCCGTATGACGAATTAGGTAAGAGTTGTCATGCGGAACGGAAGATAAAGCCACAGCGGACAAACCAGGCGACATTGTAGAGAAATTCAAAGAATAAAAAGGAGCAGAATCGATAAAAAGGAATTTTTCAATTGGCTTTGTAAAAATAAAAATCCTTTTTCGGATGTGTAAACAGAAAGTTTACTTTCCCGTGAAACCATTTCAACAAAATTCGTCGATTAAAATCATTGTTGCAACTTGAATATTCAAGTGGACATGTGACTGTTTAATGACGAGTAAACCAAATCTAACTATAAAACCAAATCGAAGGTGCCAATTATTGAATATCAGTTTATTTCTGATTTTTATTCGATAAGGTTAAAGAAAATGATTTTTCAGCATGAATATCTAAAAGGAAAATAATTACCAATTATTAAAAATCTCGAAACGCACTATAAACCATAGAAATATAGTTCACATCCATTATTTCCATTTATAAACAAAAACTAACCAATGATTTTAGTATGGCTTTAGAAAATGAAGGTTTGAAAGTATTTCAAACCGAATTTTGACTCTTTTTAATCCATCGATTCAATTGGTCATTAAACAAAACAAAAATCCTATGCATCACCAGAATTCGCAGCGAACGAATTAAATCATGCGCAAATTTCAATACTGCCACAATGTGCTAAGCACAGAAATCGCATCTGCAACTGAGGTCAAAATAAGAAATGGCGGTTTGAAGTTTGATAACTTTGTCTAATTGATGCTAACTTGTTGACTTACATATTATATCGCAGAACACATTACAGAAAATCACCTGAAAAACAATAACTCAGTTTGACTTTTAAAAAAAAATGCAGATATGACCTCGATGCTTAGCAAGGCAAAATAATAATCATGTAGAATTAGAAGTACAAAAGTTCTGAGAAATTACAGCAACTGAAAACGATGCCAACCGTCGACAATAAATCGTAAGTGTCGTTATATCGTATGCATAAAAATAGAGTTTAAGTTCTCCACAACTGAAACTTAATTAGATAACGAATTGTCAGCGGGCGTAAATATGAATGGAATATAATGACAAATTCACCAGTACGGCAAATGAATGGCAATGATTTTGTTTTTTGTGTGCTCTCGAAAGAAGAACACGGCCGATCACCTGCCGGAACAGCTGCCGATGTGACCTTGGCCGCGCCCTTCCCGACAGAACCGGCTTCTTCCCAGGTAGACAAAGGGTACCCCGTCCACCACACAGGTAGTAAAACAGCCTGCTTCGCGTACCTGGATGCAACTTCAACAGAGCAGTGGGACTCTTCGAAACACGTTTTCACATTTGGATTAGTGGAAACCCAATGATTCATACTTGGTTGGCGAGTTAGAATTCGAAAACACAATTCCATGAGTGCACACTAAATGCGAAAGAACAAATTCATTTCCTTTTGTATTTAATGTCCAAGGAAGGTTTTAAAAATATGCTAATAACTAAATCATACCATTCGTTTTGTAAGACCACTATAAATTTCCAATTTTACAGAACAAGCGATCAAAGATTGCAAATGCTTTATTTCAACGATAGGCGTAATGGACAATGCCCGCATTTTTTTAAAAACAAGTGAAATTATTTCATATTTATGAAAAATTTCTTTCTGATTCCAAAAATTTTAAAACAAAAGTTCTTGAAAAAAATTAGTTATTTAAATATTAAGAAAAGAAAATGCCCCAAAACCGAGCCAAAACCAGTCCGATCAAAACAGTCAACAAAATTCGTGATCTAAAGAGACGCTATCGTTCTTATGGTTATCTTGAGGTTTCTGCCAAATAGTTAGCGTTAAAAAAGTTGGCGTTATTAGACCATTGCCACATTTCGTACATGTTGGCGTAATTTGCGAGAAACTTGTAAATCTGGTTTCCGCTGCTGCATTTCAAGCCAAGATGTTTACGAAGTCGTGACGTCACATTCAATGCCAACCTCTAACAAGGTAATTTTGATCGCAAATTTATAAATAAAAAAAAAAATTTAAAAAAAAAAAAAAAAAACGCATTGCATTGTGCAGAAATTTTTACGTTTATGGCCTTTTCGAAACATTTAGAATTGAATAAAAAAAAATTCAGGAATTGTCAATTATACAAACCATAACAAACGCTTTTTCGAACAGTCAGAAGTCTGTGAAAACAAAAACATTTAAAACTTTGTACAGTAGTAACACGACCATGCGGAAATGATCATGGAGATTTTTTTTATTTTTTTTAAATTTAAGTAGCATTTGCGTAGTCTCCGTAACAATAGCAGTGGTTATTGAGATACGACACGGTTTTTAACAACACGGATATGAGTAGCAGGGACGCCAACAGAATTTTAGGGCCTTTATGCAACTATTCCTCAGCTTCCCCCCTACCCCATATACATACACATACGGTAAACTAAAGAAGCATACATAGAAACACAAATTTTGGTAATAGAAATAGGATACTAGAGGTTTATATGTATATAAATGCATTCTATTTTTAAGTAATATATTTAAAAATATTAGTCATTAACTGACTTATAATCACTTAATAGAGAAACGTGTAACAAAATAAAATGTCACAAATCCGTGACTTTTCAACAGCAAGTAATTTTCCATATCTCAAGAAATAAAATCACAAATAATAATAATTATAACCTATATGCATTTTACTAACGCGAACATAGCAAGTAAATCAATGTGCCATAAAATAATTTAAAATAAAACTTTAGAAAAATAAAGTAAAAAATCCTTGTTTTATTAACTTCCAAATCAGAAGAAAAAGGGGAAAATAATTTTCTATTCTAAGATATTTCAGTGTTAAAAAAGCTAATCAATCTTTAATAATAAAGAAATATTTTAAGAAAGAATAACTCAATAATAATAATAAACTACATAATCAAAAATCAAATGTTTTGATATCAACAATGCTAAACAGAAGAAAGACGACGAAAAAAAAAATTAAAAAAAAGTGTAAACACAAGTTTATCAAAACTGTTCATTTCAGTTTCCATATTATGAATTTTTTCCCCCTATGAAACCTTACTCGTGTGATGTCACAAATTTGGAGTTCAGAAATGTTTTCATTGGCAGCGGTTTTTAACTGTGACCGTTGTTTCCATCAAAACGTAAATAAAAACATCGATGAATTTTCGATGAGCTGAATAACGATCATGGCCTTCATGATGTCACAGTTACGTGATTTTACTTATATGTTTTAGAAAACCATAAAATTCACTGCATTTCCATGACTTATGGCCATTTTTTTGCTAAAAATCATGACTTTCCATGAAAAAATTTATACAATGTCCAAATTCATGACTTTCCACGATATTTCCTGACTTTTCATACGCGCGGAAACCATGTATATATGAGATTCTGTTGCACAAGTATAATGTCAACTGAATTTCACATATTGATAGCATTTTAAAATTATTGACCCCTACTCAAATGCAGTCTGTTGTGGTCAGGGATCCCACTCAAATAATAGAATGAAAATCAATGACTTTTAAGGACCTAAATAATGTTTTAAGGACCTTCGAAAATTTGTTTTCAGGTATCATGTCCTTATATAAATTTTTAATAAAGTATATTCTACCTAAAAAGTTACAAGTTGGCGGATGAGTAATACAAATATGTCAGAGAATTCCGATAAGGTGCAGGTAAGTGGCGGTCATATGGGGATAGCAAGTTTGGTAACTTTTGCAATAGGACACACAATATCTGCAAAAATCAAGGACTTTTAAGGACCTCTAAGCATTTTCAAAGACTTTTAAGCACCTCTAAGTATTTTCAAGGCCTTGAAAACAAGTAAAAAAATATTAAGCACTTTCAATGACAGTGGGTTGGTTGTTTTCAGATTATCTGGTGCCGTCAGCAACACGAGGGCTATAATGCGCCGAAACATTCGTCATTAGACAAGCCAACATACATTTACAAACAACCATGCCTAACACGGGACTCGAACCCGCAACCTCGCGGTCTAGAAGCTAGCACGCTAACCACTATACCGTTTGGTCGGCTCAATGACCGTGGGAACCCTGGTGGTGTTTTTTGTGTCATCAATAGATATTTGGGAGGAAAGCATATGAGATAATGCCACTTCCCTTTTCACTGATCGCTGGAAAGACCTTTTTTTAGACATCTTTAAGACTGAAAGAGCGTTGACCAATTATATACAAAAATGTCGTACAAGCCTCCTTTAACTCTTTGTTTAAGGCCACGGTCGAAAAGGCTCAGCAAGCAAACAACTATACCCATGGGCCAACGACAGTGCAGTTAGTAGGATATAATTTTCTCTTGAATGTCAAAAGTGATATATTTATTTCACAGCAGGAAGGACATCCTTGCCTATCTGGCAAGCAGAGACATTGTGTAGCGTCTGCAATATAAATTTGGCTGGCCTCTGTTAAACAAGTATTTCTCACTAATTGAAGAAATCCCTTTCATATATAAATAAATGCTTCTCATTTTAAGATCACAACACCTGCTGACAAATCTTCTTTGGACAAGAAGACCACACCAGTTTCTCAGCAGGGATGCCTCTTTGTTGGAAGGAAATAGCCCCTCAGGAAGAAGAGTTAACAAGGAATGATATTGAATCCTTCTGTCGTTAAACCGGTCATTTTGACAAAATCTTGAGAGTCGAGGGCTAAACAGTGGTGTGGACGGCATTTATAAAAGGAATATTTAATTTAAAATTGATATAAGAGCTTATTTCTGGTGTAATTTATGAAATTTAAATATATGTATTATGTATGAATCTTCTGGGACAACTCAATCGACTATTCCGACACAAGGTGCAAATGAACAATAATAAAATTATTTTAAACCTGTCGAAAAGCTCTTTCTACGGTAATAGCTTGTTGGTTAAGATCATATTCATTATATTTGAATCTATATCAATTATATATGATAAATAAACTACAATTTTGCAAAGGATTTAATGAGTTTACGGCCCTTTCAGTGGCTTGGGAGGCCAACACATGTAGAGTTTTTATTTTTTCAATTTGAATTATGCGAAATTATGTTTAATGAGATTTTGTTAATGTAAAAAAAAAAAATGCATACTTGGTCTGAAAAGATTTATTTTAATTAAATTATAAAAAACCATAGCGTATTTGTTGAAGTTTCTCCCATAAATTCATAAAGTTATACAAGTTAATAATGAGAAAAAGATAAAATTTAAATTATATAACTACTTATATAATTTAAAATACTACTTTAAAATTTACCTACGTTGATTTTTCCTTCAGACAGTTCTTGCAAGACTAAAACATCTTTTAAACAAAATGTTCTATAAACTACTGACGTTTAATTTCGCTGGCTTGAAATCGCACAATTCTCTTCCCGCCTCCTTCTTATCAAATTTTTTTCTGGATAAGGGAGTTCGCCGCCTAATACTCCCAGTGAATACAGATCAACGTTTTACAATCATCAAACTATTCTCTGCCCAAATATATTTTTCCTTTTCACCAATATATGGCTGCACGGGTTCTGTTGATGAATAAAATTAGGCTTTTTTATGTTTTCTCAATTCCGAAAAAAATGCCAAAATTAATTTCATTTTTTAAGTAATTTAAATTAAATAACTCTTTCAAATATGTTCGTATTATTTTCTTTAATATTTAAAAATTGTATATTTACCATTTTTAACGAATATATATTTTAAAATTTTAACATTTGCAATGATTGAAAAGTGATGATTCCATTTGGCATCAGTGGGAGTACAACTCAACACCTTTTCCCGGCTATATTATTTATTTTAGATTCGTAATGTTATTACCACGTTATTGCTAATTTTTTCTAGCAGTATTCACTACGTTAAGATATATTTTCGACTAAATAGAAGATTTCAAATTTTATTTGACTTATTTTTTAGAATAGACCTGTCCGATACCTAATGCCCATGCCATTTGGAATCATTTGGAATTTTAATTAAAAAATTAAACAAAAAAAATTTGCTTTCAACCCTGTTATTCTGGATACCAAATGAGCAGTGCCGGAACTAAGGGGGGGGCAGGCGGGGCAGCTGCCCCGGGCGCTAACCAGAGGGGGCGCCGAAAAGCCAACAAAGCACTATTTGTTGTATAAATTTTAATATTTGGACAAAAGGATAATTTTTCATAAATAAATTTTCATTTTTTCTTAAAATTCTGGATGATCTTTAAGATATTCAACAGAAGAAAAAATCCACTAGAAAAAAAAATAATACATTTCTGTAACAAAGAAAGTAATAATCTATCCTTTTACAAAAGAATGACAACGAATTCTCCCTACCCCCTGATGAAGAATAGGTTTGTGCTACATGGCAGGCTGCCAGAAATGCTAATTTAAAATCGCATTGGTAATATAGTCGCAATGTAGTTAGATAAAATTTAGCATTACAACAATTTAATGCTGTTGAAATTTTCGTAAATTGAAATATGTCGAAGAAATTATCTGGGGCGCAGAATCGCAGAAAAGCAAAAGAAACTGCAAGAATATCCCAACATTTTATCATCTTGGCTAGTTCACGAGACTGAAACCAATGAAGGTAAGAATTTTTTTAAATTTGTAACCTAATAAACTTCGGAAGATGTGTATTAAGGACAAGGGTTACGTTTGGGATATATCTCTTGCCAAATATATTTATTGTTCTCTAGGAGTCCGCAGGAATTTTTACAGGGGGCTGCAAGATGTTGAATTGTTTAGAAATCGTTTACTTTTGTTTTTGAGGTTGATTATCATTAACTTTAAAGGTTCATTGCGATTCCTAATGAAAATTAATTAGCAAAAAGTTAATTAAAAATTGAAATAATTAACGATTGAAACGTTTTCTTTAAGAGAATAATTTAGTATTTCTTCAGCTAAAAACAGATTTTTTTTTCATTTTTACACATTTTGAATCGTGCTGAGTTTAAAAAAACTGGGGGTGTTGAACTTTGAACAGCTTTCAATTCCCACTGTTTCCTTCATTTAATTTAGCAATTATTTTGGCTGTAAAAATGACAGCGCAAGCACGATTTTGACAAAAACCGTAACGCCAGGTGTAATGGCCAAAGTAGGTCAATCCGTTTGAAAGTAATGCTGACCACAGACAACACACGGACCCACAAACTTTTTTTCTAGAACACTTTTTTGATACAGAATGTTCTGAAACGTGAAGAAATGCAAAAAAATTATGCGATAAAAGGTTGACACAAGAATTCCTATTGAGCACAAGAATTCCTATTTATCGCAAAACATATCGATTTTTTAAAAATAAAAACGAAAACAGTAAATTACATCCTATCCAAATCTCAATTTAAATGCATTGACTAAATATGTGACTGTATATTTTTAACAATATATTTTACTATATATTTTTAAATCCCTTATATTAACTTCACTTTTGTTTGAGTGTGCGTTTGAGCCTGGCGTACAAATCTGCGGATACTGGTCTATTCCTAAATAATGAAAAAATAATAAAACATCAAGGCATGAATTCTAAAAATAGATCTCAAGGCCTTATTTTTCATAAAAAATAACGAAAAAGAAAGTATTTTCCAGGAAGTGATAAATAAAATAAAAAGAATCCAGTCTCCATGCTACGAGAAAAAGGCGCCAATTTTCAGCGTGAGTTATATTGTCATTTTGACGGCATTATTTTTCACCAAACAGATGTCATGTTCGTCAAATTTTGTCCATTGCATTGGTGAGAATTTTAAATTCTCCAAGAAAATGGAGAACTCACACATAGCACAGTAAGTAATATATTACTCATTCTATTATTAAAATGAGTTTCAATTAGTTTAAATTAATTGTTCTAAAATAAACATTTATGTGCTTACCAACTATTCAATGATTTTTGTAGACAAGTCATTAAATTAATTTGCTTTTGTGTTCAATGAGTTCTGGTAATATTCGGAAGCTTTTTAAATTTTGGTATTAGTATTTTACAGAAGAAAATATTTTTTGAAATGTAAAACAGCTTAATTGTTTATGATCTAAGACGTTTTGAAACCAGGTTAACCAGATTTTGTGTTAAAAAGTGTTACATATCATTCAACTAGTATGTTCTTTTATTTCATTGTAACTGACATTATTTGTATTGATTCATTAGTTGTTTTTTTTTTGTCTTTATGCAAGCAGAATGAACCCTGGTCATTAATAAGGGCTTGTCAAATATATTTATTTAAAATTTCAATTAATTAATTCTTTTATTGTTTGTTTCAAAACAGAATTTTACAAAGGAAAAACCTTTGTCAATTTTCAATGTATATATAGTTAGCTTCAAATCTAAAAAATTATGGTGTGGGGGCGCCAAAATGAATTCTTGCCCCGGGTAAAAAGTGACCTAGTTCCGTCCCTGCAAATGAGTATATTTTATAAATTTCAGATTTTTAAAATGAAAAATAAATAATTGGGACTGAAAGAGTTAAGGCGCCACAGCCAATATTTTTCATCTTTGCTTTTTATTTCGTAAATAGGATCCTATATTTAAAAAAAAAAATACTTTCAAGAAGTCAACATTAAATCACGAGACCCAAAACTGGGCACTTTTTTTTCATCTCCCTCCCTCTTTGTCGGCGGGCCTAATGGCTTTAGCCACGCACCGGAAAATAAAAATTATCGCCAAAATCTAAGAATTCAGCATCCAATTTTACCTAATAACGCCAACATATCACTAATGGTTTTTTTTTTTTAGTCGACTGTTTTAATTGCAGACATCTAATTCAGACACCCTGCATTGTCATTTACAAGTGATGCGACGGCAATTTACGGAAGTGGATTTATCTTCAACTACGACACCAACATATTGCATAAGAAATAAATCGCTTAGTGTTAAAAGGGGACTTCTGACAATTTCAAGATTTCATATGAGAAGGGGAGAAAAATGACAAACGTCAAATGGAAACTTAAGCTAACACCCCTTAATAAAGGACAAGGAAATATACTTTCAAATTCTATGAATGATTCTGCTTTAGTATTATATACATAAAAAAAAAATCAGGAGAAAATCCAGATATCCCGTTTTAACATCAAGCGATTCAAAACGTTAAATTATTTCTTTCATTGGTCTAAAAATTCATTCACAAGTCTCCTGATAAGATTCATCCTGTTAAATTCCCTATATCCTGAAAGAGCCATCTTTCCACATGATGGCGAAAATTTGAACTGGTGTTTATATTTTCCTTCATAAATCATTTTCCCATAGTGTATAGGTAAGTACACTAAAAAAATTTAAGTTCATAGGAACAAGCTGTACATTGCTCTAAACAGGAGTAATTTAGGTGTAATTGGGTTCGCCCTGTGCTCTGGAAATTACCTTGTTTGTTCCGATTCTCATCTTTGGTGTTTACGCCTAGTTAACTGAGCTTGACAGGTCATCACCAATCCTATTATTCGAGCAAACGATTTCACTCCTGCAGCCTGGTATTTATAGAACACTGTGGGGGAGAGGAGGAGGTCACAGAATCAAAAGAGAACGTCGCAGATGTCGTTTCCAAGCCAGCCCCTCCCACGAACTGACCTTCGAGAGTCAAGGAACGGATGGGTGGAGAAGATAGAACAACTTCTCTTCCACGGTCACTTCCGAACTCCTTATCTATTTTTACCTCTTCATTAGGGAAGCAAGAGAGATTATGAATTCTAATTTGGAGGATTATTTGGAATCTCTTGTGGAAAGTGGAGGGAAAGGAGCGAGGAGTAAGTTGGTAAAGTACTATATAGGGGACATTTTTGGAAGGACTATTCCAAAGCTTTACGGTCGCTAAAATAATCTGAATCGAAAAAAATCTGAAAATTTATGCGACCAGGATTCCCACTGAAATCATAGATTGAAAATCAATGACTTTTCAAGGACTTCTAAGGACTTAAATAATATTTTTTAATGACCTTCGAATATTTGTTTTCATGCATCAGGTCTTGAATGTGTGACTTTACAGCTGTTTTGCCCAGAGCGTTATTATCAAAATCTTTCATGCATAATTTGCATTTTGCCTTATATACAGACTTTGGTGAAGATCTCTCGATTTTTTGGATTGCAAAACGTAAACACTAATCTTACATGTTAGTCTCACAAAGTACAGTGTGTAACTAGAGTCATCCGATCTCTATTCCACCAATCAGCAAATGCGAACCAAACGATGTACAAATTGATGCATGCTTAATACAAATACACCAAAAAAAATTGGTGTGGTGCAGATAATTGACAAAAATTAAGAACTTTTAAGAATCTATAAGCATTTTTAAGTACTTTTAAGGCCTGGAAAACCAGTAAAAAATATTAAGCATTTCGCCGGCCACAAAACATTATGCATGACATTTAACTGAAATAACTTCGAAAAAAAAATTAAAGAGGTTGAAATAAAATGCGCAAGCATTTTTACAAAATTTTACAATAACATTTTTTAAGTCAGATCTATGGAAACCGTCAGTCAAAAGCTAAGAGTTCACACTGGGTGCAACTCGTTTTTAACTAAATAATTAGCCCAAATCTAGGTTGTTTCACAATTTAAGAAAAAAAACAGACACGACACCTCAAAATTTCAACGCATGAAGAATTATTCTTTTTAGGAAGAAAATTTGCTGTTCATATGAAGTATTCCAGGGAATATCGCGTCTTCTCGTTGGCGAGCGAAATATGGCGAGGCGCTTCATCGTAGGATTACGCAACTTTCATCCGTTTCCCCGGAAGCAGGTTCGCCCACAGATGCCCAGGAACTTCCGTATTCTTTTTTTGAGCAATCAAGCAAGGAAAACAACTGTGGGTGTGTCGTCACGATATTTTTGTTGCTATTGTCAAACTCCAAAATAATTTGCGCTGTATTTTTAAAACTAGAAATTGAATATTAGAATGCTTCAAATAATTTCTCCGGTAAGTTATCAGTTACAAAAATTAAGTAAACAAAGTCTTCTCTTTTAATAAATATTGTCAATTAACACTTATTTTTTTATAGTGAAACACGTTTACAAAAAATAATTTAATATTTTATTATTTAATGGGTCATAACTTGCTCACCAGTTTGAGATCATGTCACCTAAATTAAATTTAATCATGCTTTCTATACTTAATTCAAAATACAATTAATTTCTACAAATACATTTGAAAAACTTCGAATAAAAAATACCGAAAATAAAAAAAAGTAAACGCATCCACCGTTGATGACCAAATGGTTCAAAAAGAACTCGGATTCCTTTGCCAAGCACAGATGTTCCCGCATTTCCATATAAAATTAAAAATGGTTACTATCCGGACGGTCATTTTTCGTCAGCAAATTTGGTACATCAACGAAAATCTTTCAGAAATTCAAAGGAAGGTATAGAAAAATACAATGTATTCAACATTCAGATTAGCTTACTTTTTGGTGAAGAAATTTGATGCTTGCATGAATCGCACCAAAGATACGTACTGGTGGGCTGGCATATGAAATTCACAGTGCAAATTTGCGGATACTGACATCCAAATAATTGAAGTTGAGAAAACGAAACGTTCCATTGAAAATCGAACTCAATGGCGTTATTAGATACTATATAGATAAAATGGAACGCTTGTACATACTTTCTACTTATAATTGATATATGTACGCCAGTCTCGTTACTAAACTTTCATTTCGGGGGAAGGGGTCCAACTAAGACTTAGTCCCGTTTCTGTCACCATCCCTCACCCTTGTTTCTAAGTTTGAAAGGTGCTCAGATAAAATAAAGCCCAGCTTATTGCAGATTAGTTTTCATCAATCTAATTCTTGGTCAAATGATCTATTCAAATTATTGAAATTAATGTTGTTTTAATCTTCAAATAAAAAATAAAAAAACTATATTAAATTTTCGCAAAAAAGTGGATCTGAGCGTGACGTAATTTATTTACGTCCCCTCTACACAAAAATGGAAAAACCAAGCAACCGATTCCCATAGTTTTTATTTAGAACTTCGAAACCATATACCAAAAAAACATTACGGTAGGGGGGCGGGGGATTGAACCCTATAAAACCCCTACCCTGGATACCCCTACACTGGTGTATACATATATTGTATTTGCTTTAAAAGAATATATTATCTACGGAATGAAAAATCCAACACGGAGAATTCCTGTAAAACACTGTAGGTACTTAAAAATAACAACCATCCTTTCAACCACCAGTTTTAGTGCAGATGCCTGGAACTGGTTAGGGACCTTTGAAATACCATTCCTAACGCCCCTCACTGTCACTTCTCCCCCGCCCCCTTTTTCAGTCCCTTGGGGAAGAACGAGAAAAGGCGACGAGAGAGAAATATGTAACTGCAAGTCACAAACGGCAAATGAGAAAACTCCTATTACAAACTAATCTCATAATTTAATGAATGTTGTTAGGAGTTCGTTTCTTGTTTGTTTTTTTGTACGAAAATTTCTAATCCGATTGTCACTCTATTCAAATAATACTTCGTTTGATTGAAAAAAATAATCAATAATTGGTTTAAAGGGGGATTGACAGCTTGTCCTTGAATAGAATATCCAATTTCTATTGTGTGTAAAAAAATCAGATAAACAACAAACTTCTTGCCTCAATATTCAATCCACGAGGGGGGGGGAAACGTTTCCAATCAAGGTGATCTTTCTCCAAGCGGCAGCCATGTGTTCCAGAAACGCGTTTCGGCTGCGACATTCGATGGCGCAACCAATGGAATCCAATAGAGCTTTCCCTCTAAGTAATATGTAGCGAGGCAGCCAGATCATTGATTTTCCGACTTCGAATGCCCTTGAGAATTTCTTCTTTAAAATAATCTCTAGATGGAATTTTTGCAAGATAATGGTATCATCTTAAGGATAGAGTTATTTTATTAGTTTGAAGTACTATTTTGTTATGAAAATAAATTTGAATATTTTAAACTCATCTAAAAAATCGTGTTTTTCGTACGGGAAACTTCATTGAAACAGTGATAACTGAAGTTTAATATATTTTTTTTTTTTAATTATTTGATAATTCAAATCTGCATTAACTATTAGATGTTTTGAACTTCAGTCAAACTGATTGGAAAGAAAATGAATTTTGCTAGATTTTTAAATGCAAAAGTTTTTAGAAAATTTACAATTTTTTCTACTTTCAATGTTAAAAAAAATTCTATTAAAAAACTATGTATTCTAGAAACTAGATGGAAGATCATAACATTAAGAATGATATTACAAGCAATTTCCAACTATAATTTCTTTTCTTGACCCAATAAAACTCGAGTAATCACTGTTCAAAAATATGCTAATTATAACGAGTTAAATGCTAATTAATTTTTGAATAAAACTGAATTTTTTCATTTAAACATCACTACTAATTATGTACTTTTAAGAGCAAACAAATCCGATTTTTAAAATAATTAAAAAAAAAAAAAGGAGTTCAAGCATGATTGTACACAGTGGTAGAAGTGGGAAAAAAAGTGTGTGGGGGGGAATGCCCGAAAGTTGGTGACAAGTGCCCCCCCCCCCCCTCCCGCTAAAGATAAATGTTATAAATACGTATCTTTTAGTAAAAATATTAACTAGTAAAGAAATAATTTATACTTCTTAACACTAATTTTGAACAAAGATCCAAAATTTATTTTTATTTTAATAAATATTCTGTGACTAATTGTTTTTTTTAATTTTTTTTTAAAAATAGCTTGTCTTTTTATAAATCAAGAATAAAAATTTAACTTAAAAGAAAGTTCCTATGGTATATATATATATATATATATATATAGTTTTTTTTTTACCTTTGAAAACTTTAAATTACTTTTTCTCAGTGTCACTATATTTAAAAGTTAATATTATTTTTCTTTAGCACTTTTTAGACGGATTGGGAGTTTTTAAAAGTGAGGGGATGAATTTTAGTGTTTTTAGAAGTGGGGATCTCCCCACACTTCTAGCACTGATGGTACATTTGTTGGGAAGAGGCATATTTCCGACTGCACTAATATTTTCGACTAAGGGACGCCACTGATTTAATGCTTAATTATTTTAACTTCAACACCAAACGTTTTAAAAAGCCAGTTTATAAAAACTTTACCGACATATTTCCCATTATATATTTTACATTAAAATACATTCATTAAGTTAAACTACTCGGATGCATAATATCGAAATTCTTTATGAAAACAATGGGAAGTGGCTTGTTTGTTTTTTCAGGGATTTTTTCATTTTCGTAAAGGTGGGCAAACATAAATTACGTCACGTTCAGAGGGGGATAGACCATGACATGGAGGAAGAAAAGGGTAATCACTCACATGTGAGTGATCAGTAACAATTTCACTTTAGCGGGGAAAATTTAATAATTTTTTTTAATATGAAGCGTAAAAAAATTAGATTCAATCATTTGACCAAGAATTACATTAATAAAAACTAGTCTGCAATAAATCGCACTTTATTTTATCCGTGTTCATATCAAAAATTATAATTGTATTAAATATGCATTTTTTAAATTTTAGAAATTGAGGGGGATGGTAAAATTATTTTTTAAGAGGGGAGGGGGTGCGAGGATAACAAAAACGTGACATAACTTTTATTTTAGGGAAGGGGGCAATGAAACTGGACGTAACATGGGGAAGGGGGTGTCGAAAAATTCAAATTTTGCATGATGTAATTTATGTTAATCCCTTAGATGGGTAAAAATATTTTTTTCAAAACCACCTCCGAAATGAAAGAAGTGCCAATCAAACGGTATAGTGGTTAGCGTGCTAGCTTCTAGACCGCGAGATTGCGGGTTCGAGTCCCGTGTTAGGCATGGGTGTTTGTAAATGTATGTTGGCTTGTCTAATGACGAATGTTTCGGCGCATTATAGCCCTCGTGTTGCTGACGGCGCCAAATAATCTAAAAACAACCAACCAACCGAAATGAAAGTCTGGTATAAAATTTCAGGTTTTGAAACTATACTAAAAACAATTCTGGATCTCTTTCCTGTAATGTTCTAAACTTTGCTATCACCTGATGTTCTTGTCGTTTGACATCAGGAAATACGAAACGATTAGCATGCTTCTATTTTACGATCGAGTTCCAATGACCAGCCCAAGGCGGGAAAAAACGACTTTGACCCCGTAACGGACAAGTTCTTATGTCGCTCTGATAATCGGGTATTTTTTGGAATTGTTTTCTTTTTCCTAATAACTCCCCGTCTTATTCGAAATTTTTTACCCCTGGCGAAAACTGATAGCGATCATACAGCGATAAGTTTGCTAGTCGATCTATAAGTGACTTGTATTGTAGTTTCTTAGCTGAAGCCAATGTGGAGCAAATTTCAATTCTCACTTTAAATTATACCTTTTAAGTTACAAGAAGAAAATTCACTATCTGACATTTAAGAACAAAAGGAATCAAATAAAATGTAAAAATTGTGCATTGCATTTTGGATTTTTCACCTTAGTTTTTAATTATTTTAAAATTACAAGATATCAATGCAATTTATTGATAACTTTAAAGGTTTTTCATCCTTAATAATTAGAAATAAGACAATAGCCATTTCCAGCGACCTAAATAGATCAAGATAGCAAGCTGGTTTAAAATAATACCTACAGTTTATATTAATTACACTTAACTTGATCCATGATAAGGATTTTAAATAATATTGAAAATGTAAAAACACTATTTTAGCATTACTCCATTTTTTTTATACAGGAGCCAGGTAAGTTTCTTTCTTAAAAAAGATGTGCATTTGCAGAAATCTTTCTTTCTTTTTTAACTTTTAGAAAATAACACACAATTCATATTTTTCAAACAAATTACAATTTGTTTTTTTACGAAAACTGAGTTAAGAAAAAGTAGTAATTACGGTTCAAATATATTTGGGGAAAATAACATTGTTTCAAACAGTGAATTCATTTTTGACAAGCACACCACTTATGAGGACCTAGAAAAAGTTCTACATGGGGCATAATCCCTTTTCACATGAAACTTTAAAAAATTCCTCGGTATGTATTCATTAGAAAGAACGACTGAAATGGAATGCATGTTTGAATAAACTGTATATAAACTTATAATAACCATTTTCAAACATGCACAGTTTTTTCCAAGAATAACCACATGAGAAGTACAATTACTCTCTAACCTACCTTTCAATTTTTTTTTTTTTTTTTTAAAGTGATAAAAATGGTAAACAGTGGCTCCTATCAATATTGAAAATTATTCAACATAAAATTAATGCATACATACAACAAAATTACTTTGATCAGAAAATAAATTAAATTATTTTAACTATTATTTAAAATAAAAAATCAAATCAAAAAATTTTTTAAAAAAGGATTAACCTTTTTGCAAAAAAAAAAAAAGATTGCAGGAAAACTACTATACAGGTTGGATAAAACATCCCTTGAAAACTGAAATTAAACATCCCCAAATATTGAAAACACAGCCAGAGGTGTAGTGGTAAGAGAATGCAGTCGAACGGTATTCCACTATCTTTTCCCGAGGATAATCCCATTGCTAATCCCCCACTACCCATTGCAAGCCGCCTCCAATCTTTTTATTTTATACTACATTACTTAATGCCATATACTAACCACACCAGTGGCATTTGGGAGGGTCTCGGGAAAACAATGAAAGTCTAGTTACAGTGTAAAAATTCATGTTTTAAAAAGCTATACTAAAAACAATTTGGAATCTCTTTCCTGTCAGGTTCTAAACTTTGTTTTCACCTGGTGATCTTGTCGTTTGACGATCAGGAAATACAAAACGATTATCATGCTTCTATTTTACGATCCATAAAAAGAAAAAAAGAACTCAATAAATAGGATTTGGTAGTACAATAAGTTAAATAAGTTCAAGCTCTACAAAAGAATGAGAAGTTTCAATTAAGGCAAATAGCATTCTAACAAGAGACAGATGGGATACAAATTGATTTCTAGCCTTGAAAAAGACCAGTCCCTCCTTTCAATTACAACAGATTTTTTTTTTTAATGTATTCAAATTAAAACGAATTAACAGTCACATGCATAAAACATTATTCAATTCACTTTGATTTGTAGGAAGTTGATCAAAAAAGATACTTCAAGATTACTTCCTCTTTGACAGGAGTTGGAATATATGCCAAATTTCACAAATAGTAAATACATCCTAAAATTCCTCACTGTCTGTTTTTGTATTTCTTAGGTGTAAATTCAAACTTTGTTAGATGCAAGTGAAATTTTCTGGTACAAGAGCTACTCGAGGATCAAAACGAGCCAGAACACCATTAGAGTGAAATCTAACTACTAGACGCACTCCCAGTGTTTCCTAGGGAAAATGTCTTTTGAAAGATCTTTCAAGTGTAAAATTACTCCACATTCTGCATCATAAATAGAAAAAAAAAACACAAAGAAAACTCTTACTAGGCAGCTTGACACACGACAATAAAGTATCTGCAATAATCATTTTTATGTCTACTTACTTTGAAAACAGAGATTGCAGAGCTTCCATGCAGCAATCAAACTAGATTATTTGCATGTCAGGCGAGAAGAAATACATAATTTCACGAGAAAGTACTACTTCACGAGAAACTGCGACTTAAAGTACAATCACTACCTCTTAGAGAAAATATCCTTTAAGGAGGATTGTCAGCAAGTCCGTTCGATGTTAGGGACAGAAATTATACAGCAACTAGCAAATGTCTATCTTTCTGAACAATACTATACTAATAACATTGCAGTCTATAGAGTTCAATTTATAACGTAAATGTTCAATGTTTATTTTTTTTAGTAATATGCCCCAATGCCATTCATTTACAGCAACGCTTGCTCGTCAGTCAACTCCGTTAAAAAATTAGTTAATTTTATTTCCAAAGTATTTTATATCATTTGTCCCAATTTGAGGATCAATAGGCTTTGGGATACTACATGGAAATTCGTTTAAAGCAAGTACACAGTAAAATCCACAATTCGATATTATTACTATGAGACAATATTTTACACTCCCTCCCCTAACTTGTTAGTCTAATCCCACATTTCAGGAAAATCCAGGGGTTTAAGAACACACATTTTTCTACCATTATATACTAACTGTAACAATTATTACAATTCTGGTACTGTGTTAAATGAAAAAGGTAATAGAATGTTCTTAATGGTTACAAAAATAAAACTGGTAACTGACATAATTTTGATGGTCTTATAAAAAGATCTATCGTTTTAAAGTTATGTGAAAGGAGCATCAGACTACTGTTTCACTCTAAACTGCACCTCGGATGTTTTGGAAACTAAAATTATCCATGGTTAAATCGTCATAAATTTAGAAACATCTACAAAACAAGATTCACAGAAATCTTTACATCACTAACTATATAATACAGTTTACAGGACAAAACTCCTTTTGATCTATTGAAAAAATTTACTTAACATAATTCACCCATAATTGAATTAAAAAAACAGTACAGATGCACAACAAAATCATGGCA
Organism: Linyphia triangularis; assembly: GCA_963978545.1. Taxonomy (NCBI): domain Eukaryota; kingdom Metazoa; phylum Arthropoda; class Arachnida; order Araneae; family Linyphiidae; genus Linyphia; species Linyphia triangularis. The sequence goes on along the minus strand of OZ021729.1, from coordinate 49,691,526 downwards.
ATATTTGGCCACATGTCACGCTTATTTTCAAGGATAATTCATACTGTAATCTATCCAATTCTCAATATCTAGACTTTTGCAATTTAATGATTGCATAAATAACGCTTGTTAGTGCTTTTTATCTTCAAACAACCACCAAAAGCCTTGAGACGCCTATAACACATCTGCATCTCCAAAAAAGGTGATTTCTGGTATCTGCCCTTGGTTTTATTTAAAATATTTTCAAATTGTATGCAGTTATGCATTTGCCATTGCCTTATACAATATCTTCATATTGCAAACTCCTATTCTCTCTCTAAACAGTTTTATAACAACCATAATTCAGCTAATTTACTTTAGCTCCAAAAAGAGAGAACGAAAATCGTCATGTCTCTTTTGTGCATGTGCACAAAACATAACATTAACTTACCCGTGTGTGTTCTTAGATGAGCCTTGAGATGGGAACTTTTTCCGTAAGCCTTATCGCACCCAACAAACGTGCACCTGTGTATTTTCTTTCCATTCTGCGGGGACATGCCGCCGGTCTTTGTTTTTCCCGGCGAGGAGGGCGTGGCACATAACAAAGAGTCCCCGTCTTCCAGATTAGGCACGTTCGGGACCGGGTCCTGAACAACCGCATGCAAATCCTGGATCATGCGGCCGATCATGTATTGTCTAGGGCACCGGTTGGACGAAAGTTTCAGCAGGCTTTCGGCGGCACGAAATTCGGCGGCGCCGACCCTGCCCAGCAGAATATACGGCATTTCAGAAGATGCCTTCATCGCTGTCTTTCCTTTTGTGAGAATATAAATCGCTTTATAGATTGACAGAATGAATTGGAATCATTCTCCTGAGAAAGTGAGGACGCGACGAATCCCGGATGGATAATTCCGGTTTTAAGAGGAGATCTAGAAACGACCCCGACCGTCAGCTGCCTTCTGTTGTTTAGTTCTCCGCGTGGTAGCAGCTGAAAAGGGCGTGATTTCCGGTTTGACGTCACGATGCTTGGGAGAAGGGATTGGTTGTCTGGGTGGATGGATCCTCATCGCTACCTGAAGGAATGGACAAAGAAAATGCTGTGTATCCCATTTTGGATCATTGAACGGGAGTGGGGTAGAGTAGAAAAGGGGAGAGTGACGTCATTGAAAACAATATTTGTTTTTTCAATCCGAGTCCCGGCAATTGCCTGATTTGGCAATTCATAATGAAACTCTTGTCTATTTTTGCTATCTAATTTTTCGATTCATATCCTAAATAAATTTGGTGGTGGAAAATAACATTAATCAAAATATGAAAAATAATTTCTTGTTTTCGAAATATCATTCTTGATTAATTTCTCTTTTTGAGTATTGTAACTATCCAGAAATTTGGATTAAATTTTTTTGGGAGAAAATAGGAATTGAATTATCTATTGTTTCCAAAAACGTAGTTTGTTACAAAAACGAGTTTCGCCAAAACTATTATACAAATTATCCTCATACTCTAAAAATAGCACATTAAGAAAATACCAAATTTTTTTTTAGAAAATTCCATAAATTTATGCATTTTAGAATAATGAACAATCTTCAAAACTGATTATATATATATATCCGCTCATCCTCATTCCTGTAATAATATACAGAAACTTCGGAAATTATTATTTCGCATTAGTCATTTACAAAATGCGAATATGCTAATTACCAGCAATTAGCTTTTTCTGTCCATTCCAGTTAATTCACATCGGAAAAAATTGAAGTCGACTACTACATAATAATACGTACCTACGCGTGAAATTCCTATTAATTTGACTATTTAACTCCTTGTAGAAATATCTCATAGAATTAGGAAACTTTTGTCAATCTCATTATAAGTTTCCCCAAAAACACCCAAATATTCTTAACTTAAAAACTGAAAACTTTAAAGCAAAAGCCTCCGGGTTTAACAGTGACTAAAACCACAGTTATCTTTTCACATAGAGCCGGACAGAATAACAATTGAATGAAACTATAGTTGGCATAACTGATTAGTTTTCATTAGGAAAACCCTCAATAACAAGGGACATCACGGGCTCCCAAAAAAATCAAGGTTTATCAAGGTTTCAAGAACTTAATACGTAGAGACAGGTGGGGAGGGGGGGGGGGGGGAATATGGGGATATACCCCCTCCCGAAATTTTTCCGTTTGCAATTATAATGCAAATATTAAAGGATTTCTTTTATTTGAAAATGGTAAATTTATTTGAGCGTTTTTAAATTTGTAAGCATATGTAAAAAAAAATATACCTGTTACCTGGATTCGGTATTATTAACAAAAAAAATTTTATGATGCGTTGACTTATAATTTGATATCCCCTCTCTAAAAAAATCTCTGGCTACGACGCCCCTGCTTAGAGCAGTTAAGTTTCGGACAAGCATTTTGTTTTCGTGAATCGGCAATTTTGAGGCTGTTGTTTAAATACTTAAAGCTAATAAAAAGGCACGTGTAGTCCGAATTCCAATGGCGTAAGCAATATTGTCCAAAGTGAAAGATTGGGGTGACGCTATATATGTATGTATGTTATGTATATATTCTTTGTTTCATTTCACTTTAGCTTACAGGATATAATAGCTCATTACACACTTCTAGTCATACATATAACACGAATTTTTTTGTTAATCAGTCTAAAAGGTTTGAACAGTTATGATACGTCAAAAAAACATTTGGGAGATTGTCGGGAGAGCTGTAACGATTTTTAAAAGAAAGTTTAATTATGCAGTAAAATTTTTATAGCTAAAATATTATTTGTATAGCAAAGAAAATGTGTGTTTGTATGAACGTCCGTACGTTTAAGTAGTCCTTTACTAGTATTGTAGGTATGTAAAAAGAGAAATATATTTGTTCTTTGTCTCTTTTGATATCATGTTGCTTCAGAAGGGGGAATAAAATATAAACAATTTTCAAAATCAAGCACACGGACAGGAATGAAGAGAAAAGTGTGCGGGAAAATAATCGAAATTTTTAGCAAATTAGTTTTGACCAAACATTTAGCAAAACCTACCAGCTTGATAAGTATTAATAACTTTTTCAAGTTTGTTTGATTTGCAAAGGAGAATTCTATTGACGATGTTATCTGCTCGCTCTTGACTTCAAATTAACCAAAATGTACTTCTGTGCGAATTTTTTTTTTTTTTTTTTTTTTTTTTTTTTTTAGCTGGAGTTTTTGAGGTTCTGAATCGAATAGAAGAAAAAGATAAGAATTATTTTGGTACCTTAAAAAAAACGAGGCCTCAGTATTTGCATGCAGTTAATCTGCACAAAATGGCTTCTTTCTTGATGGCTCGTCCCCCCACCCCCATTCTCTCCCTCAACACACACCTCTCCTCCCTTTGTTGCAATAAATTTTTATTTGTTGCAATAAAAGTTTATGAAAAGATAATTTAAACGTGTACTTATAGTTATCAAAAAATATCTCTGATTTCCTTGAATTGAAATCAAGGCAACAAATTTAATATTTGCATTTGTAGTTCCCTATAGGGGTTACAAAATCCCTTTCCTTTTTCAGACGCTCAATGAGATGATGAACCCTTCAAATTTTATCACTACCACCTTCTTTATTATTCTTACTTCTCTTTTCCCTTAACTTCTTATTATTTTTATATTAATTACATAATAGTCTCCACGTTTTATCATCATTTATTACATAACAACCATTTAACTTATATTGAGTAACATCTTCTCCCTAGATGGCAGCAGTAACATAACTTCTTTTTTTGTTTTTAATTAATTTCCCCAAGTGTGCAAATGAATTCGGATCTCTTTTCTTATTCTCTTTAGCAGAATTTACTCTGCAATACAGTACTATAACATTTCTCCATCTAAAATATATTACGTCAAAAAATTATATACAACCAGTGCTACTGAAAGCAACATTATCGGGTAGCATATTTGTAAATATTTTACTCCCTAGATGTCAGCACTAATAAAATTTATTTAAATGTATTTTTTATGTAAATAAAAGATTTTGCATAATATTTTTTTCCAAAAAAATAGTTCTCTTAAACTTAATTTTTCCTTTGATCCTTTCAAGAAAAACTTATTTTTTATGTTTCTAAAAACTAAAGAAATCGTCTCTCGTCATTTTCATCATTCACGAGATTTCCTTTTATGTCTACCCTAATATAAATTGGAGTCTGACGTCTTTATCTTCATTTATTTCGTTTCACGTCAACTGACAAGTTCATTGTTAATTGTTAGACAGAAATGTTAAGTGTTGGGGAATGGCGAATTAAGTAAATTTTATCTAAGATTATAAATATTAGGTTTTTAGTAGCTTTAAGATAACCTGCTTCCGTGGCCCAAACACTGTACTGTGTTAATTTTTTACATTATTCATTGAAATAGAATATAGTTTTAAATTTAAGTATTTTTATATAGAACATGGATGGCATTTATGTCAGTAAAACGTTGCCTTGACAACGGAAATAAATATATTTGAACTCCTCATAACCTATGAACATTGAACATAGAAGAAATAAGTCGTTTTTCAATAAAAAAAAATTAGGGAAAATGTCCAGTGTAATTGTTGACAAAGTTAAAAAATATACTCCTCAATATTATGACATATATAAGAATAAAGTTATTGATTCGTACTGAATTAAATGAACAAGTGTTTTTATTTGTCTCCATTACTTGATGTCCAATTGAATTGAACCCCTTTCAAATTACCCATATGCAAGTAAGAAAATAATACCACTATTTCATCAATCATTATAAGAAAAAGTGAAGTTGATTCAATATGAAAAAAAAATTAATTATGAAAGACAAGTGACCAAATAAAAACCAGTGAGAGACAAATAAAAGACAGTCGATAGAAGAATGTGATAAAAGAACAAACACATCAGACACTATCAAATTACCTCGCTAATAGTTATAGGAACTCGCACTCTTTATTTATTGCCTAATAATGTTTTCTAAACCTGTTTGAGGTTTTAAAAACACTATATAGGAATTTAAAGACACTTTTGAAATTATGACTTTAATAGTAATCACAAAAAAGTTAAAATGGCGTCATAGAGGGATACAAAACCAGCTAAATTTACAATTAGATTAAATTTTAAACGTTTACATTTATTTCTAAAATGTAAGATTTCCTCGTTAATCAAAATAATGTTTCTTTAGTCATGTCACACAGATTTGTATTTTCCTGCTGTTTTTCAAAATTTTCTACCTGCAAGTCTTTTGATTAATGGGGAGGAAACGGATATTTCCCGTCAGTTAATTTGGTGGAGTGTTTTTTTTGGTTTTTTATATATATATATATATATATATATATATATATATATATATATATATATATATATATATATATATATATATATATATATATATATATATATATATATATATACACATAAATATTTACAAGACACATATGTTAAATATTTTTTAAATCTTCTTAACTGTAATTTTCATTGGACGCTATTAAATTTTTTAAAAAAAGTCATTCGTGTGTGTGTTTTTTTCATCAAAAATATTCGAACGGTTAAATGGAGGCCAGCTACTGTATATAAAAGAATTATGTGTTTTCAAGTTCTTAATTAAAAACACTTGAAATACGGTCTTTATGATTTCTTTGCATTTTTATCTGAAACACGCGAATAAACTGTTCTAAAAAAACTGCCCTGGACAGTTTCTTTCTTCCTAGGTAGAGAACAATTGGTGTGTTGACCAAACTTGATCTTATGGATCCAGGCACGAATGCACTGGATATTCTGGAGAACCGTAAGCTGCCACTGAAGAGAGGTGACAATCCTTTTATTTTTAATGGCTTCTTCGGTTAATTAAAAAAATTTAATTTGAGTAACATGTACTGTTTCGTATTTTAGGGTACGTCGGAGTTGTTAATCGAAACCAACTGGACACTGATAATAATGTAGATTTAGCCACAGTAGCGCAAAATGAAAAGAGGTTCTTCCAGCATTCTGTTTACAGATGAGGATATTTCTATACCTCAAAATAAAGATAAAAATGCATGAGCTTTTTTTTTTCTTTCTTTTTTTTTTTTTTTTTTCTTTTTTTTTTTTTTTTCTTCTTAAATCTTTTCTTTGTATATCCTGGAGATAAACTATGTAATCAAAAGTTGTATTCGAGCCCTTAGATAGCAGAAATTAATAATGGGTGGGTTCGTCTTTTGCTGGCTCTGAAGAAGACTACCAACCCATTTCAAAACTATTTAGTTCAGAATAGCAAGGCATTTCAATGAAGCTGGGTCTCGTTAAGGTACTGTTTTCTGTCATTGTAACGTGGTATTCCAGTTCATTTCATAACAGCTCAGTCGAACTCTTATCACGTGAAACAGGCCTTCCCTGAACTTTTATACCCTGTAGAGTAGAATTCAATTGCAGAAAAAGTTGTACTTGTAGGATATTTTCTTCAAAATGTATTGGATAATTAATGGCATACAAAGAGAAATAACCCATAACGCGACTTTCATCAAAATTCTCCGCTCCAAAACATGCCAGTAGCTAGCAGCTCCAGTAGATCAAGCATTTTCTATTTTCTAATGCGTCAACTACCGTCCTCCTTGCCCTCCTGTGATCACCGATTGGCTCCTTATTGTTCCAGAAGGACAACGCCACTGGCATTGAGCAGGATCCCTCTACTTTCCCTGTATAAGAGGAAAGTTTTCATTTCAATCAGCTTATCAGCTCACATTCTACCTATTGGCAACGTCTATCTTAGCATCACTACTTTTCCAACGGTCTGTCTACCAAGTGAGGACATTTCAGAATAAGAGCTAAAGTAACAGTTGCTTGGTATACTTTCCTTGTAGAAATCATCCTGATATACACAATGTAATCAAAAGTACCAGAAAGGTATTCGCAGTTATTGCGGCACTTAGCAAAAATTAATAATGAATAGCCTAACCTTTTGCTCACTGTCTTAAGAAACCTATCGATCAATTTTTGAACTGTTTGGATCAAACAGCATACCATTTTTACAAGAGAGTTGACGCTGGTTTAGGCGCAATTTTAGTCGTTGTCACATGGGGCGAACATCCATACCCAAGTTTTCCAAGTGTATCTAAATTTTTTTATTTTTTTTTTAATGTTAATTTTTTTTTTTAATTAAAAAATATACTTTAACACAGTATAAACTTACGTCTCTTCGATCCTTTTACATAGTTGAATGTTTAATGTAATCCATCTACCTTCATTCCAATCGACACACATCTCAATGATATAAGCTTGTCTCGTATAGTGTTGTTGAAATACCATACAACGTTTGGTATTTATTTTTTTCCTTTTCCATAAAAACAGAAAGTGGAAATCAGAGATTTCTTTCCGGGAAATATTTGAATTATAGAAATAACAAGATATATATTTGAATTTTATTATAATCTTTGCAAAAATCACGTGAATTTCAGTTTGTCTACTGCCAAATCTGGTAGTTTGAGCTTTTGGCTTCCGATCACCGCCGCAGCCGTTGATAAAAAAAAAAATTCAAAATAGCAGGATGCATCTACTGAGAAATTAGATAAATTTTATGTTATTAGTAGTATATAATAAAATTTTCCAAGTTTTAAAATTGTTTGCTGGTACTTTATTTTTATGATCTGAAAAAATTATATTTATGCATATTAAGTATCTAGCATAATAAATAGTGAGGAATTTTTCAAAAATAATTCAGAATGCTTGTAAAAGTAAGGAGGTTTCTTTCCTCCCCCGATATTTTTAGTAAATTTGTTGTTTTTCAGCCACTTCACCTATCGTTCGGGAATTTCCTATCTAGCTTGTCAAGCCATCCTGTAAAGAGTCCATTACGAACAAAATTCTCACGATGTGAACTTATTAATTTAAATTCAATATATTCTTCAAATTAATAAAAAATTTATCTTTCCGCTTTTATGTGTTTTTATGTTAAACTTTTCCCAAGAAAGATTACATATTTACTATAGCTAAATAAAAAGTAAAAATTCTTTGTTTTTGATAAAGGATCATGGAATAATAAAAATAGTAGAGACACTCTAGTAAAAAAATATTCAACAAAAGAAATAAACAAATAAGAAGAAATAATTATGTATTTCTTCCTAAATCATTGGTGGAGTGAAAATGAAAATTTTAACATAAACGCAATCTATAGTTTATTTGTAAATTATAATTTTAAACATCTCCTTTTAAATCACTAATGGAGTGAAAATAAAAATTTTAACAAAAAAGTCATATGTAGTTTATATATAAGTTTATAGATGGCAGCATGAGCAACTTTAAATAATTTTTTCTGCATTCAAGAACATCGGATTACAAAAGAACTTGACGATTAGCCGACTACTTTTTCTACTACCTTTTAATTTAAATTATTATTTGATTTTAAAATTCTCAAAAAAATCTCAATTTAATTAGCATAATTTTTCTAAGAAAGTTCAATTTACCGGACCACAGTCCTTGAAGAATTCAATGTGAATGATGATAATATAAAATTATTTCAAATAAATAGTTTATTGAGATATGCGAAAAAAAATTTGGCAAAGGGAAAAAATAATTGTCGATCATTTCTTAGCTGATAAAAGGTATCGCCAATGGTCGATTGGTACGATGCACAGTGGGGCAGAAGGGGTGAAAACCTGGCCAAAATTCAGAAGTATATTTACAGAAACCAAATGTTGGTAGTAAAGTTTCGAATGAGTTTATAAAAATATACTACTCCCTAATTTTGGTTTTATTGACAAATTTTAAGTATTTTTAGGTAAAAATTACTATTTACATAGCGATATTTGAATTTTTTCTCCTAACATTATTTTTCAAAATATATATTTTTTAGTAAAAGTTTTTTGTTAAAATTAATATGTTATGTGCATTGATTAAAAAATATTTTTATACTTGTAAACAGTTTGTATTATATTCTTGCAACAATTTATAAACAATATATCACATAGTCATTTATAAAAATTGCAAATATTAACACTAAAATCAACTTCAAATTGTATTCAATCAAATTCCTTCAAGCTAATTGATTTAAAAATTAGATCCTAATGTATCACTTAAGAATTCCCAGTTATTTAAACAATAAAATGTGTAGATAAAATTTATATGGTAATATATTTCACGCAAAACCCCAAATAAGAACACAAGTATGACAATTTCTTTCAGTGGAAAAATCGTATGTTTGAAATTATACTTTGGTAAACTATATTAATAATGTTAAAAGCATACAATGTCTACACTTGCTATTCCTCACAATTGTTTTTATCTAACACAGTACATTTACAATGCACCAGGCCTGTAGCCAGCGGGGGGCTTGGTCGGGCATTGCCCGACCTGAAAAAATCTTCGCCCGTCCTGGAAAATTTCATCCCAATCATTTGTTTTTACTTGTAAACCTTTATATCTATATTGAATAGAAACGAACTTTTTGCTGCTGTAGATACCTTCGGTTATAGCACAGTAACTTGCGAATCTACCTTTTCCACTTTGACGGCCATAAATAGTCCCCAAAGAATGTCAATGGGCCACGAAAGGATGGCAAATCTAGTGTGACAAGTATCTTAAATGACAAGTTTGTTAAAGAGTTATGTAACTGTTCCACAAGACCAATGATAGGAAAATGTAATTTGTTTAACAATATATATATTTAAATAGAAATGTAAGAACGAAACATCGAAAAAACTTTTTATGTAAAAGTAACTTGTACTAATTTTTATATTTGTAATTATTTTTAAAGTAGATATTCTTAAGTTGAAATGTGTGAAAAATTAAGAGATGGACAAGCATAGAATATTTTAAAGGAATAAAATTGTATTAAATATACTTTAAAAAATTTTAAATTGAAAGTTTTGTTTTTATCAAAAAAATTTCTGGTGTAGAGTCTTTAAAAGAATTTTAAAAAAATAACATTACATCAAAAATACATTAACAATGTTTCTTTTTTTTTTTTTAATTTTTTTTTGTATATGTACTTCATAAAGTGCTCTGATAAATACTCTTTTACGTGTAATCAATTGTAAAAATTAATTGAAAACCAATTAAGGTATACATATACGTTGGGAATAGCAAAAATTGACCCACACAGGCATTTTTGTTTTTTCATTCTAAAATGTTCTCCAATTCATTATCTTTAAAATGATACCAATAACTTTCTTATAGTTGAAATACTTTTTTAATTACACGCAATTCCGTAAAGGTTGACGTTTAAAACATATTGGAAAAAAGCAAATGTCGAAAACTTTGAACTTAATTTCTGGAGAACTGCTTTTCATTGTTGAGTGAATGCACTCCAACGGTGATATCTTAAGAGTTAATTAACTGATTTTTGAAATTTAAACTGTATAATTTAAATAACATTTCAGAGCACGGTCTCTACCGGTTTACAAAAATTTTGGTAAAAAATAGATTTTTTTATGTATTTTAGAATATTTTCATTTTTGGAAATTTTTTATATTTTCTAGTATTTTTCATGTTAAATGTTAAAATTTAAAAAATATTTAAGTTATGAATTATATTTTGCTTGGGCCCGTGTATCAATACCTTGTCTTTAATTTCCAGTAAGAAATTTGTTTCAAAATTAATTAAGTATTATTTTATCATCGTTGCAATTAGGCCTTAATTAGTGAATTAAAATTCAATTAAATAAATATTATTTTTTTGACTTTTTGTTACTGCAAATACATTACATTTTTTGCTCTTGTAATTCTCACAAAAATTAGACACGATGACATAAGAATTAAAAAAAATTAAATTGTCCAACGTATATGTATACCTTAAATAATTTATATTTCTGCCCCTCCTGGGAAAATTTTTGCCCGTCCTACATACTTTGGCTGGCTACGGGCCTGCAATGCACTAATATAATAGAATCATTAATATAACTTCCATAGCATTACAAATTGAAACAAAGCACTTGGAAAATATATACAATTATAGTAAAAATAATAAAATTCTACTTATTTGTTTAGTTTTCAAGTATTAATTAAAGTAAAATTGAGTTGTATTTGAAATCCTGAATAGTGAAGCAGTAGTTTTGTAACATAATATGAATATAGTTTAAAGTTTGAAGATCTGACAATGAAAATGAATCATCTGAAGAATAGTTTGTGTCGGAAGATTCAACTTCATTTATGGATTCCTCTTGAGAGAAACGTAAAAGTTCTAAAACATGTTTAGAAAATGTATTTCATAACTCTGTTGGCAATTTTCTTAAACTAGAGCTTGCAAGATCAGATGCTAACAAAAGTCGATGGAACATATCTTGGAGAATTTTCACTCTTTTTTTTTTTTTTTTTCCTTTCCCACTTTCTTGAAAATGCTTAGAGATATTTTTTAATGTATTTATTAAGAGCTTCCTGAGCTTTTCCTGTAAGCATTCCAATGAGCATAAGCACATAAGCACATTTTGTACTATTTCCGGTCCATGAACTAATGTTTTATGTACGGTTGTTGGCATATTGAACCATGGATAGAGTTCCCATTTACAATTTTGCCATTTCCAAACAATATACCCTAAATACTTTGAAAGCATTTATTTTCCACTAGCCCTGATAATCAGTTGGACTGCATAGGCCCACACTTCTGGGGTTGTTTCTGACCGTATAAATTCTGGTTTCTTTTTGCATTTTGATTTTTCTCTACTTTCCAAAATATGTGAAAATGGTCGACCTTTTGTTTAAATATAATTGAAAGTAAACACCTTCATTTGGCCATTCTTTATTTTTAATTTGAAAAGCACTTTCAGTTCTGTTGCTGGCTTCCCAATTTGATCTTATAGGGTTTAAACATTATGCCAAAATCTCTTGGATTTGAACAGTTCGGTTTTTTTTTTTTTTTTTAATTTTTTTTTTTTTTTAAGTTTTAATATGCATAGAAGATGGGGTATTTGAAAATATTTTAAACAACTTCCTTCTTATAAATTTCTTCTGAACCTTTAAACAAGAAACTACTTTACAAATCTTAAGAATTTCGAGAATTTTGTAAACTTGACTTAACTTTATTGTATGCGATGTTTGAAACTTATTGGTATGTTTAAAAAAACATTTTTTATAGATTTATACACAGTTCTTACAACTATTCAAATGTAAAATCTTCATGTATTTTTTACAATAAATTGAACTAAAATTATAGTTTTAACAAATATTAACAAATTTGAGTTCAACTTTACATATTTCAATAACTATTAACTTAAAAATATTTCTATTATCTTCAATTAATTTTTGTTTACAATGGGCCTATCTAGTTATTTATATTAATCCTTAATGCAATCTATAATTATAAAACAAGCTGTGTGACTGTCTATCTGTCTGTCTGTGGCTCTGTGAATCTATAGAAAACTACTAAAAATTGGAGTAGAGCTCTGAAATTTTCAACATAAGAAGTTTTGGCTTTCTAATTTTATGTATGTCAAACAGAATGTTAAATTTTTAATTAGTTCTTTTTTAATTAATTTATTTTTTACAAAGTGACTTCAAATAGAGATACCGCTCTGAAATTTTCAATATAAATAGTTTTAGCCTTCTAATTGGACTTTTGAAAAACATAATGTTGAAATTTTAATTAGTTATTTTTTAATTAATTTTCTTAATTAATTAACAAATTTTTGACAAAACGACTTCTAATAGGGCTACAGTTCTAAAATTTTCAATATAAGTAGTTCTGGCCTTTTAATTGTTTTTTTTTAAAAATTGAACTTTAAATTTTTATTTAGTTCCTTTTTAATTAATTTTTTAATTAATTAATATATATTTTACAAAACGATTTCTAGTAGGGCTACAGCTCTGAAATTTTCAACATAAGTAATTTTAGCCTTTTAATTGGACTTTTGAAAAACAGAATATTACATTTTTATAGAGAGCTAACTTCTGTTAAATTTAACAATATAAAGTTGTGAGTTTTCCTTAATGTGCAGCTATTTGAATTTCACTTCTTATCAATTCACCATTTAAAAAGTTTTTTAAGCATTCGATTGAGCCCTCGTGCGCTTTAAATGTTTCTGTGATAGTGGTTAATCCACCATATCCATCACTATACCAAACGCACTTTTGAATTCTGGCTTTTAAACATCCTCAACAAAACATTTTTTTGTATAGTAAAAGCAAGAAAAAAGCACATGCCAAGATAACTGAAACTTACTACCATGCTGAGACCTCGCACCTGATCGAATGGTTTTTTTTTCTTCCCCCTCAGAAATCCACCCAGTTTAAGATTTGGTTGGTTGTTTTCAGATTATCTGGCGCTGTCAGCACCACGAGGGCTATAATGCGCCAAAACATTCCTCATTAGACAAGCCAACATACATTTACAAACACCCATGCCTAACACAGGACTCGAACCCGCAACCTCGCGGTCTAGAAGCTAGCACACTTACCACTATACCGTTTGGTCGGCCCCAGTTAAAGAGCTTTTCATTTAAAATAATAACGCAGCCCTGATGGTGCCAGAAAAATGAACGAGAAGTAGAGTCAAAATTGAATAGAATAAAGTTAGAAATTTTCTCTGTGGTCAAATACATGGACGCCGCAAAGGAGGTAAAAGTGGTGCATTTACACTCCCCTGGTGCTTAAAATATCAAAAGAAAGTGAGGAAAAGAGGTAAGAATCATGAGAAAAAGAACTCTAGAACCTTATTATATCCCAGGTAGCACTGCGGTATTATCAATGTCGGTAACAGATATTCTGGAAAGATTAGCCAATCAATGCCGAAACACGAAAATCGTTCCAAAATACATTAAAAAAAAATACCGTAACAAAACATATTTTTAAATCTTGTACATTAACTTCGATTTTGTGTGTATGTTTGTTTGTCGATGGCGGCGAAATCAATGCAGAGGCCTAATGAACCCGCTTGCCGTCATCCAATCGGGCTGAAACTTGGCAGATAGGTAGGATGTCGATGACAATGAATTCTATCAAATTTTGGGGTTGTAACTGTCCCTAAAAGGTTACTTTTATAGAATACTAATAAACCAACTTGCCGTTATCCAATCACGTTGAAAAAAAAAGTATTGAACAGACCATTTTCGAAACTCTTTCCTGTTGCCAAATTTCTTTTTAATAAATAAATAATAAAATTACTTTAATCAAAATAAATAAATGATGTTTGGATGTCAGATCCTAAATTCACGTTCCTTTTTAATAAATAAATTTCGAAACGTAATATGTCGCACATTTTGCTGATAGAAATGTTTTTGATATCGGCACTGTGTTAATGAATATAAAAATTGACAATGCATGCAAAGGATTTTTTAAAAACTCTGTTTTTATTTTGCTATCTTGTTTACCCCTCCGTTCTATCAGATAAAAATATATAGCATCAACAGTTCAAAACCTCCAGTATATTTTACAAAGCATTTGTCGAGATTGGCCGAGAGCCATAGCAACGGCCAGTCTACAACGGTCCACATCGGAATTGGCCAGTGTTGAGCGATATTGACCAGCGTATCTGTGCTACTATAGGGCCTAAACGCAAATAGGAAGTTTCACTTTATTTCTCCTTCAAATTTCATAAATTTTCTTACGTTATTATTGTACCAAATTTGTAGTAATGTGTTCCGTCCGTTGTAAAGTATACTGGGTTCACAATTGTATGAGTGACGAGTCTTCCATAATCACACTCCAAAAGGCATCCTGTTCTCTCAATTGGGTAAGCGTCGTTTTCCTGTGCTACGAAAAGGATGTTTCCTTTTTTTTCTCTCCTTTATTATGTGTGTGAGGAGGAATGGACTATATTCAATGATAGTAATAGAGACGGATGATCTATCTGATCCAGGAGATTGGATATCCAAGAGCTAGGATTCTACGCTGTTGTTTGATGGCACGTGAATCAACGGAGATTTATGAGATGTGCGTAGAAATCCAATTTTAGAACATCATGAACTGTAGCAGAGTAGGTTGACTAAGGGATGAGAAATTATTTTCGATAGAGGGGCATATATCTAAATAATTAAAACTTTAGAAATTATGTTTGTCCGTTGTTAGTCTAGGTAGTCACAGCAGTATTGACCGGAGTCAGAAACAGGGTTTCTTGGAAGATTGGCCAATCCTGGCAGAAACTCCAGCATCATTCCAGAATACACGATTTTTACTTTCAATTACCCGTCTATTTATTGCTTACATAGGGTAATGGAAGTATAGCATTCGATCAAAATAAAATGTTGATTTTTTTTTTGCATTACTCTACGTTTTGGAACACCCTGATTTGAAAAAAGTGATCTAGAAAAAATGCCCGTCTGTGTTTGCACGTGGTCAGCATAACTCCCGAACAAACTGACCTACGATGTTAAAATTTTGTGTGCGGGTTAGTGGTGGCCATGAAACATTCATTCTATTAAGGTTTTTGTCAAAATCGCGCATTCGCATAAGGTTGAAATCATGAAAAATAATGTTTTTCAGCAATTGTTAAAAAACGGATCTAACGATTTTGTATAAAATCTCTGTGCTAATATTTTTAAGGCGATTTAATTGTTCCCACCTTCGAAATTCCCGTAGAAATGGGATAAAAGCTTAAAAAGTTGAAAAACGAGTGCCTTTAACCCAGAGCTCTCTGCCCTTGAGCATCGCCCATCATCGATTGATTTTTTTCTGTTTCAAAAACAAGAAAGGACAGTGTTATGTCCAGGGCCGTAAATGGGGGGACCTATGGGACAAAACTCTTCCCCCCCCCCCCCGAAATTGTGTGAAATCTTGTTTTTCTACTTCCCCTTCTTTTTTTGTGTAGCTTGTTAAATGTATTTAACTAAATCCTCGACCATAATCCCCTCCCCCCTTCCAGAAAAAAATTCCTGGCTACGAGCTTGGTAATGTCTATCTCGATTAACATCACCAATCTTGGCATGTTTTTTTTTTAATTTTTTTTTTTTATTTACTAGTATGTCAAAAATTATTGCCGAAAATATCGCCAAATTGCCCATTTTTGATAGATGAGTGAAAATATGAAAGCGGTAAATAACACCATAAATTTCACTACGTTCCACACCCCTAATTTAATAAAAAAAAACTGTCAAACACACCTCAAAGCATTTTTTTATTTTTTTTGCTCCTCCTCCCCCCCCCCCTCCCTTCCCTGACCAGCATATTGTATCCAGCATTGGGCGAGATTGGTCAGTATCTGTACCATTGATCTATTTACTACGATCCACATTGGTATTGTCCAAGGTCTAGCGATATTGACCATCGTTGGTCATCGCAGGACTCCACCAGGGGTTCCAGAAAATCGGCAAACTTTTCTTTCGTGCGCCCCAAACTTTCCAAAGCAAGTAGCTTACTCTCAAGTAAGTCATACAGTTCAGATAGGTCGACTTTTCCTTTGCCGGATGCGTTTTTCATAACCAGGCTTAGAAGGTCCCGTACATAAATTTGAACGAGTAATTCGTCACGACCGAATCTATCCTTCAGTTGAACGATAACTTTTGAATAGTTTTCTCTCGTGGGCGGGTAGCTTTCTACCAGCCTCGCCGCTTTAGATTTTGGCACTACACTTTGTAACAAATACTGGAATTTATCTTCATCCGGAATATTGTCATCGCTATGAATTTTGCTAAATTGCGACCAAAAGGCTAAAAAATCATTCGGCTCACCTGTAAATCTTTTTAACTCCAAACGGGGTAACTTAAATTTACGTTTTTCTTCCATCGCGTTAGCACTTTTCGATGCGTCAATATTCATGTTAATTTTTAATTCCAGCTGTGTCGAGACCGCACAAAATCTGTCCCTGTAGGTTTCCGCTTTTGCAAAATCTTCATCGTAATTCGTCGCCAAATCTTCATCATCCAAGAGAGCTTTGGCAATGTTCTCCTGTACGGCTTCCAGGCGAGAAAATTTATCCAATAATTGTTTTTGCAAAAGACATAGTTGGTTTACCGTAGTTTCATCATTTTCTAAAACCTCTTCAACATTATTGGCACACACCGTAAATGATTGTCTCAACGCTTTGCGTTTCGTGTTTTCTCCTTCCATAGTCAATCTTTAAATCGTTTTAAAGCCAAAAGTCACGGACGCCACAAAAAACATATGTAGGATCTCACTTGGATCCTTTTTCAGGTTCAAATTATGGAAGATAACAAACGCAATTACACTTAAGAAACGAGAGCAAAATCCTTCACGTCTTTCTTTAATTACAAAAAGTTTTAGAACTAGAACAAGAACATATATAAAATAACCGTTTTTACATTCTAAAAAAAGATTATCGTCTGCACTTTTTCAGTTCGTAACAGAATTCAGAACAAGCTGAATAGTACAAAAGTCAATTCTTATAAGCAACTCCATGATGACGTAACAGTGGCCTCCAATTGGACTGCTATGAAGTTCTTTAAGAACGTCTGGGACTCGGGATCTTGGAAGCACTTAGCTGCCATCGGGATGTCTTTCCATCATCACATTCGATCTTCCAGTACAACAGGTAGTTTCGATTATGGTCAGAGAGTATGGCCAGATGGCCCAATATTGCTTTGTCGTAGGACTAAAGGTGGAAATGTCCTGCCAAGTGGGTGTCGCATTCGAAGACTCCTTTAAATCCTCCTGTCCGGCAGAGATCGCAGCAATATTCTTCTGCATTTCCTCTTGGCCCGAGAAAATCTCTTTCTTCATCTGTTTTTGATCAGAGAAAATCTCTTTCTTCATCTCTTCTTGGCCAGAGGAAATCTCTTTCTTCATCTCACCTTGACCAGAGAAAATCTCTTTCTTCATCTCCCCTTGACCAGAGAAAATCTCTTTCTTCATCTCCCCTTGACAAGAGAAAATCTCTTTCTTCATCTCCCCTTGACCAGAGAGAATCTATTTCTTCATCTCTTCTTGACCAGAGAGAATCTATTTCTTAATCTCTTCTTGGACAGAGGAAATCTCTTTCTGCATCTCATAAATCTCTTTCTTCATCTGTTCTCGGCTCGCTTTCATTTCTTCCAGCCATTCTTTTTGACTTTTTATCATCTCGTGTTGGCTTTTTATCATTTCTTGCATTAAAGCAAAAAGCTGTTGAAATTTGTCCTCTTATTCCGCTATTGCTCTGGTAATCGGCATCAAACCCCACTTCTGACACCAGTTGTTGCGTTGTACGGGTTCGAAAGATTTGACGCCAAAGCAGATAAAAACTTGCAGAAATTTATTCCAAAATAAATCTTCACAGTTCTCTTACAGCTCCAGAACTTCTCGTTCTAGTAGCCACAATACAGCTCTTTCACCTCAATAGAGCACAAAACAGCAGTTAAAAACTTGACAAACAACTGCTAAATCGTCGCAAAAGACAATGCAATACAGTTCGCTCAGTATCTCCAGTCAACTAATTCAGTGACTCAAAATCCGCGAACTAACTCAAGTCAGGAATACAGCTTTCACAATGAACGTTGAGAGACAACTCACTCAGTGATTCAAAATCAACTAACTCACTACAGTCGACTCACCAGTCAACTAATTCAGTCACTCAAAATCCGGACTCAGCTAACAACTAGCTCCGTGACTCAAAATCAGTCAACAACTACTACTAACTCTACTCACGGCCGTCCTTATATAGGAGAGGTGAACATACGTGAACTTTCCTGAATATTCCAGAGATAGACATTTGGAGAACTTTCCAGAATGTAGTTGAAAAGTCCTATATATACATGTACAAGGGATTCATGTACCCATACATGTACCGAAAATGTCGCCAAATGGTCACCAAGTTTGGCGACATTTGGCGATTTCTCGCCAAATTTGGCGACAAAAATTAGTCGCCAAAACCATCGCCAACTTGTCTCTATCTCGCCAATTTGGCGAGATTCCCATTACCATAATGTTAAATGCCCTGCCCCTTGAAACTCGCTTCCCAGAGTTACCTCTGTAAAACCCGTTATCAAGCGATGGGAGGCTCATTGCTGGAAAACAAACCATTGCATTGTCTTATGCGAAATGTACAGAAATTTATCTATTTACAAAATTAACACTACGAAATATTTACAAATATACAAAAATTCGTAACAATATTTTACCTTCTTAAAGGAAATGTTTGCATTTTTCAGCTTTCTCGTTTGGCTTTATGGATAATTTGTCCTGCACATTTATGAGTTTTACTGGTTTTGTGTTTAAAAATCTGCTTTCTTAATGATTCTCGTTAGTCAAATTCCTTGTCATCATGTGGCAAAATGTTACACCCTACCCATTCGTTAGAAAGTTTCAAACCTTGTTTTTTTCTGGTTGGTTCCAAGCTTTTTAGCAGCCTTTTGTATGTGTTGCATCCAAGTTTTTGTTCTTCTCAAGTAAGCCATGGATACTCGTTGTATTTCTGAAGGTGCGTATCATTTTGTGTCCAATACTTTGGATAATCATTACTGCAGAGCGTTTTTGCTTACTGTTGCTGCCACGTGGTAGATTCTCTCTCCACGTGGTCTCTTCAACTTGATGCACTTGCACATTTTCCACTGCTCCTTCCTCAACGTTCTGTAGTGTATCGGAGTCATTTTTCTTACAGTTTTGAAGCCAAATATATCAATCTCATCTTGTTTTGTACTAGATGGATTACAAATACAAATGCCGTTTAGATTCAGAAGTAAGAGTTAATGGTTAAGTTTGTGGAATACACGGTTTTCTACAAATAATCAACAAAACGCAAAACATTTTAAAGTAAATGGTCGAGGACAAAACAGGAAATGATAGTGCAATAAATATGTCTTTTTCTATCCACTCCTTCAATAATCCCAGACAACGGGCGCCGAAACTCGCCGCGCATTTCCAAGAAAAATTGACTGGATCTGCTTTAAACAAAACAAAAATGGAAGTATAAAAAATAACAAACAGCCAGAAAAAGCAGAAATAATGAAAATGGTTAATTTTATGTTTTTCCCCCTCCCCTTTTAGTTTTTAGACGGATTGAATGTTTTTTTAAATTGGGGAATAGATTTCGGTAGTTTTAGAAGTGGGGGGGGGGGGTATTTTAGTGGTTGTAGAAGTGGAGGGATGGATTTCAGTGTTTTTAGAAGTGGGGAGACGCATGGGTATTTTCTGGACAAGTGGGAGGACGCGTCACACCGCATCTATCCACACTCTTAGCACTGGTTGGTTGTGCAACTGAGGAGAATACAATGGATTTTCCCTCCACTGAAAAAAAGCAGCTAGCTCAATTTTTGCAATTGATGATGAAGAAAGTGTTGATAGTTCCCAAATTTCCGTGTAGAACTTTCTGAGCACAACAAAGTGAGATGTTGTCACTTGTTGTCCTCAGAAACTATTTAGGTGGTCCGAAAATCACGGGTAGAGAGGATAAACTTCGATAGAACTTTAAAGCATCTACGCTTCATATTTGAAAAAAAACCGGGAAAATGTAACACGTATGGCCTGACATCTACCAGTATTGTTTATGTGATGGGGTGAGGATGGGGGTACGTACCCCACTTGACTGGATTTCCATTCGTCAACTGTCATATCTGTCACATGGGCTGAGTACTTTAGAACTTAGTTTTTATGCCTTTCGATTTACGGAGGAGAACCTTACGTTATAAGTCATATTCTATAACTTCTAAATTCACAAAGTTTAAAAATGAACTGGTAAAAAAAAAAATTATACAAGGGCTACATCAACATTTGGGATTAGTAACCTTCCAAAATTAAAAACTGACAACTGCTTGTATCGTCAATCTTGCCGACAATAGTGAGATTTGAACAAAGAGTTATCGCCAATTTTTAGCCAAATTAAGCAAATTTTTAAAATTTTAAAGCTAAGTGTTATAGCGTAACGTTAGCGTTTTACGTTATTCCTCCCCATAGCCCGAGAGGCGACACCATTAGGTACACCATCGAATATCATTCTAAATTTTTTACAGGATGTGGAGAAAAGTTAGTAGATTACGAAACCACTGGTCTGCCGTGGCAAAAATGGCCGAAACTGGTCAAAAATCGACTTTGAATGAGTTGAACTAAATTCGATTGCCAAATATGCCATAACTTGCCAAATAATGAGCAATCTTTTTTATTTGGTAACCCTTCGCTCTTTAACTTTCAATTAAAGGCTGCAGACGATTCAGATATCTGGCAACGGCTTATATACCTTTTTTAAAAATGAGCCAAGTTGGCAATAAATATTACGTCACTAATGACGTAACTGATGTCGCCAATTTGGCTTACTTTTAAAATATGCTAGTTTTCCGATCCAGAAGTCAGAAATCGTCTGAGCCCTTCTTCATTGAAAATCAAAGTGCGTTGGGTTACCAGATCAAAAAGTGGGTTCATTTTTTGGCAAGTTATGACATATTTGACAGTTGGATTTAGTTCAACTCATTCAAAGTCGATTTTTAACCAGTTTCGGTCATTTTTGCCACGGCAGACCAGTGGTTTCGTAATCTACTAACTTTTCTCCGCATTCGATAAAAAATTCAGAATGATGTTCGATGAGGTGCTTAAACATGCAGTCGCCTCTCAGTCTATCACACGTAACTCAAATTCAATTCTAAACACTATTCTAAAAACGATCTACCAACTGCCATATTTAACAAACGCTCATTTAGAGAGTGATGTGTGTGAGTCATATTTTTTTCGTTTTATTTTAATCTGATTGAACGTGGGCGCACGTGGATAAGGGGAAGGCTTCCCCTATTCGCAGAAAACTATTCGTAGCACTTATTGTGTGCCCACCGCCATCAACTATTTAAGAATGCCACAGCACGCTTCATTCCTACTCCCCCTTTGTTATTATTGTAAATCGAGCCATCTGGATTCGGGGATTGTATTTCCTACGGCGGATGGCATGTTATAACCGCTTTCTCTGCCAACCTTGACGATTGTGGGGTGATTTGGCCCAGAATTATATATTTAGAAACTTTAAAACAGTTTTAAATTTTTATGTTGAACAGTTATTAAAAAGAGTTTGTCAATCTCACTAAATGTTATGTGACTGATAACCACTTGTTTCACGGTTAACAACTCGTACAAGAAAGCTGTGTTTTTTAACTCAACCCACCTGTTTCTGCACTATCAAAAACCTATAAATCAGGGTTCGCCCCTAACTTTTAGAGGTGGGCCGTATGACTTATATTGGAGCTTTTCGCGGGCTGGATTCACCAATATATGCATCTTTAATTATTATTGATTTAACTTTATATAGCATTTCTGAAAACTGGAGAGAAAAAAATTATCCTAATAAAATTACAATTGATATTTGATTATTTTTTCAAGTAATTAAAAAATAGTAATTTTCATTATTAGTAAATTAAAGTCTAAAAAAGAAGTGAATCTTTTGTTCCATTGTGACAGTTGGACTTAATCTAATTTTTAATAAAAGTATTTAAACTGTACTTCTAGATTATCTGTTTTAGTCGATATTAATTGTGAGACAATGGCGGTCGAAATCGTTCAGTTTATTTTATGGTAGAGTCGATGTCTTTCGGAGTATTTGTTGCAACCCATGATAAACTGTCCAAATTATATTGAGTTAAGTTATTCCTGTATGTATTCTTGTTGAAAACCATCTAGCAGAATACTTCTTCATAGTTTCTTCGGAAACGTAGTGGAGAACTCTGTTCTACATAGTTAACGCATACTATTTCGGACAAATTGTAATTATGTAAAAGAAAAATCCATACCGTGAAATTTAATATTCTTTCATCTTCTATGCTGTTGGCGGGCAGCAGGAAAATATGTCGCTGCCAAATCCGGCTTACGGGGTTTGAGTAAAATTTAACTTCGCCTTTCTCTTGTCAGATTTGTATAGAGTTTTAAGTGCTTTCTAATTTCTAATTTTCTAATTCGAATGTTTTGGTAGTTTTCCCCTATGTTACTTGACTATGCCCCATAGAATCAAAGCAGTGTACTCTAAATTTGGAATTGTAATCAGATGGCTGGATTTTGAAAATTAGATCGTAAAATTCCCCTTTACGTCAACTACAGTTAAAAAGCAAATTCGCAGAAGAACGAAGAAAATAGTTTGTATGTAAGTGCTCTTCTAGTAATGGACGTTAGACTTTGACGTTCTAATGAATAGTTCTAAAAATACAGTTTTAATGACAGCACACCGCAGAAGTTCGCAACGAACCTTAGTCTTTAAAAAAAGCGCCATTGATCCCCCAAGATAAGAGATTTCTGTTCCAGATCTAATACTCGTTTCTCGGTACCTGACATTAAACTTGGCGGATTTTTTAGAAGATACTCTTGTGGTTTGGCCTCTCTCACGCTGCGGTTGTGTCCCCAACCTCTGAGGAGGCCGCCTCGGGACAACTTTAACGAAAGCTAAGCGACTCACATTGAAGGTGAAAACTAAAACAAAAGCGAATAAATAATAATTAAAAAAAAAACTAATTTAACTCCCTACCACTCTTTCGGTGCATTCTACAATTGTTGACTCCTCAATTGACTTTGGAAGATGGCGCGCTTTGCAAGGACATTTACTCGAAATAAACTTATGAGACCATTGTCTGTTAAATTCATTGAACGCAACAGTATCAGAGCTTTATTTATGATTTCTGCGAGCAAATGAGAAAATATTAGGTCCACAAAATAAAACAATGCTCCATTCTACGGTTTTTTATCACAACATTTTCTTTTCTGAAATAAGTTTTGCCGTTTAGAGTTACAATACACAAGTAAAAAACTGAAAAAATAAAATAATATCTGACAACCACTCAAACAATAAAATTAAGTAATTGAAATTATAAAATAATTGTTCTTTCCTAACTGAAAATTCTGTTGCTAAATCGATGTTTTTATAATTTTAATGAATGATGCTCAAATTAAAGTTACAGAAGTTTTCAGTGAATAACTAAAAGGTAGATAGATACCCATATAATAATATGGAAATTGGAAAAGGAATAGTATAAATATGCGTTGGATCTTAATTCTTTTATAATAAGCATACAGAATATTTCAGGAAAATCATTAATGTTCCACGTGTCTACCTTTTTTAACCAGTCCATTTGATAGGATATTAAATTTTGAAATTTAAATCGTTGTCGAATGCTATTTAGTCTCACCAAAAATAATCTGAAGACAAAATCAATAGAATTAATGTGGATCACGCATGGCCGGCCTGGAATTTTTTAGTATTTGATGCAACAATTTCTTTGCACTTGTTTATCGTCATATTTTGATGAAAAATTTGAAATTGACATTTTTGTTTTGTATAAAAGTGATAAGAATTATGGATATCTCTTATAAACAATTCCAATAGAGGTCGCGAGGTAATTTCCTTCGTAATACGTAGCATGTTGAGAGAATCAAATATCAAAAATTGATTTCCGGAAAATTTTCTAAAAGCAGGATTCTTTAAATAGGCGTTGTGATGGGTGATTTTTATATTTCTGTACCCTCCTCTCATTTTTTCCCTATATTCTTGTTATGATTACAATAGTGTATTTTATGTTCTTTCTAGTTGTAGAAACATACAACACCGTCCCATAGAAGGCTTTGTAAGGATACATTCATTCAAAAAGGGAAAAATAGCATTAAGAAAAAAGCAGTTTCTTAACTTAGATAACCTCTTCTATAAATGAGGGGAAATTTAGACATTTTCCTTTACCTGTGGAATACAGATATATGTTAAATTATGGTCTTTATGATTACCCCTTTTTATAAAATGTTCTCCAATAGAGGACACAGAGAAAAGAATATCTCGATCAATTGTAGATGTTCTTTTCAAAAATCGGATCCAGCAAATGGGTCAAGACACCGACAGCCATTCCCGTGGCAGAGCATCATCCATCCAGACCTTGTTTCGAGACGGGCGATGACGTGCTTTTGGGCGTCCTTTCAAAACACAAATGAACATACTCCCCCCCCCCCCCCCCGCACACACACACAAAGCGTGACTCAATTGCAGGCGGTGTGTTCTCACCAGGTAGAATCGGCATCCTTCCTCATCTTTCCAACATCCTCTTCAACTGGCTGGATGGGATCAAGGTAACTGACAGAGGTTCTAATATGGCATGGCTCCAACATCGCATAAGCAGCCAGCGCTGTCTTGTGCTGAACGGCAGGGGTGTAGTGGAGCGGGAACGCGTGGGAACGGCGATCCTTTACCTTTTTAGAAGGCGGAACGGCGTTCCCTCACCTAATTTTTTTCTTTCTTTTATCTTTTCATTAAACGCAAAGTCAAGAAAGAAACCGAAAAGGTTCTTTCCTGAGAACTATGCTGCTGTTTTCGATCTGCAGCTTCAGAGCTGAGCAAGCAAGTTGAAAAAGGCGCGGCAACTAACTCACACGGCCATTCCATCAACAATCCAACACATGCACTCGACACCCCCTTCCCCCCGCCTCCCCTCTCCTACTTGGTTTAATGTTTCAATACTTCTTCATTAGAACTATGATTCATCCAATGCAGATTATCTTCTATATTTGTGGATGAATTCGAGACTTCAAAGTTGCATGGTTCTTCATACACAAAATGACGCCAACTCTCTCCAAAACTGCGGTCTGCCCGATATTGTCAGTTCTTTGCGCCCTTTCCTTGATGAATGTTTTTTCTAATTTTAACGGGAACGCTAATCGATTTCTCAACAAAAGTGATGTAATTTTTTTTATATTACTCACGTGTTTTGAAATCACGGAATTATGCATTTATATTGGCTTGCCAGGTATTGGGAAAATCAAACTGATACGTTGTTTGAACATGACAAAATATATTCTAAACAGTATTGATTTTGTAACTCCTACTACTTTTTTAACTCAATACATAAAAATAATGGAAATGGGTGGCCTCAGGATGGTGCATGGGAGGATGCTTTTATTCCCTCCCTAATAGTTACTTAAATTTTTATAAAAGTGGAGAAAAGGGCAAAATTCACAGGAAAAATAAACTGTGTGCTATTTAATAATAGATTTTGTATTTGTCATAGTGAGAAGGAAAATAGTTTTGAAAAATCAAAGTTAGGGGGGAAAAAAATGTTCCTTGCAACCTACAAATGATACTGCCGAAACTCATGATATTGAATCTATTCATATTTGCTTTGAGGTTATATATTTCACTTTTCTTAATATAAAATTGCTAATGGTTTTGCAAATGGGTATAAATACATCAAAATCGGGGTGTGAAATAGTGAGAAAGCAATGAAAATGAATTTAAAAATTCAAAAGTAAATTGCTTTTTGGTTTGAGATTGGGAAATCTTACATTTACAGCTTTTCCAGAGTTTATTCCAAAATGTAGCAACAGTTCTTAAAAAAATCTTTTTCTCCCAAGTTTAAAAAAAATCAACATTAAATACAGTGGTGGCGGTAAGGGGAGGAAATTGTTCCCGATATTTTTTAAATTGTAGTGATTTTGATGACAATGTACATCTATCAATTGATGAGTCTATATTTGGTTGGTTGTTTGTACGATCAACGGCCTACTTTTATGTACAATGACGGCTAATCGTGCAGGGACCAACAGCTTAAAGTGGATTTCGAATCATAACGAACATCCATGCCTAGCACCTTTGGCATGCGAGGATAGAGCTCTAACCATACAGCCATCAGGTTTGAATCGAAACTCGATCTCTTATGGAAATTTCTCTGATTGAAAATTGTTTAAGAAATCATGTAAATAATCTGTTTAAAATGAATTGTTGATAATCTGTTTAAAATGAATGGTTCATAATCTGTTTGAAAATTGTTGCAAAAAATCTATTTAAAAATTGTGTCAATAATATGTTTGAAAATATCTTCTAATCCATTTATAAAGTGTCAAACAATCTGTTAAAATGGGTTGTGCAAAGCAAATTGTTAAAAAATCCAGATAACTTAATAGTTTAAAAAAGATATTTAAATAAAAAAACTCTAAACACACATGTTTTTCTTTTCAGTTTTGAGGAGCTCATTATCTGTTTTGAGATTATTAAAGTAAAATATAGAAAGTTATTTATTCTTAGTTGTAATTTCCACTCCCCCCCCCCCCTCCCCCCATACACACACAGAAAAAAAAAAAAAGTATATACGTTTGTAACGACGCGACATAGCGTTCCCATACCTTTTTATTTTACACTACACCACTGCTGAACGGTGATTATCACCGCCGTCTTAAGTCAAATGTAATAATTGGAATATCAACAAATATATTGCAAAATACGTTTCTAATTTTGACTTGTTTTCTCACAACGTTGATAAAAAACCATGAACGCATACATAGGGTTTGGTGGAGGACATGGACATCATTAGTTTTTAGTTTTCAATCATAGTTGCCTTCACGAAGCTTCCGTTTCAAATTGATTTTTTTTTTTTCCTAAAAGAAACATCAGTATAGTTATATAATAATATAACAAAAATAAAAATAAAAGTTTTTAATATAAAACTTTTATATCCATAGCCAATTTTTATATTCATTAACAAAGCACCGATTCTGTTGTCATCGTGTGCATGGTGTTTAGATCTAATTTTAAATATTAAAAGCATTTCTATCAGCAAAATATATGGTTAACTACGCTTCAAAATTTATTTATTAAAAATGAATGTAAGTGTATGCATTCAAGTCCAAATATCTTAAGCGGAAAACTAAATATTTAAAACAATAATACATTTATTTATTGTAATTTAAAGTACTAAGGAGGGGATCATTGCCGGGCCAAATCGACTTATGCCCTGCATTAAGTCCTGTCTCATGGAGCACCAAAATAAAAATAATAAAACAAAGAGGTTGTGTCCCGCTACAGAAAGCTACTTCCAATAGGCGTTGTGCTTTGAAATCTTTAATATAAGTAGTTTTGGCCTTCTAGGAGGCCTTCTTCGTTAAGATATATTCTCGCAGGGGTGAGTGGAGGTTGTATTATTGTAATAACCGGGGGGGGGGGGGAAATCGTTTCTCGACAAAGGGAAAGGATCTAATAATAAGGGTGTACGTAGCAATTAATATTTTAGCGAACAAAGCGAACTTATGCTTGCGCAATATTGAACCTTTCCGTGAGCGAAGCAAGTCTATGCTTTAGCAACAATGAACCTTTCATCGAGCAAAGCGAGCCTGTGCCTACGTCTCAATAAACTTTTCAGCGAGTGGAGCATCAAAAGCTGGGTCTTACACACAACAACAGGTCTCTTCAACGCAGGGCCACGCAGCTAGTTGTAAATAAACTAATAGTCAAAAGCGGAGGTCTTAGCCTTTAAATCGGTACATCATTCATCAATTTTGATTTTGAATATAAATAGAAAAAGGATCGTCACAAAGAACATCGTCTACCAATAATACAGAAGATTCCTGCTCGTGAAGGTCGTCCCATGACGTCATCTATAGGCAACCTCCGTTTTCTTCTGTCAGCCTTAGACTTGGGATGCAAATGCCATCCTGGGAAAGAGAACAGCATTTCAATCTCTCTCTCTTCATGAAGCATGAGAATGGATGCGATCAGGCGTCTGTCATTCCCAACCGCTCAAATTCACACCGTGATTCATACTTTTTTTTATCTATTTTATTCAAGCTCGAACCCTTTGCTCTATTATTCTCATCTGATGTTTCTCGCGCTTCAATTTCGTTCATTGCATTTTGTAATACACTGACGAATGGATAAATATTAACTTCAATGCCATATTTGAAGTCGGTGTTTCAATACAGAAAGATGACGAAGAAGTTAAAATAAAAATATATATATTTTTTTAATTTAAAAGTTATTTTTAAAAAATATTTTAAGGGTGAATTTATAGAAGTGGCAAAGTTAAAATTTTAAGAATAATAAACATGTTATAAAAATTATTAGAATGAGGCCGGGAGTGTGAAATTTATTAATTCTTTAAAGATCGAAGATTTTGAATATCTTAAATAGCTTTCTTCTGGGACAGGTTTTATGAACTATATAAGGAACGAAAGAGACTCTTAATATTGAGCATATCCAAATATTACCTGTTTATTATTATTAGAATTATTAATGTTATTGTTGTTGTTGTTATTTCTCTACTGTTAACACTTTTCACGTTTAAAAATATCTCACAAAATTACCTCAACTTTTACCCACTCAGATTTTACACCTTCATTTTCTTTTATTATCTACCAAGAAAAAGGTATTCGGACTAAATGCTTTTCCAATTTATAAATCTGTTAGTTTGAGAGGCTAGACGTTCGCTTGATCTCCTTTTAAGTAAAGTTTAAAAATGCACCTTCTGTTTTTTGTTGGGTTTTTTTCTGTTTTTTGTTGGTTTTTTTTCTGTTTTTTTCCCCCCTTCTTCTATGTTAATATTTCGACTTTAATATTGAAAAAAGTGTCGCATTTATAATATATTAATATCATATACATGTTCTTTGCATCAAATTAAGGATGAATATATGCTGAAAATAAAGTAGCAAATTTCAATTGGAACTTTCAACGACTAAAGCATCAGGTTCGACTAAAATTCGAACCTGATGCTAATTTCAAAACTCATACTCTTGATATTTCAAAGCAATGCGTAGCAAATAGTTTCTCAAATTTAGGATTTCATTCAATATTGCAGAAAAATTTACAAACTCTTTTTTTACCCTCAGCATCTAATCAGTTCTTGCAATCAAACTGCAAATAATAAAAATACTGGATTTATGTTGAGTTTTAGGACTGGAAGATTTTGTAAATAAATGGTAACATTTTCCTACCAAAAGACAGCATGAAAGACAGAGAACGTTTTTCAAGTTACTTATATTATTTATACTTTGTGATACTAATATATGCCTATATCTACTTGTTATAAAATTATTTGATTTTTAAAAATTATGAAAATCGTATATTTCTTCAAAGTTTAGGGTCGATTCCTTACTGCATTATGTAAACAAGATAAAAAAAAATGCATTTTACTTTCTTGTCATTGAGGTAAGTTTTCCGTACAATAGCGTATAAAAAAATGGAAAGTTTGTTTCGACCCATCCTAGTAAATACCTTTAAAATAACGACTTAACAAATTAATTGAAATTTTGGTATCCAAGAATGATTCAAAATTACATAACACATATTAAAAAACATAAAAATAAAGTAATTACTCATGTTTGGTTCTCATTATTACAATCTCATTTGCAAAAAAACCATCAGCAAATTAGTTATAACAATATATGTATTGAGTAAAAGCAAAGATATCCAGCTGTTTTTATAATTGTTTTTTGCACGTTTTTATAAAAAAAAAATCTTTTTTAAAACAATGTACAAAAAAATTAAACTTTTTTTAAAACAAAAATCGTAATGAAGTAACAACGAGGAGTGCACTAAAATGTTTGATCACACATTACTATAAAATACTTCACTGTTAGCCTCGTGCTCAAATTTTATATAGTCTTGGTATAGAAATCTACGCAGTTTCGAAATTTAAAAATATTTTAAATAAATTTACCATTTTAAATAATAAAATCCTTTAATTTTGGCACTAAAGAAATATTAGAAAATAAGCTAAAAGAAAAATTCCAGGAGGGGATATACAGGGCCGTCGCTAAGAATTTCGATTGGGGGGGCGTTAGACATACTTTTGCCGACTAAAATCAAGACAAGTACGGTGTAAATGTAGAAAATATCAATTAAGGTGTTAATCTATTATTAATGAAATTTTATTAATGCAAAATTAATGCATAATTTTTTTTAATTAATATATAATTATTTGTTAATAAATGCGTAATTAATTGTTAATGAGTTTATAACTAATTGTTAATTTTTTTTATTTAATTGTGAATTATTTTATTTAATGTGATGCCATTTCATTAATACGTAATTAATGTCATATTTTAAGTAAATTCCCATCATATTTTAGTTAAAGTTCCATCAAATTCATTTAATTTTTCATTTTTGTTCAGTAAATAACCCCCTCTTTCCCGAACAAAGGGAATAATTTTTCGAAGTGCTTTTTCGGGGGGAGGGGAGGTATTTATCAGTTGCAGATAGAATGCATTCTTACAATCTTGTACCAATTCAGTAACATGAGTAGTTCAAAGGCTCCATCTCAATACAATTTTTTTTTAATTTTCAAATTGCAGTTTCGAAAAAATTAATTAAACGTGTAAAATGGATGGAAATCGCACTACAACACAGAATAAAATAAATGAAAAATATTGATCAAGTAGGTGCCTCTAATTTAGAATTGTAAAAAAAGTTAATCCAACAAATTCTGGAAAAATTCTTCTTTGTAAAATCCTGGCAGATTATTGCTATCACACAAAACTACCTACGCGAAACACTGCGATTTTTATAATAGAGACAATGCCAGGGACATATAAGAAACATGCACTTACATTCCCTCCTGCCTTTCGAAAAATAAAGTATTGTGGAAATAGTAATTCACAAGAAAAAAATATATAGGTAGTAAATTATCAATTCGAGCAAAAAATTCTGTACAGCTACTAGCAAACATCAAATTAGGAGGTCCAATTCCAATTTCCGAAAAATCTAACATTAAACAAAGACTTTTGTCTCCTTATACCTCCCTGTTAGCGATCTGCACATCCCTGCAAATAATCCTGTCGGCGCTCATGGGCATTATATTGGCATTTCAAACTACAATAATTATTAAAAACATTTTGTTAAAGCATTATAATAATTGTTAGATAGTATTATAACAAACCTTTCAATACTTTTCCAATGATTATTTTGTTGCAATAAATGCGACATTGCCTTCCAATTTACACGGCATGAATTATTTCGGTAACACATTTGAGGTGGTTTCGTGTACAAATGACAGATACATCACCTAGGCAGTAGTGATCACTTTTTCCAAGTGGTTAGAGCGCCTGTCATCTGATCTAAGAGTTCCGGATTCGACTCCTCGTTAGCGCACACCGCTACATTGGTGACCCGAATATTCGAACACATCAGTGGCACCATCTACTGCACGACCTCCACACTACCACCTCAGCATCTCTGGGGACTCACTGCCACACATAAAACAACCTCTGGCGACTCACTGCCACACTCAATTCACACGCAAGCAACTCAATCATTCACCCCTTTGCAACTCACGGGGAAAGGGCTATGTCGTGGTCTCAAATGACAGATACAACACCTAGGGGCTAGTGGTCACTTTTGCCTAGTGATTAGCGTGCCTGTCTTCTGATCTGGGAGTTCCGGGTTCGACTCACCATTACTGTACACCGTTACACTTTTTTAATAAATGAAGTACTATATAACATCATTTATAGTGTTCTACTTGACATTAATTGCAAGAATTTGGCAAAATGTAATAGAAATATTTTTTTAACAGAATTGCACGCTACTTCCATTTCACTCAACTTCACGTTCGTAATAAGTAAAAATAAACCTCGGTGAATAACCTTATAAAATGTATTTTTTATTTTTATCTTACCAAAAAATAAGCAAGTTTTATTCGAAATTGAAACTTCTTACTAGGTATGTATTTGATAGAAGAGGGCTCATTTTTCGGATGTTAAAGTTTAGATGTTTTGAAATTTTCTGTAAGACTTTCAATTCATATGACGTACAATACACATTTTATGTAAATGCCGTTTAATGGGCATATCATGGTTTTTGAAGCGTTACCTAACGTACTAAAAATATGTCTCCTACTGTAACACAACAGAGTTATCTATTAATTGGAAGAATAAGTAATTATTGTGAGTTTCTTCCTGAGAATATAGTGTGTACTTATCAGGTGACTGAATTTAAAAACTTACGACAGTCGACTTGACGATTTATACAGTTAAATGTACTGATTTGAAATTGAAGGAAAATTATTTATTCATTCTGTAGAGAATTTGTGGAAATTGATACTTGTGCAACAGTACGGGGTACGGGAGATATGTTTATATTTAATTTCGTTTAGAAGCTGTCAGTGACGATATCAACTTAAACGTTCCTGCAAAATAAGGATATACTTACTCCAATTTAAAATTGCCGACCGCCAACTTGGGCTGAATTGTGATCAGGATTTTTTAATACTATTGACTATTTTAATTACTTATATTTTTTTTCTATTCAATATATTTTAAAACATCCATCACTTGGCACTTTTAAAGGAATTGATGAAATTTTGGAAATTTGCCGACTGCCGTCTTTCTTTTCTAAAAACTTTGGCGGGGTGAGATAATGAAGATATCTATGATTTGTGTTCGCAAGATACCTATTATATATGTGCACGCAGTCCATCAATGTAGACGGGGGGAAAGGCACAGACTCCCTTATAATAGACTTCTAGTGTAAAAATGCCGATAAGTGAAACTTGGGTGGTTATTTTTAATATTTTTGTTCGACATTTTATTGTGGATCAACTTTAAAAAAAGGACTAAAAAAATTTCGAAAATTTGCCGACTGTTCAACTTTCTGAAACTTTGGGGGGGGGGGGGCGAGACGCCCCCCTCGCCCCCTGTTCTCGTCGTCCCTGGGGATATATCCCAATATCTCTCCCCCTGGCTACGCGCCTGGACTAGTGCTAACGCTCTCGTCAAATACGCATTTTGAAAAAGTATTACTTTCGCAACTATAGTTGCATAAATTATTATTAACACAGCTGTATCAAAGTAAACACACCTTTGTTCGACATTTGTTACTGCAATTTCATCTGAGCTATACGATTTGTGCATAAAAAAGGGGGGGTTCAATTATTGAAGACTAAATACGGTCCTGGGACCCGGAAGAGTGTCCTTGGCATATCATCGTGTTGCCAGACAAGTTGTTATATTTTCCTTTATTATTCACTAATGAAGTGTGGCGTCTATCGTTTGAATTATCACTTTTCTGAGGACATAAAAATGAACATTTCAGTAAAATACCAATCAAAGATAATTGTATTTAATTGATTATCCTTTGCGCTATTTTCTTTCTATAAAATAAATGATATTTTATGATCTTCTGTTGTTTCTAGTAAATTTAGGGGTGAGGATCATCGCATAACTTTCAATTACACTATGTTACAGGTCACTGCATTTATTTTTGTCATGGATTAGTGCAATTTACCGTTTTCGTTTTCATATTTTTATTTCTCTATTTTAAAAATAAGTACGGATTTACAATGTTCCCCAAGCATTAAGGTACCTTCCACACCAAGTACAGCCAGGCGCTTAGCCAGGAGGTGGGATAAGGGGATATATCCGCTTCCGAAATTATAAGTTGTTCCCATGGATAACGATGAGAGAATATAATTCATTGCGTACAGCAGAATACAGTTTCAATTCTAGACTATGTTTTTATATAAAAAACACATTTTCGAATATTCAACTAATGTATGCTAAGATATCTTTTTATACCCTCATTGAAGGACTATGTCATCAAGCCATTGCTTTACTTGATGCAATCGTTGACAAATCGCAAACAAACAGCATTTTTTGACTAATGTTTTATAACCAATCCCAAGACACAGAAGCTCTTCAGTTTATTTTTGAAAATGATCAGACACCACGAGGATTATGACAGATAGTCTCGTTTCGATCGTCGGTCTAGTAACGGCATTTCTCCCATTGAAAGGTCAAAGGCTTTGTATCCCAAAAAGTGCTCTTTATTGAATTTCAATGAACAGTTGACATTGAACAAAGGACGTTGTGACAAAAATTCCCACAAATAATAATTTATTTGCGTACATAAAAACATGAGCAAAGATGAATTTTAAAGTTTAATTTTATATTATCTCAAATCTTGGTTCCCATATCCCCTCCCGAAATAAATTTATGGCTACGCCCCTGAGTACAGCTATGAAATTTTGGACATAAGTTCCAATCTGCGTAACTAGCATTTTTTCTTGAATAATGTGTTGAATAAAATTAAACATGGAGTCAAATTAATCACCATTGATGATGTGGGTGGGAATTAAGTCCTTTCATTGGAAATCCGTGGTCAACTTGTATTTTATTCACTGTCGTTGGTGCATTTGCGGTCTGAAGTTCGATTTTTATCCCTGAGTGCCTAAAGTTTTCCAACTTTAAAAACGTTTTTAGACCCATAACTTTTCATTTGCGACCCCGACAATAAATTACAAATATGTTTTTTTTTCTTCTTTTCTTGAACATACGTATAATAAGAGAATGCGGTCGTTTCTGAACATCCTTTAAATTAAAATGCACTGAATAAACCATGGAGTAAACAGTAAAAACATATTTTGTATAATTAATTGAATTTACCTAATTCAATGAACCTTATGTAAGGAATTATTTTAAGCCATCTGACAACCCAACTCCTATAGATTCAGCCATTTACAATATCGTCAGCTTAGATATAGAATGTGCTTACTCCACTTTCCATCTCTAAACCCTTTTTGGAAATAGGAAGAGAAAACGCTTTGATTTACAAAATCTGCAAATTGATCTCTGAAATAAATTTGTGGAAAATGAGTTACACGCAAAAACATTGAACAGATGTAAAATTATCAGTATAGAAGGTTTTTTGTTCTCCTTAAAACTTTAATATTGGAGTTGGCATTTTTTTACTCTAAGCCGACGATATTTCCCGAGTTGAAAATAGACGTCGCGATGCATAAGATGAGTTAGACTATACTTAGACTACTTCGTGGAGGACGATTTGAATTACTGAGTATCAGCATGCAAAGTAGATCGTGAATACCTAGAATTTTATTACGAGTTGATTGCGTTAATTGTTATAAAGAAAAGCTTAATAGACAATATCATTCTCTATCAAAGGCAACTGGAGTCTTTTGTCTTCAGCTATATTTCATTTTTCAAATTGGAGGAATTAAGTCAACATTTACAACCTATTTTTATTATCAAATTATCTCTTCTGTATTCCTCTTCTGAAGGCCACGTTGTTGTATATCTAGCAGTCTATTTTAATACTTCTTCGATTAGTTTTTAATACAATTTGCGAGGATATGGAATCTATAACTTATATTTGCGCATTTAAGAAGTCAGATGGAAAGAAAGCTGACACAAGAAACAACACTCTTATAGAACTGGAAATTCATTAAACTTTGTGGAAGAACATTGCGAAGTTATTAACGTATTTGTTGACAATTTCTTCAGTTAAACGTGAAATACTTAGTATTAAAGTTAATTATTAGTGGAACTTTGCTATGGTAAATTGCAAATTAAAGCACTAAATTATCGGTAAATCATAAACTGATAAATGACGGCAATATCGAACATTGTTATAGTGTAGGGCTTTTTAGTCGTCATTATACTATGGAAACGCAACCTAATTTTAAAAAAATGTAATAGACCCTACAAGGTGAAATTCTGGGTACGATCTTGGAACATGACATTTAAACAGCTAAGTGATATGAGCAACAATAACAGAACTAAAAAACTTTTTAAGGTGTGTATCTTTATTTATTAAAAAAAAAACATGGCATCACGCGTAACGTTTGACATTTACACTATGCGAACTTTTGAATGAGTGATGGAATTGAATCACAGATTGCACCTCCAACGCATGCATCATTCTGACATCTTCATAAAAAGTACTGCTGACTTTTTTGAACCCACGAATTTCTAACCACGCCCGCTCACAACAAGTGCCACTTCCAGGAGAACACATTTGAACTTCAAATTTTTTTGTTCTTCGCCTGAGTTCTATTTTATGTATTCCTTCAGTTATTCCGATTGCTTCCTTTTGAAATATCTCTCTCAATCAAAAATGAACCTGAAGTCGTTATGTGATCAATCGAAGCTAATGGAATCGATTATTGAATCGATCAAAGACTACATGGATAGAATTAATAATCGTTCGGTTGCATAATAATCTGTTCGACTGCCGGGCCACTGCATAACAATAATTTTAAATCCGTCATGTTCTTTAAAAAATCAAGGGTCTTCTTAGGTTAGAAGACAATCGAGATTCTGAATCTAAGCGCTCGTATCCCAAATATAATTAATTTCAGATTTGTCGCCTTGTTTGTGAATGATCGTGAGGTGATTTTGTTTTCTCATTATAATAACAAAATGCTCTTGCAAAATTGACTTCGCTGTTTTTTCTATCCTGAAATGAACTTATAGTATGAATTAATTTTTTGCTAATCATGGAGAATTCTTTTCTAACCCTCTTAGACGTAGCGGCGGATTGAAATTTTCAAACCTCATCATCATCAAACAGCAAAATCAGCGAACACCATTTTGAAATTGAGAAATATTAGTGGTTTGAGAATATACTGGTCTACAAGTGAAAAATTCACCAAAACTGTTCGAAAATCGACTTCAACAGAGTTGAACTGCAACCAATAGTCTAATACGTCACAACTTGCTAAATAATAGGTAAACTTTTTTTTTAGGTGACCTACCACTTTTTAATTTAATGAAGGAAGCAGAAGACTTTATTTTTTTCTCGACAATTTATTCTTTTAAAACTGAGCCAAGTTGGCAATGACTTTTACCTTATCATTGGCGAAAATTAATGAATATAGTCTTACCAACATTTCCCAGTTTTAAAAGAAGAAAGCATTTGGCACAAGAGGGAAAAATCTTACATTACTTTCTTTATTGAAAATTAAGGTGTTTGTAGACTGAGAAAAAAAAGTTGCCCGTTTTGTAGCTAGTTATAACATATTAGACGATAAATTTTAGTTCAACTCATTTCAAGACGATTTTTGAAACTTTTCAAACATTTTTCTCCGTGACAGAACAGTATATTGTTACGAATTTCTGCATATTTGTAAATATTTCGTAGTATTAATTATGTAAAAAGAAAAATGTATGTACATTTCAGATAAAGGCAGTGCAAGAGTTTGTCTTTACTTCGCTTTCCTGCAATGCGTCTCTTAATGCTTGAAAACGAGTTTTACAGAGATAATGCTGGAAAACCAGTTTTACAAGGAGAAGGCCATTTAACATTATGGTTAATGGCAATCTCGCCAAGTTGGCGACCATTTCGTGACACTTTCTGTCTACATGTACCTGTATAGAGCTTTTCGACTGCAATCTGGAAAATTCTCAAAATTTCTATCTCTAGAAGATTCGCGAAGGAAGCTTTCCTATATAAGGCCAATAGAGAGTTGAGTTAGTTACTTACTTAGTTGTCTCTCAGCGAGCATTCAGAGAAGTTCTGAAAGTTACCTTCGTGATTTGCGTTGATTTTAGCAGTTGTGTATCTAGTTTTTAACTGCCGTTTGTGCTCAATTGTTGTGTAAAGAACTGTATTTAGTCTATTAGAACGGATAGTTCTGGAGTTGCAACAGAATCTGCGAAGAGTTACATTGAAATAAATTTCTGCAAGTTTTGATCTGCTTTGGTTTCAAGTCTTTCAAACCCTTCCACGCAGGGACGACGCGAACGGGGGGCGTAGGGGGCGACTCGCCCCCCCAAAGTTTTAGAAAGTTGGACAGTCGGCAAATTTTCAAAAATTTTATCGAGATTTTTCTTTTTCTAAAGTCGATCCACAATAAAATCGAATTAAATGAAAAAAAAAAAAAAAAAAAAAAAAAAAATGGAACAAAAATATTAAAAATATCTTAATGCAGCGTGACCCGAGTTTGACGAATCGGTATTTTTACAATAGAAGTCTATTATAGGGGAGTCTGAGTCTTTTTTTACGGCTACAATGATGTACTGCGAACGCAAATATTACTATATAAATATTACTATAAGTTTTTAGAAAGGCTGGTAGTCGGCAAATTTCTGAAATTTCATCCCTTCTTTTAAAAATCCCTACTGACGCATGTTTCAAAACATATTGAATGGAAAAAGTACAAATAATTAAACTCATCATTAAAATTGTGATCACAATGCAGCCTCAGTTGACGGTCAGCAATTTTGAATTGGAGTAAGTATGTTCTTTTTGACAGGAACATTAAAATAATCTAATCATTGATATCTTCACTGACATTAGATAACTTTGATGTGTTACAGTAGATGATATACTTGTATTTGTGGTACGTCAGACAACGCCTCAAAAACCATGACATACAAATTAAACGCCATTTACATAAAGTATGTAATGTACAAGTACATCATATGAGTCAAAGGTTTTATACAAAATTTCAAAATACCAAAATTTTTGTATACGAAAATTGACCCACATTTTACAAAGTTATTGCAATTAATGTCAAGTAGAACTCCATAAAATGATGTTATGTACAGGATGGTCGTAAAGAAACTTTGCCGATATATGGATCTCTAAAGGCAGTCTCGTTCAACAGATCGAGATGAGATTTTAGGTATAGTTATTCAGAGATATGAGGTCGGAATTCTGTGAATTTTTACAAAATGGCGCTCACGATTATTTCGGTTATAGTTACGAATAGCAACGCCTACTTTTTCCTATTGAGAAATGATCACCGCATGCGAAAACCCTAAAGAGCGTTGGAATGGTAAGTGTAACACAAAAAACGGACTCACAAAATACAGATCTGCGAACTGCCAACAAAAACACGATCGGAGCAATGGAGGCCGCTCACCAAATATTCAGCTTAGAAAACCGATTAAATTGCCTGTGATGGCACTCATGTCAACTTTGGCCTCTGTCAAATGCAAATATCCATTGTGCGCCTCAATCGCGTTTTTGTTGGCCGTTGGCAGAGCTTTTTTTTTTGTGAGTGCATAATGCTTCCGTTTTTTGTGATACACGTACCGTTCCATCTCTCTTTAGGGTTTCCTTATGCGCTGAGCATTTTGCGACAGGAAAAAGTAGACGTTGTCATTTGAAAATGTCATGCATGTAACTTTAATCATAACCGTGAGCGCCATTTGTTGAAATTCACAGAATCTCGAGCTCATACCTCTGAATAACTATACCTGAAATCTCATCTCGATCTGTTAAACGGAACGGAAGCTAGAGGCCCATATATCGGCAAAGTTTCTTTATGATCACGTTGTACTTCATATATTGAAAATGCATTCCCAAAATAATGCATGCCATTTGTAAACTGGAAGGCGATATATCGAATTTATTCTAACAAAATCTTTGGAAAAGTGTTGAAAGGTTTATTATAATACTATATAAAATTCTTAATATTACCCGTGCTCAAATAGCTGTGGGCCAACATTGTCCAATATAACCAGGTTCAGTGTATTGCAAATTGTGAGTATCCTTTCACTCCTATCCTCGATTTCTGACGCAGTTTGGCCTTTGTGTTGCTCTTGCGCCTAATAAATTTGAAAAACAATCAACCAACCTATCCTGGATTTCACCACTTTAATATTCGAAACATCGGGAAAAAATTGTCTTTTAGATAAACTAAGATTTTTTAGTCTAAATACTTTAAAAATACTTCAAATCGGATCAATAAATCTCAAATTAGGATCATAACCATTATTACATGTGGGTAAAGGAAATGGGGGTGGGTTTTTGGAAATTTCATGTTGACGGTGATGTTTCTCTTGCTTTGAAGATCACATGTGCAACTTGTTCTTCCTCAAGATCGGATTAACACTGTAGATTTGAATACCTCCCCCCCCCCCCCACACCTTTCCCAAAATACTCCACACGTACTATTCCTTATATAGTTTGGTATGTTGTGCTAAAAATTATGCCATGCTTTTTTATAGAGTATTTTGTCACTAAATTCGAAGTTCAATTAGTTGCGAATAACTTACCTTTTTGCACATAAATATTATAGTTTGGTTTAATGCTAAAGTAATCCATTTCATTTTTAATCCTGCTTAAGAAAAAAAACCTAGCATTTTCAAGTATACTTTCCTTCTTGAACAAATGATTATTGTTCAAAAAACGAGTAATATTTGCAGAAATTATTGCTGAAAAACCATAACACATCTGTGAAAAACCACAA
Organism: Linyphia triangularis; assembly: GCA_963978545.1. NCBI lineage: Eukaryota > Metazoa > Arthropoda > Arachnida > Araneae > Linyphiidae > Linyphia > Linyphia triangularis. The sequence continues at coordinate 49,651,132 of OZ021729.1, read as the reverse complement.
AAAAATAATTAAATTAAATCCAGCAATTTTGATAAAAATATATACTCGAAGTAACTACTTTTAAGAAGTAGGTTCCTGGATTGAATTGTTACAAAAAAATTAAGTTTTACAAGTTTCAAGAAAAATCAAAATCTTTTCTTTTTCAGTTAGGAAAATGTGTTAAAAAGTATTTAAAAATTAAATAATTAAGAAATCGTTTTTAATAATAATTGTCTTTTACAATGCAATTATAGTGTTCATGAACGCCTACATGATTATTTGCAGGGAGATGTAAGGCTACCAAAGTTTTTGTTTAATCCTTGATTTTTAGAAGATGGGAATTGGATTTCCTAATTGGATGTTAGTTAATAATTATTCATTAATGCTCTGTTCAAATTGATGAATTAATATCCATATATATTTTTTTTCAAAAAATTCTTGTAAAATCTTCAAATTTTTCTTGTAAATTTTACCACTTTTTTTCCCACGTTACTTTATTTTTCGAAACCCAGAGGGGAAGGAGTGCAAGTGCATATTTCTTATGTCCCTGATATTGCATCTATTATAAAAATTGCAGTGCTTCGCGTAGGGAATTTTCTGTAGCAGATATAGTCCGCCAGAATTTTAAAAAGAATAATTTTTCCAGAATTTGTTTTTTGATCAACCTTTATACAATTCATTATACAAAAGTCACCTATTTGATCAATAGTTTTCATTTATTTAATTCCGTATTAAAGTGCTATTTTCCAACCACTTTTACACGCTTAATTATTCTTTTTCGAAACTGCAATTTGAAAATTTCAAATAAAGTTGTATCGAAATGAAGCACTTGTACTTCTCAGTTTACAGAATTGGTTTAAGATTCTGAGGGGAAATTCTATCTATCTGCAAGGTATAAATGTCTCCCTCCCCCCTGCTCCCAAATAAAAACGCTTCCAAAAATAATCTCCTTTGTTTGGAGAGGAAGGGTTAATTTACTAAAAAGAAATGAAAACTTAAATGAATTTGAAGGAACATTAACTATAATGTGATTGGAATTTACTTAAAATTTTACATTAAGTACGTATTAATAAAATGCCATAAAGTATTAAAAATTGTTTAGAAGGTAATTTAAAAATAATTCAAACTAATTTCACATTAAATAAAACAATTCACAATTAAATAAAAAAAAATGCATTAACAATAAGTTTTACAATAAGTAATAATTAATTATGCATTAATTATTCATATATTAATTAAAAATTATTTATAAGTTAATTTTACATTAATAAAAATTAGTTAACAATTTATTAGCACCTTAATTTATATTTTCTACATTTACACCTGACATGCCTTGATTTCAGTCGGCAAAAGGATGTCTACGCCCCCCCCCCCCCCCAACCAAAATTCTTAGCGACGGCCCTGCTTCCACGCAACAATATTCTTAAACTACAAGTATGTACAGGATGTCCAATAAATGAATGACCAATATTAAATTTTTAAACGAGAATATTTAAAATACTATTGGAATGTACTATTTGCTGCATTTGATACTAGAAAAATAGTAATTTTTTAAAAATTCAGAGGTTTACCAGTTAGCTTTAATCTCAAAACCGTGTTTTTATTACTTAAGTTCAGCATAGGTCAGTCATTTACTGAACACCGTGCATCTACTTTCTATTACAAATTCAGATTGATGTTCGGATTTTCAGTTATTATCTTAAATTATTTTACATTTCATGCCATAAATAGCCAAAGTTATTGATTTTCTTAAAAAATTATTGATTGCCTAAAAAACTAAAATTAGTGATGTATTTTTTTTAATCTTGCGATTGGCCAAAGTATGTAACATATAGTTGCGAATTCTTGTCTCTTCCATTGAATTGTTTTTTAATAGACATATTATTACATTCAACGGTACACAATTACAGCCGATTGTTGCAACTCTTAAAGACTCCAGATAATATCGAACATTTTAATCAATTTATTATTATTTTTTGTTTTAATATGTATTAAAATTCTACTCTAGAGACCCTGATGCCTATTCATGGGTTGATGTTTGGAAACAAATCCCAAGTCGTCTCTGATTGGCGCACTTCCCGCGTCTTCCGGTTACTCACTTCCGGCAGAGTCTCTCCGTTAGATTTCAATGCATTTGTCATTTCGTTTCAAGGATTGTTTTGCTTTTAAAAACTCAAATGAGCAGCAACTATTTAAAAAAATTAGAGCTTTTAGCTCAGATGAGATACAAAGAGAAATTTATTATAGATGAAGGGATTTGGATTTATCCAATCCATTGGATGGTTTTTTTTTAAAGCAAACTGTCTGTTGATGATTCCAGACATTGGCGAGAAGTCTCGTTTGGATACGTTTATATGTACCAAATTTTGTTTTAGATACCCAATTTGATGAAATAAAGATTTTTTTTTTCTCAAAAGTTTCAGCTCATGCAATATAATTTTACATTTTCAGACATAAATAATATATTTACTACTAGTTGAATACCCGTGCTTCGCTACGAAATTTTAACAAGTGCAATATTTTAACTTGCTGTAAGGCCTCGCGTTGAGGAAATCTGTCATTCGTATATAAGTTCCAGTTTTGGGCGCTTCGCTCGCAGGAAGGTTCATCGCTACGCAAAATCAAGCTCGCTTCGTTCGCTGAAAAGTTCAATGACACATAAACACAGGCTTTTACTTCACTCGTTAAAAGGTTCATTGCTATGCAAGCATAGGCTCGCTTTGCTCGATGAAAGGTTCATTGTTGCGTAAGCATAAGCTCGCTTCACTCACTAAAATCTAATTGCTACGTAATATTGGAAGCCTCATCCTTATCAAGAAAAAAAAATCGTTTGGTAAAATATTTGTTAATAACAACAACAAATTCTGTTTTATAAAAATCCAATTAGAAGGCCACAACTACTTATGTTGAAAATTTCAAAGCTGTAGCCCTATTTGAAATTGTTTTGTAAAATTTATATTAATTATTTAAAAAAAATAATTAATAACGAACTAACCAAAAATTTAAAATTTTGTTTTTCTAAAGTCCAATTAGAAGACCAAAACTACTTATGTTGAAAATTTTAGAGATGTAGCACTATTAAAAATCGTCCTCATCTTTCAGAAATCTGTGGCTTTTAATCTGCGAAACATTATTTGTTCCAGTTTTCATACCCCATTGCGGAACGAAGCAACATCACCCGTACTTCCTTCTTGAATACACTTTATTCATAATGATTAAAATTTATAATTATGGATAAATACTAAGACTGAGAAAGACACAGTTTGTATGCACAAACACGGAGATCAAACAACAACCGGAAGTAGTGAAAAGTCTCTGTGGTCTCGTCCGGTTTACAGCGCCATCTATGCACCGCTTCTCACTTCAAGTCATGAATACGTATCCGTAATCATCTGCGAATTCTTAAAAGGTCACCTGTTCTGATTTTCCGGCATTGGCAAAATGGTCACACACCAAACATCCACCGTCAACACCAAAGTGACTCAAATACAAAAGTCAAACAGAAGAGTGCCACACCAAAACCCATCCACCTGAGCAATTTCGAAAAAGGGCATCACCACCTGTATCCTACACCTTTTAGAATTCTTCAAGATTCTCGTCTGACGAATTTCTTTCAGAGCAAATATTAAAACGAGGCAAACAGCAAGTGTTCGAAACCAACCCTTCTTCACAGAACCCGGGTTTTAAACCCTCTCCCTATTTGCAAGGAAAGGGTCTTTACGGAACACGTGGGAGGGAGAGGGGTCATATGGAAATCCCCTCTTTGTTAAAACGATCCCAGACTCAATAAAGCCGCTGAAAAGGGGAGGGGGGGGAGGCAATTGTCCTCTTCTAGGTGAGGGCGAGGGGCTGGAGGACGGTTGCTGCAGACGATCATTTCGTATCAGAGTGGGATTGAACTCGTTCGGTGATTATTGCTTTGGTTGGATGTGACAAGGAGCTAGGGCTAACGTTTTTGGATTTGTAGCAAAACAACGTGGCCAGAAGAACCGGAGAATGGGGTGAGTTGATTTAAAATTTGCCTCGTTCGGGACTTTTTCCTGAATATTTTGTTTGCATGAAGTGTTCAAAGGCAGAGTGGTGCAAGTGACATTTTCAGCAATTCTGACTTTAGTCCAGAAATGCAATCTAAACGGAAGAAACCGTTGAAAGAAAAAGCGAACTAAGTCACAATTTCAATAGTTTGCCACCAGGACGTAGCACAATAATGGATGTGTGACCAAAATAGGAGATTTGTTACGAGTGAAACCTTTGGTTTCTTAAAATGAAGATCGGTTTACATTATTCTGCCTTTAATCCCTTTAAAGATAAGATTTGTACCCTTGGATACAATGATATATCATACAAGCATGTGATGTGTGTGCTTTTCTTCAAAATGCAGATACAACTTCGATTAACAATATCATATAAAGAGGTGGCGTCCAAAAAAAGTTTACTCCTATTGATTAGAATAGAATTTTCAGTACATGAGAACGAACGGTAACTGTTTCTCAAAATTTAATTAAATTTAATACACACTTAAGAGTATTCTTTCGCCTCTAAAACACATTTCATTAATGTAGATATTTTCACTAAGCACGAAAACATGCACAATTTTTTTTTTCTTCCTCTTATGAGTTTTGATCCCCTTGTTACTTTATGTTGAGTGATATTTTTTTGGAGGAAAAAAGGGTTAAATTTATTTGCAAAAAGGAAGTAATAAACGATTAAGTTCTATAAAAAAAAAAGCCCATACAACTGTATTTGGTGCTATTGGCAAAGGGCATAATAAGCTTAAAATTAAATAGAATGTGTTCCATTGTAAATCAAGAGTTTTGTATTTATTCCAATCCATGAGTTATTGACTTTAAATTATTGTTATATTCCTCATTTTCATATAACATATCTATATTATTCAATTACTCACTATACTATACAATTCAAACTATATCATTCAAAAGGTATGTTTAAATCCAATATATTTTGATTGAATGAAAAATGTTGCGTTGAATTTTTTATATATATAAAGCTTGTTCTATTTCTGCTTAAGTATAACATGTCAATAAATCATTTTGAAAAAAAAATCTCAATAAAAAACGATTATTAACAATTATCTAATGTACAATGTACATATTAGAATAGAAGATGATTGTGTTGAATGAAACAAACTTGTCAAACTATAAAATTGGGATACGTGAAAAGTATATTGTTTGTACCCCCTAGCAAAAAGTTTTGGAAGTCACACAAAAACTTTGAATGTCCCAAACTGATGGTTCATGCAAAAAAATAAATTATGTATTTTTGAAATCAATAAAGCAATCAAATTGTCTTATTGACATTTATTTCTTAAATAGTATTCATAATTAAGTCTGAATATCGTTTTAACTACACAAATTCTGTTGTTCAACCAACTTTAAAAAGTTGCAGAAAAAAACATGAATTCAAGAAAGTTTGATGCATTAAACAAATTGTTGTTACATCGAACTGATTGTACCACAACTTCGTTGAGTATTTTTCGTTTAAATTAGTAAAAGTGAAGAAAGTTGAAGAAACGAATGCGAAATGTTGTATAATAAATTCTTGTTGTATTGAACAAATTTGTGCAGCACGACTTCGTTACGTTTTCCCACTCAAACTCGTTAAGATGCAAAATAAAGTTGCTAAGTATTGTTGTACAGCATTTTACTCAACTATCTTAACAGTTTTTCAAACGCAGATTAATTTTTCAGCTCCCTTTATGTAGCAATATTATTCTTTATTCCACAAAATAATACAAAACATTGTAACGAAACATTTAAAAAAAGAAGACACTTCAAATTATTTTGCATGTGATACAGAAAATGAAAACATAGCATTTGTGCACTTAAATGTGTTGTAGAGCAAATTTGCATAAAACACTGTTGGGTACATTTTAGATTTCTTGAATTTTAAACACGACATTTTTCAAAACGATACCGCAGTTAACTAAATCGCTTTTGCAGATAAAAGTTTCTAAGTTTGAATTACACGTAAGAAAAACATAGCCCACCTAGTGCCTCTGTTATTCTTCACCCACGTTTTTAGCACATTTCGAATTATGTTTTTCGTGGGTATTGACTCTTGATCGTTGGCAACAGCGCACCGGTGTGATGACATCGAATTGCGGGGGCGGAGGCGTCAACCGAATAATGCAGCTTTTGGCGGGATCCTTCACTTGTAATTCGCAAAGAGGCGTGAAATCTGTAGAGTTGTGGCGAAAAGGGCGGTTTGCAAAATTTATTAGCTTTTTTTTTTCTTTTTTTTTTGACTAAAAGCTTGTGACATTTATCTCACTTCCATCAATGGAAGTGCAGGTCCAATTACGGCAGCTGTTTCTGTTCTGACAAATTTAATTTGTGTAGGTATTGGAGCAATAAGTACAAATCGGAAATGCCTTAATTGATTGCTTTTGAAACTTATGAAGAAACAAAATATAAACTAACAGTAAAATGTAAAATGCAGGTATGTCATTGGTTGAAATTAGTAATGTTTTCTTTTTTAACACGCTTTTATTTTAAATGATGTATCGTAATTGGCTATAAATTTGGCAGACGATAAAATCTCACTTCTGTACTTTATTACTGTACTGTTACTTCATTCCTTGTACATTTTCAAAAAACCTTTTTGACACTTAACCCTAAAATAAATATTTTTAAAATAAAAAAATGCAATGTAATTTCTATAAATTCTAATAAATCAAAGTAGGAAACATCTTTCAGCTCTGTTCTATTCAGTTTTAGGTGGCTCTCACATTTAAAAAAAAAAAAAAAAAAGAGCAAGGAATCTAGTTACCGTTTTTATACGCGATGATAACTTAGTCATCTATAATTAAGGATTAAAAAAAAGCAGACATAAAAAGAAAATTCCCTGTCTGATCTCTTTGGAGCATGTCGCTTTGCAAATGAATGCGTTGATGTGATTCCGTATCTATGGCAACGCGGTGTGTGTATGTCTGTCAACTACGTGCTGAGTGGATCCGGACTATTGAAACAATCGTGTATTAAGTAGGTACAAACCAAAACGGGAAACCTAACCATTGTTCCATGTAGACTTCAAGAATGCGTAATTTTTTGGTCTGCTTTCCTGTGAGGTTTTCTATGCGGGGGGGGGGGGGGGAGAGAAAAAACAGAAGGAAATCTGTCATTATCATAAAAAATCTATTCCCATAACAGTTTCATTACAAATTCGAAATCGTAAACACGTGATATTGTTAATTTGAGACGAAGTATTGAACCATCAACATCATGATTTTCTAAGTCGTAAATAATAGCCAACCTGAAAATAAATGATTGATCGGTGGTTTTTCATGTTCTTATAGGCCTAGTGTTCAATTAAAATGTTTAAAAATTAATTTTAAGGTTTTTTCCAAGAGATGGTACGATGATTTGCTTAAAATATATTTTAAAATATATTTTTCCCTTCAAAGTTCGTAATGTAATGGTCATAGATGGTACAGTGGGAGTATTCAAAGTGTTATGAATTTAGTACAACACTTCAGACGATTTAATACAATTTTATGACTATTAGTTAGTATATCTTTTCAAAGGATTTAAAGCTAATTTTATAACTAGTACATTTTAAATGATTTAAGACAGATTTTATTATTAGCATGAGCATGTAGTATAAAATTTCAAACGATTTAAAACAATTTTCAAATCCTTTATATTAACTTTGATTTTGTGTGTTTGTTTGTTTGTCGATGGGAGCGGAATCTGCGGCGGCCTAATTAACCCCCTTGCGGTCATCCAATCGGGCTGTAACTTTGCAGATAGGTTCGATATCATGACAATGCATTCTATCCATGGGGGCTCCCATTAGAAATGTTAATTAATAATTATGCATTCTAATTATACTCTTTGAGAATAGTTAAAATTCATGGTATATATTTTTGAAAGTGCAACCCTGTTAAAGAGGGGGGGGGGGGGGAATAGTAAAAATATTAAAATATATATTTTTAACGATTTTTTATCATCCAACTAGATCTCACAGTATTCAAAAGATAGGGTTTAGAATAGAGAAACTCGAAGATTCAAAAATACCCCCCCCCCCCCCAGAAGAGTAAAATTTTTTTATTTTTTCCAAGTTTCAGATATAATTTAAAAAAAAAAATCAAAGTGAAACACAAAGGCAGTAGTGGAATATGTTCAATTGAATTCTAAAAATAGATTTCAAGATAATATATCTGATAACTTAAAAACAAAACATTTTCCAAGAATTTTGAGAACTACACAGGATATGATTATTCAATAAAAGGAATAAATACTTCTACTCATCAGCCTCTAATAATCATAAGCGCCAGAAAATAGTCACTTAAGTAGCTATAAAAAATGACATAGGAAAGAAAGAAAAGACTAAATTAGTAGAAACAAAATGCTCATTGTAACTTAAAAGTATGAATGGTATATGTGCTTTTTTTTTAAACTTGGAATTTACATCTTTTGCCTCATTTTTTGAAAATTTTGCACCTTCCTGGGGCGCCCATGATTCTATCAAATTTTGGGGCTGTTACTGTCATTAAAAGGCCGCTTTTATGGAATTCTAATTAACCAACTTGCCTTCATTCAATCGCGTTAAAATAGCATTGAACCGACCGTTGTTAAAACTCTTTCCTGTAGCCAAATTTTTCTAAATAAATAATAAAATTACTTTAATCAGAATAAATAAATGATTTTTGGATGTGAGAGCATAAATTCACGTTCATCACTGATAAATAAATTTTGAAACGTAATTTGCCACACATTTTGCTGATAGAAATGTTTTTGATATCGGCGCTGTGTTAATGAACATAAAAATTGACAATGCATATAAAGGATTTTTTAAGAACTCTGTTTTTATGGTCGTATTATTATTTGTATCAATTACAAAATTTTATAACTAACTTTAGTATAAAATTTCAAACGATTAAAAACAATTTTTACTTGCATCAACTACAAACTTACTTGTATCAACTACAAACTTACTTGTATCAACTACAAACTTACTTGTATCAACTACGATTTAAAGCACTTTTTGTATCTAGTACAACATTTCAAATAATTTAAAAAACAATTTTTATTACTAGTATTTAGTGCAAAATTTCAAATGATTTAAAGCAATTATTATATCTAGTATGATTATTATTTTCAACATTTCTCGATTTGTTACATTTCAAATGATTCAAAGCAATTTTTATTACTAGTATTTAGCTCAAAATTCCAAACGATTTAAAGTATTTTTTGTATCTAGAACAACATTTCAAATAATTTAAAGCAATTTTTATTACTAGTACTAGCTGAATACCCGTGCTTCGCCACAAAATTTTACCATGTGAAATATTTTAGCCAGCTGTGAGGCTGTGTGTAAAATATTTATTAAATAATTTTTTTTTTATAATTATTTTAAAAAGAACTAAATAAAAATTTAAAATTCTGCTTTTCAAATGTCCAATTAGAATGCTAAAACTACTTATGTTGAAAATTTCAGAGCTGTGGTCCTATTAGAAATAGTTTTGTAAAATATTTATTAATTAATTAAAAAAGAACTAAATAAAAATTTAAAATTCTGTTTTTTAAAAGACCAATTAGAAGGCCAAAACTACTTATGTTGAAAATTTCAGGACTGTAGCCCTATTAGAAGTCATTTTTTTAAAAAAATTGTTAATTAATTAAGAAAATTAATTAAAAAATAACTAATTAAAATTTTAACATTCTGTTTTTCAAAAGTCCAATTAGTAAGCTAAAACTACTTATGTTGAAAATTTCAGAGCTGTATCTCTATTTGAAGTCACTTTGTAAAAAATAAATGAATTAAAAAAGAACTAATTAAAATTTGAACATTCTGTTTGACATACATCAAATTATAAAGTCAAAACTTCTTGTGTTGAAAATTTCAGAGCTCTACTCCAATTTTAAGTAGGTTTCTATAGATCCACAGAGTCACAGACAGACAGACACACAGCTTGTTTTAATAATATTATAGATTAAGCACAAAATTTCAAACGATTTAAGGCAATTTTTTTTATCTAGTATCATTCAAATTTTCAACTTTTGTTGATTTGTTGAACTTCAAATGATAGCAATTTTTACGTCTAGTACAACATTTCAAAATAATTTAAAGAAATTTGTACCACCTAGTATTTAGTATAAAAATTAAAACAATTCAAATAAATTATTTGGCCATTCTTGAATTCAGGAAAACTAATTTTGTGGTGTTTGTAAGGTGATGCAACAATGGTAATTGTACCTGATTATATAACAGTGAGTAGACGAGAGAAACCACCCGTTGAATTGCGTATGTAAATAAACCTCCCTAATGAACCTATCCGACTTCTAACCCCTTTGAAGAAACGATGAAAAATCTTTTAAGCTCATGCACCCTGGACCGGGCGGAACACCTCCTACCACCGTGCTTCGACACCTGCGAAACACCTGATGTGGGGGAAGGGAAAAAGAAGGGGGAGGCTTTGCAGGTGTGAGATACCTTTCCAACAATTGATCTACCTTTACCAGTTAACCAAGTTCCTTTTATTGGTGTTGATGATGGCTGAAGTTTGGATTGGCGATCATGTTAAATAGGATGTGTTAAAATTGTGCTTAATTTTTCTTCTTGTGATGATATGTTACGTTAATGATGGTCATACATGTAACAGTTGGAGTATTCAAGGTGGTGTTTGGATAGAAATTTGGCAATAAATACTACTCTATCTGTGACGAAGTATTTAATGCCAACTTGGTTCACTTTTAAAAGATGTAAGTATTTAGCGCCAAGATAGACGAATCGTCTGCAGCCTTCTCAATTGAAAATTAACGAGCGGTACCAGATGAAAAAGAGTGTTAATTTTTTGGAAAGTTGTGACATATTTGGCAGCCAGATTTCGTTCAACTCATTCAAAGTCGATTTTTGAAAAGTTTCGGCCATTTTTGCCCCGGCATGTCAGTATATTCATTATCTCCTAGCATTTCTCTACATTTCATAATGAATTCAGAATGATGTTCGATGGTTACCTAAATGTGGAAGTGTCTCTCAGTCTATTGCTAAATAATATGGTAATCGTTAAAATATACAATAAATGTATTTAAAATTCTAAACCAAGGTCTCACAGCAACCTATTTCCCAAATTTTCAACGAGTGAATTAACCGCATAAGTTTTGAAATCCATAATTCTAACAGCGAAAAGGCATTCTAGATGTGATCGAGCTCGCCCCTCATCATTCGAATTAGCTTCCCTTAAAAGGAAGACACGAAGTCGAGCAATTTAAATATTTAAACACATTTTGGCAACTAGCGAAATCTATCGACACGAACATTAATCTTACGAGAAACCGCATCCCATTAATCATAATTGCGTATCCATAAAAGAAAATGCACAGGCTTCTTCATTAAATAACAAAAGAAACAGTCTTTGTTTAATAAAGAAAATCAGAGGAGGATCGGGCCTGCGTCCTAAGGCTTTTAAATAAGAGAGATGACTGCCTCGTATCGTTGCCCCGCTTGATGGGAATTTCGTAGCGTTCTGTTTGAAATAAACGGGACATTAGACAGTCCCCATTTAGAGAATGAATTGTAAAGGCCTATTTACATGCTGCTAGTGCCTGGAACGCCAGCCGGTAAGTAGTTGATTGGGAGGCCACTGTAATGCGTTGATCAGAATGCCAGTTTTGCGTTGGCATTGTGCCAGTACTGGAATAGTTATTGTGTGGGCATTTTGCTCCCCCCCCCCCCCGTCACTCCATTGAAGATCTCGGCAGAGTGCAGGTGGTTGAATAATGAGAGTTGAAGCGCCAGTAAAAAGAAAATGCTTGATTTACTGGACCCGTCAGTCAGATACAATCATACGACAATCTGGTTTCTCCTTGACTGGAAAGAAGGGTTTACACGGCGCTGACGTCTAATGACTGGCATTCTCAACTGAAACGTCGTCTGGGGACGTGTAAATCAACCTTAAGATAATTAACTAAGCCTAGTGTTTAGATTGCTTGGTTTGCACTCTCAAACGACTTATTTTTATGTACAATGACAGCTAATCAGGGCGGGACCTACAGTCTAACGTGGATTCCGAACCACAACGAACATCCATGGCTAATTCGGGATAGGAACCAGACATGCGAGGCCAACCACACAGTCATCAAGTGGGCACCTAGGGTGGGCCCTAGTATTTAGATAGTTTTGCACAAGCATTAATATCCCAGAAATCCCTAGCATAGTCTAAAGATGTGGGAACGCTAAAAAGAAAAAATATATTAATATTCAACCGGATATATACCACTTATAAAAAGGTAGTGGAACGGCGTTTCACTAGATTCCCAGTCTATACTACATCCTTGCCAAAAAGATTAAAGCAGGATTAGTTATTTATACGTGAGAGTTATGTAGTGTTTAAAAAAATGAAAATTATAGTAAAATACTAAAATCTGATAATAATATACATATTTTTTAATTTTATCTTGCCTCTCAAGCTAAAAAAGGTTCAGTTATACAGTTTTTTCTTACCCATCCAAGTTCGGAAAAAATTCTACAAAATCCCATCGCATTTAAAAATGGAAGAATTAAAAGATACAGATATACATCAATAGTATTAGATCTCCATCTCGGAATTGATTTCAAAAGTTTAATTCGATCTTCCACAGATTGGCATTTTATGATGTGACATATTTTATTTTCATTCATATTTTCCTCAATTTTCAATTTTTAATAAAAAATAAAAAAAAGTTCATTTGGAACTTTTTTTTTTGTCTGTCTTTAATGTAAGGTAATAATTAATCAACCTGTCATTAATTTCTTACCATTTGTTGGGTCTTTTCACAAATGACTTTGTTCACCAACCTCTTTCTCATAAGTAAAAGTTTTTAAAACTCTTCGGAACAACATTTGGCCCTTACCTAATATTCTCTACGTGATAAGTTAACGTACAACGGTTCACCATATTTCATGATTTTTTCAATTTTCCAAAGTATTGCAATAAACTTTGTTGACAAATGCCTTACAAAAATTCATTTATTTTTCAATACAAACGTTTCGCTTCGAATTTGTATTTTCCAAACTCGCTACATCGAAATCGCTGAGCAAGGTATGCATAGTATTTGAAAATGGTTTTCAATGCATCGTCATAATCCACTCAACCAAAAAGTGTAAAAATAAATTCGAAATTTCAACCAATCATTAAACGTCATGGTGGTGATGAAGGCAGAAGTTTCTGAGATTAGAAGTCAAAGTCGTTGAAGCAGGTTCTTATGACGTAATAACTCGACAGTGAAGGGAAGCGGGTAAACTTATGAGGTGTTCTTTATTTCATCTGTTAGCTTTAGATAAGGAAAGAAGGAGAAAAAAATAATACACTTTTAAAATACTGGACGTCGCAAACGATTTTGTATTCTGCTCATTTGTGTGTTAACTGCCGCGCCCGTTCCACACCTGCGAATACAAGGATCAGGCGGGGGGCATCTATGATGAAGGGGGGGGGGGGGGGGCTAGGGGCGTGAATGTAGTTAAAGCGACATATCTCTCGCCTATTCTAAGAAAGGACGGGGACGCCCTTGTAGAAACAGGGCATCGCACTCAAGGTCGAACGCAGCACGAAACTTCTTTTTCAAAAAAGGCTCCGCGGAACAGACATCGAATTAGCACATGAGAAATAATATTATATTTAATGACGTAATGGTAATTATTAAGTGTTAGTTTTACACCGAAGAGCATTGGTGCTGTGAAAAATTCTTTTATCTAAGAAAGAATTGTTTATAAATTAATTGATATTTTTTTGTGGAAAGATTTATAAAACCGAATTTACTGTAGCTTTACCGTGAATAGAGCGCGATCTGCAAAGAAGCTATCTTTTTATATTTGAACCAAAGAGAAATTAACATTACAGCAAACTTATATTATCAACTGCATATAAATAAGTATTCTGTTGATAGCGAGATGGCATTCACCCCCCCCCCCTTCCCCCTCTAACGAATTCGTAAATAATCTATGATAGCGCTATATCAACAATATTTAGAAATATATTTACTCTACTTTTGACTAATATTTGCACTCCTATGCCACCAATGCTTTTTATTTATGTACTCGTAAACAAATTTCACAAACATTCAAAGCAAAAAAAAAGTTTTAATTTCGTCATAAGCAGATTAACAACAACCATATGAAAAAAGAAAGAAACGCTAACCATATACGTTCAATTCGAAAAGAGCTTTCTCAACCTCGATTGGGATACAAATGTAAACAATTCCTTCTTCCCAGAAAACATCCACTTTTTGCGCAAAGGTAAGGGCGTTCTTTTCAATAGAGAATGATTTGATTTTCAGATTGAATGGGGTGGTGAAGAAAATCCAATAACCGGAACTTATTTACCGAATGCGGTGGCGCCAGATCCCCAAAATTCTGGAGGGGGGTGGGGACAATACAGTGGTTTCAACTGTATTCCCCTTCGGCCTTCGTTCTTGAGACGTGAACCTTGAAATAAGTCAACAAAATAGGATTTCTTACGTTTTATTTGACGGTATTGGGAGAGGGGGGGGGGGGGCTGTTTACGATTTTTCGAATGAATACCTTTGGGAATACGCCGATACAGTGATGTTGTGTTAACAAATTTTATTTATTGAGCATATTTTGTTTAGGAGTTGTTATTCTCGTTCAACGTGTCACATTGTTCTTGGGATAATAAGTGTGCTTTTTTTATAAATATTTACCACAAAAACCGAAACAACACTTATAAGGTATTATCTATTATGAGTTAAAGACTGCGTTGAAGAGAACGTATCACATAAATGCTATATAAATAAAAATTATTGTAATTCCATTGTACAACAGAATCTTAAATGTTCTAGAACAATCATTGATGCCAACTTGATTTCTTAACTTCCTTAAATAAACTACAACACTTTAAAGTGTGCTGAATTAAATGTGTCGTTTTACAATGTTCTATCAAACTGTCGTGTAAAACGCATGAAAATTCATCAATTGAAACTCGACAACAAATTTATAAAATATTTCGAATCATTCCGTAGCACTATTAATTAAGGGATAAAGTCTACAAATCTTAAAAAAACATTAACATTTTTGCTCGTATCGAGGCCATACTGGATAGACACTTAGCGCTCGTCTTTATCCACCACACAAAGTTGTAGAAGAACAACCATCTGCCCATCAACCGCTTTTAATTATGAACGGAACAATCATTTATTATTGTTTATATTAGGAGTACTTTAAATTAGAAAACCATCTGAATTATAGAATTTGTAGTTATAAAAATGTGGAAGATAAATAGATATTTATAATTTCGAAAAATTAGGAGAAAATAAGGTTTTTTTGTGTGGACCTAGCCGCAAAGCTGCTTTGACCACTGTCAAAGAGTTGTGTGACATGATGGTTAATGTCATGATTAAGGAAAATCCTAAATTAATTTATCACATTAGACGTTAGACTGCCCATAGTCGTCTGTATTCGAATATCTATGAATAACTAAGAATGGTGGTTACACAATTGAATGATCTAGAAAAGGATCCAGCTGAGTAGTCATCCAGCTTGCAATGTCTGCGAGAACAAAGTTGGGTCATGTAAGGAGGCGATTTGATTTAAATAAAGATTTATTTCAATTAGTTTCTATATAATTTGTATTACGATGTGTTATTTTGTAAGTATATAGTGAAGAGAAAAATATTTTTAGGACATGGTATAAGATTGTTTTACGTAATGGTAACTACAAAAAGTGGTATGCTTTCTATATTAGAACGTATCAAGAAAAAATATTTTTATTTTCGGGGCCTAATTTAATCACTTGATGATATATGATGTTTACTTTTTTTTTTTTTTTTAATATCATTTAGCCATGTTCTGTGTAGAGGGTATGCAAGATTTGATAAGAATCTATCTATGCGCGTCTCCAAAGAAGGAAACATTGATTATTGCATTACCTAATCGAAAACATATGATACTTTGAGCGCCAGAACGGACCATCCCACAATTTGATTTTTGTTGTTTCTACCTTCCTTTTTCAAAACCATTCATCCTAGAATGAACAAATACGGTTTATCTAATATCCAACTTAGTTGACCGATGAACCACATTTGGTCCATTGATTAAAAATCAAATTGTGGAATGGTCCGTTCAGGAGCTCAACGCCTCATATGATGTTTGATGAGGAAACAGTGCTGACTCAGCACTGCTGAGGCATCATGCATTCTGGATCTGGTATTGAAAAAAAAAAAAAAAAAAAAAGATATTTGAATAGAAGTAAAATTGCAGAAAATATTTCAAACAAGACTAGGTATACAGAAGGTATATAAAATATATATAATAATATATACAGGTATATAAAGTTGTATAAATAGGATTATGACGAAATGTCTTGATCTCTCTGGTTCTAGTTAAGGATTCTTTCCAGTTATGACCTGAACAAACACAATAACATTTGATTCAAATGAGATTGCTTCCCAGACATCCCATTGTCATTTTTACAACCGTAGTCCCACTCTTATCATTTAAAATCAAAGGGAACACAACAGCGAGAAGAAGTAACAGAATGAGCTTGTTGTAAAAATCACGTTGTAAAACACTTACCTCCTTTTGTATCTTTTGAGAGATCGCCCACGAAGATATCTCGGCGTTAATTTATTGGACATTTCCGGCCATAATGAGCCACCCCCTGTCCGGTTCGTTTGGGGACATCCCGCGGGGCTCGATCGCCTGGTGGGTGTCAAGTGACTTGCTTCGAGCACTGATGCCTCCCAAGTAGAAACATATAATTGCCGTCGTTTCGTGCCAGTTAACCTTGAGATCCATGAACAGATAAGGATGATTGGATTTGAGGTGTTAAAGAAAGTTAACCAGGGAGTTTAGTTTTCACAAATCTTTACATACAATCATTATTTTCTTTGCCACTATATAAAAGAAGAAAATCTTCTGAGTTTCTTGACCTTATGTAAATTTTTCTAAGATCCCAATTGACCCTTCACTCGCCCAACCGCAGACATCTTTCGAGTTTCTTTAAAATCGATTGAGTGTTTTCGGATTTATGGAAGATGCAATTTCAAGCGTGACAAGCGGACGGATTGGCACTCTTCTAGATTTTAATGATAGCTAAAAATGCTCATCGTATCTAGCCGACGTTCTTCAATAAATCTAAGTCAGTGGTAGAAGTGGGGGGAAAAATTGGGGGATGCCCAAAAGTTGGTGACAAGTTCTCCCTCCCCCCCCCCCCCTTCTTTCCACACACAACGATACATTTTTTAATTTCCAATATTTGTTGTTATTTTAATGAATAATCTGCGACTTAGCTTTTTTTACTTGGAAGTAAAAGATAAAGTGAGGTAATAATTCAACATTATACACATAACTGCTTATTTAGATTTAAATATTGTTTCCAAATGTGCATACTTTCGTAAAATAAAACTAATTGAGAACTCTAAATTTTTTTTAAAGGCTTGTCTTTTTATGAAACAAGGATAGAAATTGAACTTTAAAGAAGGTTCCTCCAAAGTTAAAAGTTGACCATGAGTAACAGTATTTGTTAATAAAAATGCTTATGTTTTAATACAAAGTAGTATGATGCATTTTTATGTATATATATACCATAAATAGTTCTTTTTTTCACATTTGAAAACTTTACAATCATTTTTTCACAGTGTCACTACATTTAAAGGTTAATGTTATTTTTCTTTAGTATTTTTAAAAGTGGGGGGAATGGATTTCAGTGAATTTAGAAATGGGAGGACGCATGGGTATTTCCTTGAAAAGTGAGGGAAGCGTCACCCCGCGTCTACTGACACTTCTAGCACTGGTCTAAATAGGTTTTTAAAACGTTTAATCAACTATCTAAATCTGATGGAATTAGATAAGTTTGGAAAATGTTCTGGTTCAGCCCTCTCACTATCTAAAAAGCTTGTAAAGGTTTCCTCAATTCCTTCTCAAAGTAGCTTCTAAAAGCCTCATACAGATTAAAACATAAACCCTACTCCAAGCAAGCAGCATGGAATAATAATAAATGCCATCAAATCAAACCCCCCTCCACCTAACATTGACACCAAATCCACCTCCCCCCCATCTGGTTTCCCCAATTCTCGATGACAACATAAAGTGTGTTATTCAGCTGCACATGGGGTCTTGAGATAAGGCAGCTGTGTGTACACCATGTATATTGAGGGGAGAGGGAAAGGGGGTTATTGCACGACGTGACGGAATGCTGCACAATTTCTTTGTTGATCCGTCTATTGTTACATGTCTAGGCAATGATTTGTACCAATGACTCTGTGTTTGATGACAGACATGACCCTATTTCGTCCATATGATGGCTGGGATGGTATGCGAAAGGTGCTGGGTTTGAATTCTGGAGGAATGACCTTTGATTAGTTATGTTGGATTTTATGTGGGTCAAAAGCTAGAAGTGGGCTACGATAAAATAAAACAAGATTCCGTATATCATAGGGGAATAGCCGTATGGGAGGTTTTTAAAGAGGGAACCGTTGAGAGACTATATGTCTCAGTCGCGGTCGTGTCTACTCATTTTTCAAAATAAGATATGTCAGATTGTCAATTTGGAGAATCTTTCGTATTATAATGCTTATTCTGTCCGTGCGAGACAATATATTCCGATCACCTCCATGTTTAAATGAATGCTCTGAAGCAGGGCCGTAGACAGGGGGGGACCAACGGGACACCCCCCTTCCCCCCCAAAAAAAATTGTGTGAAATCTTGTTTCACTACTTCCCCTTCTTTTTCTGTGTAACTTGTTATATGCATTTAATTAAATCTTCGACGATGCCCCCCCCCCCCCCCAGGACAAAAAAATCCTGGCATGCCGCGCAACCTGTCTCCCACTCTTGAATGGTGCCACAACCTGGTCGGTAACTTGTTGTTTAGTGCGTATATTGAGCGTGGGGTTCCACAATTCCAATCTTCTCTCTGGATATTTTTAAACCCAATCCCTCACTTCAAAGCAGGGCCGTATCCAAGGGGGGGAGGGCTATGGGGTTCAAAATCACCCCCCTATTAAACTATGTATATATGATACATTAAACTAGTCCAGCAATTGCGAACTTCTGAATAAAAACAATGTCAAACTAATTGGCTTTTCACAACTTATTCTATTCTTGTGTAGGTGGTAAATATAGCTTCCCCCAAAATTAAAGTCTACGGTCTTGCCTCAAAGGACAGCCTTCATCCATAAGAAGTATGAGCACCTCCAATTCCTTCAATCCCAGTCACACACAAGTATTAAACCATTCCCTCAAAACGGGCTTTTCGCAAGGGGGCCCTCTTGGAACCCCAGCTGTGGAAATACAGCGGTAATCCTCTTCCCAAATGGAATTCCACCCGAAAAAAGGAAAGCAATCTAGAAAGACCCCCCTTCTCCCTTCACAAAACAGAAAGGTTCTGGAATTGGGGGAGGGGCGAAGGCGCGAAAAGAGATTCTTTTTAGGGTTGCCATCGTCCCGTTCCTGACCTCTTCTGTTGTGTTACCATCTATCCATCTGAACTTTTTTTTGTTCGTTTCCTTGGTATTAGTTGGAGGGATAGGGAGCTGTTCATACCCCCTCGAAGCCTGTTTCTCACACCTTTTTTTTATCCCCTCGACCCCCCCCCCCCACGTATCGCGGATGATGGGACAATGGGCAATAGGAAGAAAAAGACCCGGTGTAGGCAGCAAATAACTTTTTGCACAATTTTTTTTTGTCTGTGGTTGTCTGCGGTGGTGGTGAACACCAAAGAAAGTTCTTAGTGGTTGGTGTTTGAGAAAAAGTTAATTGTTTTGAAAACCTTAATGCATTTAATTTTAACACTATTTAAATAATAATCAAAGTTTTTATACTTGAAAATGAAATAAAAATGTCACGTTTAACTGCTGATTACGAGTGTCATGTTCTTGTGACATAAAAACTGCTTTTATGTTAAAATTTTTGTTTTGTTTCAGTAGAGGTTTCAAAACAATATTTCAGATAAAATAAAATATGTAGGTAATGGGAAGGAATAATTATGTTTTACCTAATTTTACTTTAAGTAAAGTTTTTACGGCCACAGTTATTCTACAACATACGAAAATTGTGTTAGATTTTTTTCAGCAGCTAAACTTGAACAGCCATTTAATAATATTTAAAATTAAAAACCTAAATAGTGACAGTGCGATGTCAAATCACTTTAAATAGCTTTTGCCATTAAAATAACTCAAAAATGTATTATTTGTTAATCGGAGAGTAATCTGGTTGTTTTCCAATGTAAGATATTTTGAGCTACTTGAAAAAAGTCATCTCTTAATTTTCAACCAAATTTCTTCGAGAGTCTCTAAGAACCAGTACAGCCACTGATTTCTTAATTGTAACTTTTGAATAATGAATGCTTTCGAATTGACTTGATGCCGAGAAAGTCTTAATAATCACTATAGAGATCTATATTAGCAACCCCAATTCAATCTCCAAATTAGTTTAGGTTAACGTCTGGCGTTAATCGAGGGCAACCTATTACAAAGCATTAGATGGGAAACAGTATGGCGGCCATTCTATAGGTTTCATCTGCATGCAGAGCAATGAGTTATCCAGAATTTATAATTCGTGTATTAAATTCCGTTATATTAAGAAGTTATAGTTAGTTATACAGTCAACTCGCGATAACTCGAGGTTCAAGGGACTGGTCAAATTCTTCGAGTTATCGCAAGTCACTTGGAAGTTATTTTCTATTCAAGGTATATTCTTGGGACCAAATGAAAATTTCGAGATGAACGAATTTTCGACTTATGAGACCAATCACAATGTAGCAAATAGTTTCTGCGAAAATAACATTTGACTGGGACGTAGTAATGCATTATAATCTCCATTGTTGATGTAAAATCACGTGTAAAATGTCAAATCGTTCATTTCGGAAAAATACTAATATATTCGAAATTTTCGATTTGTAAGTTAGAAACGCTTAAAACAACGAAATGCATACTTTTACAAAACACAGGATTACAAGTTTAGATTGAACATTAGATCTAAAATTAGTGGAAGTTCCGATTGCGAATGAGGTTTTCATCTTTAATTGGCTTTTTTGCAAATTTGAGGATTTTCTTATTATGACAGCTTTAAGTTATTTTCATGTAAAATTTCGGAAGATTATATTTGGAAATTTATAATATTAGTTGTATAGGACAAATTAATAGTCAAGCATGAGCCTGTATCGAATGTAAAATTGTTTATTTTGTAATAAAACAAAACGCGTTTGTCAAAATATCAATTGTAATACTTTGCTAAGAAATGTACAAACAGACATGAAGCCGGGCTTTAATAGTGATCTAACTTTACTGTTTGACTATATAAATCATAACTTTTGTTTTCCACTGCAAGATGCCTACCTGATGGCTGTGGGGTTAGCGCTCAGGCCTCGCATACCAAAGGTGCCGGGTTTGAATCCCGGATTAGACATGGATGTTCGTTGTGGTTCGGAATCCACGTTAAGCTGTAGGTTCCAGCCGTTATTGTGCATAAAAATAGGTCGTTGAGCGTACAAACCAATCAACCAATCGAGTGTAAGATACATTCGTGTTTTGTTAGACTTAAAACAAGCCTTCCGAATGTGTTTTGAATTAAGCCAATAAGGATAACCAACAATCTTTTGCTTTTATATTCTAGAATGTGCATAAAATGTGTCCTACAATAAAGAACAATTCCTAGAACCATAGAGACATGCTTATCTAAATTGAGAGCATGTTTACAAGGGAAGAAACTTAGTATAAAGTACTTATATAAAAAATAAGCTTTTTAGAACTTGTTATTTTCCTCCACTTTGTTTTGGCAATCTTTATCCATGAAGATTCATGGTTCATTTGGAGTTTAACCTAAACTGAAAACAGATACTTGAAAACAATCGACAGTTAAAAATAATTCTAAATTCTGTTTTAATAACATTCCAGAAATCCAGTCTCACTTACTGTGGATACCTGAAATAAAAACTTATTTATTGTTAAAAACCGCTTCCACAATTCCTCTAAAACAACTCTTCCCTATCCTATAATCAAATATCACGCCAAAACAAAATCCCAACTTGGGGATAACAAAAAAAGAATAAAAACTTTGGCGCGCACACGTTACAGTCAGAGCGGAAAGCAACCGAAGCGGAACAACCCATTCCTTACTACTAACAATCATTGAAGATACAAATTTTACTTAGAAAACGAAACACTCGTAAAAAAAAAATAGAAAAGAAAGAAGAAAAATTATTCCCTGCTCCTGTAATCAAGTTTGGATTATATTGTCTCCCCTCCTCCTCGCTAAACTTGCCAACCATGCCAACTTTTGCAGGGAAAATGGCGATAAAGGTCGCAGTCTGGCGACTTGTTTTAGATCAAAAGCTTGTGGAGTGGGAGAGGGGAGGGGAGGTAGAATGTTGTGTGTAGAAGGCGGGGTGGGGCGGGGAGCATAGAAGATGGATTGCTGCCTTTCGGATCTTCGTTCTTCTGAGGCCGCAACTACTGTGGGAAAAAGAAGAAGGATCTACATAGGGGAGCGGGTACTGTTGGAGATATGGCTCGGGGGCTAGGAGGTGTGATGCGATGTTTTTTTTTCTTTACGCAATTTTTATTTACTTTTTTGCTCGTTTCATTAGTTGAAGGCAATTGAACATACTTCTGGTTCTTGATTATTTTTACAATGTATTCATCCTAACATAGTAAGAAACGGGATAATTAAGGAAATATTGCAGAATTTAGCACTTCTCAAAATACTAGATATTTATCAGATTATTTGGCGATTCAATAAATATCTAAGAGAGCGGCAGTGTTCCGCCGCCAAGTTCGATGTCGTCCCTCACAGCTCAGCTTCTATTTTAGCTAGAACCCTGATTCCCCCCCCCCCCCCCCTTCGCCATCAAGTTGCCCCTGGTGAGTAGGTAAAAAATAACAACTCAATTGCTAACATTGAACAAGGGAATTGATGATTTTACACCATTCTTTTTTTTAATTCTTCTCAGTTTGAATAGACGAAGTGCCTTTTGTATGATTTGACGGGTAGGAGGGTCCCCCCCCCCCACGGCCCGGCAATAAACCCGACACCTGGCAATTTTAGCCAAGCATACAGCTTAAATGCTTTAATATATTCGTATCATTCTTTTTTTATTTCTCTCATCTTGTTTAGAGGAAGTGCCTTTTGTATAAACTAATGAGTACGAGGGTCTATACCACCCCCAGAAATGATCCCGGAATTTGGGAAATTCAGCCAGGGTAATGACTGATTAAAATGGGTCAATGGATTTAGGATATTCACCTTTCGTTTACTTTCAAGAAGCGACTTTAATACTTTAAGTTGAACTATCAAAACGGTGTATTTAGAAAAAAATTACTTATTTTTCAATTAAATTGCATGCTTATCAAAGCTTTGAAAACACGTGTTTCAACTTTTTACTTAGAAAACCACTTTCAGTTTAAAATAAAGGTACCTAGGGGTCTGGTTGGATTGGATCCACGAACGTTCTGATCACTAGCGTGATATCTTAACGACTCCATTTCTAAAGCTTGCTGAATTTCTCTTACAATAATAACGAAGTCTTATATTTCAAACTTAAAGCGAAAATTGTTTTGCGACGCATTATTTTTATATAAATTTATTCGTATGTAAAAGCTGGTAATCCTCAATTTCGCATGAAAGTAAGTAATTTCATTGTATGTTTTACTTACTTTGTATAATTACTTATTTTTTTGGTAAATCTTAGTATTTAATTCGTATCTTACTTAATTAGAACATAACAAACACAAAGAATTGATATCTCTTAAAAAATGACTAGATGTCGTAAAAAAAAGCCCTCCAATAAAATAATCAGTCAGAAAAAGTTGCGAAATCTAATGTTTACCACCAAGCGGTCGCGTTTAGTTTCTTTGGGTACTTGTACACAATAAGCTAAATTGTGATTATTAGGGGGAATCCCCATTGGCAATCAGTACTTGGCAGGCTAGAGTTTTTATAGAATTAATCTCAATTTAGTGCAATAGGTGCAAAGTAGCTGAAACAAATGAAATGAAATTAATCCGAAATAAATTTAGCCTGCTAAGTCCTGATTGCCTATGAAGATTCCCTCTAATAATCAAAATTTAGTTCATTGTGTACAAGTATCCCCCCCCCCCCCCCAAAAAAAAAAAAAACTAAACGCGGCCGCTTGGCGGTAGACTTCGCAACTTTTTCTGACTGATTATTCTACTTGGAGTTTTTTTTTTTTTTTTACAATGTCTAGTTGTATTTAGACCAGTGATTCTCAACCACTGTGCCGCGGCACTTTTGTGTGCCGCCAAATTTTAGAAATGTATATTTGTAATTAATCCCTTAATAAACGTACTGTTGTTTTTGTAGTACATATTATATTATTTTATTATACATTCCAAATTATTATCATAAACTATTTTACACAGTGTGTAATAGGTGTATTACAGTGTATTATAGGTAGTATTATAGGTAGGTAAACAACTTTTAAACTTATCTTTTTCTTTGTGTGCCGCCAAATTTTGAAATGTCATTAAAAGTGTGGCGTGACAAAAAAAAGGTTGAGAATCACTGATTTAGACAGTCGGGGATTTACCAGAGGATTTTTGAACTAATGCAATTAAACCAGGGAGTTAATTTCATCTTAAATTTTAAGATAAAATGAATAAAAAAAAAAAAAAAAACTCCGCAAGAGAAAAAAAGTATTAACAAATTCATTTTAATGCAATATTTTTTTTTAAATTTACTTTTCAATGATTTTGTTCAGCCCCCAAAACAAAAAATTCTTAGGTTAGTAAGATTTTTATTTGTGTGTTGTGTAACAAATAATTTTTCAAATATCTTTGTTCTTTTACCCGTATTTAAACAAAATAATTTAAACTATACATATTTGTAGTTTTGCCATGATTTTATGCACTGAAACATGTTTATTGGATAACAATACATTCCTTTACATCCTTTTGTTCCTTTGACCTATATGCGAGATGAGAGGCATTATTTTAAGTGGGATTTCAATGTTTGGAAACGCTTGTGACATCTTTATAATTAATCAAAATACACTTTTTAAAACAAATTTGAATTTTCACTTTGCATTCGCCAATCACAGTGTACATTTAATTTTCCAACATACATAGCAGTTCACTGTGACGGTAGTCATGCATAAGATTTAATGTGGGTTAAAAATAAACATAAAAAATATGGAATCTCGTTACTTGCAGCGACAATTCTTGAAGTTCGTTAACACTTCACTTAATTTGGATTGGGATACAAAGTCATTTATAGGTCTTACAAAGCGTATTCTTAAAGTATTTATAAGTCCTCATTTGCTGTTGTATTTTATACAGCCCAAATTTTAATTAAATACTAATGGTTAAAAATATTTGTTTTATCCCAACAATTCAAAATTTTAATGAATGCGGATAAAAATTTTTTTGTAATGCAATTACAATACTTGTAAATCGTTAAAATTTTTGCATTTATTTTGTTATTAAAAAAACACATATTTATAACAATGTGTAAAAAAATTGAACTTTATTTAATCATTTTTAATCAGAAATCGTGGTGAAGTAGCGCTTAATCGCGAGGAGTTCGTAAAAGTAACTTTCTTGTACTAGTGTGAACAATTCTTTCTCGCATGACATTTTAAGAAGAGATTCATCGACTGGAGTAGTCAACATTAATTTAAATACGTATTAAAAATGTTTTTTGCACGTGATTATAAAAAATATTTTATGCAACATGTGGGAAAATACTTTTTCAAACTCAGTAAATTTTTTGGTTGGTTGGTTGGTTGTATTCAGATTATCTGGCGCCGTCAGCAACACGAGGGCTATAATGCGCCGAAACATTTCGTCATTTAACAAACCAACATACATTTACAAACACCCATGCCTACACGGGACTCGAACCCGCAACCTCGCGGTCTAGAAGCCAGCACGCTAACCACTATACCGTTTGGTCGGCCAGTAAATTTTTTGAGTCGTGCTAATGCACGCATCAAATAAGCATTTTATTTCGTGTGAAAAAAGTAATTTTATAGCAACGTGCTAAAAATGAAACTTTTTTTAATCATTGTGAATCAAAAACTGGAGAAAGTAGCACTTTTTAGCGAAGAGTGCGGGAAAGTAACTTTTTCGCATTAGTGTGAAAAAGTATTTTCTCGCATGCCTCGTGCTCAAATATTATATAGTACAAGCGTTTGAAAAAGTATTACTTTCCCCACTAGTTGCATAAATAACTATTTTAGAAAATTAACGTATATAAAGCTAACAATCATTTTATAAATCCAGAAATACAATGTAAAAATATTTGTGCAAAAAACATTTCAACAACGTATGTTTAACGAGCACCCAAGGGCCTGTAAGAACGTCCCTTCAAACCTCCAGGTTATTATCTTACAGCATCAAAAACAAAATACATTCTAAAAAAGCCTAGATTAGAAGTAGAGAACAAATTTCTTCCCCATCCTACCAAATCCACGTTGTAATCTTCCCGTTGAAAATACCATCATCCACTCAATCGGCCGAACCCAGATAAACCAGATCTTTGCCGAGCCACAACCTCCCCCCCCCCCCTCTCCCTTGATGCCCCAAACCAAGTGGGTTAAAACAGTACCCATCCCGCACACTCTCCCGTCCAATCGTTTCTGCAGACGGTTTTGTTAGACAGCAGAGCCGCATTCGGCGTTCAGCAAGAACGTCATATAATGCGTCGTTCCTCGCGATCCCTTTGCGATCCCTCGACGACCCCTTCTGTTCATTTTGTGTTCGATTATGGATTATCGTCTGCGTTTTGGTGACCCTTTGCCGTGTTGTGTTGCAGGGGATGGGCCGTGATGGGTCGCTGCTGCCTCGGCAACCCCGCCCGGAATCGTTTGCTGTTTCTGTTACTTGTGATCGTTTGGTGTTGCTCGACTTTAGGTAAGTCTCTCTCTTTCACCTATGTTTAGTTTTCAGTGTGTATTTTTAAAGAAAATCTCATATGCCCTTCAAATCATGTGAACAATATCTTTCTACGTTGTGCAAACACTGATCACTCATTGGAATAAAATGAAATGCATGTTGTAGATATCTTGCGAAAGGCGTTCGCTGCTGAAAATTTACGTTCAAAGAACGGCGTTATTCCTTGAACAACTCCACTTAAACTTTTAGAATGTATAAGTAAGTAAAGAAATTTTCAAAGTTTATTAGTTTCAGGAAAATTGATAGGAACCACGGGAATTGGTTTGGAACTAGGTGTGTTCCTGCATGAAAGTGTAACTGTGCTGTCTATTATCTTGTTATTATTCAAAATTGTGTTGTTTTGTTGCGACTTGAACTTGTTTTTGAAGAACAGATGTAGTATAGGAGGGTTCATTTACTAAGCGATCAGAAAAATCGCCAAAATCAAAAATACTGTAAGTAGTATAAAATAATAATATACTTTAGTTAAAATTTAAAAAATAATAAAATTAAGTGAAAATATGAATAATAATAAAATTATAATTTAAAAGACCAAAACCATATTTATCTAGAAGAAGCTAAATAAAGTTCCAAAGAAACGTCCTATACTACATCTGTACCTTTTTGGAATGTGCACTCTTTTTTTTTTGTGTTTAATATTTTAAAACTTTCCATTGCCAGATAAACATCTAGAGTAAACCAACCCTCTTTACCATCACCACAGTCAAGGTGGTGTTAAATTTTCTCATACTTGGCGACCATGGCATGAGATTACCTCATAACAGGGATTAAGCTGTGGGTGCCTTTTTAGCAAAATACTAAAGAACTTTCTTAAATACTAAAACTAGAATATTTGATTTAACTCTGAGTCATCAACCTAAAAGAACAAACTGAAGTTTAAAGAGTATTGTTCTAGTTGATATTTGGCATAAAATAGTTTTATATTTACAGTTCAGAATGAATATATGTTTCTTAATTATTTTAGACTAAAATTCAAGAGTGATGAAACTTGTGTCTGTTTTAATATTTTGCTAAAAAATAGGAAGTTGTGAGTAGTATTTTTACTAAAAGCATTTATGCATTGTTATGTTTCTGAGTGACTTGCTGGGGAGTTGTTCAAATTTTCTTTAGTAAAAATGCTACCGCTGTTTTTTTTTCTAATAAAATGCTAAAATATCTACGAGTTCTTATCACTCTTGGAGGTTTAAAATTTTTATTATGAAATCATTACCAACTTTAAACTTAAAACTATTTTATGCCTAATATCAATTGGAAACATTAGTTTCAATCATCAGCTTGTTACCCTGGGCCTTAAGCCCAAGGGTATTGGTTAAAAGTGTGGTCTGGTGTCCTCCATTAATGTTTGGGTATGCGTATAAAAGGCATTGTGCGGGCATGTGCCTGTTTGTTCAAATTTTCTTAATTTAGCATTTAAGGAAAATCATTTTTCTAAAAAAACAAACTACAACCTAATTCTTGTCACTGGAAAACCTAATCCTTGTCACTGGAAAACGAACTAACTTAAATTGGACATAACATAAATGCAATCAGCGTTTCATAATTAACATAAGTAAGACAATATC
This sequence comes from Linyphia triangularis, assembly GCA_963978545.1. Taxonomy (NCBI): domain Eukaryota; kingdom Metazoa; phylum Arthropoda; class Arachnida; order Araneae; family Linyphiidae; genus Linyphia; species Linyphia triangularis. The sequence goes on along the minus strand of OZ021729.1, from coordinate 49,622,725 downwards.
CGTGAAACATATATGAGGGAAATCTATATGTTACAATAGGGATTTTTTCCCGCGTAATTTTAATACCACTCTATTCATTCCATTCCATGAATGAAACTTCCTCTCTTCTTTCCTCTGTGTTTATCAATAACTTCGCGTGTGTAAGTTCAAAGAAGAAATAAAAATGCAAACTTGAAAGTCGTTTGTTGAGGTAGGAGCACTGCACGGGCAAGTATTCGGGATTTCCCGCTGAAGAAAGAATGTTTGGTGTCCACCGGTTTTTTAGGGTGAGGGCTGTCTTGTTTATGTGGTTCGACCCCGAACGCACCTTTTTTATTGCAGGTTTCTTTACTCGTAGAATTTATGAGGCGGTAGGTTTAGGAAAATAAATTGCATTTTGGCAAACGTCTTTAGTTGGTAATAATATCGATTGGATTGAGATTACTATCTAATTCGATAGATATCCCTTAAGTAAAACTAAAACAATCGGCCTCTTTTTGGTGATTTGGCGTGTTTGTTTTTGGCTTTGACTTATTCATGTTACATTTAATTGTTGAGTACCATAAGCAACAACAAAGAAAATAACAACTTAAGAAAGCAGAAGGAACCATTAAAATTCACAGATTACAAAATATTTGACTCATACTCCAAATTTTATTATTATTTACCAAAATTTTCTCAGTTGACAAAAGGCTTGCGTTTTATTGGTGGTCCTTTCATTACAATTTCAATGGGCCATCTGTCAGAACTTGTGCGTGTAGTTACTTTTTCCTCTTCTCTGTGTCATTTACAATTACTCATCGTCGTTTCCCCTCTTCGTGAATACTATTACGAACCCACTTCCAATGTAACATTTTATTGTTCTGGCCAGAACTGGATATTTATTACATTAATAAAACAATGAAGACCGTAATATGAGAATGAGATAAAAACAGTTAAAAAATGCCTTGCCCTACCAGCGAATTTGAGGTCAACAGTTTAATGTGGACTTTCATCCTTTCTGAAAGGTAAAAGAATTTATAAATCTGTCTTTACTACGATAAGAATTATCTCTTGCCTGCCTACATTCAATTTCGAAAGTCTATTAGAAGCATGAATGAAAAGATGACAGGGTTCTTATTGATGGTAAAGATTAAAGCACAAAAATGTTTCGAAAGTTTGGTGTACTTGTTCCGGCATAAACTGCACTCCATGCACATTGCAGAAAAAATATATAGTGTTTCCCAGCAATGTTGATTACTATTCAAACTTCGCAAATTCAACTGTGAATATTTTTAGCATTTGCCCATTTCCTTATAGAATACCTATGAAGGCTAATTTTTTGCATTGAAATATCAATGTCCTGTAAAAAGAAGCGAGATCGCGTGATTTTTTTTTAACATTAAAACTTTTTTAGCCCTCTTTACATTGAAAAGTCTATACTTATTTGTCGGCTATGGTTATAAATTTAAACCTCACAAAAACAGAAAACTCACTGGAAGGCTGCATGTGTACAAAAGTGGACTTCGCACAAAAGTTGTTCCGCAATTCTCAAACTTAGCCACGCTAGACGAGTCCACTATAGGGAGGAAAGGGTCCAGGCAGGGGAGGGAAAGTCCTTCTAAGTTCAAACAGGTGCATTTCCTCTTCGCCTTTATTATTATTGTAAATGGAGAGGGGTCAGTTTCAAGGTCAGGATCTCTTTTCACTCTCCTGTCTAGGTCGACTGGTCATCGGATAGTGGAGAAACCCAGCGATATCCTTTCACCTATGTTTTTCACACTTGAGCTCTTGTGCGAAATTTGTGGTAATTCATTTCGAAATTCTGCTTGAGGTCGAAAGGTGATATGGGATGGGGTAAAATAGAAATTAAAAGCAAAAAGGAGTTTTATTACCATTAAAATATTAAAGGATTTAATTGTGTTTTTAGCTTTACTCGATTTTATTTTTTCAAATTTCTGTATTCGTAAAATCAGGAGAATATATGAAAGAATTTCCTTTTTGATTTTTTTTTATCATTCTGAATATTTGATGCCAGTCTTTCTAGATAATTGGAATGGAAAATTAACTGGTAATTGGCGTCATAGGCAATTGGTGTTCTCAATGGCTGACGTGTAAAAATGGAATACGATACTTTGATTGGCTGGATATTCGAATTTGTATTGTGATTGGCCACAGGTTTTAAAAGACGAATACACACCAACCCCACTTTAAATAGCGCTGTGCATAAGTTGCATTCGTAATCAAAAAGAGGTCCACGATCCTAGTCATATTTCCAACAAATTAATCTCTCACCGCGCGCCGTGATCCCTTAAATTATGATTTGTCAGGAAGAGTTGTAATTGGGGGAATGGCGAGTACTTCCGACTGGCGCAAATGAAGTGATAGGGAGTTAAAGGACAAGCCATTTTCATTAAAGAAAGCATTTCCGGTCCGGATCAGAAAACTAGAAAGCGGAAGTCGCATTGCCTTGTTTAGTCTCGTCATGTTAGCTTGAATTGAATCTTAAGAGTTAGATGAGAATTATTGTTTATCTAACAATCATCTCTTATGAATAAATACAGGGTGGACAAAAAGTAGTTGCGCATTGGACGCTATATCAAGGCATGATGGACATAAATTAGTTGGTCAAAAAGTACGGTTGTACAGCGTTATTCGCACTCATTGGATCATATTCATTGCCCAAGTAATTTGTGTCCACCCGTCATCGTATCAGTGTGAACAAAGTTAAGACGTTTAAGACAAAGTTAAGAAAGATAATAGCCATTTTCCGCTATTATGATTCGAAGCTGTGTTTGTCTTGATGTTAATGTAATGGAACAATGATATCCATGATTTTGCGCTTTTAGTCAGCCAACTTTATGCTGGTCCGGCCGCAACTACCTTCATGTTCATAGCCACAAGCATTGGTCGCATCAACAATTTTCTTGGCCTGGGTTAGCGTCATCAAATATAATTTTATAAACGATATAATTATAAAAATGTTCGAAGACGTCATTTTTTGGGAATATTTTCACTTCAAATTATTTCTATGTCAGTTTATTTGCCTTCTGTCCTAAAGAACCTTAAGGAACAATATCTTTCTTTCCAAAACAAATTTTTATCCTGTTTTAAAAGAGCAAAGTCTATCTTGTAAACATTTTGGAAATCTGACACCAAGAGAAGTCTTGTATAAAAATCAAAAGCTGGTCCCCAGGACTCCACTCTGGGACCCAGATAAGGGGCCCCACAGGGTGCCCTCACTTTGTTCACAAATTTGTGTTATAGATCAAAATCCATTGAAAGTGGCATGGAGGGGGCACTGAACTTGAAGCCATGCTTATTTTTATGGAGCCACATGAGTTCCAGGAGTTTATGGAATGCGGGGGATTTTGGTTTTCCTATTGATGGTAGTCTATAAAGTGGCCTGAGATATTTTCTGTTAACAACAAAAGGGACTTTATTCCAGTGGTTCAACTTATTTTGATTCGACGTGTTTTCATGAAAACAGAATAAGTTCAGCAAAACATTCCCAGCAAAGTTTCTAAAATAATGAGTATAATGCGTTTATTTTTTTATTTTCGGAAAGGCAATTAATAATTATTAGTGTTAGTTTCTGACCTTGGCTGAAAGAGGCATACTCAAAACAGGTGTTTTGTTTTTCTACCATTTGCTTTCAAACCAATTTTCTCATTGGGAAATGTCAATATTATCATTTATTTTAATTGGAAATGAACGATAATAAACATTTTCTTTTGTTGCTCAACGTTTCGGAAGTAAGTGCTAAATATATCTTGAAAGAAATCTATTTCCTATTAAGTTGTAAATAAGTAATTTTGCTAATTTTTTTGAGATTGACTGACCATGTTTGAAATACGCATTAAATGTCTTGTAAGAAATATTGTACAGTACCCCCCCCCCCCCCAAAAAAAACAGAACGATGGCTATATCTTCGGTTCTAATTATCGTAGAATCTTACGGTTTGCACCAAAATGTTTTGCTTACGATTTTCTATATATCTGATGCAATTTTTTTTTCTTGAGGGACCGTTTACTAAGTAAAAGTAACGCTATCTTTGAAAATTTCAATACTAACCCTTATTTTTTATCATTTCATTCGATTCAGAATACATCATTTACCCTATGTACCAAATTTCAATGCATTATGTTGAAAAACACGTCACTTATTAGCGAAAATATTTCGACCATTTTTTGACCGCTCTTCATTGAGAATTTCCATAAAACGAAAGGTATTTTTAAGGTTCTTCACAGCGGGAGAAATCGAACTGTTAATGTGGCGCGTTTCACGAAGATTAAATAATACAAGTATTAGTCTAAAATTGCATAGAAAGTACTTGGATTTATAGTGTCATGTTTAAGATTAATACAAAAACAGTAAGTAAACGCAAAAGTAACATAATTTATTTACAACATTAAAGATGTGCATTCTTCACACGAAATAAATAAAATATCGAAAACTATAATTGCAGAAATATAACGAATACTACTGATAATTAGAAAATTAATAAATATTAAATGTAGGCATTAGTAAACAGTATTTAGCAAAGCAGAATATTTTACAGAAATATTTCACTATAAACACAAATGTAACTAGATCGTTGAAATTATTTATAAAATGAAAAAGTCACATGATTCAGTAAAATTTTTAGAGGATAACTTATTGAAATTGCTTAAAAAATGTTGTTTTAAATAAATGGAATTTAAGAAAGCAAATTAAAAAAAATAAAAAATTATAGTTTACAGAAAAAATAATTAATAATTTAAAAAAATAAAAAACACGCTTTAATAGAAAATCAAACTAAAAAGTAGAAAATAATCAATAGATTAAAAAACTAAGAAACACGCTTTCATAGAAAAGTGAACTAAAAAGTAGAAGATAATTTTAAATAAGTTTGAAATAAGAATAGAGTGATTAACAAGAAATATTTATTTTATAGTAAAAAAGCGTGGGGTGCTTTTTAAGATATTTTCATAATGGCTCTACTTTTACCAATATCTGTCATTAAATATTTACAAAAATTGACATCAAGCACCCCACGCTTTTTTACGATAAAATAAATATTTCTTGTTAATCACTCTATTCTTATTTCAAACTTATTTAAAATTATCTTCTACTTTTTAGTTCACTTTCCTATTAAAGCGTGTTTCTTAGATTTTGAACTATTGGTTATACGATAATTGAACGTTATGCGATTTTCCACACCTCTAGTTTACCTTGAATTAATCTTTGATAGTTTTCAAAAGTAATCAAAAGTCGTCTACTATACGGTCCCTTAAAGTGAGCGTTTTTTACATTTTCTCTAAAAAATCGAGAACTAATAGTCAAAATGGAAAGAAAAAAATTATGGGGGGGGGGGGGGTTAGACCATGGTAAATCTAATGAAAGCAAAAAAAATATATGTTTATATTCAAATTTTTTTTAATTGCTTTATTAATTAATAATTAATTATTAAAAAAGAAATTGATTCAAAAGCTGATTGCTATTTATGTTTGGCCATTTACAAACTACCTTTTGAAAAAAAAAAATTACTGAAATATATTAATTATTTAAGTATTTATGGCCAAAAAGCCAACTTTTTTTTAACATTAATTTATCATTTAAATTACAAACCATTCATTAGAAAATTACGAATTTTTGTATTTCGCATTCTTTTTTAATGCTGAATCCAAATATGGAATAATATTATGAGGTTGCTATTGAACTTTTTAAAGTTTGGTTCTGTTTTAATATGTAGATGACCCCTCATGATAAAAAAAAACTACATACAATTATTAAAAACCTTTCACGATTTACAACGGTACCTTTTGTTTGTTATTTCAACAATTAGAACAAAAGATATAGCCATCGTTCTGTTTTTTTTTTTGGGTACTGTACAATATGCGTCCAAAATTATTGAACCTTTGATAAACCTATATATTTTTATTTTTTTTAATTTTCGTCGATTGGTAAATCCTGTAACGAATGTCTTGTTAGTTTCCAAACTTTTTTCATGCATTCCAAGTACCTGCAATAAATCACATTCATTCTGGGGAACAGCAATTCCTCATCGGAATGTTCGACTGTTCAGGTTATCTCCTCTTTCTTGGAAATAAGAAGAATGTTAAGAGATAGTATTTTTACCCTGGAACTCTATCTGCCCTACCACCGATTGTGTGGCCACCTTGACTTCTAGTCAGTAAATGGACACTTTTCCCACTCTTTTTTTTTCCTTCTTTCTCTCTCTCTTTTTGTTCACTCTTTAGAATAGAATATGACCCTTCTCTTTTAACCACCAATCAAAGGAGTCTACAACTTACAGTGTCACTTTCGAGCTTAGTAACAAGACTCCTGTGTGCAAGACAAGTTAACAAATTTTGGGCCCTAATCCTTTAAAATACCTAGAGAAAACGCGTAAAACTATTGAAAAATTGATATTTTATTCTGATAAAATATTGGTGAGAGAAAATACCTCAACATTCAAGAGGAAATCTTGTTGGTAGCCTATCTGTATATGACCATTTCATGGAATATGTATCGAGGTCTTGTGGATCTTGGATTGCTGCATTCTTAAAACTTACCTCTTTTAAAACCTAACTTTTAAAAGTTGAGTTTTAAAAAAGTTAAGTTCATCTAGAGTGCAAACTTTCCACTTGGACAAAAAAAATTCTCTACGACCCCTGAAAATGGTAATAGCCTGTGAAGACCAATTCCCAAACCATTATCGAACAGTTTTGCATTAGCCGATTAAAGACGACTTTGAAATAGTTCAAATCAATGACTTTTTTTCGTACACCTTGTTTATTTAAGATCGTATAAAGCATATTTTGAATTTTTCCGATCTTGTTGAAAATTATTTTTATGATTTTTAAAAAACACTAAGTGGAACCACAATCGCAATTTATTAACAACGAAAAGAAAAGGGGGAAAAAAAAATAAATTAAAATGTGGATTGCCAAATTTTCTTACCTATCTTCGCCGACCAAACGGTATAGTGGTTAGCGTGCTAGCTTCTGGACTGGGAGGTTGCGGGTTCGAGTCCCGTGTTAGGCATGAGTGTTTGTAAATGTATGTTGGCTTGTCTTAATGACGAATGTTTCGGCGCATTATAGCCCTCGTGTTCCTGACGGCGCCAGATAATCTGAAAACAACCAATCTTACCTATCTTCGTTAATTGGTTAAATTTGCACCAAGTTCCACTTGATGGAAATCATTCTGGGAAAAATAAAGATATATTTTTTCTTCTTTTGTTTGGAATGAAATTGAACATCGCATTTTGTTTTAAAACTATAGCTTTTAAGTTTATTGTTGACATTTTCTTATTCAGGATTAAAAATGCTGATCACATTTGATTCTAAAAGATAATCTACAATGAAAAGAGCATAAACCGACCGTTCTGCGTCGCAGTCGTAAACTTGGTAGATTTACGATTGTGGAAACACGCGGTCTGGTATTGAATTTCAAGCACGGTAAAATCTTTTAGTTTTTATAACCACCTACTCGTTTACTGGTATTGAATTTAAAACAACACTTTAGAGCAAACGGAAACGACTAAAAATTAAAATGTGATTGTTTATTTTTGTACTCAGTTTCAACTGCTTATCTGCTTGACATGTTTTATAGGTAAAACTCACTTAAGAATGTTTCGCGTTTTCGCCTTATTGGTGGGCAATATAAAGAGTTTTTGGCATTGAAGAATTTTTTACTGGACTTAAAACCGGAGATAAAATATAGTCTTAAAAAATTCTTCAATTTTCAATTTCGAGATTTTGTTTGTTGTTGAAGGGTTTATGAGATTAAGGAACAGTGTCAAGTTCTTTTGTCTAAAGTTGAGATTCCCCTAATCTCATAAACCCTTCAACAACAATATTATTATTTAAAATAAGTAGTCTAAATAAAGAGTACTTATTTTAAATAATATTTTGACTACAAATCATTAATTTTTCGTTTCGTCTATCATTCTTCTGTACATTAACTTTTCTATCTCTTCGTAAATTGGTAGGCACTTTGCCAGGTCCTCAAAACTAGACGTAACTATTATGAGGAAACGCCGTCACTATAGTGGTTTTCGATATTTTTTTTTATTTATTAATAATAGGTAACCATGTATTGTGTGGAGAGTTCCAAGATAATAATATTCGAAAACATCCCATTATTTACACAACCGTGTGCATTGTCTTTATTGAGTGATGGCGTCATACGCATTGCATTCAATAACAATTGTCAAACCATTGCGTATTTGGTTACGTGGACGTAAGAACACGAATCACAAGTAATTTAACTTGTAGACGAATCGAGATTCGTCTACAAGTTTTGGTAACTTGTCAAACATCAATCTTGTGTTTTATTTAATAGAATTTTGAATAGAGAATGTAAATAGAATATTTATTTGTGTGTGTGTGTTTTTTTTTTTTTAATATGTAGAATGTAGAGCATATATGTGTTGAATATATAGCATTTTTACACATGAACCGAAAATGTACGAAACAGTTCGAAAATTGACTTGGAATGAGTTTAATAGAAATCAATAACCAATTATGTCACAACTTGTCAAATACTGAGCGCCATTTTTGTCTCGTCTCGTTACTTTTAAATTTTCGATGGGAAAGGGTACATATGATTTTATTCCTGGTGTCAAATACTTGATTCTTATAAAACTTAATCAAGTTTTAGAAGAATCCAATGCAAGGTTATTATTCATTTATTTGCGTCACTGATGTATATTTATTGTTAATTTGTCTAAGTTTTAGACCAGCTATGATGACTGAGACCACAAGGTTTAAATATATACATACGTGTTATGTACTACATCTTTTCTCTGCTTAAAATTTGAGACCTTTTGGATAGATTTTTTTGCATGCATTATCTGAATAAATTTACCTTTTGAAGGAAAAAAAAACAAAAACAAAAAAACACATTAATGAAAGCATTGAAAAGATTACTATAACTTAGGTTTGAGTGCGTTCAGTGAGTTTTTTTTTTTGGCATTATTGCGGAAGGTAATTTAAACTAATTTACTCAATGTTTAATTCGTAAAATGAAAATAATTAAGTCTGCTACGCAAGCTCCACACCAAATTGTTGCATTTGGAATGAAGAAAAATGCGAGGTTCTGGTAAAAAAAAATTTACATTTGTTCAAAAATATGAGAATGTCAATTATGTAGTTGAACAACTAAGAATCTAATTCGAAAGTATTAGACGTAGAAATTTCCTTGACATTTTTCTTCTGCATGAGCCATGTTAATATGAAATTTTGACCGACTCTTTCAAATCAATATTCCTCATTTATAAAACAGTCCTTTTCGTCGTTGATCATGCTCATATAGCGTGACTGTTGAAATAGATAAAGCCGACTTCTTTGTTGATCAAATATGTCAAAGTGTCATATTTTTTTAAAGAGAAATGTCATTGGGATTGTATTCCAAGATGATGTGTAGTATTATCTTATCTTCGTCGTCCAACTAATCCTGCATTGTTTCTTATAAGAGTCGAGCATCTGAACTATTACCACCTCCCTCTTATCTTTTCTTATCTAATCCGACTGCTAGGGAAAGTCTTGTTTATTTTTTTCTTCTTATCTAAGAAATGAAGTGAAAAACCGTGTATATGTCCCTCTAATCAGGTTCCTCAAGCTGATATCAAAAGTGGCGTTTGTTTCAATTTTTTTATTATCTTACATTTTCTTTTGTTTGGTGTTGAAACTGTTATTTATTCCCTGGTTGTTTTGAATGGCGCAACTCCAAATTTGGTCTTGTTTACGTATATTTATAGCATTTCCCCTCCCCCTAGATCAGTGGTTATCAACAAGTGATCAGTGAAGCAATTAATGGACTTAAATAACGCAGTTTAAAATGCAATTTGTAAAAGAATTAAATGTTGGTCAAAATGAGACGTCATCTGAATAAAATATTTCAATATGAATAAACTATTTATAACTTACACGAGATGGCACTATTATTTGAGTGATCTTAAAATATTAGCCAAAACTTCTGGTTAATCCAAAGTAAGATTGCACATATTTGGGGACTTTATTTTAGTTATTCTTTGATTAGTGGGTTAAGACGCGATTGTCAGGCAGCTCCATTTGAAAAATATTACAGAAAGCATTTTCCTTTGAAATTCGGAGTACTTAGAAGTGAAGAAATTTCCAAAAGAATATTTCAAAGTGCAGAAATTTCGAAAATAATATTTCAGAATAGTTAGTTATAGTATATTGACTTTGCAATTAACTTCAGACTGATATTCATTCCGAAAGCTCAATTGATTAAAATTTACAAGCACACTTTCTACATATACAATATCCCTACCCCTAATGTGTCATTTTTAATGGTAATCTATAATACGTGGCACTGTTAAATTTAACACTTAATATCGAAAATTGTTAACCAATTTAAATTATATTTCTCATTTAGGGTTCCCACGGTCATTAAAAGTGCTTAATATTTCTGAACTTGTTTTCAAGGCCTTGAAAGTGCTTAAAAGTCCTTGAAAATGTTTAAAGGTCCTTAAAAGACCTTACTTTTTGTGGATGCTATGTACCCAACTGAATAATCTATTAGAATACAACTCAGACTTGCTATCCACACGTGACCGCTATTTATCCTCACCGTATCGAAATTCTCCAACATATTTGTATTACTTGTCCACCAACTTGCAACTTTTTTTGGTACAATATACTTTATTAAAAACTTACATATAGACATGATGCCTGAAAACAAATTTTCAAGGGTCCTTAAAAGTCATTGATTTTCATTCTGTAATTTGAGTGGGAACCTTGTCATTGCCAGGTACTATCAGTTTACTTTTTTCTGTCAGGTTGGATCAGATATACGTGGCACAAACTATTCTAAATAGTTGAGTTGATTTCGTGTGTGTAAAAAATTGCTCTGGCACTCTTGTTAATCGTGTTTGATAAAAAATATAATATTTTTTGTCAGTTAATTAGATGTTGAAACTCTTAAAGTTATACTATAATATTCCCTTCTTTTTTTCACTCAGCCTCCTCCGCCGACTGCAAAGTTCAGCTCTGTTCTCGCCAGTACGCGCGTGCTATTGACGAAGACAGCATTCAGCAAGGCCCATCATACCGCTACTGCAGCCTTCTCCACTCCTATTCCGAGTGCGTTCGCGCCACTGCACGCTCCTGCAGGGGCGATCTAGCCTACCACTCCGTACAATCGCTGGTCGCCCAGTGGACCCGGATGTACGACTGCGGCCGAGTTCTAGAGAAGGGCCCTACACAACCCAACAGGCCTCCGACACACAGATTCCAGAAACCACCTAGGCCGCACCACGAGTGCAATGCTTACCGGCCTGCTGGGGGCTTTAGTCACTGCGCCCTGTTTGGAGACCCGCACTTGCGGACATTTTACGATGAGCTACAGACTTGTAGTGTCCCTGGTGCCTGGCCACTACTGGATAACCCACACCTGGCCGTGCAGGTGACCAATGAGCCTGTCGGGAAGGGATTGTCCGCTACTGCGATTACTAAGGTAAGCAACGCACTGAAAGCCCTCGCCTATAGGCGATTGCAAGTTCTGGTACGTCTTTTGCCAATAAATTCCGAATTGGTTTGGTTATTACATTATACAGAATTTAAATTAATTATGCAGAAAATATTGATCAAGAATACTTTTGGCCAAGGGTATAAAAATCAATAGGCGAATTTCCATTATAAAAAATTTGCAGAGATATCTAATTAAGAACCCTTTAACCTTTTTGGATGGGTTTTTTGGACGTTTTCTGCTAAAAATCTGTTAAACCTAGGTATTTCTAAACTATCAGTACCAAATGATGTACCAAAATATGCAATTGCCTTTTGGGCTTGTATCTTATTAGGGTTGCTGATTGAACAGATATCTGGACCTTTCATCTTCATGAAATTTTACGTTATAAAAAAGACCCTTCAAAATTTGGCAGACATTACTTATATTATTGAATTGCATGTTTTCTTACGAAATTATTTGTTTTTTAATATACACTAAATGTTTTATTTTTTATAGTAAATTTTATATTTTTGCATCAAGCACAACATAAACTAATATTGGCTCATTATAATAGTGCAGTTTTTCGAGATTAATATTTTGTTCTACTTACTATTACTATTTTTACTACTTACTGTAACTAATTGACTATAACTTACCATTTTCGCGCTCCTAAATACTCCTTTAAACTTCTATTGTTCAATAAATAAGATGGCTTCGGTGTAAAGTTTCCCTACCATATGTGTTATAATGGTTTCCTACCATATTTATTTTTACTTTCAATTATCCGGTGTATAACATAGGATTTACATTGGAATACAAAATTTTGATGTCGATTTTTGGAAATTCTACGTTTTAGAAAGTACTGCTCAAGTAAAGCGGCTTTTAGAGTATGGTCTGTATTAGTCTTATGTAAATGTCATAATCAAAGCAATTAATCGTTCTGCGATGTTCAAGTCAACAGTACCCATTAAGATGTGACCATAAGGTTCTCGTTAAAATCGTGCATGTGCTGAAGATACCTGCTGTTGAAAAATATGTTTTTCAGCAATTGCTAAAAAGACGCTTTAATGATTTTCATAGAAATCGTTTAGGTAATTCCATCTCATGTGTCAACACAACAAAGAAAATCGTCTTTCTTAGTCATACGTTTTTACATAATTTTGAAATTGTCAGGCTATGTAAAATGAAATAAATGAAAAGATTTACTTACATCTAATGGAAAGTAATTTTATACTGTTAAAATAAAAAACATAGAATTTTAATTTTAGCTTAGGCCCAATTATTGACCCTGCCGTATGTCTGTTCGGATTAAATTTTCTATATCATCTAAATACTGACAGCTACTTTTATCGCCAATTTGGATGAGATTTGTGGAAATAATTATCGCCAAATTAGCAAGAAAGGAAAGTATAAGTATGCAAACGGTAAATGACACCAATCCATTTTAAAGAACTAATCAGTATTATAATTGAAAGTTGTGCGATATTCCACAACTTTAGTTATTCCGATCTGGCCAACAACATCCCATAAGACTTATATAGAACACTAGGGTCATTTTGATGCATTCATTCTACTCGACGTACAAGAACAAACCCCACTTGAGAATAAAATATTTTCTTCCGTTGTCGCACCTGCCTGTAACAGATTCTGATCTACAAACAAGATTTGGGTGTTGTGAAGGTGGTCCCTCAGGGTCGCCGCTCCCCTTTGCAGAAGACCTTGAAGCTCGTTAGTCCCCCCCCCCCCCCACCTTCCCCCTACCGTTTCTTGAAATGCTTTTCAAAGTTCGAAATGGGGGATGGGACGTTCCATCTCGACCCGCATCCTCTCGTTTGGCGGGTTTTGGGGGATGGAACTTTTTTTTTAATTTGTTTTCTTTTTCTTGTTGCTGAGGGATCGTAGTAGTTGACCCCGCGATTATCGCGAAATGTGTTTTTATGTAGTTGGCTGCTCTGAATTTCTTCCGCGTTCGAGTAGAGAAGTGTTTTGTCATGGTCCGCAAATTGTTGGGTTGAGTAATCACTTTCTTTCAGTGTGTGCGTGTGGTTCCAATTTAATAATCTTCTTGGGGTTCGGTAAATTTTTAAAAAATAAATTATCAATGGAAAATTTAGTGATTGTGATAGATCTGAAAGTAAGGATTAAAAGGGAAAAAAAAAAGCCTTTTTTTTTTCCTTCTTTTTTTTTGAGAAAACAGTCGTATTTTATTTTGCACCAATTTATAAGTAGTAAAATTAATTTTTTTTCCCATATTCTCGATTTCTGATTTGATTAGCCAAAATAGCATGCGCATGTATTGATGAAATTTAAGAGTTCGGTTGGAATTTTAAAATAATTTCATTTCAATAATTTTATATCCTAAAAGCTCTTTGAAAGAATTTTAGGAGGGGAAAAAAGTTTGTTGAAGCTCGATGAACACCAGTTTTCTGTAGTTTATATCTTGAATACTATTATGTATTTTTTATTATTACACTTCTATATGTATCAAGTACATTATAATACAGTTTGTAATCGATTTCTCATTCTTCGTTTAGAATGGTAATTTGAAACAAAAAGAATACACAATAATGTTTTTTTTTTATTTGCAAAAATAGAACTTATGCATGGTATGTCGCAGCCAACTGCTATGTTCGTGGGAAAATAAAATTATTGATAATGGAATATGAAAATGCGAATTTGTTTTTAAAGGTGTATTGCGGCTGTGATTGGTCACAACTATGTGACATTGTTTCCATACGATGGAACCCCATTCAAAATAAATCCTTGCATATGGTCCATTTCCTTTTTTCAAAAAAACTTTTAATTTCGCCGTCAAATCACGATAACGCAACAAAACATGTAAGTCATGGGAGAAAATTCAAGTTCAAACTTAAAAATTTACATCGGTATCCAACACTATAAAACTGAATCACTACAAAAGACCGACTACCAAGAGAATCGTCTGCAGTAATCAAGGCAAAAACACATTTGAAGTCTGGTTGGAAAACAGAATCCAACTCTCCTGGTTCTCTCAGGGACCGCTTGGTGGGCGGGGAATTATCCTTCGCTCGTCACTCCACTCTAGGAGAAGGGATGAGGGGAGGGGGAGGTTGTGACGTCACGACACCTGGGTCTGTGATGGTGGCGGGGAAAGAGGAGATAAACAAGCCGACGGAAGATACCATTGCTAGGAAAGAGGGGTGTGAATTGTGGAAGATATCTTCCTTGCCTTCTCTTTTTAGAGTGGTGATTTGGGATCGATTTATGCTTTGGAGATATATTTAGTTCTTCCAATTTACAAGGCGGGTTCGTTTTACTTTTTTATTTTGTCTCGAGCTTTTTAGGAAACAACTAATTGCTTCATTTTATTAATTTCCAATTGCGAAACTTTTTTTTTGTATTTTATTATTGCATATGTTCAGTGCTTCGTCTAAAATAAAATAAAAAAATTCTAAGTAAGCTTTTGTCTTGTGCAAATTTTAAAAGTGTTCCTTTCATTTAGTTTGGTGAAAATTTAACCTTGCGTAAAGATAAGATATTCTCTAATTAGAATTATTTTCTTTCATTAAATGAAAGCTACAAGCAGTCCATTAGAGCAATATCAATCCCCGCGAAGAGAATTAATGCTGCATTTTCCCCACAATGTATATATCAATTTAAAATTTCGTGTCTAAGATATTTTTTCCATAAGTTCATTTAGTTGAGTTTTCTTATTATTTATCCTTTTGACTCCACAAGCTTAATCTATTAGTTTTCTCTTCAATTTTTCTTTTTTTCCCAACTTTATTAAAATCCCAATTCAACCCCCTCCTATTCCTTTGTTATTTTCCCCAGTGGTAACTAGTGTTACCAATTATTTTAGTGGTTCCGCCAATCACCATGTGTTTATTCAACTACTAAACATTTCTTTCTGGTGAATTTTCCCTTTTTTTTTCTTATTCATTATGCTATGTGCAAGGCAGGATTACTGCATGGTAGATATCTTTCACCACGATTGCATTTCTTCACTTCATTTGCAGCTGGGAGTAACTGTTGTGGAGTGGCTGTCATTTGAAGAGTTCTTTTCCCTGTTCCAAACACTACGACCTCGCGAATTCTAGCTTTGATTTTTGTGCTTTTCTGTTCGAAAAAAATGGTCTGGGACTGAAATTCAACGCAGTGAAGTGAAGTGAGTCAGACTACTTTTTGGAAATCATCCAAAGCGCCCTCTATTGTTAGAGTCCTATTGTTGGAACCCTTTCTTTTGCCCTCTTAGCTCCGTAGAGCTTATAGGGACAAATTTTGAAGCGCCGGCCTTTAGTTTTCGGGCGCATTTTCAAGGCAAATACTTTTGGATGTCGAAAAGCTTCTCCACCATATTTGTTTCGTCTTGAATTTCTTTTGGTTATTATTCTAGTTTGTCTCAATCCGTCGTCACATAACCTTAAAACTTTTTTTTTTTAATATCAAACTTTTAAAAATTAAACTACTAAGAGTACTATATATATATATATATATATATATATATATATATATATATATATATATATATATATATATATATATATATATATATATATATATATATATATATATATATATATATATATATATATATATATATATATAAACATTGTTAAATAGTTTTTTTTTTTAAGTATTTATTTTCTCTTCAAGCTGTTTTTTTTTTTAAATCCAGAGTTTAAATATTAATAGTTAACTTGAAAATGTTAAGTTCAAAGGGGGAAAAATATTTTATTTTACAAATTATTTTATTTATATTTCAAACAAAATTCACAGTAATAATATGTACTGTATAGTAGATAAAATATTTTACTTAGGCTTCCTTGTTGTGTTTTTTTGTTTGGAGTCCTTGTGCAAATGAATACCTAAGCAATCAACTGTGTGCACAGCTTGTCCAAAATAACTGCTTCCTTGTCGGATGTTGCTTCCCCCTCCCCAAACATTTAGTGCATATTTATGTGGAATTCCTTTTCATACGTATGTCCGCATTTTTGGCATGTCACAGATAAAAAGATCTTTTGCTAGAAAATACTTCCATCTTGATATTGATTTTACTTTTGAGAAAGCGGATACACTATCGAAAAAACAGAGAATCGTTCACTTGTTCTAATCGATGCATCGTGAGTAAAAGAATAATCGAGGCACTCATGAATGAAAGAACACTATTGAAGTCATCCATAAGTTGAATTAAGTTTACTGTTTGGCTATGAGAGTCTTGACTCGTCCATAGAGACTTGATTTAAAATTTCAACAATCGCGAGATTCTAGATGGATCAAAATGTTGCTTCACTCTTTAAAAGTCTTTATAACATTGCTGGTTATTTTAATACTAATCCAATGATAAAAGGTTTACTATTTTTCTCCAAAAGTTATTGTTACAAATTGAAGGGATAAAAAAATTAATTTTAATGCAAATTGCCAATACTTTGTTTTCCTTTGAAATTTCTTTAATTGGCTTCTTTTGTATCTGGCAACAAATTTTGAGGATCTGGTATACAATTTCAAACGTTTTGGAATAGGTGTCCAGCGACAGTGGCAATTCTAGGAAGTGTCAGGGATTTATCGCGAAATGTTTGAAAAATTGCAATAAATCAGGAATTTGTTATTGGTTACGTAAGTTTAAAAACTATTTTACAAAATTCCACACAAGCAAGAAATTACATTTTCTTGATCTCTGAACTCAATTTCCATTTACATTTTGATAAATAAAAAATTTGTTTGAATTTTTAATGGATGCTTAATCAACTATAATATTTTTATAAAATTTGTAAAAGGAATGATTTTTTTGTACGGTAAAAGTTAAGTTTGTCATTGTTTATATTTGCATTATTGTGAAAGCACAGTTGACTGGCACTTTCTGGTCCTTGTCAGGATTGGATTGACTGACGATCCACATGAAATACTTTATTGCAGTTCAGTTGACATTTATGTCCTAATGTTAGACTGAAAAATCTCAATGTCTAGACTACAACCCCTTCTTTTAGAGTCGATGTGAAACAAATCAGAATAAAATATTTAAGAAATTTTTGAACAACATAAATTATAACTATTTTTTAAAAAACTATTCACCGTCATTAGTGTGCAGTGAAATTGTTTACCGTTACCGACGTAAACAATCTATTTATAACCAAGTGTTGTAGGCTGCTGGAAGTACGACTGAATTTACGACTGCCAAATTCTTTTTCACGCAACCCTTGTAGTGTGCTGATGTGGTTGAAACACAAAATTAATGGACGGACACTTGTCACGCAATTAAAAGGATGACAGAACAATGTGGTATTCGGTTGCGAGATTAGAATGAACTCTGTTTTCCTTTCACTGGGGACTACCTTAAAAACTATCACATATTAATATTCATTTAACTTTATATAACTTCCCATATAATAAGGTTGGTCGACTTGAGCCTTAAAAACGTCAAACCAAATGTCCGAATGCCAATTAATCAAAAGCCTTCCAATCGAGAAATTCAAAATTCTGAACTTCTTTCTTTAAGCCTACTTTAAAGTAGTATCGCCTTATAAGTAAGGATGTTTGAGGCGTTGAGCGACCAAGCGGGCATCCCACAATCTGATTTTTGCTGTTTATTTATTTGACCATTAGATAAACCACATTTGGTCTGTTCTGGCACGAATGGTTTTAAAAAACGGGGTAGAAACAGCAAAAGAATTGTATGATAGTCCGTTCTGGTGCTTGGTGCCTCATTTGTAAGATATGTAATACAATATATATGGTTATGTGTTTAATACACCATTTTCAATTGCTCCTACTGGTACAATTTCTTTCGTAAATGATCGGTTATCCGAACACCCCTAGTTCCCAATTGTTTCGGATAATGGATGTTCTACTGTAAATTCGAATTCGGTTCAACAAATATATCCTCATTTTTATTTCGAAAAATTAAACATCTGGGACATTTGGACGACCGCCTCTGTACACTTTCAAAAAATTACGCATCGCCGAAAAGCAAGTGTTTACTCTAACTGAGAATTTTCTGCACCACTCCATAACGGAGACAGCAAACCTGCATTAAAAAAATAAATAAGAAGCTAACCGAACAAGTTTTTCTCCCTTCTTGGAACTCCCTGTTTCATTCCAATCTACTGTGGCAAGTTAGTTTAGGGCGTCTCTGAAGGCCAACGCACTTATAAACTGTTCATCATTTGGAGCGTGCCTCTTGCCAGGTAATCTATGATTACCTATCAGTCGATCACAGCTTTTAAAGAAATCGCATTGTTATTTATTGCGTAGTATTGTTCTGTGTGAAGTGGTATCCTATTTCTTTGGGAATTGTAATGAACAAATTCAGTTTGTGTTTTATTTAATTGGATCGCGGATGTTATTGTTCGATTTGACCGTTTTTAGAAATTCAAATTTTATTTAGTAAATATAAAGATTTTTTAGAAATTAAAAAACTGTTTTTATGAAAGAGGGCGATCGTCGTTTCGTTGTCTCCCCTTATCGACCTTGTCTTCCTATACTACTGTTATAAATTCCCAACCTTAATATCCGTCGACATTGTACTTGAAAATATTTTTTTAAAAAATTGTACGACATACAATACCATGAAACGTATGTTAACGAAATCTATATGTTAGTATTTACTGATCTCTAGGTCACGCTTTAATTATATTAGTGGTGCCATCTATTGATGAGGACTGGAACTTATTACTCTTTTGTTTGAAATGAAATATTTTAATCTTGTTATATTAGCTTTGAAAGAAGGTGCATTACTGACTGTTGTTATGCAGTCTGAATTATATTATTTGGAAAATGTGACTAGACGTCCCGATTTTGGTGGGACAGCCCGTTTTTCACCTCTCTGTCCCGCTAAATTGTTCCTCTTTCCCGCTAACAAAGTGGGGTTACTGATGAAGTTTCTGGAGATAGAAAAATCTGGTCACATTATATTTGAAGCCATCTTTCGTAATAACCTCACTTAAGAAACCTTGCCATCTATATATTTTCTAAGCAAATTCAATTTGAATATAATAGGCCATTTTTTAAAAAAATATTTATTATTTATATTTCGAATACTAGAGAAGAATAATTCCTATTAAAATTTGTATTTAACTTTTTAATTTACGCTGAATTTTGATTGCTTTTCTTGTGAATAAAGTTAGAACACTGTTTTTATTCAAATTCAAACATTTTCTTTTGGGTTTTTGGAGGGGTATCCCTATGTCCCGATTGCATTTTTGTAACAAGAGTGTTTACAGAATTAAGAAATTATGAATTTTTAATTCTGTTAAAATTGGATTGTGTTTTTTTTTTTTTTTTTTTTTAATCATCAAAATTGCAAACATCATCTCTCTTAACCTTTCTGTTTGTTATTATGGTCATGTTCTTAAATTAAGAAAATAAAGCAAAAAAAACACAACCCTGTAAAGTCAAGGAAATCTATCGAGCACACGTCTGGGAGATATTTTTAAATAATATTTTACCACCCTTAACAGATTTTCTCAAAGCATACATAGTAAAGATATAGTATATGATTTATACCACTCTCTTATTTTACAGGTAACTGTAATTATTCGTCAACATGGCCCATGTGCCCAAGAAAAGACATACGAGGCACAGGCAGACTCCCTCCCCGGTGTGTTTGTAGACGGATCGAAATGGAGTGGGCCCGGGGTCCGAATTCGTGAAGAGGTCCCTGGCAAGCACATTGAAATCCATCTACGTTACATCGCCACACGCATCGTCATCCGACAATCCGGCCGCTACCTTACATTCGCTGCAAAGATGCCCAGTGCCATTGCTGTACAGGGAGCCCAAGGAGATACCTTAGAACTCTGTGTTAGGGGCTGTCCAAGGAGAGAACGGATCGACTTCGAGCGAATGCTTGAGCCTAAAAGCGGTCCTAAGCGGGAAGCCATTGCTGCATGTCGAGCCCTCAACATCACTGACTTTTACTTCGATGCTTGTGTGTTTGACCTTTTGACTACGGGTGATGGAAGCTTTAGTGCTGCGGCCAGAGATGCGATGCTGGACGGTGGTCAACAGTCTTTAGTCAATGGGAGTTTGGCTGTTGTCCCTAGGGGTCTGGAAAGTAGGAGTCATGGCCTTGCGTGCTCGCTTGTGCTTGTGCAGCTGATGGTTGGACTTATACTTTTCCTCGGATATCGGGTCAATAGGTAGCCTTAGAGAATGTTGTTGTATTTAGATGTATATAGATTTTTTTTGATAGAGAGGGGTTGCTTTGTACATAGGTTTAAGTTCATCTGAAGATATATGTCATGTGGGAAGGGTTTAAATGGGTCGCAACGTGGTTTTAGCATACTGCTAGTGGTGAGATGTTAACTTGTTAAAATACCTCGTCTTGTTGCCAAAAGCAACCCTAATTATTAATATACATGGGTCAAATCTTCACCTGATATAAAAATGAAAATTAATTGTGGAGTTATTTGCGCTTTTCTCTTTATTCCTTTGAATTTAGCTTCGGAATATATAGACTTTCAGCTGAAATGTACAATTAACAAAAGCAAAATTGTCCTAGTTGTTCTTTATTACAATTTATTTAGCAATTATTTAAATATCAGCTGCAAACCATCCATCCACATTAGTGCCATATGTATGTGTGTGTGATAAATATAAATTTGTACTAATTCCAAGTACATGTCCATTGAAATTTCGTATAACAATAAAGCTTTAACTTGGAACTATTTTGTATCAGTAGCACACAGATTTTCATTAAAATTGCTGTATGTGGATGAATTAATTTTTTGCATGTAGAACAAAATATTTTTTTAGTAAACTACCTTCAAATTTGTTGCTTCACATTGAATACATTGGATGGCTTTGGTGTAATTTATGTGTAGATTCATTAGATGTCCTTCAGAAAGTTTGAATTGTTTGGAAAAATATTTTAATCCACATTTTTTTAAAATTAGGACTTTCCAATAAGTCAGTTTGTGGATTTGATTATGTTATTGTATATAGTATAGTTAAATTGTATATAAAATCTACTAATATAATCATATGTATAACTGGCCTTCACAAATTGTGACATTGAATAGTTTAGAAATGGAATGCTTAGCTAATCTTTTTCTTTTAATATATTCAATTTCACAATTGACAATCAATGGGTTGTGTTTATTAAAGCTAAACTTCATTTTTAGCTACAAATATTTTATACCAGTTTTGCTGCTTGGGTACTTATGTAAATGCCCTTTTTCAGGTCTAGTACTTCTGGGTTCCTACGGTCATTGAAAGTGATTAAAAGTGATTAATATTTTTGAACTTGTTTTCAAGGCCTTGAAAATGCTTAGAGGTGCTTAAAAGGCATTGTAAATGCTTAAAGGTCCTTAAAAGTCCTTAATTTTTACAGATGTTGTGTGGCCAACTGCACAATTTACGAAAATGCAACTCGGACTTGCTATCCCCGCGTGACCGCCACTTATCTGCACTGTATCGGAATTGTCCGACATATTTGTATTACGCATCCACCAACTTGTAACTTTTTTTGCTAAAATATACTTAATTAAAAATTTATATATAGACATGATGCCTGAAAGCAAATTTTCAAAGGTGATTAAAAATATTAATTATATCCTTAAAAGTCATTGATTTTCATTCTGTGATTTGAGTGGGAACCCTGGTACTTGCTCTTTGCACTCGGTTAATGTAAGGTTTCAAAAAGCTAATGTTTTTTAATTAAAATGATATATTTTATTGTTTTAAAGTAGACAAGTAGTATCAACTACACAGTCAAATAATTCTTAATTACTATTTTAGTGTTATACAGTTAAAAAATGTTTCTTATATTAACAAAATTTAACCACTTCTATTTGTACTTTACCTTTTGAGTATAGACTATTCACATTAATTTTATGCCTGAACATG
This sequence comes from Linyphia triangularis, assembly GCA_963978545.1. Lineage (NCBI taxonomy): Eukaryota > Metazoa > Arthropoda > Arachnida > Araneae > Linyphiidae > Linyphia > Linyphia triangularis. The sequence continues at coordinate 49,600,480 of OZ021729.1, read as the reverse complement.
CAATAATAATCTCACAGATATAGCTGTCATCATGTTTCATCTCATTTCTAATAATTTTCATAGGCTATTTATGATTGTATGTTAAATGTTATCCATGGACCAAAGTTGTGTGGCCAAACCCTCAATGGATGACATAGATGTGATGAGGACTATGAACAAAATGAGCTTATAATTTTCAGTGTACTCATCAGTCTGCTATGTATTTTCGATGTCTATGTAATCAGTGTGAACATCATTCAAAGTTGAAGTGTATTTGATTTTTGCACCATCCCACCATGACAACAAATTCTAGTCATCTTGCTTGAGTTTTCAATGCAAAATACTGTATTTTGAATGATTATATGTTTTACTGAGTAAAAAAAAATGTCTAGTGTTTTCCCCACTTTATTTTTTCTTAATTTAAGCCAACATGTGAATTTCCAATGGCTTTTAAAATGAACAGTATTAACCCTTTATATTCCTACATGTATTTCTAAGTAGTCTGAACTTAATGTAGAAGCACATAAGGCTGTTTCTTTCTAATGTCTTTGTTAAAGACTGTGGTTAGTGCCATAACCCCTTATTATAATAAGGGCATTTATTTTGTGATTTGAAATACAGGTTAAACTGTCAGCTATTGAATGTAAAAGTGATCCTTAATACTGATCTGATTGTATCAGAATAAACTGCTCCAGAAGTGCCATGATAAATGTGGTTATTCCCATACAAAAAATATTTTGACTGGCAATGCCTTTTATAATTTTTCTTGTTCTGACAATTACTACTTGGCATGGGCTTATAAAGGGTTAACTTTTATTCATAGACCATTTTCGAGTTGGTTCGACTATCAATTCTACCATTACGGTAGAATTTTTTTAATTTTCGTTGGAAATATCCACAATGATATACACATTCTATTTCCTTCCTCTTTTACATTAGGTTTGATAATTTGAAACATTTTTAGGTACTTGCACTAAGTGTATTTGATAAGAAGTCCAAACATAGTATGAGATATTTTTTATTAACTTTTTAAACTTAAAAATAAATTTATGAAGGCTAAAAATCTTCGAATAAAATATTTTAAACTAAAATCAAGCATGTGTTTCGGTTTCTCAGGAATCGCCTTTAAGGCTGTATTACATTTCTTTAATTTTGTAAGTGTGTGTATGTAAAAATATCCAATTTTATAAACTGCTTCTAACTATTGGTAACACTTGTATATTGTGCCATGATTTTGTTGTGACCAATTAGAAAGTTGTAGATTTTTTTAATAATAAAAACAATACTTCCAAATATATGTCCTTCTTGTGTTCTTAGTGTTAACACTTTAATGATTATATGACAGGTAATGATCTGATGCTATATTTTCCTTTCACAAGTGCAAGATAAGTCGAAATATTGCTTAAAAAAATCGCAAAGCAATTTTAAATTTGAGATATTTTACTTTTTTCGGTAGATTGAAGTTAGTGTGGTATGCCAATTCCCAACATCCCATTACTGTGCAATTAATCTTATTCTATTGATAATTATCACCCACTTAGAAGTTAAATGGGGAAAAATCTGGAATGATTTTTTAGCCTTACTTACGAAGAAAAGTCAGTGTTTCTATTTAAAGGAAAGATAGTTTTGAGGAGTAATACTTGTAAATTTTTAGCATAATTTTGTTATTTCTAGCAGGTATGATTGGAATAAAATTTTTATGTTCCCTAAAAGACCAAATATATTTAAGGATATTGAGAAATGCCTATTTAAGTTAACTTATTTCGTTTATCCAGAAAATAAAAAAGAATATCTTTCTTGATTTATAAAAAAAATAATTTTGAAACGGTTATGTCTGCTGACAAAAAACAACAACATATCAGTACAATCAAGCCACCTTGAGCTTATAAATAATCCGAAAAAATAAAATGTAGTTTTATGAAAATTGAATAGAGTATTTAAGTGCCTTGTAGGAATTTTATCCGGTGAACACTGTAACAGATATTAATGGCAAGTATTCTAAATTGCTACATAACTCAGCTGAAAAGCTAAATTTTATTTGTTAGCAAATACATTATTTCTGTAAAAAAGTTAGCCTTAATCAATAATAAAGTAGAACAATAGCAGGGTTGTAGAACTAAAAAAAAATTTACCGGTACGTAAGCTTTCCGATCGTGGCGGTAACCCCAACTGTAGCTGAGATTTTTTAATTATAAAACTCAAATTCACAATATTTTGCATAATTTGCCATAAAAAAAAGTTGATAACTCTTAATTGACTTGTTTATTTACCACAAACTTATTTTACAATACATGCATTAAGTTACTGCACTATATTACTGATAAGGATTTTTGTCAATTATCGTATTTATATTTCCATCATTCGATTAGAAAAAATGGCCAGTTTGGCGGTATTCTTTTGCAGTAATTGTAACATGGGGGGAAAAAAAAACATAGCCAAAATGGAAATTTTGTCGATATACTTTTCGATAATTCTTATATTATCCTTTCTTATTAGTGAAACTGAGAAGAAGAGAAAAAAAAACAACGATCGTTCATTATCTATGTTCAAGCAAAGAGAACTCTGTGTTAAAGGCATTCGTTTTTCCACTTTTTACGCCATTGAAGCATTTTTACGGGAATTTCGGAGGTGGGGATGTTTAAAACACCTAAAGAGGCATTAGCACAGCAATTTTTATCGGAATCGTTTGAGCCGTTTTTCAGCAATCATTGAAAAACATGATTTTTTCAAAGGCAGCTACCGTATGCTCATGCGCGATTTCGACGAAAACCTTAATGGTAGGTCCTTGGGCCAGCACCAAATTTGAACATCGTTGGTCAATTTGTTCGGGAGTTATGCTGACCACGTACACACAGACATTTTTTCTAAATCACTTTTTTGAGATCAGGTTGTTCCAAAACATGGGGAAATGCAAAAAAAAAAAACGATTTTTATTACCCTATGTATTACGTATGGGTAGTTGAAAGTAAAAAGTGGCTGTACTTAGTAAGGCATAAATGTTCTATTGATCTACACATCTGGAAAAATTAGGGCAATTTGAAAAAAAGTTCGTCGTAAAATTAGGGAATTTCTTAGAAATCTTTCATGGAAATGGTAAAAATCAGGTTGAGGTAAAAAAAAAAAAGGGGGGGGGGGGTGTCAAATCATTATCAAAACACACGAATTCCTCTGAAAACCACGTGTTTTCATGGAAATTAAAAACAAAATTTCTCTTTATTTTGTGGCCATCCTGTACAAACGAACACTATTAATAGAACATTCACGCCTTTTTTTTTCCCTCACTAAAGTGTGATTCATAAAAAAAATAAAAAAAATCCGTACCTACTAAATAAAAAAAAAAAAAAAAAACATGTTTTGAAACCGACATTGATAGTAAAAATCAAGCTGCAGTTAAATCTGTGGAATTTGAGACCAAGGTACAATACAATTTCAGGTAGAATTGCAGTACTGTTACAGTCAGTTCAACGTGTCAAAAATGTTTTAATTTTCAAAGAGAAAATAATTAGTTAAACAATGTAAATTTCAGACAAAAAATTAATTTCTGGAAAAATGGACTTTATTTGAAGATAGTCCGTTGGTCATGGACGCCACCAGGTAGATGCTTTTGTACTTCTGGTTTTTGAAAATTACAGAAAAAATCAATATGGTAACCCATTTTACAAAAATAAAATGTAATACAGTGTTTAAATTAATCATTAGAACAAAAATATCAATATATAGCTTTTGCCATGTATTTTTTGGTAACACACTCACCGCACCCACGTAGATTCTCATATGCTGAGTCAATCAGCTCATCGAATTCTCAATGACAGCCGAAGTTAGAATTAATCCATGATCGGTCTCACCGTTATCACGTGGCTATCACATTGTGTGGAGGGAAGGCTTCTATTGCTTTCCATTGGTTACCATGGCAACGCGGCTGCCCGAAACATTTTTAAGGAATACACAGCTGTGTTCGGAGGAAGATCACTTTGATTGGAAGAGGTTTCCCCCCCCCCCCTCGTGAATTATTAAGGTTTTTTTTTTTTTTACTTACCGTAGAAATTATATCTTCATTTTAGAAAATTGTAAATGATATAATTTTAGTTTCAACTAATAAATTTAGATGCAGCCTGGCTGTAGTGCACGAGCCGCCACTGCTTAGCATTGGCGGATCCAGCCAGGGGGCGCGGGGGGGGGGGGCGCCCTCAGGTGGAATATTTTTTTACAATTAACAGAAATAAATAATAATAATAAAAATAATATTTTTTCCAAGTTTTTTTCGAATAAGTTCACGCAACAATTATATTTTAACCTTAATCTAATTTCCGAAAAAAGCAACAAAAAAAGGCTTATTTTTGTACCAAGGTTCTATTTATAAGTTATAACCTTCTCTCTTCCCATTCAAACGGATGTTGGAAGACTCTACAAGTATTCAAACCTCCACCTTCTTGACCTTGAAGTTATCTTGGACCCCTGATACCCGATCCCTTTTCTGTTGAGTGGGAGGAAGAGATTTTGACTCGCATGCGTAATGTCCAACTCCAACCAGGGGAAATAAAGAATAACTATTTGGGTTGTGACTATTTGGGTTACCCCCGGAATTGGCCACCCCCATTCAACTGGACATGGCTAAACTTAAAACTTTTGAAAGAAAGGAAGAAGGTTATTTATTAACTGCATAAGAACTCGTCCAGCTCTAGTTTCTGCTTCGTCTTGTAAATAAGCGTCATATTTGAATTTCGATTAACAATCCTCTCTTGCATCACACTGTAAAGGTATGCCGATTGTTGTTTTTTTTACATAAAATAGACTTATAAACAATTTTGTAAGAAGTATTATCTGTACTGTGTAAAGTAGCACTACAGTAGCAGAATTATTAAAAAAAATATTGCTTTCAAACCCTGTACGAAATTAAACGAATGAATTTACAAAATAAATGTGTATGTTTTTTACGATAATTTGAAAAGTTTTGTACCTGGACATGCTTTCAAATTTTTTTTCTTTCTTTCTTTTTTTGTTTGTTATTACAGATTTAATGCAAGAAATATTGAACTTTATAAGTAATTATAACGCTTACGACATAATATATATACATACTTTTAGAGAAGGCTAAGATTACTCTAATTTTATTCTAAGCCTATTCTTCCAAAACATATTTTTTATGAAACTTCTGATTCTTGTTCAAAAGTTTCGTGAAAGAAGTAAAATGATATTGCAACTCAAAATGAAGTTCTTAAAAAGTTTTAAATACAGTGATCCTCCTACAATCTCTCTCTTCCAGTTAAAATTGAAGAATTGGAACGAAATATTTTAGTATGAGATGTTTTTTTAATTTGTCACCGATTGATATAATTTACCTATTTTGTTTTCATTATTTAAAAAAAAAAAAAAAAAAAAATGCCCAGTTTGGCGATTATTCTAAAAAAACGTCGCTGAAACGGTGAAAATTGTGATATATTTTTCAATAAACACTGCATTATCCTTTCTTTTTAAGTACAACAGAGCAGAAACTGTCGTTGATGGGCGTTCGTCATTTTCTCATTTCTACGGAGGTGGGAATGATTAGAACACCTTTAAAGGCATTTTTATAGCGATTTTAATCAAAATCGTTAAAAAAAAATTTGGTAATCGCTGAAAAGCGTAATTTTTTCAATATCAGCTACTTAATGCACATGTGCAATTTTGACGAAAACCTTAATGCCAGGTCTCATGGCCATCAATAACCTGTACATAAAAATTGAACATCGCATGTCAATCCGTTTTGGGAGTTATGCTGATAACTAACAGGCACAAACATTTTTTTGAACTCATCACGTTCCAAAACGTGTAGAAATACAATAAAATCGATTTTTTTTTTACCGAATTTAATACATTTATACCATACGAGCAATTGAAAGTAAAAAAAAACAAAAAACTATGGATGTATAAAATCGCACCAAATATATATATTAGTGCTGGTAAAATAGTAAATAAGACCATAAGAAAAACAAAAAAAAATTAGTTCGTTGATCAAACTTGGCAAAAATGTTCTATATTTGTCATGAAAATGAATATTCAAATGAGTCCATAAAAATATCTAGCAAAGAAGGGGTTTTTTTTTGGGAGGGGGGTTTTGTGACTGAAAAATTAATTTTGGAGCAATCTAGGCTTGTGACACATGTTTTTAGAGTACTTTTTTTATATGCTGAATCAAATGAAAAAAAGCAAAATGATATAACTAATCTAAAAAAAGTTACAGTTCTTTTTTATAAACGACTAGCTGAATACCCGTGCTGCGCTACGAAATTTTACCATTCGCATTTTAGCGATCAAAAGACATTCATGTATTCAACACTTCAGACGTTTGCTCTCATTTCGATCCCGACAAATTGATTTATCAAAATAGGAACTTTCCTTTGTTGACATTTTAAAAGAAATTTATAATTGTGAATAGTAAATTGGAATAGTTTATTGTGTTTATGTTTGCTCTTAGTTCTAAATTTCAAAGTAGTAGCTGTATTGGAATTGAGACATTAAGTTAATCCTCGTATAGTTTCAATATTGCGTCGACTTTTCATCCCTTAAAAATTCGTTAATCGATATTGGAATGACTTATTTTTTTAACATTTACCCTTTTAACATTTGCACCAAATATCAGAAATATAACTACATTGGAAGAGGAACATTCGCATATCCCTCGTTTGGAACATTTAACCCCTTTACGACCCTTTAAAGTTGGTTAATCGAGAACGGAATAGCTTACTTTTTCTGTTTAATCTTTTTTGACATTTGTACCAATTTTCCGAGTTGTGACCAAATGGGAAGTGGGACATTCGAATATCCCTAGTTTGCAACGTTTAACGCCTTTTGCAAACCTTAAGTGCGTTAATCGCGATCGGAATGTCTTACTTTTTCTACGTTTATCTTTATTGACATTCCTACAAATTTTCAGAGTTTTGACCATATGGGAAGTGGTACATTCGAATATTCCTCGTTTGGAACGTTTAACTGCTTTTCCACCCCTAGATCCACCCGAGATCGGAATAGCTCACTTTTTTTGAGTTTGTCTTTATTGATATTCACACCAATTTTCAGAGTTGTGAAAATATGAGAAGTAGGACATTCGAATATATCGCTCGTTTGGAACGTTTAACGCCTTTTTGACCTCTTAAAGTGGGTTAATCGAGATCGAAATAGCATGCTTTTTCTATGTTTAACATTGTTGGTATTTAAGCCAATTTTCAAAATTGTGGCCATGTCGGTAGTGGGACATTCGAATATTCCTCGTTTGGAACGTTTAACCCTTTTTCCACCCCTTAAAGTGGGTTAATCGAGATCGGAATAGCTTAGTTTTTCTTCGTTTGTCTTTATTGATATTCGCACCAATTTTTAGAGTTGTGGACATGTGGGAAGTCTTACATTCGAATATTACTCGTTTGGAACGTTTAACCCCTTTTCGACCCCTTAAAGTGGGTTAACCGAGATCGGATTAGCATGCTTTTTCTATGTTTAACATTGTTGGTATTTAAGCCAATTTTCCAAATTGTGGCCATGTCGGAAGTCTTACATTCGAATATTCCTCGTTTGGAACGTTTAACCCTTTTCCCACCCCTTAAAGTGGGTTAATCGAGATCGGAATAGCTTAGTTTTTCTTCGTTTGTCTTTATTGATATTTGCACCAATTTTTAGAGTTGTGACAAAATGAAAAGTAGGACATTCGATTATTCCTCGTTTGGAACGTTTAACCCCTTTTCGACCCCTTAAAGTGGGTTAACCGAGATCGGATTACCATGCTTTTTCTATGTTTAACATTGTTGGTATTTAAGCCAATTTTCAAAATTGTGGCCACGTCGGTAGTGGGACATTCGAATATTCCTCGTTTGGAACGTTTAACCCTTTTTCCACCCCTTAAAGTGGGTTAATCGAGATCGGAATAGCTTACGTTTACTATGTTTACTATTGTTAATATTTGTACCAATCTTTAGAGGTGTGACCAAATGGGAAGTAGTAGGGTATTCGAATGTCCCTCTGTTTGGAACGTTTAACTCCTTTTCGACCCCTTAAAGTGGGTTAATCGAGATCGGAATAGCTTACTTTTTCTATTTTTACCATTGTTGATATTTGTGCCGATTTTCAGAGTTGTGACTATGTGGGAAGTGGGAGAATTAGTGATGAGTGAGTGAGTGAGGGCTTTGCCTTATATATAGAGAGAAAACACATGTAAAATCCAAGGAAAGGTAAAATACGACATTAAAAAATAAAAAATTGGTCCGTTCACGAAGCTTTGCAAAAACGTTTTATTTGTCATGAGTATAAAGAAACAAAGGAGTTCATAAAAATATCTAGCATAGAAGGGTGTTTTTTGAGTAGTGGGAGGAGGGAGTTTTTTTTAAACTGAAAAGTAATTTTGGTATAACCTGGGCATTTCACCTTACGCTAAGATAGCGAGTCAGAAATGTGACGGGAAAAAAAAAGGGGGGGGGGGGGTCAATCAATGGATACGGATTATCTTAAAGTATATTTCTAGAACACTGCATAGATTTTTTTTTTTACTTTTTTTTAAATATTCGATTTCATCCTGGCTAAGGCACAGGTGTTGCGCCCCCCTCAGGAAAATCCTAGATCCGCCACTGCTGCTTAGTTGGAAGAATTCTTAGGCGTTGTTTCTGCGACGCCTGAGAGAGGAGATGTAATCACTTTGGAAAGTTATTAATTCCATAAAACCAATATTTGTACCTTCACACGAAGAAATTAAAAAAAATCAGAAAGATTTCATTCAAAATCTTTATTAAAAACAAAAATCATATATTTTCGTTTCTTGTTTGGATTACCGAATTACAATATACAGTCAACACCACTCTTATAGGGGGTATAGCTCAGTGGTAGAGCATTCGACTGCAGATCGAGAGGTCCCCGGTTCAAACCCGGGTGCCCCCTGTTTCTTTTTATTGCTTACGATGTGTGAGATCTGTAAAACACAATTGTTCAATTTGATTAGGTCATATTTTTTTTTAATGTCAAAATTTATAGTGAGCCTCTTTTCTACGTTATCATTTACTTAATCACGGAATATCATAATGAAACTTATTTACTCATTTATAATGATATACTATCATAAACACTAGCCTGAAATCTAAGTTGTATAAGTTGTTAGAGAAATTTCAATTAAGAAAAAACTTTTAAAAATGCTAAATTATCTACTTTCAACTGATTTATTTTACTCTAGTATCAGTCGTAATTAAGCATTCCGGCAGAATTTAAGTAATTGTTAAATTTTTGTGGACAAGTTTTAAATTTGCTTTTATTTCCTTGTTTTTCGAGTAAAGTTTAAAGTACTGCTTTAAATTTGTGAGATCGTTTTAAGGTCAATAATGACTTTTTTAACCTACTCGAATAAAAAACAGATTTTTTTAAATTGACATGCACGTTATTGATGTAAAGGATACAAACCCTAATTTTTTAAAGAAAAGTATGTGTTTCTATAATTTTAGAGAATTTAATCCAAGGTGAATATCAATATGTACTTTTCTTTGTATTTTGAGATTTATTTCAAATGAGAAAAGAAATAGAATGTTTGGTTGGACAGTTATTAAAGTTAGACTAAAAAGACAAAAAACAGACTAAAATAAGTTTCAAAAAGTATAGATGGCAGCACAAGATTGGTTACTTTTTTTCACTCGCCTATCATGAAAATCGATGAACTTTCATTTATTGACCGAATGCAACACTATTAGGTTAAGATAACTTATTTTGTTAAGACGCATCCGATCGTTATGGGGGTTTCGTTCGTATTCGACCTTCGTTCGAATTGAACCTTATTCTTCGAAAACTTGTCAAAATTAACTAAATTTTTACTATATCCGTATGTACTATTCATCATGTCAAATGTTGGAGCCTTTTATGCAATTTTACAGAGACCTGTAATTTATAGATTAAAATGAACTTTCTTCTGAGAAATAGAAAATGAGAAACTTACTTTTTAGCCTATAAAGTTCAAGCATTTAAAATTTGCGAAATAAATAGAAAAATCGAATATTAATATTATTAGACAAATAAAATTTCATTATCAGTGGCGGCTGATGCGGGAAGAGGGGCTCACTTCTTTGGACTCTGGTCTCACTTATATATACTTGATAATTTTTTTTAAAAATTTTTATAAATTATTTTAACTCTAAACCTACCAGAACACGGTCAAACGACCGATTTCGAGACTTTTAATCAAAATTGTTAAATTCCAGGTTTTAATTTTCTTTCCTAAGGCCAATATTAATTTCGCCATACAGGAAGATCTATCTGAATTTTTTACAAATTTTTCTTTAAACTACTTTTCCATCCAAAAGCAAATTCTTTCAATGAAAACAATCTTTTAAAAGAAATAATAGCAATCATTCGTAACTTTAAAAGAATGTCATTTATTAAAAATATCGATGTATCAAACGAAATGCCTCGTCTCGACGAGTTCCCATAATGAAATTCAACCGGAAGTACTGAAAATGGCAACAATTCGGAATGCTACATCAGTCAGATAACCTTGATAAGAAAAGGATTGAATAAAATTCACCAAAAGCTCCAAACAGAAGTGCTTTAAAATTAAACTAATTAAGTGCTTCCATTGTCTCTATCTTTATATAATATCTGATTGAAACTTGGATGTCTAGTAACAAGTTTTATTGCCAAGTTTGACAGACAGGGTTTTTGACAGTGTAGGTGTTGTCAACCTTCACAGGCAGAGATTTCATTCATTGGTTGTAGCCAAATTGTACACGCATGGTTCTTAATTGGTGTGTTACAATCGAAACATAAAGGTCTGTCACAATGAAACTTTTTCTCTGCAACAGTGATGTTACCTGTTTATAAAAAAACTGTGACCTTTTCATTTTGTTCTTGAAATTTAAATCACTAAAAAAAATATTCCTGTTTTTACATTAAGAAATTTTTTTTATACGTGATAATGCAACATTTCGGAAATCTTTCATAGCACCAAATATTACTAAAAAATACGACAGGTTAATTTCCTTTACAAACTTAAAATGTTTACATTTGAATTAAATTAGTATCCAAATATTCATACTGCTACGAAGGTTCACTGCTAAGTGTGTGATACAGATTAATCAATATTCTGTAATATTTTTTTCATGAATATAAAATCAAATAAAACTTTTGTTTTGTTAAAAAAATGTGTATTATTTTCTACCACACAAAACTATAAACTGACTAAAAGAATTTAGGAGTTAGCTTTTTACACAAGTACAGTACAACACGCCTATTGAAGTTTGAAAAAATTAGTTAAAGGAATTAGTGATAGAAGTCATTTAAAAAAATAAAAAGGTACTAAATACTTTACTTTAATATTTACTGCTACTTATTAGTTTTTAATCCCTTTAAAATGCCAACTTCAGGTATTAAGTTCCAGCAAATTTCAGTTATAGAGCACCTATACCATTTTTGGAGGGTTTTCTATACCCCATTTCGTTGTAAGGGGCACCAAAACTCATTCTTGCACACACAGCTTTTTGCTGTTAGGCCGACCCTGCTAATATTGAACTGGGTCGGCTTAACAAGGCTGAATTTCATTGACACTAGCATTTCCAGGAACTAAAAAGTATGGAGGAACATTTTTCTATCTTAAGGTAAGGAAAAAATCACGAACGATTAATCCAATCATTCACAAGTTTTGAGTGAAACATCGATTGCTTAGAGAGTGATTTCTCTGTTCCTTTACACAGGAATTTCTCTTGCTGTATGACTGGCACTAAAAACTGGTGTGGGTTAACAAAAGCTCTTTTGGTTTTAATATTCAACAGCCATGAGTTAATAGTTGGAAAAGCACGAGTAATACAGAAAGCTTAATTAGAAAAACAATATATCTAAATGAAACAACTTTTTATACAGTAGATGAATTGGATCTTCAAGCAGATAACTTTTAGCTCCAGACAAAATGTTTCCACAATAGTTACAGGGATCTTATGTTTAGAATTTAATAATTTTAAAAAAGTAGCCCTAAATGCAATAAAAAATTACATTAAATTGTAAAGAAAATATTCATTATTATAAGTCTGAGTTTTCTAGAAAATTAACCCATTAATAATTTACTTTTTAAAATTCTATATATAATTAACAACAACTTTCAAAATTGTTCATTCTGAGAAGAAGGTATACATATACTAGATTAGTTTAAAACAATAGTGAGCTTTTAGAGGCTACAACCATTCTTTGTAAGTAAACTACAAATATTAAATTAAATAAGTCCACATTTTTACTTAGGTTGAAGATCCATTTATTATATATAAAAAAAAATCTCAACGCAAGTCTAAAGAAAAAATGAAGAAGCATTTTCTATAACGGTACACACAAGATTTATATACAAGATGGCCATGTTTTTAATCCATTGATTCTTAATCATCTGTACTAACACCATATTTTTTCTTTACTTTATCAATTTCTTCTTGCTTCTTATCGGTGTCAGTTTTCTTAAAGGCCTGCAATTACAGCATACACATTTTGATAAATTAATCAACAAAATATAAGGTTCATACTCAAAATAAAATTGCAATTTTTATTTGATTATATATGTTATTGATATATGCATACATAAATTGTGAATTGAATACTTAAATAAACAATACTTAAAATACAATATGTCATAGTAAATAAATGAAGAATGTAAATTAGAAGAGAAATATACATAAGTAACAAATAAAATCTCTTTCCCTAGGAAGAACCTATGACCTGACACTTTTACAATTTTGGATAAGGCTTAAAGAAAAAATATATCATGTCCAGGATGCAGAAACAGACTAGCAATTACCCTTAAACTGTTTGAAAATTTTGATTGTTTGAAAGCCAAATAAATAGAAAAAAAATGCAAGAAGTTGAAGCTGAAATAATAATGTGTTGTTAAACTGCCAATTATTCTCTATGTGTATTTTTCATGTTGAGAGTAATTCATTACGTGCATTTCTCATTCAAACTAACATTCCATTGGAAGGAAAAAACAACTTAATTTTAATATAATTAAAATTAAACTCATTTACATTAGTTTTTCCTTTTAGAAATGTTGGAAATAAAGCTTAAAACTTCTGTAATTTGTAATGTGTTCTAGAAATATATTATTGTTAGAAAACAATCTCGTGAATAAAGCAAATCACAAAAAATTATACTTGTATGATTACAGTTTATATTCTCTTTAAAACATAAATTTTGTGTCAATTTCAGCCAAAGACAGGATTTAAAGAAAGCCAGCAAGATGTTTTGACAAAGTCAGTGATGTAAGTACCAAAATGTGATTTTGGAGCACTATCAGAGCAGTAAAAATACGATTTTGGAGCAGTAAATTATTATATTTAAATTAGTGATACATCAAATATTTCTGTATATTTCAACCTTGATATTTCAAATTAATTTAAAGTAAATAAAAGGTGTAACTTGTTCATTATATAAATATGTTTGCATTCGAAATTTACATTAATTAATTTGATTACATTACTCAAAAAATAAATTAAAAAGCATGACATTCATTTACAAACAAAGGCACTTACGTTTTTTTTTTTTTTTTTTTTTTTTTGTCATCAATACTTGGGAAATGAAAAAAATAATTATTAACCACTTTGCCAACAATTAAATTATTAGGAAATTTTCAATGATATCATAAGGTTCGGTTCATCGCTGAAAGTTTTTCGAAATAATCTCAGTTAGAGCTACTTTTAACAACTGATGAAATAAGATTTTTGTCTTTAAAAACTCTAGCCTGCCTAGTACCAATCACCTATAGAAGCTCTTCCCAATAATCCAAAATAATTTAATTCTATATAAAGTACTCCCACTCCTCTGCAAAAAAAAAAAAAAAAAAAAAAAGTGAAACAATACTGCTTAGCTGCAAGCATTAGATTTCATAACTTGTTTGGACTGATAGCTTCACTTAGCAGGATTTTTTAGGGTTATTTGTTTATTGAAATATATATATATATATATATATATAATTTTTTTTTAACTCAAACAAATTAAAAGTCTAGCTGAAATATAACAATTATACTAGCATTTAATTTATATAAAAAATAACTTCTAATGTAAATGACAAATGAAAACAGGCAAGTTGAAAAATAGTAATTTTTGTAATGGTTTGTTTTCTAACATTCTCCATTGTCTGAATGGATTAGAGGGTTCAAATGTGAAATCTCAAGGTCAATGGAAACAAAATGATCTTAAGTCTGTGCTTTGAGTAATCCATACAAAAAAAAAAAACACATTTGGTTAGGTTTTTTTTTTAAATATATGCTTAAAAAAATAATCATGTACTCTTAAAGTACTAAGAAAAATATTTATTATCTTTAGTTGCAACCAGGCAAGGAAAAAAATCCAAATTGGATGCATAAAGATTGATTTCATGCCTTCTAAAGTTTGAATACAAAGTGCGAATCCCTGGTTGGTTGGTTGAAGTTTAATTGCGCAAGGGCCATACTGCCGCGAATCCTTGATCTTTCCTGTAGCTAATTTAAAGGAACAAATATTTGGAAATGCAAGATATCCTTACTTTTTTTAAAATAAGAGACATAGCTTAAATCCCCCCCTCCAAGTTCTTCGTAAAACTTCTAGTCTACCTACGGTACGACGCTACGGTACGGTTAGGCGCTTTTTCTGGGAATTGGCTACAATAAAAGAAAGACGTAATATGCGTTTTCCCGTTTGTTGCCAAATCAAAATCATGATCCAACATCCAGGGTTGCCAAAAATTCATTTACTAATAGTCACACCAATCCTTCCACTTAATCACCACAGCAAGTTCAAATCCCGTTTTACTGATGATTTAGAAATTAAGCCCGGAAGTGTGAGGGGAGACGGGGGCCTGTCAATTAGATTAAGAAGTTTAGAAATTAAAAAAAATATTCACGTTTTCTTTAAGCCTAAAGAAAGCTATGTATTTTTTTTTATTATTGAAACCAGTTAAGAGAGCAATTCTAAACAAGATGCACAAAGATTGCTTGTGTGAAAAATACAATACTTGTATTCTATTTTTAGCACGGAGCCTCGGTAAAAAAAAAAAAAAATCTAAAAATAATCATGTATTCTATAAGTATAAAAAAAATATATTAATTTTCTATAATTAAAATCAACCAAGAAAACAGATTTAAATCAGATGCACACAGATTAATCTACTACTTCTTTACAGTTTAAAAAACCTACAACAAAACTGAGATTGTAATATGTATTTTCAAGTGCGAACCCTTTCCGGCACGTTAACTATAGTGGCTAGAGGTTAACTGACGAAAAACGCCCTTGAAGTGCAAAATACTCTTTATCGAGACGTTCCATAATAATTTTTAAACATTTCGAGCCAAAACTCTCGCCAAGTAGTTTTTGAAGCCAAAAAATGATCTATTGGCGCAGTTCGGCGCAATCTTGATCGAAAAGAGGTTTTTGGCGCAGTTTGGAGCAGGGTAGTCAGTTTGGGGCACTTCGGCGCAATTGGAGCAGCTCTTACATCCCTGCAAAGTGGTTATTAGAGATATGAAAGTTATTGATGTAGTGGCTATCACAAGAGAGAAAAATTTCAATCTAAGAGGCTATCGTAACAGCAGAAACCCCAATGTAGCTGCTATCACAAAGGAAGCAAGTCTCAGCACAATAGCTAATACAATGGCGGAGAGTCTTGTTCTAAAGATTATCACAACATAAAAAGTATAGGCACACATGCAGTAGTGGCCGCTCATGCACTTCAGCATGTACAACGGGCTGCATCTAAATTTATTAGTTCAAAACTAAAATTTTTATTTTACAATTTTCTAAAATGAAGAACCATTTCTATGGGGAAGGAAAAAAAATCTGATAAACGGCAATCTTCTTGCCTGAATAATTCACAAGAAAACCCCCGCTTCCAATCAAAGTGACTTTCCTCCGAACACAGCAGCCGTGTTTCCTGAAACAGAGGTGTTGCCGATCAAGTATTATTTCTAACTTTGTGCTACCCTTGATAATTTGATGAGTTGAATGGTTCAGGATGTGAGAAACTACGTGGGTGGGGTGTTACCAAAACAATGCCATTTTATGACGACATCATTGATTGATTAGGAAGTTTAGAAGAAAGAGGGATTGATTTTGTTTTAAAAAAATAAATGTTTTCTTTTTTTTCTTATTAATTTTATAAAAATTGAAAGGAAACTTTGATTTAAGTATTAAAGACTTAGCATTCATGAATGATGGCGAAAAGTGGGTGGGGGAACGCATGTTTCCGGCTGCACTAGCATTTTTTATCAAGGGCCGCCACTGACATGCAGAGGTTACCTCTGTTGTGATAGTTGCTGATACACTGACAACTTTATTTCAGCTAAGGCAGCGGCAATTAAACTCTGGCTAACCAAACTTGTTAATAATATGTGTTTAAAGTTTTTTCAAACAAATATTCTTCTTAACATGATTTATGACCCTCATAAAATGTTACTGTAGATTTGCTTCAATATCGGGAATAACAGAAGTATAAAAAATTGTTTTTTAAGCAGAAAAGTAACAAGTCTGTTTTATATCACCTTTTGCATCAGACTTCTATTAAATATATCACAATTACTTACCTTATTAGACTGGTAATACAGTACAACCAAGTATCTATTACAAACGTTGAAGCCTGATAAATGATCACAGGCATTCTTTGCATCAAAGATATCTTCATAAACGACAAAAGCAGTCCCTCTTGTTTCTGGTGTATTACCGCTGGAAAATAAAGTATCTCTTATATTTAAATGTAGGCAGTATTTATAAAAGCAACAAGATGTTTACTTTTGAAACATTGTGTGTACATTTATTAAAATTATTCACAATTCAATAGCAACCATACAATTTTTTATATATTAACATTATTTCCAATATTTAGATAGTAATATTTCATACCAAAAACAAACTTTTGTAGATTTTTGATATTGTTTTTGAATTAGTAAAATATTAGGTTTTGTAGACATGAAACCTAAATAAAACTTATACTAAATAGCACTAAAAAAAAAAAATCTGGAAAAACACTAAATAAAAATTAAAAATCCAATTTTATTTCAAATCAATATGCTCAATGCGCACTAATCTAGAATTCCCATTTGATTGACATATTTTTATTAAATAACAATGTTCAATTCAGTTTCAAATGCTATAAATTCTAAGATGATTTGTTTTTCTTGTCAAGCATGTCCGAAGGTCCCAATCAAGATATTTCAAAATATAATTTTAATGGCTTTGTCCAATGCCTCTTTTAAAGAAAGTGGACTTTTATCAAATAAATAAAATGACACAGTTAAAATAGACCAGGTGGTCCAATCTATTAATTTTTCAAAAATCTAGGTATGACACAACTTCTCATATAATACCAACAATAAACAGTTATAATTTATTTGGAGAATCGAGGGAAAAAAAGGAAATAGTGTTACAAAAATCAGGATAGGAAGCCCCTCAGAATTTAAAAGTGGAGAGGCCAGCCCCCCCCTGCCCCCCCGTACTTTACGCCTATGCATCAGATGTAAAGTAAATATAAAACCTTTAATAGAATATCTTTCATTTGAAAAAGTTTTTGGAAACATTAATTTCATTTTATTCAAGTAACTTTTAAAACTTTAATCCGTGTACCTTAAGACCCTTTTTATGGACTTTATAGTTATTTCTCACTGATAGCAGTCTATCTGAAGTGATGTCCCTAGTTTGTGAGTAAGCTTTCTTATATGTACTGCTTTGGTTGCATAAGATTACCACAAAATTTCAGTTGATATTTTTATTACTACTTCTAGAACTTCTAGTATGAGTTTGGCGGTAAATTTACCTGATCATAAAAAATTATCTAACTATAGCATCAGATATCGGCTAAGATATTTGATTCTAAGTTTACTTTAGAACAGTGATTCTCAACCTTTTTTTTGTCGCGGCACACTTTTAACGATTTCAAAATTTGGCGGCACACAAAGGAAAAGATAAGTTTAAAAGTTGTTTACTTTGCCTACCTATAATACTACTTATAATACACTGTAATATACCTATTATACACTGTGTAAAATAGTTTATGATAAAAATTGGGAATGTAAAATAAAATAATATAATATGTACTACAAAAAATACAGTACATTTATTAAGGGATTAATTACAAATATACATTTCTAAAATTTGGCGGCACAGTGGTTGAGAATCACTGCTTTAGAAGAATTAAAAACAAAGAAAAATATAGAAACAGGACATTGGCAGATATTTGCTGCAGAAACAAAACAGATGTTACAACAAGCATATGTAGCTCCTTTATATCCTGTTTTATTAGAAATAAGCCAATTGTATATTTTGTTTATTTAATAAATATGCTTTTTTTATTCAGTTAGGTTTACATTCTTCATGTTCAGGACATAGGTCACAATGTCCACGGACTAGCATTTTTAAAAACCTTAATAAAAAATAATGTTGCATGATCTTGTCAAATGTTATGATTACAATGCAGTATGTTAGTGTATTTGGGAGTGTAATTAAAGCACAAAGTTTGAAAATGTTGGCTCCCATTTTTTATTGTTGATTTTCTTTGTTTTAACCCATATGGCAGAGATATTTTACCTTATTTAAAAGTATATATGTAGAAAAAAGCATTTAAAGGCGGTTGTGCTTCGTTTTAAAAACATGATAGTTTGGCTGCTTTCACAATAATATCGGCTGCATCTCACAAATATGTGTATACTTCTAATAACAATACCATGAGAAATGTGTAACATCTAGGGCAGTTCATCATTCACTTTTACTCAACTTTCTTGAAAAACGACATCAACTGTGTTTATCGGTACTTACGTACAATCGCAATCAAATTGGTGACATTGAAAAAAACCTGCAACAATTCTAAAAACGGAATATTACACTAAATAAATACAACACAATTGGTCAGGTATGCAATCTGGAGTACCCTACTGATTCGAATGGAGACAAAACTCATTTACTTACACTCTGATCTGTCGAATAGCTCCATATTTGCCAAATATGTCATACATTTCTTCAGCAGTAATTTTATAAGGTAAGTTTCGCACGTACAGAATACGATTTACTTCAGGCGGGAGACGTACCTGTAAAAGTGTACAAATGAATTAACAAATACATAAGTTATAAATTTAAGTATTTTCCAAGATTGAACAAAAACAATTGGCGTACGTTTGTTTTCCTTTGCATAGCCATTTTAGAATTTTTAATATAATCAAATATCCCTCAATTATAAATAAATTAAAGGAGCCTTTTTGCACTGTCGCTGTATATAAACAGAAATGATTACAATTTTGTGGAGTTGAGCAGTACGAGAACTACCAAGACAATTTTTCTTCAAATTTCTGACATAGATTAATTAAATTTATTTTTACTAAATTGACATATTTAATAATTCTAAGTAATAATAAATATCAGTAACTTTGTGTTTGTGTAATGCAGTATAAGTAGTTGCACCATGTAATCCTTGTAACAAATTATATAGTTTTTTTTGTTTCCGGTGCTTTTCCTTGCGATATCTGCTTGTCTGTAACTCCGCCTACTTTACTTATTTTCTAATGTACATTTTCACTCACGTTTTCCGGTAACAATCAGTTTTTAAGTATTCGCAAGGGTCGGCTCAAAATCCGACACTTGTACAGCGCTGCCAGGTCTGGCGATTTTTCGCCAATTTGGCGATTTTTGAAGGCGTTTGGCGATAGGTTTTGAGGGTTTGGCGATTGGCGATTTTTTGGCGATTTAAAAAAATTATTCTGGCGAATTTCCTCTTTTTTTTGGCGATTTTCGGATTTTCCAGTGATTTTCTGGATATTTGCTATTTTTATATATATATATATTTTGTTTTGTTTAAAGCAGACTTAGTCAACCTTCCTTGTAACTGTCTGGTGAATGCAGGCACCTGTTGTCTTGAATTATTGAGGATTGGTTAGAAGATACATTTATTGCACTATCATTAAAATACTTTGGCTTACTTTTTGTTCCTACATGGTTTTAAACCATTTACTTTTAAATACTTTGCTGTTTGTAGATTATTAGGCATTAAATATGGTACTTAATTGATATCTATTTTTAGAATTCGGTTGTTCATTTAGAATATGGCCTATTTTTTAATTTTATTTTCATTGGGGAAACAATTTTCTTTGAATTTTGTATGTTGTATTTCTAAATCCTAACTTCGATTTTGTTTGCTTTTGTGTGTGGGGTACGAATCTGAGAAAATGATAACGACAAATTAATCCACTTGCCTAGCTTTATCCATTCGAGCTGAAACTTAGCAGATAGATTTCGATATCGATAGCAATGCATTCTATCAAGTTTTAGGGCTGTCACTAAAAGGCCTCTTTTACACACGTTTCTATTTGACTTGGAGGAACTAATTAACTCACTTACTGTAATCCAATTGAACTTAATCTAAGTGCTGTAGTGTAAAATAAAAAGAGGTGGAAGAATTCGAAGTGCGTTTCAACTAATCACAAATTGTTTTCTTATTTCGTGCAAAGGATTTTTACTTATTAAGAAACTTGATTCGTATCTAATCTAAAGGTGTTCCCAGAAATAAAAAACGAGAGGAAGAAGCAGTCTTCCCACGTAGTGGCACATGGAACGCGACAAAAAGAAAAAAAAAATTATTAATTATTGTAACTATTATAAGAAGTAAACCGATTCCCCGAAAATCCGACTTTAAAATATGTTGCCCTGAAGTCAAAGTCAATGAAACAACTTTAAAAACTTTTTAGCATGTATTATGAAATGAGTATCTTATTTAAAATGATAAAAGTTTAATAAAAAAAAATTAAAAAAATTGAAAATGTCGACATCAAAAATAAAGACTAAAAATTAAAATGTTAGATCAAACACCAGTCATTCATTTTAAGTTACTTGTTTCGTTCACATACCAAACTAATCGGAAATTCTCAAATAATTTACAAAAATGTATCACATATTTTTCACAGCAAAATCTAATACATTAACAAAGAGATACAATAGATTTGAGAAGTTTTTGACTATTGAGAAGTTCTAATTTAAGCCGATCCATTTGAAAAAAAAATGTCATAGGAAATAGTTATTTATGCAACTAGTGGGGAAAGTAATACTTTTACAAACAAGGTAAAATGCTTATTTGATGAGTGCGACCCAAAATAGAATATCGTAGATCAATCTGTTCGGGAGTTATGCTTACTAGGTCTACGGACGTACACCGACATTGTTCTAGACCACTTTTTTTTAACTCAGAGCACATCCCAAAACATGAAGAAAAGCAAAAATCGATTTTTTTTTTTACCGAATCCAATACTTTTATTTCCCTGTTTTAACAAATGGATCATTGAAATTCATAAAAATAATTTATCTAGTTCCATGTAAAAGCATAAAATTATTGAAATGCAAAACTGTTCGTGTAACTAAGAAAATATGAAATATTGTTTCAAAATTTTCCATAGCGTGAAGGAGTTCTGTGGTGATCTCAATTTTCAAAATATAAGTAGACCCGACAGGGATTGTGACAGATGTCCGATTATTGATGTAGTAACAATCTGAACTGTTAAAAAAACAAGTTTAAAATTTTTAACAAATTAAAATTTCCAAAGTCATAAGATTATTAAGAAAACTAATCAAATAATTCTTATTCAAAAACATAAATTCTTATTTTTATATCCAATTAAAGCATGGTAATCAGTCATGTTAACTATGTCAATATTTTTTTTTTCTAAAGTTAATTAACTCTTTTTAGAAATAATTGTGGTTAAAGCTGTACTATTTACATTTTTATCTACCATTTTCTTCATCATTTCCAGATTCGTTGTATTTTCTTCTATTTATACTGTTTCTTCCCTTGAACAACATCAAATTGAAAGTAAATAATAATTTGCAATCTTTTATTATTCTTATTGTTAAGTTTTAAATGACAAGCGTAAGCAAATAACCTATGAATATCCAAGAAAAATTTCCAATATTATTTCGAAAGCAACGAAATTTTTTTTTACGTAATGAATAATACGTGGCAGCCTAAACTGGGGACACACAGGCCTCACTAAAAGGCCGGGCACGGCGCGGATACAAGCCTCCTTTTGATAAATGTCGAAAGGGGAGAAATGAAATCTTAAGGAGGGTGGAATTTGTTCCTGTGTGTCTTCAGCTTAACTTTCCTAAATCTCAGCCCAGTTAGTAGATAGAAATGGAAAGGAAAAAAACCAAACCAGAATCGGTTTCGGCTCAAGATTGGAACAAGGGAAAGGAAATGACACTGCACTTTTCATCCCCCCCCCCCCACGCCGACAGTGCGACTAGTATTTTAACAAACACAACAGGGTAAACCTTGGTCCTTTGTTCTGTTCGCCGCGATTTGGTTCTGCATGCGAGACAAAAAAAAAAAAAAAAAAAAAAGGAAAGAAGAAGGCTGGAGGCTAGAAGCTAAACTGCCCTAAAACGAGATTCTCCACAACCATTTGGTTACGTTAAGTTTGCCCGCCAAGTCGATCTAATTATTTGTCAAGTAGGCGCCGAGGTTTCTTTGTAAGAGAACTCCTGGGGGGCAATAGGGAGGGATAGGAAACCCTAAAAACGGCTGCAAACTAATTGAAATTTGAAACGAACACCACAGTGACGAACACTTACTGTTGAATAAATCCCTTCAGCTGTAAACCGGGTAGGGGATAAAATAAATTGATCTCGTGTTTTGTCGCCTACTCGTATAGTAATGACCCTTGTTTATTTAATCCATGCCTTGAACTTATCAGATTACTCGAAAAAATGACCTCTCCGTAGTAAAAAAAATACATTCCTTTTAGGGGGAAAAAAAAACCCGCAGATATCCTCATTTTCAAATTACCCTCCAACGTTGAAAAAACCAGGTATTTATCCGCCAATTGGCTTGGCTGGAAAGGCAATACTATTGATAAACACATTTTTTTTCTAAGATAATTAGTTTTTTTTGGCGAATTATTTTCTCATTTGGCGATTTTTGGCTATATTTTGGCGATTTTCTTGATTTTGAGATCTGGCGATTTTTGGCGATTTTTTAATAGGCTGTTGGCGATTCAGGCTATCTGAGAGTTGGCAGCCCTGCACTTGTAAACAAAAACATAATACGAAGAACTCTATAATTTATCCAAAATATGTTCACAAATTTTTTATTTCGCAATATAGCTAGAAGGTCTAGCTATTTTATACCAGCTGGTTCCAGAAATTTGACTAGTAAAAGAAATTACTTAAGAGTACATGGTTGTAAAATCCTTAAGGATAATGCGAAGGTCAGTTCAACATTTCACAAATATTTTGCTCATAATTTATTTTAAGGATTAAGAAAATATGGTATTAATGTATAAAAGATATTCGGTGGTTTTTGGTATCTGTTAAGAGAGCTAAACTAAAACTGTCGATCAAATTATGGCTTCAATCAATTTATAAGATTAAGGGTCTAAATATAATCACAAAAAAATATCTTTGGATTCTTATTTCAAATTATATTAATAGAAAATTGGAGGTTTTGTTGAAAATGAAGAAACTTTTCTAACTTGGTTGAATTTTTGTTGAATCCTTCAAACACTAGGAACTGTCCAATGTCGGTACTTTTTCAAATTTTCCTTAACTCAGGAGCTCTTGTGTCTGATGGATTTGAGTATTTTCGACTAAAACTTTTAAGTTTGAGACACAAGTTTTTTCCATCCTTTGATTGCCATTATTATGTACAAACCAGTTAATCGTAAACTCAAGCTTGGGTGTTTGAATTCTGTCAACCTTGTATGTTTCAACTCTGTGTGTAATATTTTGATTGGCTTGTATGTTAAAAAAATATCTGGGGTACTAACAAGATATATGTAGTCTCCTAAGATTTATGCCGACCAAACGGTATAGTGGTTAGCGTGCTGGCTTCTAGACCGCGAGGTTGCGGATTCAAGTCCCGTGTTAGGCATGGGTGTTTGTAAATGTATGTTGGTTTGTCAAATGACGAAATGTTTCGGCTCATTATAGCCCTCGTATTGCTGACGGCGCCAGATAATCTGAATACAACCAACCTAAGATTTATTTTGTTGACAATTAAAATGCTAAGAAAGTGTTTTTTTAAATTATGTAGTATTATGCACAAAATCCTATTTGCCCCCTATATTGATGACATCAATTTTACTTTAGGGATCAATATTCAAAATATATATTTGCTAAAAGGAACCCTGGATTTTTCAGCTTACAATGGCCGACCAAACGGTATAGTGGCTAGAGTGCTAGCTTCTAGACCTCGAGGTTGCGGGTTCGAGTCCCGTGTTAGGCATGGGAGTTTGTAAATCTATGTTGGCTTGTCTAATGACGAATGTTTCGGCGCATTATAGCCCTCGTGTTGCTGACAGTGCCAGATAATCTGAAAACAACCAAATCAGCTTACAATGCTTAATCTTGTGAATCCTTGTTGATGAATTTCCAAATTTTCCTCAATTTTTAAACACTGAGACAAAAAAATTATTTGTAGTTGTATTTTACGAACAATATTTCTTAAAATCCTTCTATTTCAACTTCTGCATTACAATATTCGGTTAGAATGATTAACTCAGGGCCTGGATCGCAGAGATATACAAAATCACAAGAATATATATATATACAAAGAACGAAATGAAAGTAGAAGTGGTTAAGTTAAGAGGTTCGATCAAAGTCGTGGTTAACTCACATTGCGTGATTGCTTCCAACACCCGCCCTTAATCGCACCTCACATTACATCTGGTTCTAATATCAATCAATCTTTGATTAAGTAAAATTTTCGTTAACATATCTGTAAGCTGATCATTTGAACATACATATACAAGTTTCATACAATACATATCAATAGCATTATGAATAAATTTCAATTTGATATCTATATGTTTAAGTGTAGCACAATTATTTTGATTCAAAATAGATTTAATAGCAGATTGATTATCTTCAAATATAAAAATATTCGGAATGTACAAAAGCTCTTTGCACAAATGATTAAACCAAATAATATCCTGAACGGCTTTACCTAAAGCAAGGATTTCAGCCTCAGTTGAAGACAATTCGATTGAATTTGTTTCTTCACACACCAAGTTACTGGGCAATCATATATCTTAATAAGGTAACCTGAAATAGATTTCCTCTCTAGAGGGTTTTGAACCCCAATCAGAATCAACAAACAATTCAATAATAGGCAAATGATAGTTCTTAAGGTAAACAAGTTTATGTTTTAAAGTTTCCTTTAAGTACCTTAGGATTCTTTTTAACCCCTTCCATGCTGCATCTGTAGGATGTGACTGCAGTTGGCTTAAGCAATTAACTGCATACAGAATATCGAGTCTTGTCAAATGTGCCAAATAAAGCAAGGAACCAATAAGTTCACGATATGGTCCGTTGAAATAACTTCCCTCCTAGAAATCAGCTGGTGTAGACTTGAGTTCAAGAGGGGTAGATGATGGTTTGCAATCCGACATGTTATACTTTTGTAAAAGCTTCTCAATATACTCTTCTTGGTCTAGAGCCAGTTTATCTTGAGTATACTCTAAACAAAGACCCAAGAACTCTGTTGCAACTTCAGACTTTGACTTTTCAAATTCTCTTTTTAGTAATTCTTTGATGAGGTTTATTTCATTTGAATTGGATGCGGCAATAAGAAGATCGTCAACATACACAGCACCATGATGACTTCTTTATTTCCAGTTTCCCTGACAAAAATACATTGTTCACTTTCAAGCTGTTTAAACTTGTATTTGCGTATGGATTCTAGAAACTTCTCAAACCATCGTCGCGGAGCTTGCTTAAGTCCGTAAAGACTTTTCCATAAAAGACAAACACGCCCACTATTATCATCATATCCTTGGGGTTGATTCATGTATATAATTTCACTTTACTCGCCATTAAGAATGGCTGTTTTAACGTCTAATACAAACATTTGATATTCTCTTTGGAGAATTGAAACGGATACAAGTCTCAGTGCTGTCATACCAATTACAGGTGAATAAGTTTCTTCGTAATCTAGTCCTTCTCTTTGCATAAACCCACGTGCGACAAGACGAGCTTTATGTTGTCCACTATGTTTTATTCGAAGAACCCACTTGCATGAAATTGGACGCTGTCCTTCAGGAAGTTCCACTATATCCCATACTTCATTTTTCTCGATTGCACGAATTTCCTCGGCCATTGCCTTTCTCCACAGCACCTTTTCTTCCGCTGGTAGGTCATCTATGTCTTCATAAGTCAAATCATTTTCTTCAACAGATATCATCGCTTGGTAAACTTCCCTTTCCGGAAATATTATTGGTGGCTTCTTGTTCCTTTGCGATCTTCTTACTTCGCAAGTTACATCTTGTACTTTCCCAGGAACTCTTGGTTCTTCACTAAGTTCTGTAGCAGGTTCTTCCTTTACTTCTTCGGTTTCCAACTGATCTGATAGGTTACGAAGGCAGCCTTTGTTGGTTTCAGTCAAATCCAAGATCGATATTTTCATTTCATTGAATTTAGCGTTTCTCGAGACAACAATTCTTTTAGTCACAGGGTCTAATAAACGATAACCCATGCTGGAATAACCCACAAAGATAATCTTTTTCGACTTGGGATCAAGCTTCTTCCGTTGAACCTCTGGAACTTTCATATATGCATCACAACCAAACACTCTAATCTTGTTCAAATCAGGTTCTTCATTATATTTCAGTAAATAAGAAGTATCACCATTTATGCTGTTACTTGGAATTCGATTTCTAAGGTAAGCTGCAGTTTGTACAGTAAATCCCCAGAAAACCTTAGGAAGTTTAGACTCGTAAATCAAAGCCCTCCCTTTATCGAGCAGGGAACGGTTCGTCCGCTCAGAGCAACCATTTAAATGTGGTGTATATGGTGGTACAGGATCAATGATAACTCCTGCTTTTCAAGCAACTTTCATAAGGTTACCTGTCGCATATTCTTTGGCATTGTCGCATCTCATTTTTTGAACACTAGGGTTAGATTTAAAGAATAACTCCAGTACTTCCACAACGTCATTTTTGTGCTTGAGAAGATGCACTTTACAGAACCTAGAATGTTCATCGATAATACTCATAAGGTATCTTTCACCATTAGTTGTAGAAGGAGGGATTGGACCACAAACATCCGTATGTATAATTTTCATTGGTTCTTTCTCCCGACGCCTTGACCCTTTTCCAACTGGTTCAGCTGTTTGTTTGGCCAGAACACATTCTTCACAAAAATTCTTCAAGGTAGGCAATCCCAACTTTTTCAACACTTGATTTGAAGAATGTCCTAAACGTCTATGCCATAGAGTTGCATCTTCTTGAGTCAACATGAAACTATCAATAATTGGCGAAAAGTCACTAACATTTTGTCCTCGTGAGTTACATCTAGCCAAAAATATACTTTTGCCATCTTTACGTATGGTGACCAACTGATTCTTAAAAATCACTCGAAAACCAGCATTTTCAATATTTTTCACAGATATTAATTCACTATTTATTCCTAGGACATACAGCACGTCTTTCAATGTTATTTTTGTTCCTTTTCTTAATATACCAGTAATAGTACCAATACCTTTAACTGCAAGTCGACTAGAACTAGAAGCACTCTGAACTGTACCAGATGATGGATTCAACTCAGAAAACCACTCAATATGAGAGCTCATGTGTGAAGTAGCACCTGAATCAACAATAAAACAGTCAGTTTCTAAGTCCCCAGCAGCAAACGTTACTGCCGCCCTCTCGCTTTGTCTGGTTTCCCTTGGTTTTTGTATGACCGAACTGTCCACAAGAATAACAGACGATTTTCTTGCGACACTGCTTCACCACGTGACCTTTCTTCTTGCAATAGAAACAGACAATGTCCTTTTCAAATGAAGGAAATGCCACCTGGTCACTCGAAGATGTCCTGGAATTTCTTGTAGAACTACCACCTACACTTTTATTCTTGTCCTCGGATATCAACTCTTCTGCATCTACGCGACGTTTTGTCACAAAATCAACCTTTTAATTCTCTGTAGGTTGACTTTCTATTGCAGCTCGAACAGTATCATATTCACCAGGCAACAACATTAGAAGATACACAACAACATCCACATCATTAACCGCTGTACCCGACGTACGCAAATCCCAGGGCTGTCACAGGCGACTAAAAAGGCTACTAAAGCGACTATTTTAATGGCCAGGCGACTATGGCTACTATTTCAATGAAAAAAGGTCCCAAAATGACTATTTTAAGCAAAATCTTCAACTATTTTTGGGCTAAGGTGACTATTTTTTAATAAATTACAATCCGATAAGAGGATGAACAAAAAAATCACCTATTGAGTACTAATACAGTTTTGTCAAAACGGGGATATTTATAATTAGGTGCGAAGAGCAAACGTTGTCAAAATAGGGGTTGATTTTAGTTTATATTCAGTGGTCGTTTTATAGTCCAATGATATTATCTCCCTTGTAACAGCACACGGGCGATTGTTATTTTCGACTTCAAACATGGTTGTTTTCGCCTGTCCTTTTGGTTCCTACGTATTATCTTTCGTAGTCCAAGTCTCAACAACGTACACTATATATTCTCAAATATCAAATTTGTTTTGCCTTTATTTACTTTTGCTGACAAAAATGAATTTGTCGTGAACGCCGGAAGAAAATGCCATCCATATAGGCAGTTTTCTTTTTCAATTGAAAATTTATATTTGCGTAAAAATAATTAAATTATACATTTAGCGATTGAGAATTGCCACTTAGCTAATAGGGCATCTACTTTTGCACAGTTTAAATGGCCTGATAACGTCATTATAAATAGTTTTCTTCTCTTGTTAAAAAAGTCGCCTAACTTTGCCAAGGTAGTTGTAGTATTTAAGTATAAGAAATCCTTGTTATTTTCCCAAGTCAATCTCCAGGTACTGAAAATCACGAAATAGGAGAAGCGTCTTGTATGACATTTTGCATCCACACGTCACCTACCACTATAATATAAGTAAAACTCCGAAGTGGAAGTTACTTGTGTGTGAAACAAGACGGTTGTGAAAAGCAAGCTTTTGTTTCTTTGACTTAACATATAGGAAATGAAATCCACACTAAAAATCACACATGATATAGTTCTGCGGATATGCCGATTTCAGCGTTTTTGATCAAAATTTCCCGAAATCGATGCAAATCCACATTAACATTTCTAGGGCATGCATGTGTGTCGTGTTTGCTTAAAAGTCTGATCGCCATGGATCCTTGCGTGCGTTCAGAATTCCCAAAACCTCCGGTAAAATGACCACTTTTCTCACTGCTTCCTTTAATGTTTGTCTCTATTATAAATATTTATGTAAGTGTGTGATTGTTAATTTCATTGATTGTTACGCCGATACAATGGGCGCTATTGCCGAGATTAATGTTGTTGCGACTGCTATTTTTGCTGCGTATTACGCTGATGTTATGACCCACTGTGAGATTTGTATCGGTATGGAACGCACTATCATTTATATTTACATTGAATTGATAGTTATTTTCGCCAAAGGTTGCGCTAATTTAAGGATTTAACAGCTGCTTTTCTCGACATTGTGGCGCAGCCATTTTGGTGCTGATGCTATAACGGCCGAAATTTGCGTTGTTGTAATGTGTGTTGGTGTGAGGATCCATTTCGCCGTGTAGGTCAGTTGTAGAACGACAAAAAATTTAATATTGTAGCTAAATATATAAAAAATAATTTAAGTTTCGAAGCAATTTATGTAATTACTTTGAATGCCGCTTACAAAAAATTGAAAATCCGCCTGTTATTGTCAATACAGTATAGTTGTTTAAACTTGAAACTTTTTTTGCCAAAAAGTTGTTAGACTTTGGGAAATTTAAAAAAAGTTATATATGTTTTTTTTGCCAATCGATTTTTACCCTCGCTTTTGGATGAACCTTAACTTTTTTTGCTTTGAAGGTTTAAAGAAAATTATTTTTGTTGTTGTTGCTTTTAATGAAAAAAAGGCTTTAAAAAGAGTCTGGATATTAGATTCTTTTGAACGTTTTGTCGTATGGGTTGTCGTGTTCATTTAATATTAAGACCCTATTTTGAATCGAAAGACCATATATGTAACAGGGAGTGTTTGGGTTTTCGTGTTTTATGTTAATCAACAGTTTTATTTCGATCTTGTCTTCTTGACTTAAACCTTCAAAGCAAGACGATTGTCGACTTGAAAAAAGTTACTACTATTTTCAACTTCTGAGACTACTATTTTTAACGTCTGAGACTACTATTTTGGCTACTATTTTTTACATCTGGGGCTACTAAAGCAACTATTTTCAAAGCTTATAGTCAGTGGCAGCCCTGAAATCCGATACAAGTCCTTGAATTTCATCAATATGACTCTGCATATCAGTCTCTTTCCTTTTCTTAATAGTAGCTAAACGCTTCCCAGCCAAAACTTGGCTCACCGCACTTTCCTTGGAGTACATTGCAATTAATCTTGTCCATATTTTCAGAGCTGTATCCTCTTCGTGTAATGAAGCAAGAATATTATCACCCAGCAAAGCCGTCAACAAAGCATACGCTTTCTTAGCTTGAAGGACGAGCTCTGGTTTTGTAGAATCAAAATCGTTAGTAGATAACAATCCTACTCTTTTGCTGCAAACACCGCTTTCAATCCTCTACTCCACAATGAAAAGTTCGTTCCATCAAAAGGTTTCATTTCAATTTTAATTTCAGACATGTTAATATCAAAAACGTTCCTTCTAGAACTCTTGCAAAAGAAAAGCATATCAGCAAAGCGTTTAACCATGCTCTGCTACCATGTTAGAATGATTAATTCGGGGCCTGAATCTCGGAGATATACAAAATTTATTAACACAGGAATATATATTTACAAAGAACGAAATGAAAGTAGAAGTGGTTAAGTTAAGAGGTTCGATCAAAGTCGTGGTTAACTCGCATTGTGTGATTACTTCCAACATATTCAAAATAGAATACTAATGCTAATAATAGTATTTATATCAGAGTTTCACAAATTTTGTCATAACCCATCACTGGAAAAATTTGGGTGGGTCGTGTAAAGGGTGTTCTTCCTTTAGATGGTACCAGATAAAATCTGCCAAATTGCAGCGATAATTCATCCAAACTAACAATCTTAAAATCATTCAAAATTCCTATAATAAATTGTGTTGCTATAACAAACCGTAAACATTTAAGCTGGTCAATGCATTTATGCTAATTGAAATGTGTAAACATTTAGGCTTGGCGCTAACTGATACCCAACAAACGGATAAGTACAATGAAAAGTTATTTCTAGTTAAAAGCGAAATTACTGTCCTGAATAAAACAAAGAAGAAAACATATTTGAAATAGTACAAGACTGAGTTGTGGCAAACGAAAAAGCAGTTTCAGAGGGGTAAATTTAGAGTGCTGTAGCCCACCTCATGGCTGTGAAGTTAACGCTCCGATTTCGCATGCCAAAGGTGCAGGGTTCATTATCTTGGGCTAGGCATGGATGTTTGTTGCAGTTCGGAATCCATGTTAAGTCTGATTAGCCATTATTATACAATAAATTGGGTTATTGAGCGTACAAACCAACCATCATACTAGAGTGCCGTAAATCAATAGGAAACGATTGTCTCTCCTGTGTTTGTTTTAGAAATGATGCCGTATATATTTAAAAATTTATTTTCTGTTGTAATTGAAATGTAAAAAATTCAATACCTATTGCGAAAAGGATTCAACTCTGAAAGACAAGGGACATGACAAAAGTGTATATTTTGATAACCACTATCAAACAAAAGGTACTTTTCCGTTAGCTGGGTACCAGTTTTTGCCAAGCCTAAATGTTAGATTGTGTAGCAACCCTATAATGATTTATTACAGGAATTATAAATGTTTTGAAGTATTTTAGTCCACTGTAAAACAAAAGCATGATTTCTAAACAAAAGTACTTTGCTTTAGAAATATAACAATAGTGTTAGTGAAAATTACAAATGTTTTTGATGTATAAATTTTGCCTAGTAAAGTTCTGAGATGAGCCGTTTTTCACAATAGTCAATTTGATTGGTAATATATATAGTTATATTTTATACTCATTTTGTACATTTAAATTATCTTTTTAGTGTAAAATTTAAAGTTAATTTGGAGCTCTTTTTTTATGAAATAAAAATTCTAGCTAAACTTACTAATTGATAGTTGTATCACAATTATGTATTTTTTATTTTTTTATTTTTTTATTTTTGCAATGAAAGATGTATCAACAAAATGTAATGAGAAAACATACCACGGGTTATTACTTAGATAAGTATCTATTACTAGGGCCACAACTAGATTTTTTGGTGCCCGGGCTGGTTAAGATTTTGGCACCTCTCGTACGATATTGATCTACTCCAATGTCCTGTCTACTTTTTCTTATTTAAAAAGAGCTGTGTTGCTCCGCGTTGCGGAAACCATATTTTTTGCAGCAAAGATTTTGAGGAGATCGTCATAGAAATAGATGATCTCTTGTGCTCACTGAAAATAATGCTCAAATTTGTAAGTCTTATCTTGCTCCATGATGCTTCGTAAATGATTTTTAGCAATTTTCAATTTGCTAAAGCTTCTTTCACCTGAAATAACCGTTACAGGAAGAGTTAAAAATATTTTTAATGCTGCGGTCAGGTTTGGATATCCTTCTTCAAGTCTGTGTAAGTAAATGCGTCTCAAAAGGGTTGCTGTAGGCGCCAATTTCACAGTATTATCAACTGTCAAGGCATGGTACTTAAAACTTTCCACTTCTTGTAGTAATTCTTTTGTATTGATATTGTCTTGGAATATCAAATGCATTGTAGTAATTACCTTAGCATCAAGCAGCCATTTTTGTTTCATAATTTTGGCAACACATTTCAAATCTAAAGACCTAAATAAAAAATAATAAATTTGATTTAAATCTGTAACTAGTATTAAATGGTAGAATATTTTATTAAGTAAAATCTCAGTATGAAAATTAATGCCTTTTATAAATTCAACCATCATTGCTGTAAATTCATTAATCTCTTTTATGTACGCATTTTTACTTTTTACTAAATTTGGTTGCAGTATGGAAATAAAATATATCCTGATAACACTTCTAGTTTAGCTACTTAATGATAGTCCAAAAACACTAGAAAATAAAGTAAGAACAGTGGGAAGGGGCATTCTAAAAAAATCTCTTAAAAATGGGAATGAAAATTACCAATAAAAAACAATTTTCCTGTAGAATACTGAAAGTTTGTTTCGAATAAAAATAATTAATCAGCACCCAAAACACTTAACTTTTGTATAAAGTAATATTTAAAAAAGACGAATTATGCGTTATTGTACGATATTTAACATTTTCTCGGGGAGATTATTCTCAACAACACATAAATTGAAATATATAGTTTATTCATGCATGGATCAAACAGATTAATGGCTTTCTTGATAGTTTTTGCAATTCTATATGCCATTTGATTGCTTATAATTCTAATACTATATGTCTTGAAATTAATCCTTATTTACTGGTCAATTATAAATCGCAAATGTTTCCATTGTATGATTTATCGTCTACTTTGATTTGCCTATACTATTTGCCAAATATTTATCACTATCAAAATATTAAGTGCTCCATTTTCTGAAACAATAGCAAAACTTTTAATCAATCGCTCAGTCTAAAAACCAAAATGTCTTCTAGGAAAAATATGTTCATGATTAATATTTATTATATGATATAGTTTGTGAAGTGACCTAAGTTTTTCCTAAATAGTTCAAGAGCGATCCTAACTTGAACATTCCAAAATAAATTACAACTTTCAACAGCTTTCTAAAGTCATCTGCTAAATTTTGGTGTGAAATTGTCTCACTTTCAGTATAGGCCTTTTCTAGTATCCAAATAACGATAGACTCTTTTAGAATGTACATTAAAAATATAATCCGATAGGTTAAACAAAATAATACATTCAGTCACTTTGATAGCAATTATTAAGACATCTCTCAAAAGTAACTATTGAATTCATTTTACAGGCTTTGGCCCTTCCATCAGTTTCACCCATTAGAAAGGCTGGCTCATTTCACTTACCATATACTTTAAATCATATTGAGCAAAGAGTTTTACTTGTTTTGAAGCTATATGACAAGGTTAACCCTGACACTGTAAGTATTCAATGTTCTCTTTCTTACAAGCAAGCTTTTATTTATATATATTTTTTAAATGTATTTTTAATTTCAAAATTTATTTCTTACAGCTAACACTTGATTCACATTTTATGGAAGATTTAGGACTAGATAGCTTGGATCATGTTGAAGTCATTATTGCAATGGAAGATGAATTTGGTAAAAATATAGTCGATACATATATAAAATCTTTATTTTATAATGTCTATCAATTTAATATATAACTCAATTCTAAGTTTTATTCCCTTGTCTTCATATTTTACTGTTTAATAATATTCCTATTTTCTTTTTAATTGTACAAGATTTGAATTAAACTTTTTATTTGCAAAATTAATTAAATCTGTAAGTCACATGTTAGATTTATACTTTCTTAAGATCTGATTGTTTGTACATTTAGAAAGAAAAATATGATTTGTTGAGATTCTGAAACAAAAGTTTTAAAAAATCCATAAGGCTATTTTTTTTTTAAAAATAAAATTTAATTGTATACTTGGCAAAAAATCATAACAAATATATTTTCAAATTGATAATTTTTAAATGGATAAAAGATTTTCTAAAAAATAAATTTTTAACAGAGTAAAACATAATTTCAGGACAGGTGAAAATAAAAACTAAAGTTCATGAGGAAGTTATTCTCTCTGTGTGTATAAGCTTTTTGTACAAGTGCGTAAACACTGTACCTAGTTATTCATAATTAAAATCATGTTACTTTTAAATTTTTATTCAATCTGTATCTATCTTTTACTACTATAAAATTTTTCTGTTTTATGTACTAAATTTACGGGTTTTGTAACAATTTTCATTTCTGCTAATTGAAAACCTTCATGAATGAAGGGGTATGTGAAATTTAAAAAAAAATCTTAAATTGAATAGATGGAAGTGGGATGTGTTATTCTATTTTCTGACATTGATGAAAATTCTGAAAAGATAATTTGAATAATGATGGGAGTCATGTTGCATACCAAAGTTAAAACTTTTTCAAAAAGGCACTATGATATACCTCTTTCATCTACTTAGCCTTACAATTGTCTGCGCACTTAACTGATTTTTAGTTAACCTGAATCACTAAACTGAAGTGCATCTGATGATATTAAAATAAAATTATTTAACCACATGATTTATATTGATGAAACTAGGTCGTTATATTTTGATAACTTTCAATTCTAGTGGTTTTATTTTAAGAAAAAAACAACTTGTTTCTCGATCATATAAAAAATTTATTTAATTTTTCTTAAATACTTTATCTACTGAAAACTAATTATCATTTAAAATGCTGATTTGTTAAAAGTTTACTGCATTAAAATGGGCAGAATTATTTGGGTAAACAAGAAACAGTGTATTGTCATTTAGTGAAGTGGTGGTTGTAAAGAAAATCATTCCTATACCTCGGGACAGCATTACTTGAGCCTTGAGTATACACTGTAAGATGGATCCTTACATGTAAAAATATAGTTCTGAATAAATCAAAACTTTTATAGTAATATTGATAACCTGCCCACATAGTTTTGTGTTAAACTTAAATATATGCTGACAACTAAAAGAAAATTAGTGCTTTTAAGTTTAAATATTAATTAATATTTTACTTTTCTAACCACTGATAATATAAGAGTTTTGATGAATTGGCTACACATAGTTCAAATCAGCCTATCAGGGCGTAGTAAAACCGGTACACACCTCGTTGTAGCATATTCAATGAGCTCAAGAGAAAGCTTGTCCTGATGTATAGTGTTGGATTGCATAAAATGAAGTATAATCGATGCATTTTTCTAAAAATATTAGAAATGTAAATGTGGGATTTTCCTGATTCAGAGTACTTTAAATCGTATTTTTTGGGAGCAGCTTGATATTACTGCTCCCTGTAAGCCATTTTATTTTGTAATCATTTCACAAAACGCAACTGAAGTGCTCAGACGTGTAATGTAGATGTAAATAACAATGTTATTAATGTCCAATAACGTCAAAATTTAAATACCCTAGATCAGCATTTGCCACTAACTTTTAGAGACGGGCTGTGTGACTTAAGTTGGAGTTTCTTGCAAATGAAACTTATCTGTACATCAAAATAAACATTTCCAAAAACTGGAAAAAAATAAGAAAAAAAAAAATTGAACAGTTTTTTAACCTTATAAAATAAAAAATTGATATTTAATCCTCTTTTTTTTCTAAATAATTTTTTAAAAATTTCCTTATATTGGACTAATTTAAATTATGTATAAAAAAGAAATTAGAATGTTGTTATATGCTGTTGGCGGACAGCAGAAAAAGCTGACATGGGCTGCATTGTGGCGAATGCTGACCTAGATGCACATCACATCATCTTAATAAAAATACTATTCAGAAAACCTATTCTTTAAACCCTACATCAGCAACAGAACAAAATGGGGGAACAATCGAGATTGATTTTCTCTATGGAATTTCTGTTTAGACTCTAGAATCAGCTGTGACCTCTAACTCCTGTTCGAAGTTTCTATACATAAATTATCAATCCTGTTTGTTTAATTTTGTAAGTAATTAAAAAAAAAAAAAAAAAAAAAAAAAACGTATTGTACATAAAATTTTCCTATGTTAATTATTGTTTTTATATTGTAGGTTTAGACCTTATGATTATATGATTCTTTACAGATTTTGAAATACCTGAAGAACATTCTTATCGCCTTATGAGGCCAAAGGATGTAGTTCGATATGTAGCTGACAGATTTGATATATATGAATAGGTAAGTGAATAATTATTGATTAATATTATTTTAAACAATTTAAAAAAAGTTAAACAGTAAAATAGAGTTTTAATTAATTTTAAAGACAAGGCATTGTTTAACTTAAACTAGCTGAATAATGAAGTGTTGAAAATTATTTTAAAATCATTTTTATTTAAACACCAATAATAAAACTATGACAGCACAGAACTGCTTGGTATTATACAAGAAAAAGTGGTAATTCAGGCAAGTTGAAACAAAACAATAAGTAATGTTCAGAACCTATAACATTAAGTTTGTATCAATGAAATTTAAAGTAAAAATCAAGTATAATTTTTGAAGAAATATCATTGGTGATTATCCAATGATTTAGCACTTGGTGATAATTGTTCTTTTCAAAAATACAAACGATTGTAAGCATTATCAAGTATGAAAACCGGTGTCAGTGAGAATTAATTGACTGCTGTTTTGGCAATGCTATCATGTGCTTTATTTTTATATAAAAAGACTATGCCTTGGCTATAGGTAAATTCTTATCTGCATATCATTTTCAATTATTGAATTTTATTTTGTCATGACAATCGCAGGATTTGATGTAGATTACTATACTCTATTAGCCTACAGCAAATGATGCACAATCTATTGATCAAATGATATTGTATGAGCAATAGCTAATTTTGGATTATCATGGAATGTTACAAAATACCAGTAGTTTAGGAATACTCTGGAGAACCAGACTTCAAAGGGGTCAAGCAGACCAATTCGAAAATGTTGAAACCCAAACTTCAAGTGAAATCTTTCATAAATTGCCAAAATAGTGAACAAGCAAAACTGTACAGTACTTGGTAATTGCAAAATTTTTGTTTTTTTGCTGTCTGGATTAAAATAAACAAGAAAAGTTAAATTGACATCCTATACACATTCATATTCTACATTACAAATGAATAGGATTTGGATGGGAAAATATTAATATATATGTGGTAATATTTAATAGTATATCCAATTTAGCCATTAAAATTACAAGTCAACATTCTTTGATTTTTAAAAAAAGAATACACATGTTACATCTTTTCTAACTATTGCTTTTCTCTATTTAGGTAAAAAAATATTTCTCCAGTCACTTGTTTGTGAATAGAAGAAATAAATTTTAGTTGTAATATCCTTAGTTTCAATTAAAAAATAAAAAATGTTTGTTTTGATTTATAGATGTAATTTCTTAAAAGATTTCGTTTAACTGTCTGTAGTTATTATTTAAAGTTTCATATTAGATTTCAATATGTTAGTTCCATAAACACACATAACTATTGGCAATATTTCTTTGAGTAATTTGCATATATTTAAGAGGAATATAAAATATATACACTTTAGTATATATATTAGAGTATCTAAATAATATGCCAAATTATAAATATACAAACATGATTTTGATAGTCTCAATAGTCCTTTTTACATACTTTTAATACATAACTACTTTACATGGCAATAAATAAAATAAATTACAATGTAATCACCTTTCATAATGACAATATAATAATGAAAAATATTTTTCAAAGTAGAGCTTTTTGATAAATTGAATTTAGAAGAAATATCTGAAGAAAAATGTCACTAGCTTGACCCATTGTGGTACTTTACGGTCAGACCTTTCAAATAATTCTTTTTCAATTACAACAGTTCTATCATAAAATCTTTGC
This sequence comes from Linyphia triangularis, assembly GCA_963978545.1. Taxonomy (NCBI): domain Eukaryota; kingdom Metazoa; phylum Arthropoda; class Arachnida; order Araneae; family Linyphiidae; genus Linyphia; species Linyphia triangularis. The sequence goes on along the minus strand of OZ021729.1, from coordinate 49,562,127 downwards.
TGTTCCTAAAACAAAACAAAAAATATCAACAATTATAATTGTTTTAGTTGTAATATTACTATACTTTATCTGTAAAGATAAAAAAAAAAAAAATACAGTTTTATTCAATTCAAAATAAGAGTTTATACTGAATTGTGTATTCAAATCCTCAAAAATAAAATACTTCTTTACAATATGTCCTATTTTTTACTAGTTGTGCAAAAAAATTCACTAAAAAACTGACATACAATTTATAGCCTTTGACTTAGTATTGCAAGATAATAAAACAGTTGAATTACTTTAATCAATAAATAAAAAATATAAATCTATAATCTAGGAATGAAGTTTCAAAGAAATTATGTCTCTTTTTGGCGTAACAGTTTACCATCTTTCAATAAACTAATTTGTCATTAATAATACTGAATTAGTTATGAATTTTTTTTTAATTAAATGTCTTTAAATTTGTCTTCATGAAATATACTTCATCTTACATTATGTAACTGCCTTTGTAGATCTTTATTTGTTGTCACTATTGCAACTTGAGCTTCGAGATCTTTGTAAACTGATCGATAACCTGGAAGATAAATGATAAACTTTAATATTCAGCAATATCTTTATTATAAACATCAGAAATTAAAAATAGTTTGAAATTTATTTTCTCACAAGGAATTTTGTTCTTTATAAAGTTTTGATATGCATTAAGTGGATCCTTTTTGTTAATTGAATAATCAGTTTTTACATGGTTGACGAACATACTGAAAATTTGTTTTTTCTTGATATAGTGTTTTCCTTATAAAAAATGATCAAAATCTTACTTCAATGTATAAAATATTCTTTATTTGTTACACATTTTCCCAAGCTATTTGCATTTATCTTGAACCAATTTATGATGGAAATTTGTGACGAAAATACCATTGTAATATTAAGTGACTTAAAAAATAACCCTCAATCAATCAATGTTTAATTTGTATGTTAATAATTGAGCAGGAATTTTGGTATAGATGTATAAGTATTAGTGGCAGCTTGTGTACTATAGCCAGGCTGCAGCTAAATTTAATGGTTCAAAACTAAAATTATATATTTTACAATTTTCTAAAATGAAGATCCAATTTCTACGGTAAGTGCAAAAAAATCCGATAAACAGCAAACTTCTTGCCTCAATTCATGAGAAAAAACCCGCTTCCAGTCAAGGTGATCTTCCTCCGAACAGCAGCCGTGTGTTCCTGAAACACGTTTCAGCTGCAACGTTGCCATGGTAACCAATGGAACCTAATAGAGCCTTCCCTAAATGTAATGTGTAGCGAGGCCGCCAAATCATGAATTTTCCAACTTCGGCTCTCTTTGAGAATTCGATGAGTAGATTGGCTCGGCTTGAAAATCAGTGGGTGAAAGTAAAAGAGGTAAGGTAGGAAAGCGAACGGTTTCTAAGTATCCCTCCAAATTGAATATTGTTTGTACATCGAGTTGTTGGGGAGTTGTACGTTTCCGGCTGCACTAAAATTTTTGACCACGGACCGCCACTGATAGGTATAGATGTATTTGGTATAGATTTTGAAAATTTTTCTTCAGCTAAAAAAATAACAGCAAGTAGTAAAAGTCTTTGGAGTGATTTTTTGCAATACGAAAAAGGAAGTAGTTTACAATGTAAAGATTTATCTAAACGGGTGGCAACAGCCGGAGTGACGCTGAGAACGGAACCAGAGAAGAACAAGATTGTAGTTGGCATGAAAAATATATGATAGTTTCAATAATATTCAATTTAAACAACTTCTTTTAAAAAATTAATAAAAGCGCTACCTTTGTAATTCGTCGTCGTTATTTCGAGAAATCATCACAGTCTAATTTGGTGGCAGCGGTGGATCCGAACTGGTGAAGAAATTCAGTGCCAAAGAATATTCAAATTTAACAAGACTGACAGCCATTTTGACGAAACGGAAGAAAAGTGATCTTGGGTTATGTATCCTTTCCTTGACGTTGGTTCAGTGCATAATTATTTTAGGTTATAAGGAATTATTAAAAAAAAAATAATCTTTTTTGCAAATACATATTTTGTTCAAAGTTTAAGTTTTACTGTGACTTACTTATCAATATATAGAATTCTTTTTATCTGTACTGGAAATCACTATAATGTTATTGAAGGCTATGCTGGTTGTTTAAATTTGTTGTGGAATTAATTTAGGAATATTATTTGAGAAGTTGTATAAATGAAACTTTAGCTTGGCGATATTTTGATTTTGCTGGTATTTTCTTTTTGTGCATTGATAAAACTTTTGTTGGCGATAAATTGGGCTTATTAGTCGTTGATTTGTTTCATTTTATAGAATACGAGTGAAATTTTTTTTTTTTAATTTTGTCGAACACGAAGTAAAATTTGAAATGTTAGTTCGAAAAGTTAAGGTTTCTGTGGTTTTATCTTGAGAAGTTATACTTAAGAAGTATACTTCTGTAGTCGCCTGAACAAAAGTTTTCATCATATTATTGGAATATTGTATTTGAGTGAATTCAAGAATATCGATTGAAATTTAACGTTCATATTATTGAAATATAAAGTTTGTAGTTTTGAATTAAATTTGAAGTTTAGAATTTTAATTTTGGGTGGCGTTGGTTTTCTTAAAAAAAAAAAAAAAAAGAGAATTAATGATTGGCATTTTGATTGATTTCCCTTGTGAAAGAAAATGAGTTATTTAGGGAAAGGTAAGAAGCAAGATTTGCTTCAAATATGTGAGGAATTGGGCAAAGATGTGGATGCTAAAACTAAAATACCTGAGATTAAGCGAATAATTTTAGGAAGTGAATATTATGAGGAGGAGGTTAGGTTGATATTTGATCGTGTGATTGAAGAAAGACTCAGAAAAGAAGAAAGAGAAAGGGGAGAAATGGAAAGGGAAGATAATTTTGCGCGGGAAATGAGACAGCAAGAGTTAGAATTAAAAAAGCCAGAAATTTCCCAAACTGAATCCCTACCTCGAACAAACCATGTATCTGAAAACGGAGTTCCCAGGATTCAATTGACGCATATAATGCCTAAATTTGAAGAAAAGAGGGATGAAATGGGGTTATATTTAATTAATTTCGAAAGAAAGGCAGAAATGGACAAAGTTCCAAAAAGAGATTGGACTGCTTATCTGTTGGGTGTACTTCCTGCAGAAGTTTCAAACATGTTGGCTAGAGAATCGCCTGAAAACGCAAATGACTATGAACATGTGAAAATTCTTCTTCTGAAAAGGTATAAAATGAACAGCGAAAAATTGAAGCAGTGTTTCTACAGACACAGACACCAGAAAATGCCAGATAAAAATTGGAGAAACTATTACCACGAGCTGCGGAGTTATTTTACCGAATGGATTGAAGATATGAAAGTTGAAACTTTTGAGCAACTGAAAGATCTGATTATTGCTGAACAAGTAAAATTTCGTGTGCCTCCAGAAATCAGAGAACACTTTTTAGACAATTGGATTAATATTAAAGATCCAGAGTATTTAGCAGAGAAATTGGATGACTATGAAAGCGTCAGAGACAGTTTCAAAAGAAAAGAAAAGCTACCTAGAAATAATTCCAAACCTCAGAAAGGACAATACCCTAAGGAAAAATTTAATTTCAAGAGAAATGCTCCATGGAAGGAAGATAAATGCGATGAAGGTGAAAGAGAGAAAAGATTTGAGAGGAGGAAGCAGCCTAGTTGTTGCGAGTGTGGGTCATTTTCTCATTTGAAGGCTCAATGCGATAAACTACGAAGATGTTACGAGTGCGGATCTACATCGCATTTAAGACCTAACTATGATAAACTCAAGAAAAGCGTTGGAAACAAGTAGCTGCTAACTTGGTTCCGAAAGAAAATTTTAAAGATGTTCTTGAACCATATATCAGTCAAGGAAAAATAAATGGCATAGAAATGCCGATACTTCGTGATTCCGGAGCATCAATTGACCTGATCTGCAGAAAGTATGTAAAACCCTCAATGCTAACTACAGAAACGGTATGGATTAAAACCCCATTAGAAGAAAGCCCCATTTGTCTGCCTTTAGCTGAGGTTGAGATAGACTGTGCTTATGGGCACATTGTGACAATAGCAGCTGTCATCAGAGATTCTTTAGATCAAGGAAGGTACCTATTAGGAAACCGAACAATGGAACTATTTACTGAAGTTAACCAGAATAAAAATTTCGGAATGGATACAATTAATGTCATACAAACTCGATCTTCAAGTAAGAAGATGGTAGAATTAGAGATGCCAAATTCGGAACCAGAAACAAGCGATTCAAGGGAAAATGAACAATTTGGAAAAAAAATTGGTAAGGATAATATTTTACCGGTGGCAGATCTTTCAAGTGCAGAATTGGAACTTATGAAATTAACCCCAGAAGAATTTTAGACGCTCAATTGCAAAGTGAGGATCTGAAGCCCCTATTCAAAGAAGCAAAACATGACACAGACCCTGAAAAGCATAGGTATCTGACAAAAAATCAAAAGCTGTTTTTCGTGAAGAAAGATAAAAAAGGAACAGAACGACTTTTGCCTGTGGTGTCGGAGAAGTACCGAAAACAGATTATGGAATATCTCATCTGGGAATAGCGAAGACTAAAGATGCTTTATTTAAAACGTTCTACTGGCCAAACTGCTATAAAGAGGTCGAAACTTTTGTGAAATCATGTGATCTATGTCAAAGGGTAGGAAACCCACAAGATAAAAAGAAGGCACCACTCAAGATAGTTCCAGTTATTACTGAAATCTTTTCAAAAATAAATGTTGATGCTGTGGGACCTTTACCTCAAACTCCATCAGGGAATCAATACCTCATTACTGCATTGTGCATGTCTTCAAAATATCCCGATGCAGTCCCTGTGGAAAATCTGAAATCGACCACAGTAATTGACGCCCTACTCCAGATTTTCAGCCGAATGGGCTTCCCAAAAGAACTACGGACTGATCAAGGAACGTCATTTATGAGTGCACTTACTTGCGAATTTTTAGACAGATTTGGAATTAAGGTTGTTAGAAGCTCTGTACACCATCCTCAAAGTAACCCAGTCGAAAGGATGCACAGAACTCTGAAAAGAATTCTTCGTGTCCTCTGTCTAGAATCTAGTTCCGAATGGGAAAAGATTTTGCCTCAAGCTCTGTTCACGTTAAGGACTGTGACTCGTGATAGTACAGGCTTTACACCAGCTGAGTTAGTTCACGGAAGAAATCTGAAGACTCCGCTTGTATTGCTCTACGACAAGTTAACAAAAGAACACCAAGAAGAGGATTGTGTTGTAAACTATGTGTTTAAATTAATAAATCGTATGGAAAATTGCCAAGAATTAGCAATACGAAATATGGTAAGCGCTAAGGAAAAACAAAAACTTTGGTACGATAAGAAAGCGGTCGATCTCGTATTAGTTGTAGCTTCTTCAAAACCCAACAAATTATCGGTGCAGTGGATTGGACCTGGGGAAGTAGTTCGACGGTTATCGGATACCAACTATGTGATATGGTTTCCCGATAAGAACAAAGATCACGTTTACCATATTAATATGCTAAAGCCCTATGTTAAAAGAGTAGAACACTTAAATCTTTTAGGCCTAGAAGAAATTAAAGGCAAAAGGGAAGTCTCCATCGAAATGCTGATACCCTGAGTAGAATTCCTTAAACATTTATGTAAGACATTGACTTTGTACATATTTTTATTTATTCTTCTTCTTAGAACCTTAGTATTATGGGGAGGCTTATTTATTTAAACTTGTAACACTCTACTTAAATATTATAATTTGGCAGTAAAATACTAATTAAAATTAGTGCACTGAATCCAACTGGCGGTATGAACTCTTAAAACTGAAAGACTTTAAATTCTAAGACTTTTTCTCTTCAATAAAAAGTCTTCTCTTGGAGGGGAGGAGTCTGTAAAGATTTATCTAAGCGAGTGGCAACAGCCGGATGATTAAGATTTATCTAAGTGGGTGGCAACAGCCGGAGTGACGCTGAGAAAGGAACCAGAGAAGAACAAGATTGTAGTTGGCATGAAAAATATATGATAGTCTCAATAATATTCAATTTAAACAACTTCTTTTAAAAAATTAATAAAAGCGCTACCTTTTTAATTCGTCGTCGTTATTTCGAGAAATTGTCACAACAATATGAAATTCTTCTAAATTAAACAAAGTAGAATCCCTCAAACAATTTCCTGTCATTATGTGTGGTTAAAACATGCAATAAATAGTGACAACCAGTTCAAATTTTGTTTTATAGTAGGACTTGATTTGAAGACCTTTTATAATTAAGCATGTTTGTAATCGTGCTTTTTTAAAGAATATTTAACAAGATAATGCTTCGGCTTGAGAATATGTACTATATAAATAAAATTAAGAATGCATTTTTTGGTTATATGTCACTGACATCCTTCTACGTAAATCCATGCCAAAAAGGTGGAAATTAGCGTTTCTACGGAAAGGTAAAAAGTCTAATGTCAATTTAGGAAGTTTTTGCCTTCATAAAAGGGAAAGCGGTCAGAGTCATTACGTTACCTCAATTTTTTTCATTTGCAATGAAAATATTATAAGTTGACAACAACTTTTAAAGTGATCTTTGATGCTGACAAATTTACTAATACCAGGAACAATGGACGATTCCTGCATTATTAAATTTTTTTTCATTCAATTCTGAATGTTCCGAAAAGGTCATAAACACAAAAATTTCTGCTTGCTGCGCTTTTTTTAAATTTGCAACTTAAGTTCGCTGCTTTATTTTACCGGGAAAAACGACTCATTCGGCTCGAAGCTAATGTGATGTCACTTGATCTGAACTTGGCTTGAAACGCACCAGTAGAAACCAGTTTTGCAAGTTTCTCGCAAATCGCGCCAAGAGGCATGGGATATGGCAATTACCTAAAAAACTCACACCAACTATTTGGCAGAAACATCAGGATAACCAAAGAAATGAAAGGAAGTTTTGAAGCCACAGCTAAAATGTAACGATTTGATCGGACTGCAATCGGGCGAGGTGTTTGGACATTTTCTTTTCTTAATATTTATATAACTAATTTTTGTTTAAAGAACTTTTGTTTAAATATTTGGAATAAGAAAGAAATTCTTCATAAACTAATTTGACTCGTTTTTAAAAAATGCGGGAATTGTCCATTGTAATACTTGTGTGGGCTGTACTTCTCACAGAAAATGAATGAATGCACTTCTATATTTTTCTGAGAACTAGACTCAGACTTAAATTAATAAAATATTGTCTGCAGGTTACTGTATTAAAGAAAATTTTACTTTAAATGCAGTAAATGATTTTGTGTTGTAAAGTTGTTCTTTGTTTGTTGGTTATATGGTGTGTGGATGAGTATGAAAAATTGTTGGTTGTTTTCTCTTGTGCGATGCTACCATAGCTAAGTAAAAATACAGAATAAAAATGATAAACAAATAAGAAAGACTGACTGTGTGTGGTAGCTGGGTAGTTATTCTTTTATCATGGTTTTCCATGGACTACAACTCAAACATTGTTATACTCTGACGTATTCTGATGACGTCTTAACCTTTCAGCGAACCTTTGAAGATTGTGTAAAATAATTTCAGGGTTTGACCTTCTCATAGAATTCCTATTTTTATTATGTATATTTATTAACTAGTAGGGGCTGAAATTAATGCCTAGTGGATCATTAGTGATTTATAGGTGCTGGTTACTAGTACTCTTAAGAGTTATCGACAATCGATCATAACTCGTATACTTTTTTTAAGATACAATAATAGCAAAAATGAAATTTTTCTTATTTAAAAGCAGTTCATTTGATTCCAACATTTATATAAAGGCAACTAAAATTTTGAAAATCAAATCAAAATAATGACATTTTGTTTCTTGTCTAACCGGTAAAGTTATTAAAACAAAAAAAATCAGTAACATTACTTGATCTGAGAAGAAATATTGGATATTACTTTTTGAAAAGATATGAGTATGTACTATAGAAATAATAATAGCTCTGTGTTCTAGTATTTAATATAACACAGTATTTGAAAAATTCTTAAAAGAATTAAGGCATAATGGAATGATGGTTATTATATAAAAAATCAAGTTGATAAGAATTTTGTATAGCTTACCAAAATTTGGTGAACCAATAAAAGTGACTGTTGGTAAACTTTCATTGGGTTTGTAGTACCATAATCCTTTAACATGAAACGTCCATTCTGACCTTTCATACTCGCAAAGTTCAATTCTATCCTGTTGTCTGTAATTCAGTACTTTCGAAAAGAAAGTTTTTGCTATATGTGTGTAGGCACTTGGAATAGCTCCGGAAACACCAGAAGCCCCATAAAAACCATTTACCTGCAATTGAATATGCTTAGTAGTACTGATTTGATAATTGAAGGAATTATTTTAAACCTGGAAATAGGAACAAAAAAATTCAATGTATTTAATTTAGTAAAAATAAGCCAAAGAAAATGTAAACACTTCATATTATTTATGTATGACAAATTATAACTTGTCAGATGAAATACGCAATGATAAATTACAATTTGTTAAAACATAAAACATTTTTTTTTTTAAAAAAAGCTTCTGTATTTTTAAGATTCATTTTAACATTGTTTATGTTTTAAAATAGAAATTAATTTAAATTGGTAGAATACTATGTTTAAGGTACAATGTTGAGAGTTTAATATACTATACAAGAGATAGCATCTAATAATGCAGTTAATTTATACAGTGCATTAGTTACTTATTTGGGAAAATCTATTTGTTCACAAAAAGTATTAAAAGACTTGGGTTTGCATATTTACAGGAATTATTTTAAATCAATTTAGTCTTATAATTGTAATAATTTACTTTGTGCACGCAAAACTTGTTGAAACTTTTCAAAAGTAGATGGTCTAAAGGCTTCTGCTTCAAAACAACCTAATTTATTGTATTTTTACAATTTTTGCAGTAATTAATTTCATCGCAACTAAATCATATTAAAAATTGATGTAATATACATGAACTTTTTTTGTAAACAGATTTATGATTTTAATCACCTAATATCAAATATTATTGTGATCTTACATATGTGGCATTCTTTTAAATTACCATAAGTAAATACAAATCTTTGCGAAAATAAAAAATTAGGGGAAATAAAATTAAGTCAAATAAATAAACTTATTTAACTGGATTTTAATTTTATTTAATAAACCAAATTAATAAAAGCAGAACATACCTTTGGAGAAGCAACTAATAAACTGTATAGGGCTTTCGATGACTTTAAAATAATATTCATATAGTGATTTGTTAAATTGAAATATCCAGATGCTAATTTAATATAAGAATTGGGTTCAGCTGATTGAAGGAATTTCTCAACCACTTGCTCATCCTGACGAATTCCAAATGTGTACATCTGTAGTAGAGGATAGACTAAGGTGTCCCCTTCTGCGTTGGATTCCGCTTCTGTGGTGTATTCTCCAATTGTATTAGATAGTGTAGCAATAGGTTTTGTTGGGCAAATCAGCTTTTGTAAAGATTTTTTAGCTCTCGCTACGAAATCCTTGTAGTTACCTGAAAAAGCATGATTTTTTGTATAATGTTAAAAAACAGAATGTTTTAAAAGTGATTGTAGATTATATCATTGTGTTTGTGACTGTGGATATTTCCAAAAAAATACAAGATATTATGTTTAATAAAGATAAGTTTTTAATAGTCTAGTTGGTTTGATGAGTCAGCTGGATTACATATTAAAATAACAATAAAAAAAATTATGTGTACATTGTTCTGGTTCATGTCAGGCATAAATAATTGTATAAAATGAAAATTAAAAAAAAGTTTACAAAATTTATTGCAAATAAATAAAATCTTTTTATATAAATTTTCTAAAAATAATGAAGTTATTGATGACACTCAAAATTCTTGCTCTTGTAGAATGTCTTTTTATTGTTTTTTAAGTAAAGAAAGAAGAAAAAAAAATTGAATTCCCTATTTTAATTGTAATTTGTCAAACATCTCTGTCCATAAAAGTCAAAGCAATGTACCCTGAACTGTAAGAAATGTCAACACAATCAATCATAGAAAAAGTAAGCTATTCTAATCTTGATAAACCAACTTTCAGGGACCAAAAATTTCAAATGTGGAATATTCCAATTTCTCATAAAGCCAGGATGCCAAAAATATGCACAATTGATCACAAAGCTAAATAAAGTAAAGCAAATATATCACAATTTTGAATCATCACCCTTTAGAGTAGAAAAATGAGAAAACATTCCAATGCCCTTTTCTCATTGAGACAGGATGCTGAAAATTGATTAAGTTTTGACTAAAAATGCACTTAAAATTTTGCAGCAAAGCACTGATATTCAGCTAATATGCTTAAAAACCCTTGATATTCCAGAATTGATAAATTCCCTATTTTCCATGTCGTTCTTGATGGTTGACATCCCGTAATAGAAAGAATCTTTCTTTAATGTAGTACAATTTATGTTCATTGAAGCAAGGAACTAAAAATTTATATGCTTGAAACTTTATAAAATTTTCTTTTTTTTTATGCAGTTCTATTTCAACACTCTGATTGGTAGAATTCACAGCCAATCAAAGCATTTTGGCATACATACACAGTTTAATCATTGATCTTTATTACTAAAAGAAATGTAATTTTAGAAATTAAATGCCTAGATTAACAAGAGGTTACCTACCCTCTGAAGGGTGAATATTCCAGCCAGGATGTAAAGCTTCTGTATTATTTGATTTAAGAAGAAAAGACATGGATGATATTGTAGAAACCACATTGTCAAAATAATCGCACAATTCCTTACATTCATGAAATATAATGTATCTGTCTTGACGATTGTAAAAGTACTGATCACTCAAATTTGCACTGAAAAAGATACAAACACTTTAAAAAATACTCTTTCATCAGTTTAATTGGTATGATATGGTATACTAACAATTACACTCATGTCCATAAATTAAGAATAATTCAGTTTTTCCCTAATAACTTCTCAGTGGAGCAGCATAGACACTTGAAATTCACTTCAAAGAGACATCTTTATGCAACATAATGATAATTAAAATAACTCAGTCGCAAATTGAAATGTAAAGTGTACAGAGGGGGCATATGCAAAAGAATGGAGTACCATTAGTGTGCAGTTGTACAGATGCATTTACATTAAAAATCACTTAACTCATGGAGTGGACTTCTACTGTGAGATATGATCTCCCCTATCATCAGTGTTTACTTAGCACTGTATTCTCATACTTGACATGAGTTACTTGATGAATTGTAGTGGGTAAATTGCTCGCCCCACCTTTTGAACTGTTTGTAAGTGATGGAAAGTTCCTAATACATCAAGTCTTAACACAATTCATATCGTAGAAGCGTCCCACACATGCTTGAAGAAATTTGAATTAGAGGAGTGACCTGGCTTACTTATAGGGGCGATATTCATATTTTTTAATCGCTTATCCAAGGCAAAAGTGGAATAAAATTTGCCATAAGTATCAATAAATACGATTTAGAAACCGATATATCACCATTAAAAACTTGTCTAGATCAAGTTAACATAATTACAGGGAAAAAGTGGAACTTAATTATCTTTTGGTCTCTTGGGTAGCTTATGTAACCAAATCAACATACTGCCCCCAAAGACCAAATCTTTTTAACATCAGATACTATTTACTGAAAATAATTTTGTCAGTCTCATGAGTAATATTGGACATCAGAGGATCTGTAGATAGGTGGGAACTTGATATTTCATGGTAAATGCCAGTTCAAGATAATGATTTGGTGGGAAAAGAGTTTTGGTCTTCATATTCAATTTGTTTAATAAGCTCCCCAAGAGCGCAAAAAATAATTAAATTCCACTTTTTTACTTTAATTACGTTAACTTGATTTAGACACGTCTTTAATTGTGAAATATCAGTTCAAAATCGCGTTTATTGATAGTTATGGTTTATTTTATTCCACTTTTGCTTTGGATAAAGGATTAAAAATATGAGTATCGCCCCTATAAGTAAGCCAGATCACTCCTCTACTCCAAATTTCATCAAACGTGTGGGACGCTTCTACGATATTCATTGTGTAAAGATTTAATGCATTGGGAACTTTCCCTCACTTGCAAACATTTCAAAAGGAGGGACGAGCAATTTAGGCACTAGAATTCATCAAGTAACTCATGTTAAGTATGAGAATGCTGTGCCAAGTAAATATTGATGACAGGGAAGATCATATCTCACACTAAAAGTCAACTCCATGTGTTGAGTGATTTTTAATGTATATGATCTGTACAACTGCACACTAATGGTACTCCATTCTTTTGCATATGCCCTGCTGTACACTTTGCCTTTCATTCTACGACTGAGTTGTTTTAATTATCGTTTTGTTGTATAAAGATGTATCTTTGAAGTAAATTTCAAGTGTCTATGCTACTCCACTGAGAAGTTATTAGAGAAAAATTGAATTATCCTTAATTTATGGACATGAGTGTAATTTTCAATGTAAAGCCTGTAAAAAATAGTTCATTATATTTTGATTAGTTATAGTTAAATATCAGCTTATTTGTTGAAGTCAGTGTTTTCATATAAGCCAATTTCGGAATTTTAGAATAGATTTTCTGTGCAAAGCTGGAAACCAATGCATAAAACACTCATATGAGTACAATTTTCATACATGAATTTTAATTCTTAGAATGGGATTTTTTTTTAAAGTACATATTTAAGTCTTCATAGAGAAGGTCTTCAGCTTTTAGAATATTTGTACTAGCTACGGACAAAGTTGTACGTATCAGCTTTTAAAAATCTTAGTGAATGCGAAGACATTGATGAAGCATGTAGCAGTGACTGGGTGTTGACAAGGATCTCCAACAAAATTGTTATATGATAACGAACTCGTAACAGATGTGGTTCAAGATTATGAGAACACTGACATTAATGACAATGCCACATCCCCACAAGCGGATGGGTTAAAAGCATTGGAAACAACTATGTTAGGAAAACCAGTAGAAATCCTTCATTGAAGTGATAAAAAAATATTAAAAATTGGTGAAATTAAGCTGCAAGCAATCGAATCCACTGCGTTTAGTAGAAAAAGTCACTGATTTCTTGAAAGATTCCTCTTAATGATATGTACTATGTAAATCACAATCTTTGAAATAGTGGGTTGGTTAATATCTTAACATGTTATTAAAGCTGAAACATTTCTTTTGCATAATGCATAACTTTATGGTGGAGAGTAAGGAATTTCATGTGAATTTGAATTTTGTTTGGTAGGGTATAAAATTAAGTTTTACCTGTAATACTTATGAATTCCTGTAAATAATTATTTATCAAAGTATATAAATTTTATGTACTTATGTATTTTGATTAGCGCCTGCAGAAGTTATAAAACATTATCCACAGAAAGGAACTCAATCAATGACCCCCCACAGCAGCTACAAGAGTTCCATGCTTATTTTTCATAAAGAGAACCTTTTATTCTATTTTTTAATGGGCTGTGCATAAGCAGGCCTTTACTTTTCCATAAAACATATGACTTAAATATCCCAATTTATATGGAAGTGTATATAGAGTCATCAATCAGTTCACCAGATTGAATTTAGATACGTGGCCTTAAGATTTTTATAACTTAAACTGCACTAGTTTCAATAGAGACCATTTTGTAGATATTAGAAAATATAGGAATAATGTAACCTTTACACATCTATTTTGATTGTCTAATATTCCATTGCAACAGCTTTTCCAACACAGCTTGAAATAAATCAGTTCACTGGTACACTTTTATATATTTAGAATATACCAAAAAAAATTGGGCTATAACTTAAATAAATCTAAGAGGTCTATATTCATAAAAAATAATGCTTTACTTTATATGTTAAAACAATGGACATAACTGTAGTATAATGAAAAAATTTAACTAAGTATTATATACAAAACACATTAAAGAAATGGACATACTTTAGTGAGCTCAGTTTTTAGGTTTTCAGAGATACAAAAATTAAAGTACACTTAAAGTAAAAAGATTAATTAACAATTTGTACATAGAAAATTACTTTTGATATGGAAGATATATAGAAGTTAATTTTAACTCTCAAAACTTTTCAATGTTTGGATTACCATCAGTGATTTCACAACAATTCTTTATATTATACCTCAAACAGTAAATACATACCCACTTAATATAAGAGTGTTATCAAAGAGATAAACTTTTAAATGAGATAATCCAATCGTTTCATTCCACCTCTCAGGCAAGAGCCACTTGATAAAACCTCGTAATTTAGGAGTATGATACAAAGACACCTCAATTTGAGATGGATAATCGTTAAGTAGCGGAAGCAACAAAGTTCTGGAGTTTTCTTTACCCCTGGAGCCTCGTGTATGATCTAGTAGAATTTTTACTTGTAGTTTACCTTGAGACTTTTCTAGGCCTTCAGAAAGTGAAGTCACCTGCAATTTATAAATTTGCTTTAATTTTTCATTGAAGTGTTTTATTTATGTTAATTAACAGTGAGATTTAATTATTCTGACATTAAGCATTACCACTATGACTAAATAATTGTGGTGCTGTGGTTGTGAAATACTAACTGGCCACTGTTAGCAAAAGTAAGGTATTTCAGAAAAGGGATAGAAAATCAAGAAAACTGTTTCTTCAAATAAAGACATTTTTTAAATAAACATAATTTTTTAAGTTTGTTCTTCCAATGTTATGTCGAGTGGCTTGGTTCATTCAGCTCCTTCAAAATGTCTACAGTAAAGAGTATATTTTTATCACAAATTCAATTTTGACAGAAAGTGACTTGGAGGAATTCCTAAATAAAGATTCAGAAAGGCATAGAAATATCAAAATCTAAGTAAAATTTATTTTTTAATAATCAATGTATAAGGAAATCTTAAAGGTGGACAAAAAAAGGGGGGATAATTATTAAATAATTGTTGTTACAAGTGTATTATTGAATTTTTAAACCAATTTTATCCCACAAGGGTGTAAAAGACCAAGACAAAAAAAAAAAAAAAACTATGGCAAGAGTTATAGGAATAGTTTTGAAGTTTATTCAACTTGTGCAACTTTTTTTTATTAGGTCTTCCACATATGAACACCAGGAAATTTATTTTCTTTAAAAATCTGTTGCATAGAATTATTCCTAAATTACACAAGCCTGTTCTTTTTGTAAAACCAACAAAGGAGAAACTCATTAAATTATGTGTAGCATATACTAATTTTTTTTTTTTTAAAGTTTTATGCACAAACTCAAAATTAAATTTAGTAGAACTCAAAAATAATGATTTAATTTTCCACATTCTTATTAAAAGCCCTTTATTACAGTCGAACCCTGTTAACACAAAGTCGATGGGCCATTGAAATTGTTTGCGTTAACCAAATTTCATGTTTAACGAATAAATTAATGTTAAGTTTTAAGTACTTCCACGTTAAATTACTTTGCATTAAATGGGATTTCATGTGGAGCGATTTCGTGTTATCAGGGTTTACTGTATTATCAAATATTGGCAACAGTCTACTAAAAGTATGAAAAAGTTAACCTTTTTGCCCAAACATGCTCTATAAAACCTATCCTAAAGTATTCAATTCTTAAACAAATTTTATGTTAACATATTTAAAGAGATGATAATGTAAACATAACTAAACAATGACTATTTCAATAGATATACATACCAATTCTCTTTCAAGTGGACCAGTTCCTATGTACAAGGAAGCTAAAGTTATTCTCCTTTGGGAATTTCTGGATAACTCCTATGCATAATTGAAAATGAATGAATAAGAAGTCTGTAATGTGTAATTATATACAAAATTTATACATACTTCATATAAAAATGAAGTTTTTTTTTATCTAATTTGTTTAGAATTAAGTTTTGAAGGCAAAAAAAAAAGTTAGTCAATGGTATGAAATTAAGTTTTCTTTGTAGTGTTCAAACATTATAAAAACTAGATTTTAGCTTAACAGTGCTTGAATAACTTGCAATTGCAGACGAAAATTGACAATGCGTATATAAGGGAATTATAATAAAAAAATTGTTTTTATGAGTTAAACTTTTTTCTTTGAGGTACATAGCACAAACAGTATTTTATTAACTAGTAAAATTTACAATTAAAAAGTACCTTTAATTTTTCAAAGAACTCTGAGGGTTCCTGTAAAACTTTTATGTTTTTGCTTGAAACACTAAACTCTGGGCAATGTTCAGCTAACCACACCAGATCTTGGCGTTGCTCCTTCATGTCAATAGATTTCTTCTCCTTCAGGTTTGTAGGAATCGAAACTGGGACATGTAAGCTATAAGTGGCAAAGCAACTAAAACTACCCCAAATCCTTAAATTGTTAGCACATAAAAATCTGCAACAAAACAAAAGCATTTGCAAAGGATACTAAGATATGTACACTGACTATATGTTACAGAATGACACATTTCATCAGAAAAATCAAGAGCTATCTTATAAAAAAAATTAATTAAAAAAAATGTACATATTATTTGGATTAGCCTTTACTTATTAGAATGATTTATAAAAAGGAAAAAAGGGGTGGACTTTCAACTCCTTAGTGGTTTCTAAGCCCAGGCAATTAAAACCAATAAATTATAGCAACTGCCATTTTTTTTACATGAAAGTGAAATGCTTATAGTGGCTGTAACAGCACTGGTTTCTTGGAAATAACTTTTAGAGCAGAATCCACACTAGATTCGAAAAAAATAAATAAAAAAAGGTCTTTAATCTTGCAAGCATCCCTAAAAAATTTAGCATGTGCTAATACAATGTTTTATGGATCATAAATTTATAAAATACAGTAATTGCATTGTAAAATAATGCAAAAATAAAAACAATTGCATGAAAAATTGTCCAATTCAAGAAATAAAGCAAAGTTGTAATTAAAAAGTAAAACTCATAATTACTGAGAAACTATCCCTGATTATCTAAATGCATTTCCTATACCGAAAATAATAAAATTCCTTTTGTGTTTGAAAATCTGCCTTCCTACACAAATAACATGATTCTCCCTTGTCCAAAAGCTTTACAATTTTTTTTTATACATAAATAATTTTTTGACAAATTATGCATGCAATCATTCATAATGGCAGAATATATTTGACTAATTTTTGAACAAATGCTATATACATCAATATTACATCTTTGCTAACTTGCTTTCTTATTTTTCAAACAAAACATTTAAAGCGATTCTTAGTTTAATTTAATGGCAAGTTAAGGTAATGAAATATGCAAATTAAAAACACTATGAGGAATTAAAAAGATTAGGTGCAAAGAAAAAAAGTTTTCTAAATTATTGCATCATTAATATTATTACCATCTATGCATAAATTTTTTTGAAGCATCAGAATCCGGAAATAAGACCACAAAATTTAATATTAATTACCATTGCATGGTGATATCATAAAGCAACTCTTAAAAAATTATCGCAAACTAAGCTGAACACAAGCGTTTTAGAAGCCAAATGAAAATAAGACACGAACACCGTACCAAGGTATTCAGCAATATTCTATGTCAAAGGTTACTTCCACGGATCTATCGTTACTTCTTACGTGTTTATTCAGGTTGACGTTAGGTATAGAATCTAATTATAGAAGTTTGGAGCAAAGTAAACAAACTTTAGAAGTAAAAAAAAAAAAAACTTCGCTGAACTATGCAAAAACTTTCTTACACTTTTGATCTCATAGCTGATTTAGAAGTATTTTTTTATGTTTGTGTGATTTGCGAAGTTGTTCCCTGTAATATATGATAGATGATTAAAACTTCTAGAGCTTAGGTTAGTTTCATTTCTGTTTTACTAAACATTTAGGACTTCATTTTCGTCTGCACATGTTTTCGGTAAAAAGTAACATTAAAACTATTGCCATTCAAATGTGAAAAAAGGAGATATATATATCGACTTAATATAGGTGATGTCATATACAACTGCCTTTGTTTCAAAAGGGGAAAAGTATATTACGATTGGTCATATTAGTCAATATGCTCAAATGAAAATCCCTTTTAGTAATATAAGGAACTTTTTTAGAAACTAATAATATCTACTATAGTAATACCTCATTTGTTATCGTTAAATACTGGAACTCATATTATTATTTTTTTAAATATTAAAATTACTTATGTATTTATGTTTTAAAGAGCTGTTACGTTTTTCAGAAAATAACCGTATTTATAACTGACAGAATAAAACTAATAAAAATCAAAATAACACAGTTTACATTCGGCAAAAATACTCAATATCCGCATGTATCTTTTGAAAATTGAATAACGTACAACTAAACAAAAGGTATGCTTATGTTTTCCCCAATTTGGTAAAATAGACAGAAATGTGCAAAGATGGTCTGTTAAAATTTTATTTTGTTGCTCTTTAGTTTAGTATGCCAGACTACTCCTATACCTTTTGTATCACATAAACGTTTTGCTGAAGATAAAAATATTATTTTTATTTTCAGCGAAATTTGTTTATAATTTTTTTAATATTGTGCTTTCATTTCATTGATTGTGCTAGATTAGTCCAATTATGTATTAATTGGTCATTAATCCATACTTTCTGCATTACAAAATAAAAAGTGTCAAACAAAACTAACTGATATAATTTATCCAAAATTAATGAAGACTGTACTGTGCATGTCCTTCGTTGCTATGCAAACCAAGCATTTGCTATACTGATTATTGGAAACAGTTACTATATGAATATTGAATGGTTACACTGCAATTAACAATTTACTTTTTTCAGAAAGTCACAGAATTTGCGAAATATTATCAGGTTCTTAAAACTGCATTTGTTTATGTAAACATGATATTTTGCTTGCCAAAATACTTTTAATATCTAAAAGTAGAGAATTCCTTATACCTTTGATGCTGACATATTTTTTGAGTGGCAAGATTTTAAAGTTGATATTGTTACTTGTGATTCACTGTATACTCCCTTTGGCAACTTTTTGAAAGATGGCGATTCCAAATTTTGCAACCCGTTGCTAAGGTTTTACCTTAACCGTGTTATTTTACATCATTTACTAAAATTCCTTAAAATTTTCTAGAAGAGTACAATGCATTTTCAATGACTTCACAAAATTTTTATCTTTTAAAAGTAATTTACCACATCAGAACTATTTATAGATTAAACTGTTTCAGTCTGTATAAAATTTAACAAGGAAATTTTGCCAAATTTGCTTTGTGTAAAAATTGTTTTCTTAATAGGCTTTTTAAAGTACAAGTACGGTTGCATATTTTGACGCATCAACTTTAATTTTACACATTGGGGAACATAATTAAAATTTAAAATGCTGCTCTTGCTGTAGTATATTTGCAGTTTTTAAAACTTCCTCCAGAAGAAGCGCTGAAAGGGTACGTAAATCGAACATTCCTCAATGCCACTTCATTTATCGATTCTTAAAAAACCAAAATAATACCGAGATACATTTTTTACAGATGGATCTGAAAATGGAAGAAGACAACCACTCTATTGATTCGCCTGCCCAAAGCAACCCTGGAACTCCTCTCCCTAGTAATCCAGGAACTCCAAGGAATGACAAAGTAGAGGACATAGCTCTTGTATCTTCCACTTCATGCTATCCTGTACCCCAAAGCAGTGCGTCTGGCTCTTCACGACAGCAACCAAAACCCAAATACTCGCAGCTGCTCGGGATTATTGAGGAATTGGGAAAAGACATTCGTCCCACGTACGCTGGAAGTCGAAGCTCTGCCGAGAGACTCAAACGCGGCATTGTTCATGCTCGTATTCTTGTTCGTGAGTGTTTAATGGAGACTGAAAGAAATGCTAGAACATAAAATTATGTATAATGTGTTAATAATTTTTGTAATATCATCTGGTTCTGTAATTGATAAAAGGGTTAAATTTGTATTGTGAGGGAATCGTACATCATCTCTATCCTGCTGAAATGGACTGCATATTTTGAGTACACTTTTTTATTCTTGATGTGAACATAATTAAATTTGAGAAATCATACACAAAATGGCTGAAGCCTTGAAAGGATTAATTGTAAGGAATTATTTTAATCACAAGATCAAGAATTGAAGGTTACTTTTTTGTTAAAATGGGCTGTTGTCAATATCCAAGTACAGTACAGAGTTTGTGCTAAGAATTGTTTACATAAAAGCGCACCATATAATGGCAACCATAGACAGTTCACTCTTTATTAAAAATTGCCTGCTGCTGCCATTTATTGGCAAAAATCACCTTGGTGCAGAATCCGCACCGAACTTGGATATTGCCAAAGGCCCCCCTCTTTAACGGAAAAGTACTGAAATGAATTGGTTCATGCTGAAAAAAAAAAACGAGTCTCCAATTTGTAGTTTTGGAAAAAGTAACAAAAAATTGTGTCTTAATTTCAAAATGGTGTAACACTTTTATATAAATTGCAACGTGGGTTATTAGTAAATACTATTTCTCTATTCAGCTACATGTAGCTGTTACCGTAGTATTCTCTAAACTCTGCAGTAACATATGGTTAAAATTTGTTTATGACATTTAATTTAGGTTTTTTCAGTGGCTCTTATCCTTCTGAATAGGTTTTTAGAACAAGTAGCTGTGAAAGTGGCTTTTCGCGAGTGCTTGAATAAAAAGTGTGAGGTAGTTTTGGTGCGGTAACCATTAAAGGTACTGTTACCTTCTCGATCACACCTGTCACTGTTTTCTATAGTATATATGTGTTGAACTGATCTCTTTTTAGAATAAAACAATGCTAGTAGTTCCATTAATTTGAATTTGGTACTATCTTGATTTTCAGTTTTTGTCTGATTTTATGTCGCCTTTCAACATGAACTGATTCAATTTTGTTATACATTGGATTTCATACAATCTGAGGCCACTTCAATTTTCTAAATATAATGAAAAGTCTTTGTGAATAATTGTTCTGTAGAGCATCAATTATCTGGAACAATTGGAGCCAGTAGTTGTTAGGACAATTAAGATAACTGATCATTTATAAAAAAAAGTTCTGCTAGTGGTTTAGGAGCAATATGAGATAAAGAAACAGTGATATTCAAACACAAAACTATACATATTTTGTAATGCATGTTTTACAAAAAAATCTTGCATAAAGTAATACTACTACATTAAAGTAGTTCTTAAGTATATTAAAGTAATACTAAAGTTTAACTTGTTGTATGGGTTATTCAGGTAATTGATGTTCTACTGTATTTGCATTTTTAATTTTTGGGTCATTCTCCCGAAACAGGAAAAATGCCTGTCACAACATTATACCACTTTAAAAACAAATACAAAAATAATGAATTCCCTTTTAATAACTTTTCCATGCTCCAGGCTAACTTTCTCATCAATAACATATTGAATTTTTCTTATATAAATGTATTTAAAAGTATATTAAACGTCCAAAAGCCATTATCCTGGCTTGTCACTAGAGCCATCTATGCTGTTATAAATGTTAAATAATTTAATAATAATTTTCCAACAACAATCAATTTAATGCATTTATAATAAAGTGTTTTATACAATAGAAAAATATTTCATTATTTTTTCTTGTTGAGAAAATTACTGAAATGCATGTCACTGAACAAAGCTTCTTTGTCCTGGCATATTGTGTTACACTCAATATTTTTACTACAGAAGGCAGCTGCATTCTATTTTTCGTTCCAATTCTAAGAACTTTTATTTCTTTAGTAAGCTGTATGAATTATTATTCTTAGATGTGCATAATTCATTTTATGGAATTTGAAGTCCTATTCCGTCAATGTTTAATTCCATCAGAGAAAGAAGTATGTAGAAAAAAATTTATTTAATGCCGTATAGAATGTATTAAAAAGTCATCCTTTAGAAAGTCTGTACAATAGAATGTGTCGGCTTCTAATTACATCAATTTCGTTATTGTCCTGGCATATAATAAACACAATAAAAGTAAAACAGGATAATGATGCTTGTTATTTATTCAAAATATAATTAAAATTGATGTAAGTTTAACAGTACCCCGCTACTATTGTTATTAAATTTGAATATTTTTTTATTTTCATTCTACTCACAATTAAGAAATTTTTGCTCTGCTGGTATTTTTTTCTTGTTGTATAAAAGCCTAAATAATAACAAAAAATACGTAACATGTATTTACAGCATCCTTTTTTAAAAAATATTTTCATATTGAAAAGTTGCCGGTTTCGGAAGAATGACCATTCTGTACTTTATTTTAGATACAAACCATTGCTATGATGAACTACATCTTATTAAGCGATTTTTGTTGCTAAGAATCCCTGTATATTTTTTTTTACATAAATCCTAAAGGATTTAATTTATTTGTACTTAATGCATAATACTACAAAACAATTAAAAAAAAATTTCATTTATATATTTGTAATGCTGATGAATCTACAATTTCTAATCACTCATATGCATTAATATGTAACTAAATGCATTACCCAATGCCTTATAATCATTACACATCTATTTCGTTTATTCACAATTTCATAAGATTACAAATCCATGTCAAATGAATAATTTTTCTTTTTTGTAATAAAATTTTTATTAAAATCATTACTGTATGTCTTATTAAAAATTGAAATAAAATTAAAAATTCTTAGAAATGTTTGAATTCAATTTCAATCTTGGAATCACACAAATACTTAATAGATTATTGCCATGCAATATTAACTTAATCAAACACAATCTGCTATTTTATATTAAGTCTTGTAATATTAATGTATTTATTATAGGGACATATGAATGTAATGCATATATAATGTAACCAGATTTTTCTACCTCCAGAAACTTCATCAGTTACCCACTCTGTTAGTTTTCAAGTTATGAAGACTTTTTATGCTTTGTTTAGAAGAACTTTGGCGGGACTCTGTAGCGGGACAGTTTGAAGGAACATTCAATCAGCGAGATGAAAAACGGGACTGTCCTGCCAAAATGAGGACGTCTAGTCACCTTATGCATATATTGCAAGGGTATATCACCAACCTAATGTAGATATATGGGTGTACTATGAACTTAATGAAGATATAAGGGCATATTAAGTTTATGTAATTATATTCAGGGAATGATCAATATCATAGTGCAAGTATCCAGTATTCTACTTTTTTTATCCCAGGTAGGAGTTTTTTCCAGATTTTCTTTTATCATTCAAACTTGCTCTTGGGATCCCTTTGCAAAAAATGGTCTGAAATAGAAGCTTTTTAGTTATTAAACTTTTTTAGAGGATTGTGCTAAAAAGCTACATATTCAACATAATACGCTGTGATGAGATTTTTTAAAACTTAAAGCATAACTGAACATTTTCATTGAAATCAAATTTGATGTTTAGATTTTAGCTCTTTCTCCATTTTCTTAAAATTGGAGAAAAGGTGTTTAAAGCCTCAAACCCTTTTAAAACATTCTATCTTCAAGAAAATCGTCCATCGGTCTAAGTTTCTCGTGCCAGCCTTTTTTTTTAAATCTTTTTTTTTTCATTCAGTTCTTAAATATTTTGAGCAATTATTTATTACATATGAATATTACATTTTTACCTGTATTATAAAAATATTTTATGAATTTAAAATGTATACTTAAACACTTTGGTTACTCAATATTTTTTTGTTTTCTGTAGAACGATGTTAGGCAGTGAAGAAATTACCACTGAGTTTATTTATGGTGAAAACACAGAATTTAATGCAGATTCAGTTGAATGGTGTCCAATTCCTCAGCATTCTAAATTCTTGGCCTGTGGTACATATCATCTTGATGAAGTGGGTGTAATTTATTAAAAATTTAATTTTGATATTTAACTTATCAATTATGCTGCTAGTTCCAAGTGACAATATTTTCTTAAGAAAATTGCTTTATCTAGAATCTCAAATTTACTGTATAATTTAATGTTTTCCGAAGAGGCATTTGCAAACTATTTTTTGTATTGTGTAGATTTGCTTTGGATATAACGTATGTATAAATAATGTATAGTATGTATACAAAATTTCTTAAATATCTGTTGTTTCTTGCTTGCTTTTCAAGTGCATTGGCATTTAAAAAAAGTTCTGGTTCTGCCCTTGTTTCTGAAACACAATGTGATTCAAGCTATCACCCTAACATGTGACTTTACTTTAAACGAAATTGTACAATCTTTCCCCACTAACTGCATAACTTTTATGCCGTGAAACTAGTGAAATGGGTTGCTTTACAAAAAGAATTCCAAGGGGAGTTCTCCAAGAGATTTCCTATGCACTGTGTATGTTCCAAGAGACATAATTCAAAAGATTCATATGTATTTTTGATGATATTTGTGGTTTTCTACGCTTCCTAGGTGTATCTATATTTTGGTGTTTGGTTGTTTCTATATTATTGAATATTTAAATTTGTTAAATAGTTTAAATAATTGTTCTTAGCTATGTAGTGAAGTAGCAATTTTAAAATTTCTTGAATCTAGAATATTTTCTTTAATCTTTTTGTAAAAACCAATATTTATGATTTCCTTTTTTTAAAATCCTTATTATTAACTTCGATTTTGTTTGTGTGAGTGTGGCTGCCTGGCAAATCTGCGGAAGTCTAATTTACCCACTTGCTGTCATCTGATCGGGTTGAAACTTGGCATTTAGATTCAATGTCGATGACAATGCATTCTAGTAAGTTTTGAGGTCTATCACTGTCATTAAAAGATCGCTTTTACACGCTTTGCTATAATTTTCTCTAGTTTCGGAATACTACTAAATACCAATTGACCGATCATTGTCGAAACTTTTTCCTGTTGCCAAGATTATTTTGATCAGAATAAATAAAAGATAATTGTATGTGAATGCATAAATTTATTATGGTGTGCAGTCAAGTCAATTCATAGTCGTGTTGCTTTGTAACACTATAAGTGAAATAATTTTAACCAGTCATTTTTTAAACTCTTTCCTGTTGCCAAAATTGTTTTAAACAGAATAAATAACAGATGTTTGAATGTGAATTCATAATGTCCCATTCAATTTCAATAAGTAAATTTTAAAATGTAGCTTGCTGCATATTTTGCTGAGACAAATGTTTTTAATATTTAAAATTAGATGCAAACGTTAAGAAGATGCTCACTTCAGAATTGGCGCTATGTTAATAAATATAAAAAGTGGCAATGCATATATAAAGGTTGACATTAAAAACTTGGTTTTTATGGGTTATATTATTTAAACCACAGATTCAAGAATAATCATTTTGTTGCTCAGAAATTTTTTCTGAATACTATTTTTTGGATTTATTAGTAATTTTTTTTTAAATTTAAAAACTAATAAGTGACTTTAACAGAAGTCAAATACTTGTGTATAGATTTCTTATTAGTTACATGTTACCTATGAGATACTCTAAATACACAAAAAGACAATTAGAAATTGTATATTCAATTATTTATTACTAATTCAAAACATAAGGAATTTTTTAAAAAAATCATGCTTTCTGATATTGTCCTTAATTATCTGTTATGGACAGTTTTTTTTTTCATTAATGACTAGAGGCAATTATTTAAGAGAGACTTAAAATTCCTCTTTGAAGATGTTGGTCCTTTTTCTACTAAGGTACAGTTTTATTTATACAAATATCTTTAAATTCATGTTTCAAAACCTGTTGTAACTTATTTATTAATTCTTAAGTTATAATTTAGGGTCAAACTGCTCTGGATGGTTCCCAAATTCGTAATGGATATGTTGCTTTATATAAACTTTCTTCCGATTCTAACGATTGTGATTTGAAGCTGGTAAAAACTAATGTTTTTCACTCTGGTGGAGTTCTGGACATGAAATGGTATCCGAAATGGCTCTTTGATGCTTCCATTCTTGGTATAGCTTGCAGCAGTGGGAAAATTATTCTCTTAAAAATGCATGCTAATGAAGAGTTGGAAAACTTACAACCACTCACTACAGTTGACTTAGCAATTAATGTGAAAAATATGATTTTGTCCTTGGATTGGGCAGAACAAGAAGATAGGTAGGTTAGTGTTTTTGAATTTTTTGTTGTTGTAATTTTAATATCTATTTAGATAATAAACTAGAATTAATGTTTCAATGGAAAATTCATCTTGTCAAAGGAATTTATAAAAGTTTGCTGTAGTTTTATTATTATTCTGGGTAATGCAAAAATATAATGGTACTCTTCCGTTAGCTGAATACCAGATAAAAACCTCTAAATTCCAGCGATAACTTATTCAAACTTATAACCTTTGAATAATTTATAATTCCAAAAACAAACTGTAAATATTCAGGCTTGGTGATACATTTAAACATCATTTAAACATGTAAACATTTAGGTTTGGCTCTAACTGGTAACAGACTAACGGAGTAGTACCAGTATAATTTATGCATTAAGAAAGATAAACTGAAATAATACAAATACAAGTTTTAAGACCAACAACAGGCTTAAGGCCCAACAGGGCTGGTCGAGTAAATATATATATACACATATATAGAAATAGAAAATAATTTGCATACAATAGTTACAGGATCATACATACAATATAGAATAGTTACAGGATCATACACACAATATACAATAGTTACAGGATTATATAATACAATATGCATAATATAATACAATATACAAAGTTGACACAGCGTTTGACAATCATACTGGAAAAATGCAATACATAATGCAAGCAATATATACAAGCTGACACAATATACAATTGTAACAGGATTATACAATACAATATACATAATACAATACAATATACATAATACAATACAATATGCATAATACAATACAATATACAAAGTTGATACAGCGTTTGACAATCATACTGGAAAAATGCAATACATAAAACAAGCTGACAAATTTTATAAAAACCAACAGTACGCAAACATAAATAACCAAGTATGGTAACAAAATAACCTAAATTAAATATATACAAAGTACAAAATATAAGTTACTTACCTAGCCAGTGTAATCTAATTATTGCCCATTGATGATCCCCCAGTGCATATCTAACTGTTTCTTAAAACTCTTTACGCTCTCTGAATTTACAACATTTGCTGGCAAATCATTCCAATCATTGATAATCCTATTGTAAAAATAGTCTTTTCGCCCTTCCCTATTAAATTGAGATTTGAACAATTGGCACCCATTTCCTCGTGTCCTATTGTCTGTGTAATGTTATTGATATGTGGAAATCTGGATATAAGAGAAGAATGATGAAAATTGATGTAATTACAGTGTTTACTTTATTGCACAAAATATAAAATATTCTGCTATTTATTTTCCCACAGCATCTATTATAAATTTTTTGTGTCAATTTTCTATTATTTTCTTGTACTCTTCTGTTAGACAAGTTCCAGATAAAAACAGCCAAATTGCAGTCATAACTCATCCAAACTAACAATCTTCAAATCATTTATTACTCCTATAGCAATTTGTTATACGATTGCTATAGCAATCCTATAACAAACTATAAATATTATTTAAGCTTGGCGATATATTTACATGTCATTAAAAAGTGTAAACATTTAGGCTTGACGCCAACTGGTACCCATCTAATGGAAAAGTACTTATTTTCTTAAACAATGAAAAGTTTGATAAATTTAGTTTTAAAATGTCTTAACGAAAGCATCCACTGGCTAAAAAAATAGTCGAAAGGTTTATTAACCTTTTCATTTTAAATTAGGTTTATAAACAATATGATATTCACACTAATTATCTTCATTAGTATTTTTTTAATATGAAAGTTTTTGCTTCCTATCTTAAGGGAAATTTCTTAACAAAAAACAAAAAAAACAAAATATTCTAACTAAGTAACATATACCTATTAGAATATCCTTTAATATATGTTTTTATAATAGTAATCAAATTCTGTAAATTTTAAGAAAATGTCTGAATTTTCAACAAAATTCTAACAAATCGAAATTTTTTTCTTCTTCAAAGTTATTAAAATTTTATTCCAAATCGAGAATACCCAATGGAGGCTGATTCTTGAAAAAATATGTGTTGTTCTGAATATGTTTTTGTTTAATGCTCTATAGCTGAAATGAGATCACCAAGGAATTTCAAATTCTTTGTGACCACCCTACTAATAAAAATGTCAAAGAAATTTTTTCTGCCTATAAAGTGAAATTGTGCTCTATGAGTTTCTATTTTTGATAAGAAATTTCTTAGCTCCAGTGTTAAAGGTTTTCTTTTCAGTTCAGTAACACTTGTGGCTTCGGATACATTAGGGAATTTGAATTATCTTAGTATGAGAGAAAGTGAGCTGAGCATCATAGACAGTTGGAATGCCCATTCCTTTGAATCATGGATAGCTGCATTTGATTATTCTCGACCACATACCATCTATTCAGGTCAGGTTTGATAAAAATTATATGAATTCATTCTATGTAACGTTGTGGTGCTTATAATAGTTGATATAAACTTATAGGTGGTGACGATTGTTGTCTGAAATGTTGGGATACTAGAAATATATCAACTGCAGTTTTCGTGAATAAAAGGTAATACGTCTAAGAATCTTACTGTAAAATTTTGCTTGGAACAAAACAATTACTTCTTTGTAACTTTTAACATATAATAATTTGCACGTCAGAATTAATTTCCCTGAATCTGTCATTTCTATCTGGCAGGCATTCCATGGGAGTAACATCTATTTTGAAAAGTAAACAGAATGAACACTTATTAGCTACAGGAAGGTAACTATTTTTCAAAAATTAAACTGTTGATAGAATAATTAATTAACTTTACTTTAGTTAATTTTTCTTTTAAAGATACATAATTTAAAAGAAGTGTAATTTGACAAAGTATTGATTGTGATTTTTCAATTTTTAAGGCCTATTTAAAAAAAAAAAACTTATATATTTTTTTAAAGTCATTTCAACCCTTTTTAAAGCTTTACAAAATCATTGAATTATAATTAAAAAAATATATAACCATCATACCTCTAATTTTGAAACATGTTTTGCATAAACTTTCTTTGCATAACTGAGGACATATTTGCATTATATGTGCTTGTATCATTTCCCACAAATTCTTATAGTTTGTTTTAAATATCGGTTTAAAATAGTAAACAAAGTGGAATGTGCTAATTTTTCATTAGTTAAATATTTCAAGATTGTGTATGTGAAAAAATCTGTTTGCCTTGCAAAGTTTAATTATGTGGCTTAGAGATAGTTTATCCTTGGACATTCAACTCATATATTTAGGAAACTCTGATTTATTTTATTCATATATTAATATCTAAATGTTATGAATTTAATGGTTATTTAAACAGTACTTTTTGGAAAACACATTAAAAAATATATTTTAACAACAAAAGTATGATTGCTTAAAAATTTGCACTTGTGTTAGTTGGATCAAAAGTCAGTTATGATTTATTTTCTAACAAATCTAATTTATTCTTGTAAAAAACTAGTTGATTAAACTGTATAAATAATAAAGATATATGTTTATTTTCGTCAGCATAATTTAATAGACATTAAACTGTACATTTAGAATTCAAAGAGCTAAACAGATATTAGTATGGCTTTTTCCAGGGTCTCTATGATGTAAATAAATTAATTTAAATCAATTCAAACAAATTTTAGGTTTGATTTAAGTAAATTAATTTAATGATTTTGATTTAAATAATTAATTTAAATCAAACCTAAGATTCTTTTGACAAAAAATCAAATAAATCTGCAATTTGAATTATGTAAATCCAATTGCAACTTTCCCCACTATACTTAAATGTTATCTAAATCCTTTCTGATTAATATGATATCAATATCTACATGACATTTAGTAATGTTGTTCTTTTACTTATTGCATTTACTTTATAATTTTCTTTGTTCTTGAGCACACTTTGTCTTCAATACCTTATTTATATTTTGCATTCTAAACATTGTGAGGAATTTTATCATGTTCAGGGATGAGTTTCTTCCGCCATGTGGCGGTATTCCGCTTTTTTAATTTTTTAGAAAAAGAAGAATTCCGCTTTTTCAATGAAAGTTCCGCTTTTCTAATTCCTGAAAAAATCCGTGTTTTCCCGATTTTTCTATCCCACGGAAAAATAACTTTTTTTCTAAGGCTGAACCTCGAAGAAGCTTCACTTCCGAAAGATCGGGCAACTTATCGCTCAGGGGTCGCAACACATTCCTGCTGTATTCCTGCTCCAAGTACAAAAATCCACTGAAATGCATTCATTATTTTAGTCAGATTGGCGCTCAAACTCGCATTTTGTATACTTCCAACTGCGTCGAGATTTGAACCTTTTGGGTCATTTTTTTTCTCTGGTCAAAATGTAAATTCCTTCTTACGATTTCACGCGATTAACGTATACTAATAATGCTCTTGCTTCGAAGTCTGACATCCACGGAACTATTGTTTATTTACATTAGTATGTGTTGCTTGTTTTCGTTAAGCGTTACGCTGATGTAATGTCCGCTACTGCCGAAATTTGTGTGGCTAGGACATGCGTTATCGCTTTGATTCAGGTTGCTGTGGTGACCATTTTCCCGGAGTATTACGCCGATATAACAGCTTTATTGCTGAGAATTGTTCCGGTATCTTCGGCGCTAACGCTGATATACGTTATGTGATGGTCATTTTCGTTGAGTGTGCTACCCTGTTGTAAAATCTAAAATTAGCATCGCTGTTACCGAAAGAATGTTGGTATTACCATGAGGAATTGCGCTATCGCCGAGATTTTGTGATGGTAATTTTCGTCGAGTGTTACATCCATACAATAGCGTTATTGTTGATAGTTGCTCCGGTATATTAGGTTCTAACTTTGATATTTCAGTTGGCGTAAGAGTTGTTTTTTCGTAGAATGCCGTACTTTGATAACATCCGATATTACCGAAATTTGTTCTAGTATTACCAAGAAAATGTCGATATTACCGAAATTTGTGCAGATATCGTGGACACTCGCCGATACTCACTTTGTTGCGATTTTCATTTCGGCTGATATTTAGATTTTCGCCGGTATTGCAAGTGCTATTGCTTTCTTTAGAGTGATGGTCATTTTCGCCGAGGTTTACTCTGATACAATAACGGCTATTACCGAGATTTTCAACACCGTTTTGTAGCCATTCGCCTAGACTTCCGTAAATGCGATAACCGCTATATCCGTGATTAGTGCCTGTTTAAGGATCGATTTCGCCGTTTCATGTGAATCTATACTAAAATTTTTATATCATTTTGTATAAAAATGATATAAAAATATTCTGAAAATTAGTCCTAATTAAAAAATTTCTAAAGAAGCTGTGTTTAAAGTTGTTATTTTAACTGCAATTATATGTACAATTGTTTGTTGCTTTTTATTTTATTGAACAAGCTGAATGGTAGGAATAAAAATTTAAATATAAAGATTTTAGTACTTTGCTTAAAGTTGTTTGACTTGTTGAACATTTTAAGTTTTTGCCGGATTGCATCGCTTTAAAAGGATTTTTTTTTTTTTTTTTTTGAAGTTTTACCATGCCTGATGACGGCACAAAGTGTATCCCTACATCTAGGTGCCTCTATTTTGAACCATTTTTCTCACGAACAAACAGAGAAGGTGCAGTGTTATAAACGCACATGGAAAACCATAATTTTTTTAAGTATAGCTTAAAATGTGTTTTACGCATAAAACGTTTGGAGTTTTGTTTTCAGCTTTTTGATTTTTTACCAAACTCATCCCTGCATGTTTGTTTACAGTATTATTCTAGTAAGCCTTTTAAATTTAAAATTTATCTTAAATAATAGTTTTTCTTGTTAGATTTTTTGTAATTTGAAGTGTGTTTCTGACTGTATGAAGTGGTTCTGTTTTTATGCTATTCTGTCTTTATGCAGGAATGTCACTGAACAGTCCCACATTTCAAGCTCCGGAGCCTCAAAACTTACACACTATACAAATACTATAAGAGGAAAAGTTTCTTTAATTATCAATAATTGTTAATCAGTCTTTTTCACTACTTCTGTTTGTTTTCTTGGCTGATAAATGCTTGGTTTCTAAGCACATTTTATTAAGACTTCTTTGTGAAATGTATGGGGATGTGCAACAAATTAAAAAATGTTTATAAGGAAATCAACAAATTTTAGCACCCTATATTAGCACGCTACATTTTAAAAATTCACAATATCAACACTGTTGGGGTTACCCTACTAACCATCTTTGTCACAGTTACGTCACTGCAACGAAGTTTTTCGTCGCAAAGATCACGGTCACAATGTGACTTGCATGGGATATCGCAGCGATGTCGCAAAAGTTCACGTCACTTTCGACTTCCATGTGATATCGCAGCGACATCACACTGTGACGAAGTCGTGATGTTACTTTGTGATATGGCAGCGACATCCAGTGATATCCCAAAATAATTTTATATAATGAAAATCACAAATAAGTCATTTTGTGACATGTATGTGATATAAGACGTAATTTTGCGATATCACAGGGATACACAGGGATATCACATTTTAACATATATGCTATTTTTGTGGTATCAGTGTGATCTCTATGTGATTTTGGGGACATCTATGTGATTTTATCAACGAATCTCACGTCACTGCTATATCACATTGTGATCAGTATGCGATCTTAGTGACTTTGGCGACATCTATGTGATTTATGCGATTTTAGCAACGAAAGCTTTGTCGCTGCGATGTCACATTGTGATCTGTATGTGATCTTAGTGACTTTGGCGACATCCATGTGATTTATGCGATTTTCGTAACGAAAACTTTGTCACTGCGATATCACATTGTGATCTGTATGTGATCTTAGTGATTTTGGCGACATCCATGTGATTTATGCGATTTTCGCAACGAAAGCTTTGTCACTGCGATATCACATTGTGATCTGTATGTGATCTTAGTGATTTTGGCGACATCCATGTGATTTATGCGATTTTCGCAACGAAAACTTTGTCACTGCGATATCACATTGTGATCTGTATGTGATCTTAGTGACTTTGGCGACATCCATGTGATTTATGCGATTTTCGCAACGAAAACTTTGTCACTGCGATATCACATTGTGATCTGTATGTGATCTTAGTGACTTTGGCGACATCCATGTGATTTATGCGATTTTCGCAACGAAAACTTTGTCACTGCGATATCACATTGTGATCTGTATGTGATCTTAGTGATTTTGGCGACATCCATGTGATTTATGCGATTTTCGCAACGAAAGCTTTGTCACTGCGATATCACATTGTGATCTGTATGTGATCTTAGTGATTTTGGCGACATCCATGTGATTTATGCGATTTTCGCAACGAAAGCTTTGTCACTGCGATATCACATTGTGATCTGTATGTGATCTTAGTGATTTTGACGACATTTACATTACCCATTTACATTTCCACCAGCATTCAATTGAAATTGCCAAATTATGAAAATTGTGGAATTCAGCTTTAGTTTGTCGGGAAAACTGCAGATATTGAAAGAACATTTTCTATTGTTAGTAAAATTTGGAATTCTGAGAAGGCACAACTTTCTGCAATTACTCTGAAATCTTTGTTAATAACTAAAATTAACTTGTCATATTTCTGCAGAGTTTCTGGATTATAGCCTCAAAAAAATATATTAAGTATGGTTGAAAGCTAATAAAAAAGTTAAATAAACCTATGAATTACAATGTATATTGTATATCTTCCGAAAAAACCGCAAACATTGAAGATTTTAGAATTGTGTGTTCCGAACTCCATAAATAAATACGTAAAAAAAATTATCCCTTTCCCATAGCAGAGACATGTCCTGATTTTTTAATCAGAAAAATCTGATCGTATTAGATATGACTCGTGTCTTTTAAACTATATATATATATTGATGATATTTATTTCCCATCTCTTTATTACTTTAAAATTTTGCATTTTCCCCTATTTAGTCCCCCAGTTATAACTAGATGGCGCCACTAGAGGCATGATCTCCTGAATTACTTCAGAAGTTAATTAGTTTTCGTTTTTATTCGCAACTAGCTGAATAGTACCCGTGCTTCGCTGCGAAATTGTGCTATGTGCAATATTTTAGTTAGAGTTGCGTTGCCGACCGAGATCCGTAATTGGTGTATAGGTTCCAACTTTTGACGCTTTGTTCGCAGGATGATTCATTGATACCCAAAACCAAGCTGGCTTTGCTCTCTGAAAAGTTCATTGACACATAAGCACAGGCTTACTTCACACGTTGAAAGGTTCATTGCTATGCAAGCATAAGCTCGCTTCATTCCCTAAAAAGTTATTGCTACGTAAACCCTTAATATTAGAAGCCCCTACCCTGTCAAGAAGCAAAAAAAAAAAAAATCCCTGGTAATACAATAATATAACACCCATTTGAGAATATTTTAACACTTATTTGTAAAAAACAAAATTAGAAGGCCATAACTATGTTGAAATTTTCAAAGCTCTAGGCCTATTAGAAGAAATTCTATTTTTCAAAAGACCAATTAAAAGGCAAAAACTACTTATGTTACAAATTTCAGAACTATAGCCAATTAGAAATCGTTTAGTAAAATATTTGTTAATTACAAAAATTAATTAAAAAAAAGCTAATCAAAATTTTAAATTATGTTTGTCAAAAGTCTAATTAGAAGGCCAAAGCTAATTATGTTGAAAATTTCAGAGCTGTAGTCCTATTAAAAATCGTTTTATGAAATATTTGTTAATTAATTAAAAAAATTAATTTAAAAAAAAAGAAATCAAAATTTTAAAATTCTGTTTAGCAAAAATCCAATTAGAAGGCCGAAACTATACTTATCTAGAAAATTTCAGAGATGTAGCTTTATTAGAAATCGTTTATTTATAATATTTGTTAATTAATAAAAAAAAAAATTAAAAGAAAAATTATCCCAGAAACCTTATATATATATATATATATATATATATATATATATATATATTTTGCATGCAACATTAGCTAGGGGCTCACCATAAGGTCGTTCTTGAAGGGGGGGAAAGAAATTTTCACTATTGGAGTCTACCCAGAGGGGTGTTCCTTGGCCATTGTAAGGTACTGGTAGTAGTACAATACAGTCGTCCATCCTTGAAGACAGTCATTCACGCCCCTCACAGGTGTAGAAGATTTGGAATTTCAAGATTGTGTGGTAGAAATAGAAAATGTACATATATTAGTAGCCTACTTTTTGTTGGAAATCTAATGACGCAATTAAAATTTAGGATGCTAATAAAAAATGAGATATAAAATAAAAATTTTGCACACTTTCAATATAAATGTTAAAATTTAATCTGTTTTTCATTTCTATTCAGATTTCCAAAATATAAAAATACACCTTAAAAATGTTTCTCAATGCGGTATGAAATATTTGAAATCAGAATGACATTTTTAGTGTGCTTTTAACTATTTTCTTTTTGCTTGTATGCAATTAGTTTTAACTATTTGTATAAATCTTAGTTTGTTTCAATAGTGAACGATCGTATAAAACATTTTATCATTATTGGATAATTGATTGGATTGCTGTGTAATTATTAAGTTCTCTTAAATATTCTAAATAGTACTTAACCATTATGTCACAATAGTTGAAAATTATTGCATTTTTTATATAAACATAAACTATTTTCTAAAGTAAGAAACTGCAATATTTTACTATAAATTCAAAATGCTCCAATACAGAACAACGTACAAGAATAAGGTATAACGATTCAATACTTTGGACAAGAGAGGTAAAAGGTGAAACGTTTATTTCCTTTTTTTATTCAAAAATATGTTATAGAAACTGTACCTATTGCTTGTAATGAATTTCAAATACATATATGCGAAGAACTATAAAAGCCTGCCATTTATATATATAAAAAAAGTAAAGCAATTGTACAAAAGCGTGAAAGGATATATATTGATTTATTTTAAAAACTGCTTATTAATGTTATATTTATTACTTTTGTTTTTATAGTGAATATACCAATTATTGTTTATTACTTTAAAAAAAAATTTCAACATCCTCACCACTAAAATTCGCGTAAAAATTTACAGAAGACGTAATCAACCAAATTGTAAAATAAAACAGTTATTTTGCAACAGTTACTGACTGTTTTTATTCACAATATGTTTATGACATGTGAACTGAAATAAAAAAAGATTCGCGTACACTTCTCATCTTCCTTACCTTCTTTTTTAAAACTACGTCATTTTAGCCCCTGTATTACACTGTGGAGATAACTTTCTTCAAGGGCCTATGTCTTTCAATTTCTTCAGATCATGTTTCAGAAATTTACACCTCCTCTTATCGGGAATTTCACCAACTAAACAATATTTGTGTTGCTACATATCGTCAAAATTGAAGACATTTTTTTATTTTTATATATTTTTTTAATAAAAGGATGAAAACTCATACGATAAATTATATTATTGTACTTTTTGTCTGTATTATTTTAATTTTACACCTTTCATACTATAATTCTTCAGATTATAGAAAATTTATCTATCTGTCTTTAGTAAATAAAAGTAATAATACAACATAAGTGTAAAATATAATATACCAAATTTACATCCCACATTTCTATTTCATAACCTGTAAATTGATAACAATTGGTCATATGACTATCGACACGCAATAAAGGGAATTTTGATTTTAAAAATTTTGTTTAAAATAAACACTTTTAAAATAATTTGATTCTACAAAAATTTAAATTAAAAGTTGAAAAATATTAAAAAGAGTTTTACGACAAATTTTAACAGATTTATGGAATCAGAATATTAAATGCTCTTAAAATTCACTAAAGTTAACTTAAAGTTAAGTTTTTATTTATGGTTTGGATACTTTAAACATTTGCAAAATAATTTAGTAAAAAAATATCAAGACTTCATAGAGCCAAAAGAATAAACATTCAGCAAAGGAAATCGTAGAAATGCAGTTAGCGAAAACCCGCCTAGCAGGT
Organism: Linyphia triangularis; assembly: GCA_963978545.1. Taxonomy (NCBI): domain Eukaryota; kingdom Metazoa; phylum Arthropoda; class Arachnida; order Araneae; family Linyphiidae; genus Linyphia; species Linyphia triangularis. The sequence goes on along the minus strand of OZ021729.1, from coordinate 49,525,502 downwards.
AAAAGTCACTTATCATTTACTAAATTGCCCCCCTGTCAAGCAGCTTCAAAATACCCCTTTGTGTCCCAACTGAATGGGCTGGCCATGTGTGCTGTCGAAATTTCTTCCTCTCACCCCAATTCCGAAATTGTCACATGCCCCCTTCCTCTCACAGGAGCCCATGTGAAAAGGTTAAATTAACAACTTACACAAGCAGCCGGTAATCGGGTAATTACCTGCAAAAATTACCGTATTTTAAAGTTTGGCTGGTATTTTGGAAGATAATTTGAAAATGAGGGTATTTGCGGATTTTTTTTAAAAAAATGGTGTATTTTTTATTTATTTATTTTATTTTATTACGGAAGAAGTATTTCTTTGGATAATCTGATAATGTGAAGCTTGTGTTGAAGAGACAAGAGTCTTTACAAAACCAGCAGGCGATGAAATACGAGATCAATTCAAGAGACGCGAACAAATAATAAGATCGATTGGCGGGATAACTAATTGAAATGGTTATAGAGGGTCGCTTTAGGTCAGTTTGGCCTCTGGCCTCCAGTTCCTCCTTTTTTTTTTGTCTCGCAAGCAAAATTCAATGAACCAAAGAACCAAGATTGCACATCTGTTCCGTTTGTTAAAAGACTGGTCGCGTTGTCGGGTGAAGGAGAGGGGGGGGGGGGGATGAAAAGTTTAGTATCTTTCCCTTGATCCAATCTTGACAGAAACCGATTCTATTTTCTCACATGATTTGTTAGGTTCGGCTTTTTTCTTTTCCATTTTTATCTATTAATTGGGTTAACGTTCCAAATAATATTGAAAAATATTCTTAGATATTCTTTGGTTATTTACTAATGCTTTTCATTTAAAACTTAACAAAATGAATAATAAATAACTGCAAATAATGATTTATTTTCAATTTGATTTTGTTCAATAAAGGAAGCAGTACAAATGGAAGAAATACTACCAATCTGTTTGGTTGGTTTATACGCTCAATGACCTATTTTTATGCACAATGACGGCTAATTACGACGGGACCTACAGCTTAACGTGGATTCCGAACCACAACGAACATCCCTGCTTAATCCGGGATTCGGATCCAGCACCTTTTGGCATGTGTGACCAGAGAACTAACCACACAGCCATCAGATGGGCACCAACCAATCTGGAAATGATGTTGAAAATGGTAGATAAATATAAAAATAATACAACTTTAACCGCAAGATTATTATTTCTAAAAATAGTTAATTAACTTGAGAGAGCCATGAAAAACACATATTGACAATTAAAATACTTTATTTTGATTTGGAAGCAAACATTATTTCCTTTTATTATTTCAGTAACGATTAAGAAGCATGATGCAATCGAATAATTTATTTACTATATTTGTAATTTTTTTCTAATTCCTATCATGCTCACATATCACATATATTCACGGAATTCTGTTTCACATTAAATAGTTAAAAAAAAAAAAAAAAAAAAAAAAAAAACGAAAACTATGTAAGTCTGTTATTGTATAAACTTACAGAGCCAGCAGAAGACAAATTAAAAGTAACAAATATTTTAATAAAATAACATAACGATACGTATGTTATATTTTAACCTTCCAGTCAATAAAAATGTGTAATATATATATATATATATATATATATATATATAAAAATTTAAAAAAAAAAAATTAAATCATTTTCACTACTTAAATTCATTCAGAAAACAGAGCATTGTAAAAAAAAGTATGATAAACCGTTTCAAACGAAAGCGTCTAAAAGCCCTGGTTTCCTAGGAAAGCGTCCCGTGATCCAGCGTTCACTTGAAAACGGGGAGTGACGTCACGAACCGGTCAGATTTTCGACAGAACGTGTCGTTGATCATTTGCTGCCACTCTTTCTGTGGGTCCTTTCAAGGTCAGATTCTGAAAACTCTGATGGGGATTTCATTGTTCATTCTTGTCCCTTGTTCCTTCATTCTCCGCCCCTCGTCAAGAAAAGTATGTTTGAGAACACATGACCGGCAACGTACGAAATGCCGATCTACCTTATATAATGACCGGCATTTTTAGCAAAGTATGAAAAAGAGCCATGATAAAACTTTGAAGAAAAAAAAAAAAAATGTTCTTCCTCAACAATACATTTGTAATTTTGAAAAAATAATGAAAAACAGCCCTTGAAAAAGCTTTTATTTAAAATACTTAAAAAGAATTTAAGTAATAAAAAAAAAAAAAATTATGAATTTTATTAATGAAACAAAATAAAATATGAACCTTTTTGTTGTACCAAGAAAGTTGATAATTTACTTAATTTCAATTTCACTTAACTTTATTTCTTATAAAAAGTAAAATCGTTATTTATATGAACTATACAAAAAATTGGTGATGTATTTTATACTTGGTCGGTTTGTCATTTGGCATTCTTTAGAATGCCTGAGCAATGCGTGAAATGTTTAATCGTTTTATACTTTGCCGGCTAATTTTTGGAATAATTTAAAATGCCTAGGTGCAGGTATTCTATAGAATGCCGGATTTAATACATTATTGCCGGTAACAATTTATAAAACATAGAAAATAATGTAGGAATTGAAATGCAAATCGTCAAAGAATTCCCTTTGAATTTGATCGTTCGGTTATTGGTCAATCTAAACAACACAATTATAAAACTGAAACAAAATTATTGATGCGACAAATTTATTTTGGTATTGCGGATTTAATACTTGATTGATTGTTAAAGAGTTTTTAATAATAATAGAATGCAAACTACTTTATAGTATTCAGCAAAATTTAATTCTTACTTTTTGCAAGGACAAAATAAAGGATACCATATTTATTTTAAATTTTCTTAATTCAGTTAATGTTTGTATGCTTTTCGAGAGCAGATAATAATAATTTTTTTATATATATATATATTTTGGTTTTAATAATTTCAATTGCAACAATTCATAGTGATCGTTTAATTGTGCCAGTATTAAATTCCGGGTAACGGTCAGAATCTCATTGACTTGAGCGTTCACCATTTTGTGCATAAAATGGTAGATTGCGAATGTGCCATGATTATAGAGGAAAATACATTCCATGCACAGATGTAAACAGAGGCGATATTAGATGTTATTCTGGTTCATGAGAAATTAGAATTTTGCTATAAAAGAATCAAATGTCATAGTTGTTCGTTTTATACGATTTTACAATTGTTAAAATTCACGAAGTTATTTTAATTTGGCCTATAAACCAAATTCCAGGTTACTTTTATCCGAATTGTCAAACCATTACAAAAATTTAAAATCAAATTTCCGATTTTGAATAATATAATCAATATTGGCCGGATGCCTTTCAGTAAGTTATTTCAAGAAAAAACTCACCATTCTTTACTATAATTACAGTAAAAGTTAACTATTAATTTATTTGGATTCCGGATATCCAAACTGCATGTATTCCGGAAATGAATTTCTTTTCAAAGCAATAAAAATATTTGTTGAAATAAATTTGTTGAATATTGGAATGAATGATAAAAATTATCATCTTATCGGAATTTCGAACAAATCATTATAAAATTTTAGTCAGATTTTCGATTTTGAATTAATCAGTTTTTCAATGTGGAAGATGTAATTTCGATTGTAAAGTTACGTTTCTTTAATATAGACTATAATTATAATAAAAACTAGACGTGTTGAACATCGCACAACTTTCAATTACCCTATAATACTGATGTGGATTTGTGTCATTTACGGTTTTTATATTTTCATCATTCATTTAGCAAAAATGGCCAGTTAGGTGATATTTTTTGCGATAATTCTTGCATGGGTCTTTAAAAAAAAAAAATTCGCCAAAATGATGATTTAGGCAATTTACTTTTCTATAATTCGTATATTATCGTTTCCCATAAGTGAAACTGAGGAGAGAAGAAAAAACAATCGTTGATGAGGTATGCTCAAGGAAAGAGAACTCTGTGTTAAAGGCATTCATTCTTCAACTTTTTAAGCCATTCAAACATTTTTACGGGAATTTCGGAGGTGGGGATGATTAGAACACCTCAAGAGGAATTATCACAGCAATTTTGAACAAAATCGTTTGAGACGTTTTTTAGCAATTACTGAAAAATACTATTTTTTCAATGGCAACTACCTTATTTGCATGCGCGGTTTTGACGAAAACCCTAATGGTAGATCCCTGTGCCATCATCAACTTCCACACCAAATTTGAATATCGTAAGTCAAATTGTTCGGGAGTTATGCTGACCACAGACACACAGACACATTTTTTCTAGATAACAGTTTTGAATTCAGGATAATCCAAATCATAGAGAAATGAAAAAAAAAAACGCCCACATTTTTTTTACTGAATACTATACTTTCATTACCCTATGTATACACATGGGTAATTGAAAGTAATAAGTAATAGATTTACAAGGATTCCAGACAAATAAATTGCATTGTATACCGAAAACGAATATATTTTTAATGCAATAAACGATGCATATATGACATATCTTTTGGATATCAGAATTCTGTATAAACCTGACTTTTGAAAAATATATCCTGGATGTTATGGATAGATAATAAAATATCTATTACCCCCCCCCCCCATATTTATACAATTAAGCAAACAAAATTTATTAAAATAACATGTTTAGATTTGAGTGTTTTCTGGACATATGATGCTGATGTAAACTGATCACACAATTTATATGAATATGAAAAACACTACTTGCAAAAATGTATATCATTCGGATAAAGAGTCCTTGCTACTTGCCAAATTACAAATACACTAAAATCCATCATAAGTCAGCTTAAACTTTAACAAATACGTCCATGATTAGTTTAAGCAAATGAATAACATGATCAGTAAGATTGATGATATCGAATAAATCAGCAGAATATATGGAAATTATGATTTAAATACCTTTATTGAATATTATGTCAAGTCAGAAGTCACAAAAAAACACAATAGACAGGTTTTAATTAAAGATTCGCTTATTTTTTTAGACTTGATAATCTAATGCTTGATAATCTAAAACTTGAATAGTTTATAATAGTTTTTTCTTAATAATCTAAAACTTGATAATCTTAGCTAAAATAATCTAATGAGAATATTTTTTTTAACTCCTAAAAATGAAAAAAAAATAAAAAATAAATAAATATATAGGAATCATTTTGGCATATTCTGTAAAAATCTGCGGCCCACAAAAAACTGGAACATAACTTATACCGCTCATCTCTAAAAGTTAATGCCAAACGCTGCTCTAGAATATTTATAAGCATATAGTGTTGTAATCAGAAAATAAATTCATTGTGTGTGCTTATATGTAACTTAGGAAATTTGTAAGCTGAGCATATTTATATTTAATAATGCACGTGAATGCATTTGATTGAAACGAGTTTTTCAATTCGTTATATAACTCAGCATGTCAATAAAAAAATAACACATAATTAAAAAGAAAAGGAAAGTACGTGAAATCAAAAATTTGGAAACTAATTAAGAAGTAAAATTTTTCATTTCATGACAAAAGAAATTTTTGAAGCACATGGTATCAAAACCCAACTAATGAAAAGTACAGATTTAAAAACATATTCAAATTTTAAACCAATCAAAAATATCCATTTTATTTATACGTTGTATAAGCAATTGTCTATGACGTAACCATACATAAATTGTATTAGTTTTAGATATATGCAGTGGCAATACTCTAGTTGACAATACGTTGTTGCTCCAAAAAGCTTATCAAAAAGCATGGTGATCGGTCTCCCGGGAAGCATAATCAAGCAAAACCACCACCAAATCAAATCAAAGCATGGTAATCAGTGTTTTTTTATTTTTTATTATTATTATTTAACTTAAAATTATTTTTAGTCAATTAAACTTTTCTTTATCAGAAATGTGTTCTCAAACTGAGTTAATTACAGTGGGTAAAAAAAGTCTCCGTACGATAGCCAAAGTTGCAAATAAATTAGCATTATTTCTAATCTTTAGCTTCATATCTTTAGTAACTATTGAAATATGTTTAATTTGACTCTTTAAAATAAGTTAATAATAAATGTCTGTTTTTACAAAACGCAGCAAGTATTTAAATTGAAATATTTAGGAGATATTGCTAAGTGCCATGCAAAAAAAGTTTCCGTATGCAATATGAAAATGAATTCTGATGTCTTCCATAACAGATTTGCAATAAATTTTCCAAGCTGAAGTGTACGCAAGTGTTATGAAGACATGATAGCAGCAATTGTTTAATTTTAGCTTGTAGCTGATTGTCTTAAAATAGAGTTCCTAAATCCATTTGTGAGTTGGTAATTCAGTTATGGGTCTATTCCTAGTTGACGTTAAAATATCGCCAAGCCGATTTGGCGCTGTTTTGTAGGCGATACAGTTCTAAATTTGGCAACCTCATTTTTTTTATTGACGTGCTTTGGCTTCAACCTTTCTATACCACAAATCATAGAGCTGGTTCGTTTCTCAATTTTTCATATTGGAATTCCGAATTGGCGACATTCTGGCTTTGTCGCCAACTTTTCAAAAGTGCGCCAACCCATAAATGTGAACTAGGAATTTACCCAGTTATGAAATGATGGATTATCTATGAAAAAAATTGGCGAAATCTTTAATATATATTATTGAAAGGCACTGTGAGCTTCAAACTTTTGAGGATAGAGTTTGATCCAGAAGATCTTCAAAGCTAAAACGCTTTCATAAAAGAAATATCCTATTGCAAGGTTCAATTTAATCCGCGAATAAGTGCACCTCAAGTCGCACTTGGCTTAAGAATTAACAAAAGCATGGAAGACAATTTCCCAAGTGACAATTTCTGTGCACTGGTTAAGACATTTTGTGTTAGAATTTCAAGATACACATATTTATGCTTGTTTCCTTCTACATAACGTAAATTGCGACACACCAACAGCTCTCATACACCCTCATACTATAACACCTCCTCCACTGTGTTTGACAGTTCCACATAAATTCTAAATTAACATTTGTTGGTTTGGTTTTATCCAGACCATAACTCGATTATCTGACCCTTGGATATTAAATTTTAATTCATCATTAAAAAGAACTGATTCACAGAAAGATAACTGATAACTTACATGCTTTTTTGCAAACTCAAGGCATTTTTTTCTGTTACAGGTACTTGTTTAAGGATTCTTACGGGCTGCAAGTTCATTCAGACCCGCTATTTTAATAATATTTCTCACCGTTTGAGATGTCCCTTCAATATTTTTATAAATTTTTAAGCCATGTGCGACTTAAGCAATATCTCCCAAGTATTTCAATTTAAATACTTGCTGCGTTTTGTAAAAACAGACATTTATTTTAAACTTATTTTAAAGAACCAAATTAAACATAATTTCAGTAGTTACTGAAGATATGAAGCAAAAGAGTAGAAATTTTGCTAATTTATTTGTAACTTTGGCTTCCGTACTGAGACTTTTTTTACCCACAGTATATGTCTACAATCAAATAAATCTGGTGACTAAGCACAGAACATAAACTTAAGCATTTAAATATTTATGAAAAGTAAACTAAAAATAAGATAATAAACAAAATACTATATGCAGTTACAAATTTCAAACTTTTGATTCAATGTGTTAAAAATCATGCGGTAATACACAGTTGAGGGGTGTGGCTGGATAATAAAGGTTTAAGCCTCTTAAAACTGATTTTTAGATGGCTTAGTTTGGTAGATGTATGAGAATTTGTCTTCATTAAGACTAACGTTAAGTGCCCGGCCAATAAACTAGTGATTATTCTTTCCAATATGCAGCATACCACTTTCCTGAGGTAATATTCATCATGTGACAATAACTTTATTTTTTACTTGTTGTACAATATCACTCTCCATTTTCTTTGATGTATAGACAACTTTACCTTGAGGGTAATTAAAAGTCACTAAGCAGTTTATGGTTTATGAAGAAACTGATACGACACAATGCACTCTCCGTATTAGTGGAATTGGTTGCGCATCACAGATCTTATCCAAAACTCCGCTAAATTCCAGATCTTATCCAATTCCTCAAGGCATTTTCTACTTTTTCTTTGTAAAAAAAATTACATTAGTTTTTGTATTTTTGGCAAATTCCGCCGATATAATATATTTAACAAAGGTATTTGCATCCGTAAAAACATCATAATTCATAAACTATCTATCATCTACTACTCCCTTCCCTCAAGAGGCCACAAAACAATGCCAGTTTATAGGTTGCCCTGCTCCATCAGGAAATTTGTTGATGAAAAATTTTGTATGCTTTCTTGGTATGTCTCCTCAATTAATAGGAAGTTACAAAAATGCTCTGCTATTTATCATGATGGATAGAATAAAGCACAATAGCATAGCAAAGTACCTTTTCTAAGTAGCATATACAAGCTGTATATAATATAACCTGGTTTTGTTACAAGTGGGTACTTTAAACCTCATCTTGTTGAATTATAGAAAACTTATTGCTAAAATCAATTTTTGATTAGTATCTTTTTGCAACATATTGAAATAGCTTGATTGTTTTTTTTTTTACATTGTGATGCCATAAAAAATATGGTAATTGTTTTTTGAGGTTGTACATTATTATGTCTTACGTGTCTTCTTATTAAACAAGGCATAATTTTACCTCTTCTTCTGTTATCCGATAAGCATACTGCAGCTTAGTCAAGACATCATCTCTAGTTTAATTCAAACATATATCTTATTTCCTTTTTGAATGTATCTTAGCAATCATCGTATTTTGGTAAAAGTGCCTTGCTGATATCCGAGCTACATGTGAAGCTGTGATGACCGATGATGAAAATTCACTATTCAAAATGTTTCATCTCGTGTTAATGATCATCAATTCAAAATGTATAACTTTTTCTAAACTTTAGGTTCAGACCTACTTTAGTGTAATATTACTCTTAAGTAAGGTTATTTGTAAAACCTGTGATATAAAATATCTATAGTTTTGTGTTTAATAGCATTCTTTCCTGGTTTCATATGGCTGTTATGATGCTGGTACCACATTTTATCATATAAATGATCTGTTATCCAAAAAATCAGTCACCTAATTTTTACTATTTTGTAGTCAATAGGTCCTTGCCATATTTGAGAGAAAGTTTCTCAAAAGCACCTTTGGGGAGAATTTAGTTGATGGTTCATGGAGAAGTATCCGACATGGGACAAGAACCTGCTAAACCAGATGGATAAAGCAAGAACAATGAAAAGACAACATGGAGCTGAAGACGATTATAATAGTCAACAGGTAAATTACTCTTTTGATAGCAAAACTAGTTTTCTGGCTAAAATTTTTTAAATGAAAAATGCCATTATTGTTCATGTAGTTTTACTCATTTTATAATTTTTGTGCAGGAAAAGTGTGCATAAAAAACATTCTTTTCATAATAGTCGAATAGAATTTATAGAATAGAGACTACCTGGTCTCTATTCTATAAATTCACATGTCTATAAAATCTATATATCTAAAAGTCTATAAAATCACTAAACTCTCGACTAAAACTCTAGACAATTTCAATTTGCTTATGATTCTTAAATATATTTGAATCATTAACTTCAATTCCATTGACTATCCATGCACAATATTAATTTTTAACTAAAAATATTTCAATTTAAATTCTTTATTGTTTTGAAATTACTATATGTATTTATGTATGTATATATATCCCAAGCAACGCAACCATGTTGTTTCAATGTGGTGTCAACGTTCAATACCAACATGCACAATGTTGTTTCAACGTGGAACTGCAACGTTGTTTTCAAGCGGAAGTGTTCACTTAAAGGAGCGTGGATACAATGTTGAGTGCCAACGTTGTTTCTACGTAGATATATCACACTGCTTCCACATGCTAGCTATTGCCCACGTGGTTTCAATGTTGAATGTCAATATTGGTTCAACGTGGATTTGTCACATTGTTTCCACATGAGTGTTCATATTTGCCCATGTGGTTTCCACGTTGAATGTCAATGTTGTTTCAACATGGATCACATCAGTAAAAATAGATTTGAAATGAGAAAAATTATTACGATGATCATAAAAGATACTTTTAAAAACAGTATCAGGGGTTTCAGACTTTTTAAAATTTGAGAAAGGGTTAAAAATTGTAGTTTCATGATGATGCCAAGGTGAAATGGGGAAAGTTGGAGGAATAACTCTAAGGTTATCCACCTGATGGAATGAGAGAATGTTTTTAACTCTCAATGAAAAAGATAGTCGTGCATGTTTTTAAGTAGCTCTCTTCTTAGTTCGAATGAATAAGCACTTTTTGGTGTTAAATATAGGTTTTCTGCAGATCGTAAGAATTCTAGTGTTCAATCATGTGTTGAAATAATCCGATGCAAAGGTGAAATTTGCACTCCAAAATTGTTATTTGCGTTCTGTCTGTTTACAATTTTAAAAATGTAATCATAATTTTCAGTGTTTTTTTTAGTAATATACAGTCAATAATTAATTCTTTTCTTTTTAATAGGCATTCCAGATGAATGTTTGGAGTGCAAAGTTTACACTTGGACAAATAATTTTTAATTCCACCCCTTAAATTGTAAGTACTGAATACTAGGCATTTTTTTCTATGCTATAAAAACAAATTTTGTGTAAAAGTCCCTTTTTTTTTACAAGTACCTTTTTTTCAAACTTTTGGTCCCTTAGTCCCTTTTTTTGAAGTTCCAAGTTGCTAAACACCCTGAAAGTTGCCCCCTGATGAAATTCCAAATTTCTGCCGTTTTTCATTTTATTTTGTTTGTATATCTAAATATATATATACCTAAAAATATTTATGTAATCCATGAAGCAAGAACAGTGTAACATAGATGGTTAAGTATGGCTGCTGTCAACATTTTGCAATACTAATTGAACATAACAGCATTAATTTCTTTCAAATTTCAAGAAATTGTAGTCTTCAGATAAATCTTCTATAAAATGTAATTGATTTAGAAGAAATACAATAATGCCACTAAGGAAAAAGTTAAGTCTGAGGATGTTTTTTTTTTTTAGCTTTTGAATTCTCTAATTGGACCATATATGTTATGCGTGTGTTATTGTCAATGTATGAAAGTGAAATTAGTTTTTCTATATAAGGACTGAAGTACTTTAAGCAAAGTTTGAAACAACATATCGTAGAGGTTAAATTGTGAAATAATTAGTTATAACAGTTGTCTAGTTATTCTGTGATATAACTAGTTTTTGTATAAAATTTCTAATGATAGACAATTAGATAGTAAAATAAAAGCACTCTATAATTTTTTATTTTATCTTTTGTTGCAAAACTCTAAAAGTAACAAAAAGTATAGCAGGCATCTTCTTCGAACAGTCGTTTGAAGCCCCTCAAATTGCCTTATTTTTTTAAAATCACTTACTGTTGCCAAATTTATTGCTTTTAATAATAGTGTTCTTAAATATCAATTTTAGGGAATTAGAGGTCCCAAATGGTTGTTGGACGTAACAACTTTCAGTAACAAGTCAATTTTTTAGCAATAATTAAAAATGGAATTTTTTTTTTTTTCACTAATTAGGAAGTATTAGTCTGATAAAACCTCTGTTATCAGAGTGAGTCATAGATAAACATAAATATCAGCGTTAGGTATTGTATTCTTTTACTAAGATATGTATTGAACCTTGATTTGAAAGACAGAACTTGGCATGGCTCGGATATCTGGTCGTCTAGTGATAAATTGTATCTTATGAATCCATTATTCAATTCAATGGAACTTTTTTAATATATAAGTTATATTTTTTAAGAAATAATGGAGGGAAATGTTTAAAATTAAAAACTGTTTTAAAACAATTTTTTTTTTTTTTTTTTTTGTAGTTTTAAGTCTCACAATTGAAAAGAGGATCATTTCCAGATCGAGTTAACATATTTCCTACTGCATATTCATTGAAAGCCAAAAACAATAAATTATTTGTCAAACAGATAGCAATATGTGCAATTGTAAATAAACTATTTGTCAGAAGCAGAGGTGTTTTAGCTTTTTAATTGGTATACCATTTATCAGTTTTAGTTTTACAAAGGTAAGGGGGAAAATATTAAAAAAAAAAATCAGAAAATAGTAAGTCATAATATTCCAAATTAATTTTTTAGCAATTAATGGATTACAGTGATGGAAGCTGTAAATAATCACTTGTAACAATATCGAAATTGAGTGTAATTATCAATTATTTATGTTGGCATTACACATTTTAATTACTATTATAACCTTGTTATGAATACTTAAAAGTTGGCACAGAATTTCTGTTTTTATTTTTATTAACTAGCATCTTGTGCTATAATTGCATTAGATTTTTAAAATTGTATTGTGAGTGGCAATTTTAAAAATGGTGTATTTTAAACTAAAATTTAAGAATAACCTATTTTTTATTTTCTAGGTCCAAAGCCTATACCTAATGCTCTGAAACACGAAGAAAGAATAGGCTACATTGAAGGAAGTGGCTTAATTCCTGGCAGTCAGATGGACAGATACCTTGCTGAAAAGAAAAGCATTCTGCAATATTTAGTGTAACAAAGAATATGTTTGCTTTGTGTTCAATAAAATAAACTTATTACCTTTTTATGTTTTTACTCTTATTTTAATTGCATATTTCCATTTTTGCTTGATTTGTTCAACCTGTTTTTAGTTTTGTATTTTTCTTTTATGCTAAACTTATAAAGGAGAAGATTTGCACAAAATGGCAAAACAACATTGTAATCTGTTTAAAAGAAAAATTGAGATGTATGAGATACATTACATTGTGCTTTAATAGATTTAGTCATGTTTTGTCTTATTTTTAAGGTATATATTTAGCTGAGAAATCTATTGGAATGGATAAATTCTCTTGGTTAAAGGCTAATTAGGTAGTTAACTGTTTCATTGGTTTTTAATATAGGAGACTAGTTTTTACTTCCCAAAGTCTTGTTGAAGACGAAATATTTTCTAATGCTATGATTCTTTAATTTATTATACCATTAAGTTCATGTATATTAAGTTTAGAAAAGTTCATACTTTTAGAAAATATTCAAATATTTTCTAATACTATGATTATACCATTAAAGCCAGTCATTAAAGTAATGATTGGCCTTGATAGTATAAATTATATTACCATAGTATTAGAAAATATTTGACGTAAAGAAAAGATACTGAGCCTCTTCATAGTGAGAGTAGGTACTTGAAGCAGATATAGGTAGTTGATAAAAAAAATTAATTGTGAATTTTTTGTATAATTATGTTGCAGGAACAAGGCTTTTGTTGTGAAAATCACATAGATGTCGCCAAAATCACTAAGATCACAATGTGACATCGCAGCAACAAAGCTTTCGTTGCGAAGATCGCATAAATCACACGGATGTCGCCAAAATCACTGAGATCACATTTAGGTCACAAAGCGATATCGCAGTGACAAAGCTTTCGTTGCGAAGATCGCATAAATCACACGGATGTCGCCAAAATCACTAAGATCACATTTAGGTCACAAAGCGATATCGCAGTGACAAAGCTTTCGTTGCGAAAATCGCATAAATCACATGGATGTCGCCAAAATCACTAAGATCACATACAGATCACAATGTGACATCGCAGTGACAAAGCTTTTGTTGCGAAAATCGCATAAATCACACGGATGTCGCCAAAATCACTAAGATCACATTTAGGTCACAATGTGACATCGCAGCGACAAAGCTTTCGTTGCGAAAATCGCATAAATCACACGGATGTCGCCAAAATCACTAAGATCACACTTAGGTCACAATGTGACATCGCAGCGACAAAGCTTTCGTTGCGAAAATCGCATAAATCACACGGATGTCGCCAAAATCACTAAGATCACATTTAGGTCACAAAGCCATATCGCAGCGACAAAGCTTTCGTTGCGAAAATCGCATAAATCACATGGATGTCGCCAAAATCACTAAGATCACATTTAGGTCACAAAGCGATATCGCAGCGACAAAGCTTTCGTCGAGAAAATCGCATAAATCACACGGATGTCGCCAAAATCACTAAGATCACATTTAGGTCACAAAGCGATATCGCAGTGACAAAGCTTTCGTTGCGAAGATCGCATAAATCACAAGGATGTCGCCAAAATCACTAAGATCACATACAGATCACAATGTGACATCGCAGCGACAAAGCTTTCGTTGCGAAAATCGCATAAATCACACGGATGTCGCCAAAATCACTAAGATCACATTTAGGTCACAAAGCGATATCGCAGTGACAAAGCTTTCGTTGCGAAGATCGCATAAATCACACGGATGTCGCCAAAATCACTGAGATCACATACAGATCACAATGTGACATCGCGGTGACAAAGCTTTCGTTGCGAAAATCGCATAAATCACACGGATGTCGCCAAAATCACTAAGATCACATTTAGGTCACAATGTGACATCGCAGCGACAAAGCTTTCGTTGCGAAAATCGCATAAATCACACGGATGTCGCAAAAATCACTAAGATCACATTTAGGTCACAAAGCGATATCGCAGTGACAAAGCTTTCGTTGCGAAGATCGCATAAATCACACGGATGTCGCCAAAATCACTGAGATCACAATGTGACATCGCGGTGACAAAGCTTTCGTTGCGAAAATCGCATAAATCACACGGATGTCGCCAAAATCACTAAGATCACATTTAGGTCACAATGTGACATCGCAGCGACAAAGCTTTCGTTGCGAAAATCGCATAAATCACACGGATGTCGCAAAAATCACTAAGATCACATTTAGGTCACAAAGCGATATCGCAGTGACAAAGCTTTCGTTGCGAAGATCGCATAAATCACACGGATGTCGCCAAAATCACTAAGATCACATTTAGGTCACAATGTGACATCGCAGCGACAAAGCTTTCGTTGCGAAAATCGCATAAATCACACGGATGTCGCCAAAATCACTAAGATCACATTTAGGTCACAAAGCGATATCGCAGTGACAAAGCTTTCGTTGCAAAGATCGCATAAATCACACGGATGTCGCCAAAATCACTAAGATCACATTTAGGTCACAAAGCGATATCGCAGTCACAAAGCTTTCGTTGCGAAGATCGCATAAATCACACGGATGTCGCCAAAATCACTAAGATCACATTCAGGTCACAATGTGACATCGCAGCGACAAAGCTTTCGTTGCGAAAATCGCATAAATCACACGGATGTCGCCAAAATCACTAAGATCACATTTAGGTCACAAAGCGATATCGCAGTGACAAAGCTTTCGTTGCAAAGATCGCATAAATCACACGGATGTCGCCAAAATCACTAAGATCACATTTAGGTCACAAAGCGATATCGCAGTGACAAAGCTTTCGTTGCGAAGATCACATAAATCACATAGATGTCGCCAAAATCACTAAGATCACATACAGATCACAATGCGATATCGCAAAAATCGCAAATTCGTCCCCAATGTCACAATGTGACGAAAAGCGATATCGCAGCGATATCACAAAGTTACGTCGCAAACCCCCCTCTAAAACGGACATTGGACGACTATGTGACCCCTGTGTGATATCGCCGTGACATCGCGTGATCTCTATGCGATATCGCTTTTCGTCACATACTCGTCACATGGTTATTAGGGTAGTTGTCTTTCTCTCTAATGGAAGTAATTGTGGATAAAAAAAAGTGAAGTCATTTGTCCAATGTAAGAAACAGTGGAGTTCTTGCAGGGGTCGCAGACGTCCTATATGTCCTATAAATCCTATATTTTTTTAAAAATCGGTAAAAACGTCCTATATTGTCCTATATTTTACAATTGTCCTATATATCCTATATTTCTACATTGATTCGATCTATATTTTCTTCGAATTCGTAATAGCTGCGCCGTTTGTTGCAATTTTTTAATATTTCGGATTCTTTGGCACGATCGTAGGTGAAAAAGACCTGACAAAAACGATGTTTGTAACGGCGGCGCGGCGTTTTATCTCTTGTGACGCGACGTGCTGCTTAACCTACAACTCAACTGGACCGGCGGGAGTTGTAAAATGTGAACATTTCCATAACAATCGCTCTTGAATTTCTGATCTGATTTCTCCTCCAACGTAATAAATTAATTGGCCATAATGCAGAGAGAGATACAACAACAAAACTCTGCCTCAGGAAAAACGGATAAAAACAACTTGGGATTAACTTGCAGGACTACTAAAGAACTTTATAAGTGGCAGAAATAGACAGTCGGTGGTTTCAAAACAAATACTAAAGAACATTTTGAGTGTTCAGTCAATAATTGATGAAGGTAACAAAAGAGTTAAGATTTTCTGTATGATGTCGAATGGCGATTTTTTTTTATTCCGAATCCTGTACGGATTCTGCGCCACGAATTGTTTACATCAAACTGCTCCAAATTATGGTAACCATAGGCAGTTAGTTATCTTGCTCTTAAAAAATGTCAGGGCTGCCATTTTTTGACGAAAATCGCCTTGGCGCAGAATTCGTACCGGATTCGGAATATTAGCCACGATTTTTTCATAAAAGTCGCCAAAATTGAAAATTACGTCAATGCGTTGTGTTGTCAAATCCGAACGATCACTAGGGTTGCTTTAAAACCAAGTGCCAGGTTCTCCATGTTCGGCGATAAATCTCCCACTTTTCGCCGCCAATCCAGCCGACACTGAACAGTAAATCTGAATCAACAAAAGACTGCAAACAGGGATAAAAAGAAAATACTTTAAGAAATTGGAACAGTTAAAAATGCTGGAAGCAAAAGACTCATGATTGAAAATAATGTAATTAATAAAATAGGGATGGAATATCGAGGCAATAACGGATCACGTATTCAGGATCAGGCGATTTCTTTTTTTTAAAGGTGTGTTTTCTATTCTTAAATTCAATATAACGAGTATATAAATGTATAAAGAGTTAATTTTGAAGTTCAGTAGCAGCTGTGTGCAGTTATTTGATGTTTTATATTGTCCTATATTTTTTTTGAAAAAATCCTATATATTCTTATTTTGTCACTTTGACCCCTGGTTCTTGGTAACAAGCCCAGTGGCTCAAAAGGAGAAATTGACAAACACTTTGCTTTATAGTTTAGGTCTTTAAATTATATAATCTTATATTCATTCACTAAAGTGTATCATGTAATGCAGATAATTCTTCCAAAAAATTAGCATGAAATTTAATTTTGGTTATTTATTCTGTCAGCTATGATGAAAATGTTTTTCTCTGGGACGTTCGAAAAATGAGAATCCCAATTTCAGAAATAACTCTTCATGGAGGAATTTGGAGGTTAAAATGGCATCCAAGCAACCCTGAATATTTATTAACTGCATCTATGCATAATGGATTTCATGTACTTTCAATGAAAGGTGACTGTCTCTTTTTTTATATACTACAGTCAAACCTCGTTAACAAGAAATCGATCGGACCTCCCTGAATTTTTCGCGTTAACCGTCTGAAATTTTTTTCATCTAATTAATGTAGATTTAAACTACTAGCTATATACATAAATCTAATACTGCTGTTTTTACTTCATCTTCATTTTTGTCAGTCTGCATTCTTTTCCTTGCAGGTTCAAATTGATTTACAGAACAAACTGCTTCAATTTTTACTGATTTTATAAAATTGTTGATGGAGTGATGTTGGTGATTCCATACTTAGCCTCAATTTTTATAAAAAAAGACTTTATTAAAATTTCATCTAAAGTTTTTTCTTTGTTTCTAAATTGATTGCCGCTTCCGACTCATATTGAATGATAAGATTTAACATGCAAATGTGACTGAGTTTTGATTTTAAACTTACTGTTAAATACAGGAGAGGAATGTGACGTCACAAAATTAATTTACAGGGGATGCCATCTAAATTAGCGCCGAAATCAGTTAATTTCACAGTGATTTCCTTGAAATTTGATTGTAAATTTACTCTTAAATAATAAAGACCATAAAAAAAATGAGCTTTGAAGAGCAATTTTTAGCAGGATTTTAAGTTATGCGATTTCGTGTTAAATGAATAACTTAACGTTAAGTTTGAGTTTCAATGTACAGGAAATTGCTTATATTTTGTATAAAACAGGATTTCGTGTTAACAGGGTTTGACTGCATTTACTGATTTGATTAAAATTCTTCTGATTTTGGCAGTTTCTAAAGAATTGTCAGAGTTCTTTTTCTGGCCTTGTTAAACTTTAATTAAGCAAAACAAATCATATTGTTTTCTTTATGCTTTAACTTTATATTTTTAAGTAATATTTTAAACTTATTATTTTAAAGATTTATTCTATTTTTCCGGAGAAATAAATAATATTGGGGATGTTCTCTCTTAGATATTGGTAAATCTAGAAAAAGTCATGAGATGCTAGGCACAATTTCTGTTTGCAAAGGTTAAAATATTTCGTTGACTGCTTTTTCTGTTGGGGTTTGGAAGAAAATATATGTATCTAGGAATGTGGTCAGTGCTATCCTACTGAATCTTCTCCTACTCTGAAAAATATAATAACTTTTACAGAGTTAAGAGAAATTTGAAATTTTACCCATATCTCAATGGACAATTCCCGCATTTAAATTATTTTTTTATTCAATTCTAAATGTTTTGAAAAGGCCATAAGCACAAACATTTCTGCTCTATGCACTTTTTCTTTTTTTTAGTTTGCAATCAAAATTCTTCTGTTAGTCATTGTCGAGAAAACGATAAATCTGGCTTGGTTTGAATGTGACGTAAAAAGATCCAAAACATCTGGGCTTGAAATGCGGCAGTGGAAACCAGTTTTGCACGTTTCTCGCAAATTGTGCCAACCTGTAAGGGATATGGAAATGGTCTACCAACGCCGACTATTTGGCGGAAACCTCACGATAACCATAGAAATGATAGGATCTCTTTACGTCACGGATTTTGTTGAATGTTTTGATCGGACTGGTTTTGGGGCATTTTCTTTTCTTAATATTTAAATAACTAATTTTTTAAAAGAACTTTTGTTTAAATATTTGGAATCGGAAAGAAATTTTTCATTAATATATACTAATTTCACTTGTTTTTAAAAAATGCTGGAATTGTTCATTATTTAAATCTCAATTATTGGAATTATTTAAACAATTTAGAAAATTTTACTTTTGTTTCTTTTATAGTATAACATTTTACAAAGGGCTTGAAATATTCATCAGTTTATAATTTACACCTGAATTTTAATTTTATTAAAACTGAAAACTTATCAAAACTTAATTTTAATCTGAAATTAAAATAACGTTCATCCTTTCTAAAGACCATGTTGCATCTATTTTATATGAAATACTTTTTAGTCTAATTTATTATTATTCTGTGCTGTGACATTAACTGGTTTTGCGTATGTGTGTATAATTTCGTTTTCTTTTAGATGGAACTTTGACATTGAAGGCCCATTACAATGGACATAAATCCCTAGCATATGGAGTTGATTGGTGTCATTCAATATCATCTAATGGCGATAAAAAACAGAAAGATTATTTTTCTAATATTGTTGCTTCTTGTTCTTTTTATGACAAGTTATTGCATGTATGGAGAATAAACTTCTAATGAGTAGAGTGTTTGATGTAAATTTTTTCAACTGAAACCAGTAACTTTATCTTTAAGGATTCTTTTAGTTCTGATCTATTTAGTAGTTTATTTAAGTGATTTTGCATAGTATTTGGTGGATAGGATCCTAAGATAATTCCTTAATAGCTTTTTGAATTCAATGGGGAGAAGGGGGCGGGGGTCATTTCTGATGCACTTGCTGTAATTAAAATATAACATTATTCTTTATCCAAATTGTAAACATTAACATTTGTGGAATTGTATTTAGAACAATAGTCGCTCTTGACAGGTTAATGCACTTTCAAAACTAGCTAAATGCAGTATTAATAAATTTCTGGGAATTGTCTTAAAACATGAACTTGACAAGTTATTTTTATTCAGATGCTTTGGTTACTTCGTGTATGAAATAGATTTCTGTCATTTCTGAGATGTTGGTAACCTGCAGTTTTTGTGGGGAGGCTTGAGAATCGCATAAAAATTGAGGTTGGACATAGATTGTTTTAAAAAATAAATTTAACTGACACTGACCGAAAGTTAATTTTTCAAGATCGCATATGATTCGATGATTCTGTTATTAAACAATACTGCAATTTTGATAATCTTTTTTAAATTGGATTTCACGATTCAGGTAGTAATTTGAAGATTACCTGGTTAAAAATTTGTTACATTTTTCTGTTACTCTACATGGAGAATGTACTATTTCAACCCCATTGCAATTTATGGAGAAAATCAGACTAGTGCATTGTTGTATGCTTCTGGATTTTTGACTGGTGTATCAAAATCAAATCAGTTTTGTTTGTTCCTTCAAAGTGAACATTATGAATTCAACCTTCCAGTACTTATCAAATGTCTGGTGTATGTGTAAAGTAGTTTTATTTTGCACTTTTTGCGGTGGTAGCAATTTTTTAGGCAACATTATAATTTTATTTAAATTCTGCTTTTGAATAACTTTTATCTGTGGTTGATGGTAAAATACTAAACTATTAAAAATATTTTAATTGCAAAATGTGTTCCACTAAAAATGAACATGTCTTGCGTTATCTGTAATATTAATTTTACAACTAAATAATACAGTCAACTTGCGATAACTCGTAGTTCAAGGGACTGGCCAGATTGTTCGAGTTATCCGAAATTCAAGTTATCGAAAGTCTCTCGGAAGTTATCTTCTATTCAAGGCACATTTTATCAGAGATAACTTTTGCTTGTTCATGTGTCTTGCATTAAACTTTTCTAGCCATCCTGCATTTGCTATAAATCCTTTGACTTTTAGTAAATGTGCAAAGTCCTTTGCCTTTTCTTTACTAAGAAGAATTGTGGTTTTGATATGCCTCAAACCATTTTAAAAGAGAAGCTTCGACACCAGGAAAGGCACAGCCTCACTCCTTTACATGATGGATTTACATACAAGTTTCGATGCATGTCTTCACAAAACCGTCTGAGTTTTTCAAAATGGTTGAAAGAGTATTCAGAATTCTGTACTTTAAAACAACATCTTTCTTCTTACACAGCAGATTTTGTTACACAACTAACACCATTGACTCACACTTTAAATTTGGTTGGTTGGCTTATGCGCTCAACAACCTATTCTTGTGCACAATAACTACTAATCAGGTCGGGACCTACAGCTTAACATGGATTCCGAACCACAGCGAACATCTATGCCTACCCCGGCACCTTTGTCATACGAAGCCAGAGCTATCTAACCTCACAGCCATCAGGAGGGCACTTGAAATCTGGAATGAAAAGTAAAGGCAAAAGTCCCTTTACTTTCTGTATGTATCAATACAAAAGGGTTTTTCCAGGTTAGAAACTTAAATAGTCAAACACGATGTAAAGAGGAAAAAATAAAAATTGTTTTTGTTTTTTTATTAGTAATTAGTGGGTTTTTTGTATGTTTGTAATTATAATAAAATTTTCCTAAAAAATTCTACTTAAAAGGTGTACACTTCGAGATATGAAGATAATTTATTATTGAAAAGCATTAATTTGTCTTGGGTCCTTATTGAATACTTCGAGATAAACGAATATTTGACTTATGAGACTTCGAATTATCGCGAGTTGACTGTAGCATTATAAATTTAACCAACTAATGGAGTTCCTGTGCTTGACGTTATTTTAAAAGTGTTCCATCAGATGGTGAAGGTGAGAATCAGGCCCAAAATTTGTAACAGGCGTATGACCAATCATAAAACCTTCAAAAATAAATTTGAATTTACCTATTCCAATAACTAATCACAATGCACATTTGATTTTCTTGTGAATATAGGTGTTTACTGTGACGTTTCAATGCAAAAAAATAATTTTGTGTAAAATCATTCATTTTTGATTTCTTAACTTTAACCGCATTCTTTACGTCATCGATTATTGTCAACATCAACAGCAACCCCGATTTTATTGTGCTATTTCTTTTACTTACTGTATAATATCTTTTACACCATTTTCAAAAATGGGTGAAAGTTCTACGATTACGCTAAATGACAGATTGCAAAAGTTCAAGAATCTTCAATTTGAGCGCAAAAAATCTCGCAAACTGAACTACGAGGAAGTTGTGGAAGAGGACAGGCGATCCAAATTACCACCAAACTACGAAAAGAAAAACAAATGGGCCCAATATGTCATCGACCTGGAAGAGAAAAAGCAAGCAGCAGCTGCTAAAGGCGAAGATTACAATCGCGTCAAACTCCTCGAAGTAACTGCAGAAGAGGCAGCGAAATGGGATCGCTTGAAGAAAAAGAAAAATCCAGATCCAGGCTTCTCTAGCTTTGAAGACGCAGCGATTCGTCAATATGATAGACTGACCAAAAAATTGAAACCTGATATGGAAGCCTATACTAAGGAAAAAGAGAAGATGGGTGAAGCTTTCTACCCGACTAAAGATACCATAATCCATGGCATGCAGGAAGACAGTAAAGAGAGCATTGATAATATGGTTGAAGACTTGGAAAAGCAGATTGATCGACACTCGAAATTCAGCAGACGTCGTCGCTACAATGATGATGCGGATATCAATTACATCAATGAGCGTAACAAGAATTTCAATAAGAAGCTGGAGCGATTTTATGGGAAGTACACTGCTGAGATTAAACAAAATCTTGAAAGAGGTACTGCTGTTTGAAGAACTTCTTTGACTGCGTTGTTTTATTACACAAACTTTTATTTAAAAACTGTTGTGTTTTTTTTTATTTCAAAAAGGGACAAGCAAAATGCGACCTTTAAACAATTGACAAAACTTTTGCAAATATGTTTTCTAAACTCTGTATCATGTATATGAAGTCAGTATTGTGCAGAAATTGAAATTACAATAAAGGTCGGAAATGTATAATTGAATTGACTTTTTTTTTTACTCTTCTGTTAACTAAGTCTAAATGTATTGCCAAGCCTATAATGCTTGCTGTTCAGCAGTTTTTATCTGGTATCCAGTTTACAGAATGGTAAAATTTTTTAATGTATTATAAAAGTGGATGCATTTGTGACGCTTTCTCTTTTGTATAGTTCACCTGGAAAATGTGAATAAAAGTACAAAATTTTTACTAACAGTGAGAGAAATGTCCAAGATTACAGTTTTTATCAAATGGAAAGTTGGTAACTGAAGCGAATATAAAAACAATCCTAATTTGTGAATATTAATGTCAAATACACTTTCTTTTAATTAAAAGGAAATTCCGATAGCTTTTTTAAATTGCACTAAATAATATGAAATCCAAGTATATTTTCTATAAGTACCAGTATTGACTACTTGAATAGATTTCAGTAATAATGATTTAAAATTTATTGAAAAAAAAAAGCTTCATCTACTTCTGAAGAATGCAGTTATATTTTCACTAAATGATTCTCTGGCTAAGTGAAAGAGATTAATTTTTTTAGTCAGTTGACAAGAAAAAGTGGTTCAATTAGACAGTAATATACAAATGCCAGCCAAAGTTTTAACAATCAAGTTCTTGCCATGGTTGGAGTGTTGACCTGTTACAATTTAGAATTTCGGCTCTAATTGAAATTGGAGAAATTAATTGCAAAAAAGCAAAATTCAATGTACATGTTGAAAACTATTTTTTTCTGAAAAATTGTGGCTTTATTATTTGTCGAATTTTTTCGTAATGCATATTAATTGTAGTTCTATTGAGCCTGCATCAAAATATCTAATTTTAGCTTTTGCAGATAAGAAATAAAGATACTTTTTCAATACAGGGTGTATTTCTTCCTGATACTTTTTTCAGTCATCTACAAATATATTTACATAGTAAATATATTTTTAGCTATTTAGATAAAAATTTTAACTTATGTAGCACATCTCCTGAAATTTATGCAATTATTTGTTTTTCTAATTAAATCTATTTGACACGGAACACACTCCCTGAAAATTCTTGTACTTTTCTTTACTTTTTAGTAACTTTCAACTTGTGTGATGAAAGTAATCATTAAAATGGGAATTAAGCTAACAAAAAATGTCTGTGTATATTAAGATGGGAGCAAATAAGCAAATTTAATTTCTTAAGCTATTTATTTCAACTGAAATGAGATAAGTTATTTTCTGAAGCAATAGCAAAAAGTATTATCCAAGAATGGAATTAACAAACTTTTAGGTGTTCTGCATTCTACTTAAAAGGACATGAAATTGTACTATTAAACATGCACTTGTAAAATTAAACTTGTGAAATATTACTATTAAACAAATGTTTAAACCTAAAAAATAATTAACTGTTTTATGAAAATTTAACAGTACATTAAAATGAACATTGATCATTATAATATATACTGTTATGACCAAATTTTTTGTTTGCTACATTAGCTATATTTTTATATTTACCAAATACAATATCCCAAAATCAATAATGTTGACTTACTTGAAAAGCCACTTTCTAAGTTAGATTTAACAAATTATATGTATATTAAGTAGTACACGTTTAATCTATCTAATAAGTCCCATGAACCAGACTATCAATTGAAAAGTCATTTAAAAGTTAGTAAATGTAAAAACTTCCAAGATTCATATATAGGATGATAAAAGCTTCAATTAAGTTACTTAGTTACTTCGATTTTAGTTAAATTTTACAATTTATTTCATACACATTTTCATTATTGCATTCATAGACTAGGGGTGTGGAACATCACACAACTTTCAATTACACTATAATACTGATGTGGATTTGTGTCATTTACCGTTTTTATATTTTCATCATTCATGTAGCAAATGACCAGAAAGGCTATATTTTTTTAGATAATTTTTTGTATAGGTCTTAAAAAAAACTAATTCTGCCAAAATGATGATTTTGGCGATATATTTTTCAATAATTCTTATATTATCCTTTCTTGAGAGTGAAACTGAGGAGAGAAGAAAAAACGATCGTTGATGAGCAGAGTAGCCACAGAACCTGGAAATGTCAGGGAGCTTTCTGATTCTGGTTGGTTGTATTCAGATTATCTGGTGCCGTCAGCAACACGAGGGCTATAATGCGCCGAAACATTCGTTATTAGACAAGCCAACATACATTTACAAACACCCATACCTTACACGGGACTCGAACCCGCAACCTCGGGGTCTAGAAGCCAGCACGCTAACCACTATACCGTTTGGTCAGCCTTTCTGATACTGGAAAAAATCAGGGAACTTTTTAAAATCTCCTGAAAATCAGAGAAATTCTCTTTCTTCTGAAGGCACGTTTCCCTGTTCATCCATATTTTGGTGCCCGGAGAATTGTGGTGGTAATCATTAAAAGTTTAATGTTGCGGAATAATTTAAACTTTTCATTACTGCCAAAACTATTTTTTAAAAATTGACACATTATCTTTTTAGCATACACGTTCTATATGATCACACATCTGGAAAATTTGAATAAAAATTTGCTGTAAAGTCGGGGGAATTTTTTAAAAATCTATCAGGGAACTTTTTTTCTGAATTTTGTGGCCACCCTGATGAGGTATGCTCAAGGAATGAGAACTCTGTGTTAAAGGCATTAGTTTTTAAACTTTTTACGCAATTAAAGCATTTTTACGGGCATGTTTAGAACACCTTACCACAGCAATTTTGAAGAAAATCGTTAACCGTTTTTCAGCTATTACTGAAAAATATGATTTTTTCAATTGCAGATAACTTATGTGCATGCACGATTTTGATGAAAACTTTAATGGTAGATCCCTGTGCCATCACCAACCCGTACACCAAATAGGAGCATCATAGGTCAATTTGTTCGGGAGTTATGCTGACCATGTACGCACAGACATATATTTTTTCTAGAACACTTTTTTGAAATCAGGATGTTCCAAAACTTGGAGAAATGCAATGAAATCATTTTTTTTCCCGACCGAATACTATACTTTCATTATCCTATATATACAAATGGGTAATTGAAAGTAATAAATTTTATTAAAGACTTTGATAATAAAAATTATTAATTACATTTTACTTGATTTATCGAGGACAACCAAAAAATCAGCTTAGATTTAATGTTGTAAGACTATTTACATATGCTGTGAACCAGAACTCTAAACCTATCAAATTATAAGAAAATTAAAGTCTATGGTTTGTTACATTTTTCATGGACTTAAAAATAATGAAATGTATTAAACACTTTTAATATTCAATATCTTTTTATGGAATAAAAATAGACATGAACAGGGATGTTACAAGACTCTTAAGTGCCTTGGAGCAGCAAAAATTTAAATTTGGAATAAATTGGATTGGATTGCGTTAAGCAACAATCAATTAATGAAATTTGAGTAATGCTAAGCAATTTCAAATCTAAATATCCAAGAACATAGTTTATCATTACAAATAATAATAAAGTCATAGTATTCTACAAATCATTTGAAGATTTCTGACAATATTACCCGTACTTTAGACTCATTGTCCCCAAAAGTAGTTTAAGAATTTCAGTTTTATTTTTTATGCAAAATGCTAAACTAGAGCAGTATTGAAGCAATTTAGTTGGATATGAGAGCTTAGGAGTTAAAATGGAGAATTGGAGCAGGTACAACATGTCTTTGTATCCTTATTTTATGAAACTACTACATAAGTGAAAAATGCTAATATTTCAGTTTCATAATTTGATTATTCAAAGAACAGTTTTTTTCAAGAATTTTTTTTTAAATTTAGGAAACAGGGTGTCCACAGAAAAGTTATTTTAAAATTCCCTGATTATTCCCTGTAACACCCAATATTTTCCCTGATTATAAGTTATCGACAAAATATATATAAATAATAAACTTTCAAGTAAAACAACATTCAAATTCACCATCATAAAGAAAATTACGATGCATGTACTGTTTATCTTTACACATTTATGACACAAATACCAAATTGCTTCATTTAGTGTAGTGTATGTATAGTGTACCTGCACTGTGCATGTGCAATTATACTTTAAAATCACACTTTTTTTTTCATTACAATCTAATCTCAAGAAAAGAGGACTCTAGTATTAAATTTCAGATTTAATAAACTGTTTTCTTAAGTAAAATTTTAAAAATAAAGACAAACCATAAATCATGTCAAAATGGATCAAACAAACACATTTAACAAATACTCTATATATTATATTAACTATTTTTGTTTTCTGAATACTTGAAATTGTAATCAAATTTTAAAAATCAATAATTGCTTTAAAATATTTTCGTAAAGTAAAATTTTTATATTTTATAAATTATATATCAATTTGTGTATTTAAAAAAAAAAAAAAAAAAAAAAAAAAACTGTCTTTAAATGTAGTTGGATTGGGGGAGTTACACTATTTTCATTGGCTTTTTAGTTTGCATAATTTCGTTGTCCAAATTGTTCAATTTCATTATATGCATTATTTGAAATTTTCTTTTTTGTTTAAGATCAGTTGTAGCCGCTTATTTAAGTACAATACCCAAGCAAAATTTTTACAAAATAAACACATTTTCCCCAGACAATTAATTTTAAACAATTATACATAAAAAAAAATTGCTTTAACTTTAAACTATTACTTACATCTATAGTTAAAATGTGAAATTGTTTTTCAAGTTAAAATAAACAATTTTACATTCAGTAGCAGTTAAACTGACAACTTAAAATAAGGATACATAAAAAAAACTGGGACGATTTGGATTAATTTCTTGTGCAAAATTAAATTAAAATTCTAATCATTCATCATTAATTCAAACCAAACGGTGAAAACGATCCTCACATACACACTAATAACGTACATAGCATTGGCGGCTTCAAGGGGGGGCCATGGGGGCCATGGCCCCCTCCTTGAAGGGTTCCTTCTTCCTTCCTAGTCCTTTCAAATATCCCAAAACTCTTTGAGAATTTCCAGTTTAAAAAACGGTGAAAATACAGATTTTTAAGCACAATTTCACTAACGTAAATTTTTTCTTTACAGTACAAAAAATTATAGCCCCCCCCCCCCCCCTCAGAAAAAACCCTGGTTTTAAATGTATTTACGTACACAACACAATACCCGGTACACAACACAAGTACACAGGTAGTGACCATCCCCCTCCTAAACGACGATTTCCTTTTTCCCGGGGGCCTCTGCCCCTTTTTGGAACAACCATGCTCTTCTAAGCAACCATGGCGCCGAGGGTAATTTCAACACGTGATGTCTGGACTAGTGTGTGACTTTTGTCACTTGGGCATGGAATCGGTACTGTGTTATTGTTATAACTAGTTTAGACAGGCCATTTATTGTGAAAATATCTGTTGAACTAGCAACACTTTTATTCGTTGTTTAAAGATTTCGTGATCATTTTACCTCGAGTAATTAGTGACGAATATCTACAATATGTCTTCAAAAAGAAAAAATGAGAGCATTTTTAAATATTTCTCTAAAAAGAAATACTCAAATACCAGAAGAGTATTTTAGAATCTCGGTTTACATACCTTTATTGGATAATATAATTGAAGACCTAATAGGAAGATTTCCAAAAGAAAATTTGGATTGTTTTGGCTTTCGATTACTGATTCCAACCTCCGATATGGAAAAGCCAACAGAATCAGAAAGCAACGAGCTTTAAAACTTATTAAAGAAGTTCATACCAATTTTAGGACTGACACAAATGAGTGTTATTCTGATTGAAAGTGAGCTAGCACTATGGAGAGAGAAATGGAAAAAAGAAGAAAAGCTCCCCACTTCTGCCATAGATACAATGAGAGCTTGTGAAAAATATGTATATCCTACTATTTACGAGTTACTTAAAATTTTGGCAACACTACCAGTTAGCGTTGCCTCTGCTGAAGAAGCTTGATGAAGTTGCTGATGAAGTTTCTCTACCCTTCGACGCTTGAAAACGTGGCTAAGAGCTAGAATGGGGGAAGAAAGGTTAGCAGGACTTAGCTTGTTGCATACTCACAGAGACATAAACATTGATGTGAGCTGTGTCATAGGCAGATTTGCCAAAACAAAGCAGAGGAAATTGGATTTTGTTCTTTAGGCTTTCAAAGAGCAAAGAAGTGTGATTGTAAAACAATTATTAACTATTTTTATTTTTTGTAATTTCTTTGTTTTACTCTTTTCTTATTTTTCAGGAGAGCAATTCAAGCTTAAATGAACTTTTTTAATTCTGCATCAAATGAAAATTACTAATTTAGAAAATTCTACACTTATCATTGCAATCAAGCATTTAATCAGCAGTTAGTTTATTACAATTAGGTTACATAGTGCATACATTTTACGAACTTAAAGTTTAAAATGGCCCCCCCTGAAAAATGAACCTAGGGCCGCCTTTGGTACATAGCGGCTTTCACATCAGTGGAAGTCTAGGCGAATGACACCAAAACGACGTCGTGAATCTCACCAATAACTTCAGTTAAAACGGCTTAAATCTAAGTGAAAATTACAGCTACTTCAACGTAAATATCGGTGATAGCGGCCGCCGTACGGGCGCAAGTCTCGGCAATTATATTAAAACAACAATCGGCAAAAATGCCCGTATCGGTACAGGCAAAATGCCGATTGTTGCCGAGATTCCGTGATTGTCAGACTTGTAAGTCCAACAAAATTGTAATGCAGATTTGTATCGATCTCAGGAATGATTCAAAATTTCAATTAAAAGAAAAAGTCGAAATTCGCGTTTTAGTTGAACTGTACTATGTCCGACAGATGCAAACCTCTGCAATAACGTCAGTAACAATTATTATTTTCGAGTAAGACTCGACGAAAATGAGTATCACACAGCAACGTAATAACGGCGATAACGCTCGCCATAATTACAGGAATAACTGCCATTTCATCAGCGTAACGTTCTGCAAAATGGCTATAACATACCAATGTAAATAATTTCGATAGAGTCTAACATTAGAGAAAAATAAGGTGGGAGGGGATAATAATTCCATCGGTGGTTTGGGGAAGACTGAACGCATGCAGGTTCCATGATTGTCAGGAAATTTTAATCTCCGCGGGATCAATGAGAAATTTGTGGGAGGAAAGTTGGTTGTTTTCAGATTATCTGGCGCCGTCAGCAAAACGAGGGCTATAATGAGCCGAAACATTCGTCATTTGACAAGCCAACATACATTTACAAACACCCATGCCATACGCGGGACTCGAACCCGCAACCTCCCGGTCTAGAAGCTAGCCCGCTAACCACTATACCGTTTGGTCGGCTGAGGGAGGAAAACTTTGATAGGTGGAAAAATAAGAAAAATTCACGAAAGCGGAAAGATCGGCAGAAGCAATCACATCCCTGCATCAAGGCAACAATAGGCAAAAATGACCATCACACCAACGTAAATATCAACGCTAGCATCCAATATATCGATGGAAATCGCTGAAATAGACGCGATTGTATCGACGTCACAATCTCATTGTTGACAATCACAAGCGTAAATCTCGGCGATATAGACAACTATTGAGGCGCAAACCTTAGAATAGTGATTAATAGGGACTAAAATGAACATCACAAGAATGTTAATCTCGGTGAAAGCTCCCTTCTTAGCAGCGAAAATCTCGGCAATAACAAGCTTAACATCAGAGTAACGTTCGGCGAAACTAACCACCACGCACCATCATAAATAACAGCGATAGATGCTGGCAATCAGCAAGAAAAATGATCATTACATCACAAGTTTGAGGACATCTGAAAGTATGTAGGTTCCTTGATTGTCAGACAAGCAAGTAAACCCAATGAAATTGTAATGCAGTTTTGAATCCGTCTCAGGAATGATGGAAATTTCAAAAAAAAAAAAAAAAAAAAAAAAAAAAAAAATGCTGAAATCTAAAAAAGCAGAACTGTACCATGGCTGACAGGTGCAATCTCTGAAATAGCGTCAGGGACACATCACGAAAATGAGCAGCATGCAAGAACGTGTATCTTGCCCTCTATAATCACGAAAATATCGGTCATTTTACCATCGTAACGTTCAGAAAAATGACCATCAAATATCAACGTAAATAATGTTGATAGACTACTATAATATAAGAGAAAAATGAGGAAGAAATGTAGTCATTCCATCGGCGATTTGAGGCAAATCTGATAGCAAGCAGGTTCAGTGATTGTCAGGAAATTTTATTGCGAAAAGTTACGTGGTCGGTCTTGCGGTCCGAATTTTCGACGTTTTTTTTTTTTTTTTTTTTTTTTTTTTTTTTTACTTTCTAATTTTTTTTCAAATTGATTTTTGTATTTTTGGTAACAGTGTATCTTTAATTGTCAAAATTAAAAGTTTCATTTTAATTTCGGAAAATTCCTTTAAACTTTTTGACAAAATCCCTGATAATTCCCTGATTTTTCCCGAAATGCCGAATTCCCTGACTTTTCCCGATATTCCCGGTTTTCCCGATCTGTGGACACCCTGAGGAAACCAACTAGTGCCTAATTACAGAGCAATAGTTATCAGTGGTTCTTGGAAAATGTGATTAACTTCAATTGAAAGTAAACCTCAGACTAGTTGTGTACACTAGTCTGAGGTAAATAACTAAATTTATTTCTGAATACAAAATTCCACAAACAAAGATAAAAATAGTAATTTTTATTCAAGACTTTCCTACTGATATTTAGAAAATATTAGATGGCAAAAGTCTATTTCCATCCTCCTAGCCAGCCTCGCACAAAATTTGTGATGCCACCTGCCTTCTTTTGTTCGACACGATCATCCAGAGGTGGAAATTCTATTTGATTGAGGGCAAGATCGAAAAACAACGGCTTGCAAGGGATGGGCTCAAAGTCAGGAGGAAACTGAGCAATACGTGGGTGTTGGGACACTAGCGATGGGTCCTCTAGGTATTTGTCCAGTCTCTCCATCAAATGCTGAAAAGAAAAATGTTATTAGTTAAAAGTTTAGTTCATGAACAACTAGTTAAGTTTATAGAAATACAAGAGAATTGTATTCACAAAAGTAAAACCTCCTAGCAGGAAACAGTAGCAGACCCCATTGAATTCTTTACGCCAATTTTTTTAATTGGTATTAGGGCCAATATTTAAAATAAAGATTTGTCCCATTATTTAAAAATAAAGATTTGTCCCATTATTTAAAAATAAAGATTTCAAGCTACCGTTTCATCAATTACTATAAAATAAGTTTTTTTTTAAAAAAAAGGACAATACTTAATAAAATTATTCACATTATCTACACATTGAAGTAATTAAAACAGCTAGGGGGTTTTTACAAAAAAAAAAAAAAAAAAATGTAACTTACTACATAGATAATAACAATTCATAATGAAACAAATTTTCAAGCATTTCCAAATAAGTTCTGATTACATGATGAAAAAAGAAAATATAATAGAAATTTTAAATCACCTTTTTATCTTTATTGGTATTTTCTCCTTGGGCTGAATTATCACTTCCCAAAATGCTTAAAGAATAAGCATTGTATTTATTGCCTTCAATCTTAGTCAATAGTTCTTTCAGTTGAGCAATCAGCTTCTGAAAATTTATTATACACTTTATATAAACTGCTTGATCTTTATTTAAAGGAACTATAAATAAAAAAAATATCCAAGAAACAAACTATGTCAGTAGCTATTTGAAGCAGTTAACCTGACTAATAACTTAAACTAACTAATGACTTTAAAATTTTCATTGCGACTAAATAGTAAAAACGTCAATTACATATATAACTTAAATAGAGGTTCATCAAACTGTGTGTAGGGGTGTAAAAGAGCACCTTCAAAACTATTCAAGGTTGAAATTGTATTCATGTTTAAGTACGCATTCAGTACCAAATATTTCTTGGCAACTTTATTTAAGATACAATGAAGCAGTTTTTGATTACAAATCATAATTTGGGGAAACAAAATAATTTTTTAGATTTTGCAGATAATTTTATACTGTGTTAAAAAATGACAAAAGAGGGAAATGCCTATCTTTCACAAGTTATACAGTCAAACCTCATTAAGATGAACTCCAAGGGACCTTTAAAATTAATACCTTTTATCCGTAGTTCGATTTATCCGAAAAACAATAAAATATTTTTTTAAAAACTAAAAGAATTTAGCGCGATTTTCAGAAGCACAATTTTAGTTCCAAATGCATATTTAAGTAAAAGCGATAAATTTTTAATTTTTCAAAGAAAAATACAATATCTATATCACTCATACAAAAAGTTTCAAAGGTAAAGATTTAAAAGCTAGAATGTTTATTAATTAATTACAAGAGAAATTCTTTTTAAAATATCATATAGTAAAAGGTATACATAAGGTGATAAGATACAAACCTCACTGTTTTTTAAAAAACTTGGTTATTACACACTGTTAACTGCTTCACTGCTGTCACTGCTTACTTTTTTCTGAGCAATTTGTCCAGAAATCTTCAATCAAATCTAAACTGTTCAGGCATTCCGTTGAATTGTCTTTTCCCAAGAGAAATCAGCGCTATGTGTTGAGGGCAACGGATGCTTCTGCTAATAATGGCGTTGTGATTTCATTTCTTCCCATTCATTGTCGGTATCATCCGATTCCCTTTTTGGTTCTTCGGGCATTTTTTTATTTTGAACCACTGCATCGACGATAGGACTTTCAGTTAAAGTTTCTGATGTCAAAATGTCATCATCCATCGTAACATAGTCTTCGAAATTTAAACCTTCCCCGTTGTTGTGCTGCTTCAATTACATCTTTTGGAATTGCGTCATTTTCATTTGCTGTGTCTTCTTGTTCTACCGTTTCATTTAAAACAAAGCCTGCACGGCGGAAACAGTTTTGAATGGCTTCGCGCGTCACAATTCTCCAAGCTTTCTAACAATTGAATCCAAAAGATTAATATCAAATTGTTTCTTTTAATCGAAACTGTCAATCGCTCGTCGAATAATTTATTTTCTATAATGCAGCTTTAAGCAACGAATTATGCCCTGATCACATGGCTGTAGTTTCGAAGTGGTATTTGGTGGCAGGAAAACTAACTTAATTGCCTTTAACCCAGGTACATCGCAGTGGGCACTACAATTAAGCACATCTTTCTTTTTTCATGATGAAACCTCTTGTTCAAATCGACTAGCCACTTAGTAAATATTTCTCCAGTCATCAACGCTATTTTATTAGCCTTGTAGGACACAGGCAAAGTCTTGACGCCCTTAAAGCAACGCGGCTTTGCAGATTTTCCAATGGCAAATAAGGGTAATTTCTCGGATCCATCCATATAGCAACCGATCATTATTGTCACCCTCACTTTACTACATTTACCGCCGGAACATTTCTCCCCTCTTATACAAAGAGTGCGATCCTGGGAGAGCCTTTTAAAAAAAGTCCGGTTTCATCTGCGTTAAAGATGTTACTTGCATCAGAATCTTGCAGGATCTTGGGTAACTTCTCGGTAAAAAAATTGTTTAAAATCTCTTAGCTCACACTGGCTTCTTCACCACAAACTTTCTTGCATATGATGTCATGTCGTTCCATGAAACACTGAAGCCAACCAGAGGAAGCTTGAAAATAAACCACATTCAAAGCATCAGCAAAAAATAAAGTTTTTTCCTGTAGAATTCCTCCAGTCAACGTTAAATTCTGGCTTTTAACTTCTTTCATCCATTTCCTTAAAGCGATTTCCATGTCTTCATTTTTAGCAGTTCTCATCCTCTTGCGTTTGGGTTGAAATTTATTTGTTGCGTGAGCTGCCTCAATATTTTCAAGATTCTTTAAAATAGTGGACAATGTGCTTTTGGGTATTCCAAAAGTAGCAGCAATTTCCCTTTTTGTCTTAACTCCATCATAAACTTCAATGAGTAAGGCATATTTTTCTTCCAAAGTTAAGGTTTTTTTACTTTTAGAACTCATTTTAAAATACGCGCTTTAATCTCGATCTACCTTCACAAGAACAAGGACATTACAGATAACGAATGGCAACTGGAACTGAACATAAACTGACGAATCTAGAATTTTACCAAAGAGACTTACAAAGAAAGAGACAGCATTCCAAGGAGACAATAAAAGGGAGGATTCGGGACTGTCGCAGTGCCGCCTGTAGATCCCTCTTTGAACCCCTGGAGATCTCAACAAGTTAAAAACTGGTAATTAGATGATGTGAAACATATGGCATATCACTCGTCCGTCCTGGTCCCCCCCCCCCCCCTTCTTCCCCATCAACACTTCATCTCAGGGGATTCTTCATCTTTGAGCTGTCCTAGGGGTCAAATAACTCGAGTGGAAACATACGCCCCTTATTGAAGTCTTTTAATCACTCCAGGAACGGATATGTGAACTTGACAATAGGTTTGGATCTGGTTAGTTGGAGAGGGGAGGAGCAGCATAGAACAACCGGTTTAAACTAGTTGGTGATAGTAGAAAATTGTCGCAAACGGGCAAAACAGCCAAATACCTAGAGGCAAACTAGTATACTGGGTCTTTGTTTGAAGATGTTTTGAGAAAACAAAGTTGATAATAAGTGAAAAACGACTTGTTTATTTTACAGAATGGAAGTTTGAATGTAGGGACTTCAAATACCAATTCGACTAATCCGATAGCTCGTAATAAGCCTATTCGTCTTAAACAAAGAAAATAACGTTATTTGTATATACAGTAGGACAGGGATCATAAATGTAGTTCGTTTGAACAGTAATTCGTTTTAAGCGTGTTCAAATTAATGAGGTTCGACTGTATAAAAATTAGCAATTTCTACTGCAAGTAATAGAATTAAACAATGTTGAATTAAAAGTTGTAGGCCTTGATTTAGGAATATAATACAATGATTTTAAATATTATCCAAATTACCTTATCCTTTAAGGCAGAATTTTTCAAGGCTTTTTTAATATATTCCTCAGCTCTTCCATATAGTGCAACTGATTCTACCCATTTGTTTGCTGTACTATAAACTAAAGCAATGTAGAAACACCTATAAAGAAATACCAAGAACTTTAGTTTTTTTTTTAATAATAATTGTTTTAGTAGATAGCATTTATTTATACAAGTTTACTTTTTAGAAAATGAAAAGAAAATTTAATTTCCTTAATTTTTTTTTATCAGTAAATACTTAATCATCAAACGAGATTTCAGTTTAATTTATCAAAAACGTCAAAAAGTTGCTTATATAGTTAACAATTTTAAGTTCAAAATTTGTAGGAAAGAAATAAAAATTTGAATTATTAAAAATTTAAAGTTTCATAAAAAAGCTATATGGTATAAATATATACTAGGAGAATATAATGTATTTTTTGTGAGGTTTTGGATATCAGTAAATATCAGATTTTAATTGTACACTTATAATAAAGAACACATTTAATTTGTCTTCACAGCTCAAATATTAATAAACATGAACTTTTTGAAGATTTTAACAAAATAGTTTATATAATAAAACTAATATACTTGTGCGCTTTATAAGCCAAACTGCTTGCTTCTGTTTCTTCAAGAAAATTTGCATCATTCTCAATCCCAGGCAACTTACTCATTTCATCTAAATTCTAAAAGATTAGTTTATTAGTATCATAATATATTTTACAGCTCTTAAATTAAAAAAAAAAAAAAAAAAAAAAAAAAAAAAAATACAAACAGATAAAAATCAAGAAAATAAGATTTTGATAAAAGCTACACGAGAAAACCAATTTAAATGAAAATTTGATTATGTAAAAAACACAATTAATATAAACACCAGCTACAAGGATTTTAGAACAATGTTTGGAGAAGAAGAAAAGGCCAATTGGATTCTCAGTATGTTATAGTTTTAGAGTAGTCGAACAACAAAATTTAGCCAATGATTGACAATTTTGAACAAAATATCTAATTTACAGAATGATTTATATTTTTTCCAAACAACTTATTCATCCTTTCTAATTTGATAGATATAATCAAAAAGCCAATTGATATTAAGTAAGAATATAAAATAGTAATCTTGTTGCTAAATTGGCCAAGTTTTTGCTATGAAATGAGCTGAACTAGAGAGACTTTTTCAAAATGTATGTACTACTTGGAAGTGAAGCAGTGTTAGTACAATTTGGATAAGAATGGATATTTGAAAAGCAGAAATGGTGAATGGGAGAAAGTGCAACACCGCTATATAGTCAATTTTTTAATACAAGCAAATTTTTACATGAATAAATTATGCACAGATTTAATTTTTAAGCTGAGTATTTACATAAAATAGAAGACATTCTTATTACTATTTTTTTATTTCATTTTAAAGAGCTATAAAGTTCCCACTTTTAAGTTTTTTCAAAATAAAAGAATGTAATATTTATTATGAAAAACATAAAATAATTATAATCTTTATGTGATAAAACACAAAATTGTAGGCAGGTATCAGGCAAGATAACTAAAATAAATGTGAAAAAATAAAAATCAAGCTTGTTTAATTCATTCATAACATTCATTGAATTTAATTGTGCACCATACTGTTATGTGAACTAATACTATTGTTCTGTATAATCGTCAATTCATACCTGTATAATTATTTCATATGGTCTAACTAAATCTTGAGGTTTTGTTACTCGTCTTCCATCTGTGGCTGCATCAGAAGAGCTTCCCATATTATTCTTCAATGACTCAATAAATAACAGATTGCGCTCGACAGTTTTAGATAGTCTGATATAGGTCAAATAAGATTGCAAAAATGATAAACTTGACTGAACTGCTTCAGAACGTCCTTTAGCAGCCTGAAAGTATAAAGTAATATTAAATTTTTTGGTTTTAGTAAAAAAAAAATTAATGTAATAGTAACAAAACAACACTTGAACAAGTTTAATATAAAAGCCTATCATAGGTTCACAATTTCCTTTCTGAGAAATACAAAAGGCAAGAGTACCTTAAGATAGGACTTTACTTTCATAAACACAGAAATGCTTCATTTGTCTGAACACAATCTTTTTATACTATCCCAATTTTGAAATTAGTAAGTAATAAGCCAATCCCTCAGGATCCAATGAATATTCAGGATTCATGCAGCTTTTGAAAAGTAAAAAATAAGTTGGTTTTTAAGGAGTCTTTAATAACCTTTTTAATTTTTTAAGGACATCTTATGAATTTGCAACGACAAAAACTTATTGTTTTCTTACACATAAATTCAAAACAGAAGAAATAAGAATCAAAATTGACAAATAAACTATTTGCATAGAATTTTATTTATAATTTAGGTAACTTTTTCTTCTATCAACAGAAATCCAACCTTGGCACTTGGAGTAAAAAGAAGTAAAGTGTTCCTAGAAATCAATGATTCTAAGCAACTGGGAAGATAAAACTGTCCCATCAATAATAAGTTTAGATCCAATAATAAAAGATGGATCCAAACCGGTAGGAAAGGAAAAAGAAAAATCAAATTTGGGATATCTAAAACAAATTGTAATCGTAAATTAAGGACCTAAGGTGAAAAATAAGGACTTGAAGGGCTCTTATGTATGAAATTATAAAAATAAGAAGTTCTTAAGAATTTTTAAGGACTGTGCAAACCATGCTATTGTTTTATGAATTTTATCTAATATATTTCAGGAGAGCTAATGTAAATATATAAAATAAAAAAAAGACCAATTGATATTTTAGAAAGAATTAAGTTCATGTCTACAGTAAAGTGGTTCCAAAAAGAATAATTGAATATCTACATGGTATCTGGACTTGAAGTGATCTAATAGAAACACATGTAAAAGTGGCCTTTTAATGACAGTCACTGTCACAATCAAAATTGTTTCTTTTTAATCATATTGAGAAAATAAAACTGACCTGGTCTTTCATTTCATCCCTTACAACCTGTAATGCATCTTTACAGTCTAAAAGCAAGCGCTCATAGACAGCAATCTTGGCTTGAATATCGCTGGCTTGATCCACTTGCATTTGAGTGTCTTGCACATTCAGTAAAAAGAGTCTAATCTTTTCATGACGAACAGGAATTTTTCTGTTTCGCCATTCTACTTCAGATAAAGTCACAGCTTGCTTCTCTCTAGTTTGAGCAATCAGGTGCTAGGTAAAAATTGGACATAGAATATTTACAATGGATAATGAAACATGAAATACACTAGAACTGCATACATTCAATTCACATAAAATGTAACTTAATTCATCAAGTAAATTAATTTAACTAACTCATTAAGTTTATTGATTCATCTGTAAAACAATACCATTTACGTTAATTTAAATTGACAAAGCCCTTTCAATTAAGGAGAAATAAACAATATTATAATATGCACGCTAAAAACTTCCCATCCAAAAGGAATATATTATGAGTGTATGTAAAAGATTTATTAGGTAAAAATATAGATACATCTATCTAGCTATTAAATAACCAGCATTAGCTAAATACTCGAGCTTTGTTACAAAAATTTTCTATGTATATATCTTAAAAACTTTTTAAATAAATGTCAAATTTTCTTTACAAGAGAGTTTTTTTAACGTTATGTATCCTTGAAAGAAATATCGAATAATTAAGGACAGCCATTTGCAAAGCAGAATTTCTACTATACAGTTCAGATAGAAAAGAGACCTTGGTAAAATTAATTGCAAACATTCATTAGATAAGTAAGTAAATATTTATGGAATAAAGAGTGGAAATTTAATTGCTTGTCGTTATAAGCAATTAAATATGTCCATTTATAAAACATTAAGGGCATTAAAAACTACATAAACGTTTTGAGCGAATAACTTCTATTCAGATTTTGAACACGTACATTTTGTTGCCATTTGATATCTGAATAGGAGTTACACAAGATAAATGTGTGATGGTTTTATTGTCTACTGAATTTTTGAAAACGGACAAAATCTTTTCCCCAGTGAACGATTTAATTGTTGCAAGAATGTGATATGAATATTTTATCCAATCATATCTTGTTTATTTTATCTGATAATAGTTTAGTAGTAGGAATAACACATTTACATCTAAATCCCCAGCTAGCATGTCTTCGCCTGATGTCTTTCCAGAGAGTCTCATTTTCATAAGATCGTTGATGGCAGTTTCATCTCCAATGTTATAGGCACAGTAGCGGATATTTGGTATGAGTTCCTCCACTCTCTGCTTGTAAAGAATTACCTCATCTTCATTTAAGGCTTCAGACAACTTTTCATAAATAGTTCTGAAGGACACAAATAAAACATACATAAAGTAATAAAAAAAATATTGAAAGAAATGATAAAGAGACACTTAAAACTCAGTAACTGTACCATCAGGAAAAGCAATATATATATATATATATATATATATATATATATATATATATATATATATATATATATATATATATATATATATATATATATATATATATATATTTATATATATGTAGCATACCAGGAGATATAAAGGGCTCCTTTAATGTAGTTCCCTAGCGGCGATTTCATCACCGACAGGAAAGCTGAGAGGAGAGAGAAGGAATATGATTGAGGAAGCGAATGTGAATGGTCATAAGAAAAACCTCTTCTAGTTTAGGTTTAAAAACCTACTTGTACACGATGGATTGAATAAATTTGCTGATTGCCTAAAAAGCCTCAACCTTCCAATTCACATTTACCCCTTCCTCATACAACATGGGGGCTTGCCGTGCTTTTTAACCGTGGAAATATGACAGAAAAAAATCATTCGAAACGAAACTTCAAAATTTTCAGTAGCAAATAAAAACTGCGCTTTCATGCATCCAGAGGTCAAACCAAAATTTAATTTTTTGCACAGATTTTCATATTTTTAGAAGACATATTGTTGTTTAAATTTTAGTATTATTGTGCTGTCTTTTTCAATATCTTTACTTACAGGCTTAGTATATATATCAATAAGTCGGCAGTCATCCTAGTCAGGATGTCATAGTGTAGCATACCAGGAGATATAGAGGGAACCTTTAATGTCCCCTAGCAGCAACTTCATTGTCAACAGGAAAGCTGAGAGGAGGGAGAAGGAATATGATTGAGGGAGCAAATGTGAATAGTCATAAGAAAAACCTCTTTTAATTTAGGTATAAGAACCTACTTGAACACGATTGATCGAATAAATCTGCTGATTACCTAAAAAGCCTCAACCTTCCATTTCAAGTTTACCCCTTCCTTGCACAACATATATTATATATATATATATATATATATATATACACAAAGAAATAAAGAGGAAAAAATATAGAAGAAAACCAACAATCAAGTGGAAAAAACCCAGGATAAAGAAACTGATCGCTTCATCAGGGGGCACAATCCACCGCAATACCAAGACAAAACACTTTTTCTGTTATGTGACATTAGTCTAAAAAGTAAGTCCCATTTTACCCTGAGAGCGTTTTGAAAAGGAAAGAAAATAAGAAAGAACAATAAATAAAATAAGAATAAAATATAACTTTCAAAATAAAAGTGCAGCAAAGACCAGATAATGTACCTTATGCATATAACATTCTCTTCTATCTGGAGAAACATTTAAAAATTAAAAATAAAGAATTACTTTGGGTAAAAGTGCAGTTATAGCACTGATGTGCATATGAAAATTTGGAGTATGAATGAGAATTTCCTATACACTTTATTAAGAAATACATTAATGTTAAACAATCGCATGTGATGTCATAATTTTCTCCTTCACACTGCAAATTTTCACACGAGCATCACTGCTATAATTGCATGTTTACCCAAAGTAATTCTAAAACAATTGGTATAAATAGAAGTTTTGGAGCAGACCTGAATTAATATTAAAGTATTAGTTTAATATAAGTGCTTTGTGACTAAAATTTACCATAAAATTTAACTAGTGTGTTTAAGTTATCAAATTGAGAATGACTTTTTTTTAGTACTCTCAAATTAGTATTTTTGCGGTTTAACAAAAAAATTGGATTAAAATGACTTACTGAGATATCCTAAAGAACTCCATTGCGGATTGCCATTCCTGTAGCTCAAAATAAAGTGATCCTTTAATCCATGCAGCATAAGCCTGGAGCAAAAAAAAAAATAAAAAAAATAGGGAGATTTTTAGTTAGTTGGTACAGACAAAAACCATTTTAGAGTTCACACACATTTTTTCTAAAAGAAATAAAATTACTATTCAATGACTTTTTTAGAACATGCTATTTCCATTTCAAGGACTACTTAATTCAAATACCAATTTCTGAGAAATTAGAAATTCTCTAGTGAAGTATGAAAATCTAATTCTTTTCAAACTAATGAATTGTTTTAATATACTATTTCTAAGATGAATTAATTTGATAAACTTTAATTACCAAAATGGAATGAACCTGAATGGAGTGCATACATTGTGTTCATATTAGTGGTTATTTTCTATAAGATACATGTAATGAACTAAAGAATAATATTATAAAATATGAAACATCTAGTACATCAATAACATGGATTTAATTAACTTTAACCATAAGTTAACTTTTTACCACTTCATAAGCAAGTAAATATAGTTGCAAAATAAAAATTTCCTGAACATTGTATCATCGAGAAAAAAGCATTTGATGCAGGGTATTTTAAGCAATGTCTGCAAATTTTAACTAACTACATATGTGGTCAAAATCTAAGTAAATAGTACAAAATTAGAGTAAGTAGTTTTTATAAGAAAAATAAGAAATTCTTCAGACACATTCATAAATATACTTGAAATAATGGCAAAAAGAATATTATTTGTTTGAATAGTTAACAGATATTTTGAATAATTATTCACCTGTGCTTCTAACTTTGTTCTTGCATCACATTTAGGGCTTTCGCACAACAATTCTAAATCATTAGCAATTTTTGTAGCCTTTTGCAACCTTGCAACTAAATGGAACTTCTTACGGGGTTCAGTGTTTGCTTCTTGCTTTAGTTGCATTGCATAGCCCCAAGCTCTTTCTGCCATCATCAAAGGAATGTATAGAAACCTAAAATATTATTTAAAATGAAATTTAATAATACCTTTTTAAATAAACAATCATTAGCTTATTAAAATATAATGCATAAAAAAATCACATATTAAATTTTCCCTGGCAATATAATATTTAATGAACATATTCAATAGCAGCTATAAGCGGAGGATACATTTTTTTATCACATCTTCTTATAGAATATTTTATCTTGATTGTGTAGCCATTTCAGATTACTTTCAGAGTGAAGCATAACAATAATTTAAATTTCGTTATCTGTTAATAGAGTGACAAATTCAGAATAGAAATTAGTCATAACCACAATCCAATCGTTCAGATTATATTAAATTCTACACAAACAACCAAAGGTTCACCAACTTCAGACTTTTCCACATTGCTGAATAGGCCGGGCCGAAAAAGTCGAAGTATCTTACATCTTTTTGCGATAGTGTGGAAAAGTTGTAGACTTTCATTATTAAAAAGTGTGTAAAATCTTATAACTCTGAATTAATAATTTCTGTCGTCTCAATGGGTCGAAAGTTGTGATAAGTGGACTAAAAATGCTTAAAATTCAAAAATTAATAAATAATCCCAGGTTTCGTTGATCATTTTGAGGTAGTGCTTAAAAGTTACTGTTTTTTAACAACAGCACTCAAAAAAAATTTAAATTATATGTTAATATCTTCTGCCACCTCAACGGCACCGAATTTTGGAAATTGAAGGTAATTTTTTTAATTCAAACAAACTACACTTACCTCATTACAATATGAAAATAAACTTTATTCCCTTTTTCAGCTATACAAATTACAAAAGCCTTATTAATTGTAATCTTTTTTAACTGTTTTTCTGGCATTTTTTTTGCTAGAAATTTTAGCATGTGGTTTCTGGCTTCAACTGTTGCTCCATCCCTAATCTGCGGTCCAACTACTTTTCGGGAGGATTCAGTGTTTAGCTTTACAATTTGTCGACTGCTTATGTGTATGTGGTAATTTAATTAAATCTTAACCGTCCATTGGTACGCAGTCCTGTATCATCTTCAAAAGTTCATAAGAACTGATCTATCTGAGAAGTAGAGGTAATGTCACATAGTCACATAACAAGTTTGAAATTTCATGAGATCAGTGTAATTTGTAGTTCCAAGGTTAATAGCAGGAATAGCAAATCTGCGAACACAAATAATTTTCATCTAGACCATTTTCCTTTGCTTTGATAATCAGCATAGCTGTAAGGGTCCTAACATGGCATTTCTCATTAGTTAAAATGGACATAAGCATGTTTTCAGGACCCACAAAGTAAGCATTATGAAGAATTATTGAATAGATTAAGTCAAGATAATTTCTTAGACAAGTACCAAGATAAGCTGATGAAATGCCACAAGTGCACCGTCTTTAATGGAATGATGAATCTTAGTTCGAAACTATGATAGTACATAGACTCTTACAATGAATACAACCAAAGTTAGCAAGTGTTTGATTCCGATATTAAACCCAAATCTTGCATAACACTCGATGCATAGCATCCGTAGCTCTCACACCATATCTGTGACTGACAAAAGCTGTTTTATCTAGTTTTAAAAACATTTGCA
This sequence comes from Linyphia triangularis, assembly GCA_963978545.1. NCBI lineage: Eukaryota > Metazoa > Arthropoda > Arachnida > Araneae > Linyphiidae > Linyphia > Linyphia triangularis. The sequence goes on along the minus strand of OZ021729.1, from coordinate 49,481,438 downwards.
AAGAGTTTTAAACGCATTACAAAGAGGTTTGCTTGTAAATGTTGAGACATGTCTTTGGTAACCTTCTAGTATTCCTCCACAGAAGATATTATTTCAGACTTATAAGATTTTACCCACTTTTTCATAATGAGATTCACGACTTTTCTACATCTCACACACACAAAACTAATCACCAAGACCTCTGGAAAAACAGTTGAACTGCAGGATAGGAATGGATTTATAAGAGCCACACTAGAATCCAGAAACCACTTACCAGAATGTGGGTCAAAAAAAAATTATAAGCAGTAACACTTTTGTAAATTTTTGTATGTCTGAAAGCCCGGTAGCAGAAAATGCGAGATGGGAGACGGACGTTGCAGATTTTCCAGCAGCCTGCAGATCATTTTACAAATCGGACTTAAAAATATATATATATATATATATATTTTATAGTTTTATAGTTTGATTTCTAAGTAGGGTAATTTGAGTCAACACACATGAGCAACACTTCATTTCATGCAAGAGGAATCGGAATCGGGATGCTCTCCCTGCGCGATTTTAAAGAGATTGTATAGAAACATAATAAGTTATATGTGCTTTTGCGCGTTGGTGTGTAGTAGTTAGCTTCGTTAAAAGTTATGCTGCTGTAAGGACCGCTGTTGCCGAGAATCACGTTGCTAAGATGGGAAATATCGCCGATATAATAACCCCTATTTCGAAGGTTTGAGTCTCAATAATTGTCACCATCACTGAGATTTACGTAGTTGAGATAGTCAACTTCTTAAAGTGTTACGTCGATAGAGCAATCGTCTCTATTGCATAAATTTCCAGATTTCTACCAATGCATAAGGCGCTAACGCCGATACTTACGTTGGTATAATGGTCGTTTTTGCGGATTGTTACTTAGATGTAATTGCCGAGATTTGCGCCGGTAAGGTGATCGATATTTGCGTTGGAGTAGTGGTAATTTTCACCTAGATTTAAGCCGTTTTAGTAGCAGCTATTGGCGAGAATTGCGATGCCGTTTTGGTGTCATTCGCATAGGCTTGAGCTGATGTAACAGCCGTTATGTCCGTGATTAGTATGAAGATCGCTTTTGCCGTTTGGTTTGAATTTATAAAGAATGATTAGAATTTTAATTTAAGATACAATATTTTTAAATATTTCCGTTTTAATATTTAATTTATTTAGCCAAATTTTTATGTTTATGTAAAACAGGAATTTTTGGTAAAATTGACAAATAAGGTGCTTTTGTATTTTATGCAAACTAAAAAAAATATAATAATTAAGCTGCAGATTATTTTCTAATATTCTAATTAGTGTCGCAGACTGGCAGAAAAGTTTCTGCTACTGGGTCTTTAAAAAATGATCTTCAATTTCCTAAATTCAGTGACGTTGAGGCGGCAGAAGATATTAACGTACAATTCTAAAAATTTTTATAGGTGCTGTTGTTAAAAAACCTTAACTTTTAATCACTACCGCAAAATGATCAACTAAATCTGTGATTATTTATTAATTTTTTAATTTAAAGCATTTTTAGTCTACTTTTCACAACTTTCGACCCATTCAGGTGATAGAAGATTCACGAGTATTAAGATTTTACGCACTTTTTAATAATGAGAGTACACAACTTTTCCGCACCACCGCAAAAAGATCCAAGATACTTAGACTTTTTTGGCCCGGCCTATTGCTCACTTTAAATAAATTGATTTTTGTCAATGTATTAAGATTGTAATAAATTAAAAACTAGAGCAAAGAGTATTATTTCTACACATTTTTTAAAACTAATGTCAATTAACCTGTAGCTTAGAAAAACAAAAATAAGAAATACTACCGATACTTTACTTTTCTGTTGTTATGCTACAAAAAGAATGACAGAATTTCTATTTTACTCAAAATGATACATGGCATAAATAAGAAAAGTAGCAACACTTTACCATCTTTTTTTATATATTCAAAATATAGATTTTACCTTACATCCGTCAAAGTTTGTTCAGTTATTTTTTTCCCTTGAAACCGATGCTTTGAAGCCTGAATGAAATGTAAAGACTTCCTAATACGACGCAGCTTTCGACTGCAATAGCTCCTAATTTGAACAAATAACATTTTAGTAGTGAGGTTTACAGAATTTATAGGCAAATTTTAATTATAATGAAAGGAAGAAAAGTTTGTACTTTCTCAGTAGTAAACTCTACTAACTTCATAAAAAATAAGACAAATGAGTTGTAGTATTAAATTTTGATGCTTCAGTGATTTACCTGTATCTCTGGTAATCTCCATGACGAAGTCCATGCTGTTGCTGGGCTTCTTTTATAATATGTAATACTTCAAAAGTTAAGATAAAATGCATTACATTAACAACATTTAGAAGAAAAATATTTTTTACTGGTTACAACTACCCAATTTGGAAATGCAAATAATTAAAAAAAAATTATAAGCAGGGGAGATCAGGTTTAGAAGTAACAGGGTTCCAAAGAAGAGACCAAATAGCTATAGTTATAATCACCAGACAGTACCAGAACCCAAATTATCAGAGTTACGTGTAGTGAATTAAGTGTGTTACAAGTGAACTAAAATAGGGATAAATATTGAATGCAGCCTAAAATTTGACACTTTTGTTTTTAGACGAGATAAGTATTTATTTGATTTTTCAGAACTTTTGAAAGTGCATGAAGATGACTACAATTAATTCTGTAAACAAAATACCATTTTATTGACTGTTTTTAAATATGGAATTTCAATTGTTAATTGTAAAAAAAAAGCATCTCGTATTCTAAAGATATAGCATTTAAAATAACATTGTAATATGAACAAAACGTTAATTGAGATAGGAAACATATTCAGCGCAATTTACTACTTTTCACAACATCTATTGAAAGAAATTAAAGTTTTTTTGCAAGTGGCTGGATTGAATTTTGGCAGGAAGTGAATGAGAAGCTATTGATTCTATGCAATTATATTAAATATTTAGTTCTTTTAAAAATGAAAGTAAAAAACTTAGTTTGGCAATTATTCTTAATAATTGTGATTATGCATTGTTTTTTTTAAATCAGCACAAGATAGAGCTTTAGGACTTAATTTGCAGATTTTTTTTTTATTATTTTAAGTGCAAGATAAAAAAAAAAGTTTTAGAATTTAATGTAAATATCTCTATTTTAAGATTTACCTCGTGAGAATTTTTTCTTCAAATCCAAACAAAATAGTTTCATACTATAAACAAGAAAACGTGAAATGTTTGATTGTATTCACGGGTGGATCTTAGAATAGCCCACCTCTTGGCATCTTTTGGAATTATCGCCAAACGAATGGCGATAACGTCGCCAATGTGGCAACCTAGACGGATTATGGAGGAGAACAGTCTAGAATCTTACTGAGCGCCCTGTTTGAGCGTCCGATCACAACGGCGTTTTGGAACCAAAACTATTCGAAATGCGCAACGAAATTCTGAAACCTGATTGGTTAATTATTATGTATTCATTTTTTTCCCGTCGTTTATGCATCTGGTCTCTTGGGAGAAGGTTTTTATGATTTTACAAGATTCTTTATTCGGCAAATCATTAACACGTACCCTCTGCCGTCAAAGGATTCAAACACATTTATAGTAAGTCTTAATTTTTTTTTATATAATATTATTATTTCTGGCCTTTAAGTATCGTTTTTTAATTGAAAAATAATAATAACAAATATTCAATTAGTAGTCAACTTGGCGAGATTTGAAATAAGTCGCCAAGAGGTGGGCCCATCTAAGATTTTACCGTATTCACAATTATATTATCTTTGGTATTCTTCTGTTAGAGGGCTACTAGTTGGCTCCAAGCCTAAATGATTACACGTTTAAATGATGCGTAAATGTATTGATAACCTTACATGTTTAAGGATTGTTATAGGGTTTCTATAGCAGCCCTATAATGGTTTATTATAGGAAATGTAAATGATTTGAAGGTTGTTAGTTATAGCAAGTTATCACTGCGATTTGACAGCTTCTATCTGATACCCCCTCACAGAAGAGTAAACCTTATTTTTTAACTGAGCACTGAAAGTGATAATTATGGTGGGAGAGGGTCAAAGCGCTTGCACTTGGAGAGGATTAACATCCTTGAGTTAAGAACAAAAGTAACACATAAACAGGTTTGTACTTAAATGAAATTACACAATTTGAGAAACATTTCCCTGGCTTTACGGCTAATTGAGCCTAAAAAAAACACCCCTACCAATTTCCGGCAGTCGTTTGCGGCATCTCACTTTTTTTTTAATTACTTGGTACTGTAAAACTCTAAAAAGTAAGGTGTGCGCGTCCTAAAACTCATTTTATACATTATTTTAGAAGCTAAACGACCACCAAAATATAGTTCGGATTTTTATTGGAATATGGTTTCAGTTCCAACATCACAAACACTATAAATAAAAAGTTGTGTTTAATTAGAGATACTCGCTTAAATCTTCCATCCGTTCTTCCAGAATGTTATATGTAGTTATACGTTAACACATTTGCTGCCGGTCACGTTTCAGCGTGGAATGTCTTGTTCTACATTCCGTGTACTACATTCCGTGCCGAGACATGATCAGTAGCGAATGTCTTAAAATTCTAAGGATTTATCCTGGGTAAAATTTCCAAAGTAGCAAAAGATTATTTTATTTGATATACGAGTAGTTCAATGCAAGTTATCTTATACATTTTAAAATTTATTCGTCATTGTTAAAAATCTAAACTTTAAAACATGGTTTCTGCATAAATACCCATACGTGTAATAATATTTATGATGTAACCAAACTAAAACCAATCGTTCTTCAGCTGGTTTTAGCTTACGATAAACACTGAAATGAGAATCATGCAGTTTGCCATTTTTGTAACTGTATCATCAATTTATCAAAACCAAACCTGTCAAATAAAACCGTGCCAAACAAATGACCCATACTACATCTGTACCAAAGGGATATTCCAATAAAAGTATGAGTGCTGCTGCACTACAATCATCTAGTGAATTTAGATAACTTTGTCTGGAGAGAAATATACAGTCAAATAATTTTTCTTCTTGGCGAGTGAGAATTAAAGAGTAGAAAAATAAAACTTTACGTGAGCCTCAAAGTAATACAATTAATCGCAAAGTCGACGATAACACGAGATTCAAATAAAAGATCAAACAGAAATATATTTTGTAAACAATAAGGATACTTTCTAAAGTGAATGTCTTCTGATGAACAGCAACATCAGCAACTTCTTCCACTTTATGCTCAACGGAATCATCGACAACCATTTTCAAACAAGAGTTAACTTTGAACAGAAACAATTAGGGTGCAAATTATTACATATAATTAATTACCAATAATAAACTTTCACTATGTATATGATTACGTGGAGTTCTGTTATGATGAGCAGACTTCACCAAGAACAACCACAACCCACAGCCACACCAGACACCACCATCACCAACAAGTCTAAAAAATTAATAAAAATAGTGAATGATTCCATACACCAATATTTATAAAAAATTAAATGCTATGCGAAAAAAATAGACATCTTCATTTCTTTTCTCAATGGAGGTCAGAATTAAGTTGATTAAAAAATAGTAATTGAAATATAAGTTGTGCTAATGTCAAGCCACAATTAAGATCGCATTACGGCATTGGCAACAACACACCAAATATAAAATAAATAACAAAATTCAGATTTCAATCAGATCATACACACATCACACCAGTAAGTAAATTTTAAATCTTTCTTCATCCATTTCGTAATTAAAGTCCTAAAACAATTAATTTGTTTATAAAAGAATGCTTTCATACATTTATTATGTTTTGATGATATTTAAAATAGGGGTATTTGATTAAATATTATATCAATCATGTGCGGCTAATGAATTTCTGTCTTATTATATGTTTAAGTTAGCAAAATATTTTTGAATTTGTTTTGAAAAAAATTCTCCCCCTCTATCTTATTACAGTCGTCCTTAATTTGACTTCGATAAAATAATTTCTTTGACCATACTTTCAAACTGAGTTTGGATTAATAAATTGTTAGTTGTGTGTTAATTTTATGTTTTCACTTCTATCAGAATGGCGGACACAGAAGCTCCAGCCGGTGGACGTGGCGGATTCCGAGGAGGCTTTGGTGGCGGTGGAAGAGGCGGCCGTGGTGGCAGGGGACGAGGAAGGGGTCGCGGCAGGGGCCGGGGTCGTGGAAAGGAGGAGAAGGAATGGGTCCCGGTCACCAAACTAGGCAGGCTTGTTAAGGACGGAAAGATCAAGACCCTGGAGGACATTTACTTGTTTTCTTTGCCCATCAAAGTAAGTATCTGAATTTGTAGCCAAATATCATCAGAGGCACTTAAGAGCTTAAATGAAAGGCTGCATATCTTTAAAAGACCTCCTAGAATATCTCCTCCCACGACACTCAGACAACACACCTGGGACAACTCAGTGACACTAAAATCAGGGTTCTAGCTATAAAAGGAGGTGGGGGGGAGGGTCGAAAATGCGCACAACTAAGCACAGTCAACCTATATACTCTAGCACATCATTTGCTTTGGCAAAGTATTTGCCGGGTTTCTGTGCATGTAGAAAGTCATGAATTTGGACATTGGTTTAATTTGTCATGGAAAGTCGTGATTTTGAGCCAAAAATATGGCCATAAGTCATGGGAACACAGTGAATTTCAAGGATTTCTAATCATTTTAAGTAAAATCATGTAACTGTGACGTCATAAACTCCATGATCCCTATTCAGCTCATCAAAAATTCATCTTTGTTTTTGGACGGAAACAACGGTCACAGTTCAAAACCTCGGTCAATAAAAACATTTCTGAGCTCCGAATTTGTGACTTCACGCGAGTAAGGTCTCGTAGGTGGAAAAAAAAAGAGAAAAAAAATTATGTGACCTGAAATGAACAGTTTTGATAAGCTTACATTTTCTCTCCCCGTCTTTCTTCGGTTTTGCATTGTTGATTTCAAAATATTTGATTTTTGATTATAAAATTTTTCTTATTGACTTAATCTTTCTTCAAATGTTTCTTTATTACTAAAAATTGATTAGCTTTTTTAACACTGAAATATCAAAGAATGGAGAATTTTTTTTCCCTTTTTCTTCTGATTTGGAAGTTACTGAAACGAGGATTTTTTACTTAATTTAAAATGAAACTCTACAAAAATCATTTTATAGTACTTTGATTTACCTACTATGTTCATGTTAGTAAAATCCATATAGATTATAATTATTTTTTGTGATTTGATTTCTTGAGTCACGGAAAATTATTTGTTTCAGTCTTGAAAAGTCATGGATTTGTGATATTTTATTCTGGCAGAAATCCTGGATTTGGCTGCAGGATACTGCTATGTTCCTAGATATTGCTTTTTTTCTCTAACAGCAGTGAGGAAATATCTTAAACATCGACTTTATTATAAGTTAAAGACAATATAAGTAATGGGGGAAAAAGGTACTTGTGTGTAAAAGTGATTAAAGGTATTCTATTGTAATAAAGAGCGCTGAAAGTCAATTACTAATTTTAAGTCTTTCAAATCACATGGAATGTCATTTGAAACACTATTAATCATCCTTATAGTGCAGAAATGATACGATTTAAATAAAAGCCCAGGTTTGCATACATCGCCCTTGTGCAATTCTGTAAATTTTAAGCATTTCCCACTTTTTATTTGTTATAATATTTTTATGTATGACTTGCATTTATAAACAACTTTTCTTGACTAATTTTTTACTTAAACCTATAATTTCATCTTAGTTCACAAACATATATTTTAAATGGCAATTTCTTTCAGGAATGTGAAATTGTTGATTTCTTTCTTGGAAGCGCTTTGAAGGATGATGTGATGAAAATCATGCCTGTACAGAAACAAACCAGTGCTGGTCAACGCACAAGGTTTAAGGCCATAGTTGCCATGGGAGATCATAATGGCCATGTTGGTCTTGGTGTGAAATGCTCAAAAGAAGTAGCAACCGCTATTCGAGGGGCTATCATGCTTGCCAAGTTAACTGTCATTCCAGTTCGCCGAGGATATTGGGGGAACAAGATTGGTACTCCTCATACAGTACCTTGCAAGGTAAAGCTAGTTTTTATACTACTGAAATATCAATAATAATTTTATTGTGTATGTTTTGTCTCCAGCAAATTAGTGTATAGTGCTATATTTAGCATCTTGTTTATGCCACATCCTATTTTTTTACATACATGCGATTCTTCTGGGAATTAGCAGAAATCCGCGAATTTCATCAAAATTGTCCATCATCCACTGAAAAACTTGTCAATTTGGAAAATAGATATATTCAAATTTTTTTCGTAAATCGTATTGAAAAGTCTGCTTTCATCCTTCATTCGCTCAAAATGTTTCTAGAAAAAATACTATTCAAATTCGAAATCTCCATTTAAAAGTATTTAAAATTTGGCAATTTATAGCCGTTTTTGGGGGGGGGGGGGAATAGCGCAGATTTTCTCGCCAAATTTGATTTTTAAAAAATTCCAGTGGATTGAATCTTGAATGCCAGATAATCGGACTTTTACTGTATTTAACTATTATTACAGAGTGTCCAGTAATTGGGAAATATACTTGAATTTTTTGCATTGCAGGAAAGTCGTGAATTATGCTTGAAATTCGTATTTAATATTGGAATTTCTGGTTTGAATCAAGATATTTTCTCTCATCTTTATTATCGGAAAAAGTCTCCTAATGGAAGTTAAAAAATTGGAAACTTGTTTCTAAGGATGCGATTCCTTCGCGGTCAGTGAATACCCCCCCCCCCCCTCCTTTCTCACACGCACTTTTTAAAAAAAAAAAATTTTTTTAATATTTTTTTTTTTTTTTTTTTTTTTACAAATTTCAAAAGAAATCAGCGTTTTTCTACAATTTTCCAATTGATCTCACAGATAGAGAAAAGTTTCTCCTTCTCTCAAAAATTTTCTCTTACTTTAAACATGGCTCTATTCGAAGATTTTTGACCGAAATTTCGACCATGCCGGAGATTGAGGGAGACAGACACGAAATCTGCACACGTTCAAACCACCGATGAAATGAATACTTTTCCTCAGCATTTTTCTTTAATATCTTAGCCTCTATCTGCATTATTTACATTGATATGCGATATACATTTTGCTAAACGTTATGGTGATGAAATGTCCGCTTTTCAGTGATTATGGCGGACGCTATCGCCGAGAGTTGCGTTGTTGCATGATGATAATTTTTGTTGGATGTTCCGCCAAAATAATAGTCGCTGATTTGCGACATTCTCTGGGTGTCATTCGCCTAGGTTTACTGTGATGTGATAGCCGCTATGCCCGTGATAAGTGTCTGAGTGAAGATCGGTTTTGCCTTTTGATTTGAATAGGTGCAGAATGGTTAAGATTTTAATTTAATTTTGTGCAAGAAATTAGACCCAATTGTCCATTTTACTGTATATTCTTATTTAAAATTAAAATTTTAACTGCTATAATATGTAAAATAATGTATTTTATCATAAACAATTTTACATTCTAACTAGAGCTATTAATAATAGTAAAAGTGTTTGGGTACTGTATTATTGTCAGTTACATGTTGAATTTCCCTCCCTTAGTATTTAGCAACAGAAGTGTTAGTAACAAGCAATTGTTTTCAAAGAAAAAGACAGTGCCAAAGGAAACTGAAAGTAGAGACTGCTAAAGTTGCCAAAGTACAGAAAAATGTTTATCTGGAGAGGGGGGGGGGGGGGAATCCTAGGTTGCAAACAATCCTACCACATCTGAATCTTATACTCAAAATAAAGCTGCTTGTTCCAATATGGCTGATGCTTAGCACATACTATTAAACTGTACACCTAGTAACATTCCCTGTTTGTTTTTTTTCTGCTTCGATTTAGACCTTCATATTTATGACTTGGTAATCTATCTTGTATCTTTTTTTTCTCGCTCTCAATTAAGAGCCTTTAAAAAATCTTCTCTCCCTATTTTCAATATAACAACCAATTCTTTTGTGATAAGCCATTTCTTAATTTCATAAAAAATTTCTAATTTCTAAAATTAGCTCAGCATACTACTAAGTAGGGTATACTTTGGAAAATATGGTGATAATTGGTCGCAAGAGGGGCCCTTGATAGTTTTTTAATGATGCTTGAATTTTGATTAGAAATTTTACTGGACACCCAGTATTACTATTTTTGAATGTGTACAAAAACTTTTAAATTAAGTTTTAGGAATTATCCCTAAAACTTTCTTTAATTAGCCCTAAAATTCCTACCTAATTTATTTAGAAAACTCACAATGAGTCTTAGTATAGTCGATTTAAACAAGTTTTAGCCAAAAAAAATTTATTGCAAGTATAACTGTAGAAATTTCGGCTTAAATTTTGTTGGCAATTTATAAATTAGTGTATCGTGAACTTAATTATTAGATGGAAAAGGCATATAGATCTTATCTGTGAATTGTCATAGAACTCAACCTTTTCGACCAAGTTTACTACAACACAGAACTACAGTACAAGCCCAATTATCTGGTTTTCAATCAACCAGAATTTTTTAAAAATCATTTAGCAAAAAAATTAGCTTTTTTTTTTTTTTTTTAGTGTGATAAATATGAGTAGGTTCTTGATTTTATATTCTTAAAGGTAAAACAAGTTAGCTGAATTTGCACTAATTAGAAATGAATATGTCATCAGCTTATATCAGGAAAACGTTTAAATCTAAATATCCGAATTCCTTCACATCTGGCTCATAAACATCAGCATGCAAAAAACTTTTGTTGTAATTAAAGGAAAGATAGGTACTTTTCTACTTAAAATTACTTTCTCAATCGCATCCAGTAGGATCAAGTACAAGATTACAAATTTCTGGAGTCCAGATAAAGCGATTGGGTTTGTGGGCTAGACCTTCATATCATGCATGCAGTTCAATAAATTTAAAACTGTTAATACATTCCTTCATATATAATATCAATGCATCCATTATATGTCGTTTGATATGTTGCTAAAATGACAATTTGGCAAAAAACTGCCAGTCCAGGATAATCAGACTTTTACAGAACTTCCTTTCAATTCTTAGAGGCCAAAATAAAAGGTCAAACTTAATAACATAACCTTTGAATTAGAAATTAGGTTTGTTGAATGCATATTATTAACCAATGACATAATCTGTTGCGATATGATTTTTTGTTACTGTCACTGAGTTAACTCATTTACACTGCTCAAATTTGTAAAATGGGGGAAAATGTTTCGGTTGAAAATTCATCCTAGTCATTAAAACAACTGGTTCTCAAGTAGCATTATATTGTTTAGTGCTAAGATATAGATGCACACTCAAATGGCTTTCTATCTAACTCCTAAACTATGTATAAAATCATGTTTTATAAGAAAATATTAATGCAGTTTGATTTTCTTCTAACTTATTAGGTGACTGGCAAATGTGGCAGTGTTCTTATGAGACTTATTCCTGCTCCCAGAGGAACTGGAATTGTTTCTGCTCCCGTCCCAAAGAAGCTTCTTACCATGGCTGGTATTGAAGATTGTTATACATCTGCTAGAGGATCAACAGCTACATTGGGAAATTTTGGTAATATTTTACTAACCGTACTTTTTTTTGGGATTGCAAGAGTCGTGGATAATTATACTTGCATATGGTTTATTATATTGGATTTCATTAATCAATGATGTATGCAATTTGCTTGGTGAGTGATAACCTTGTTGTCATTGCCACTGGTGTTTATGTACTTTCTTTATAATGTGTAAATAAATGTATGCTTGTAATTTGCTGCAAACACAGGGTTTCCACGGTCATTGAAAGTCATTAAAAATGCTTAATATTTTTGAACCTGTTTTCAAGGCCTTGAAAGTACTTGAAAATGCTCAGAGGTGCCTAAAAGTCCTTGAAAATGCTTAGAGGTCCTTAAAAGTCCTTAATTTTTGTGTATGTTGACCAATTGCAAAATTTACAAAAATGCAACTCAGACTTGCTATCCCCTCTTGTCTGCCACTTATCCTCGCTGTATCTGACATATTTGTATTACCAGAGGTCGCAGACGTCCTATAAATCCTATGTTTTTAAAAATCGGAAAAAACGTCCTATATTGTCCTATATTTTATAATTGTCCTATAAATCCTATATTTCTGTGATGATTCGACCTATATTTTCTTCAAATTCGTTATAACGGTGCCGATTGTTGCGATTTTTTATATTCTGGATTCTTTGCCGCGATCGTAAGTGAAAGAGACCTGACAAAACACACAAGAGCGATGTTAGTAAGCGGCCGCGCCGTTTCTCTTGTGACGTCACGTGTTGCATTGACTACTCACTTCCTTTCTGCGTGACCATAGGGAAAGCGCACGTCGACAGAGGTAACGATGACTTATTTCTACAACTCAACTGTACTCGACCGACGAGAGTTGTAAACAAGTGAACTTTTCCATAGCATACGTAGTAAATTAATTGGTCATAATGCAAAAAGAGAAGCGAAAAAGCTAAGGTTAAAATTCCAAGTTGGGTACGGATTCTACGATGAGGTGATTTTTGCAAAAAAATAGCAGCCTCGCCATTTTTTTTAATCACATGTGAACTACCTATGGTTGCCATAATTTGTCCCGGCTCTATGTAATCAATTCTTATCGCACGATCCGTACTGGACTTGGAATTTTTACCAAAGAAAGCGATGCAGAAACAAACTACTTCACTACTTTAAAAAAAAACAATATTATACACTTGCAGGACTAAAATCGACATTTCGAGTGCTCAGTCAACGATTGATGAAGGAGACAAAATGGTTAAAATTTGCTGCACAGTGTCAGAATTCGGATATCGACTTTTCAAAAAAATTGAAAATGACGTCAAAATCTGTGTTTCTAAATCTAAACGCTCACTAGGATTACCGGAAAACTAAGTCAACGGGTTCGTTTGTGGTTAGCGTGCTAGCTTCTAGACCGTGAGGTTGCGGGTTCGAGTCCCGTATTAAGCATGGGTGTTTGTAAATGTATGTTGGCTTGTCTAATGACGAATGTTTCGGCGCATTATAGCCCTCGTGTTGCTGACGGCGCCAGATAATCTGAAAACAACCAACCAAAATTGCAAATGTAGCTAATATAAACTTGATTTATTGATGAATACCAAGTATGAAATATTGAGGTAATAACGAATAAAGGATGACATATTCAGGATCAGGCGATTTCTTTTTTAATGGTTTTTTCTTCTGTTTTCTTAAATTCAATATAACGAGTTTTAAAGGGAGATAGTAATTTTCTAAGTACTTTCTATTAATATTCCTCTATTAAAAAGAAAAATTTATAGGAAGGAAAATTAGTGCTGTGTGAAAGTCCTCATACTTCAAATAAGTATGTCTTATATGTTCATTTCAGTAATTTTCATTTAAAGTTTTAATTAATGAAATATATAATTAGTTAAAATTATAGTTCAGTAGCAACTGTATGCATTTATTTGATATTTTATATTGTCCTATATTTAAAAAAAAAAAAAATCCTATATATTCTTATTTTGTCACTTTGACCCCTGTTTACGCATGCACCAACTTGTAATGTTTTGGTAGAATATACTTTATAAAAAAATTATATATAGAAATGATGCCTGAAAACAAATTTTTAAAGGTCCTTAAAAACATTAATTAGGTCCTTAAAAGTCATTGATTTTCATTCTGTGATTTGAGTGGGAACCCTGATAACAGTTCAGGATGGTTGTAATTATGCACTTGTTCAAAGACACCTTTATAACCATATTGTACATAAAATAACTTTCTAGTTTCACTTGCATGATTGTTTGGTAAAAAATTGTAAGGTGTCCTGTAACTAGGAAATATTTCCTGCAATTCACGAAATATCAATATATATACATATATATTGCATTATATAAAGTGGTATTAACACAAGGGCAGAGCGACCACAGAACCTGGAAATCAGGGAGCTTTCTGATTCGGGAAATGCCAGGGAACTTTATAAAATTTCACGAAAATCAGGGAAATTTTCGGGCATGTTTTCCTGTTCTTCTGTATTTTGGCGCTATTTACCGGAAGATTAGTAGTGGTAAACATTAGAAGTTTAATGTTATGGAAAAATTTAAACTTTTCATTTCCACCAAAACTATTTTTGAAGAATTGGCATGTTATCTCCTTAACATACATGTTCTATTTGATCAGGATGTCTATACATTTGGAAAAATTGGGGAAATTTGAAAAAAAAAATTCACCGTAAAATCGGAATTTTTTAAAAATCTGTCGGGGAACTTTTTTTCCTAAATTTTGTGGCCACCTTGAAGGGGTTATAATAAAAGTATTTTTAATAACTGAATGTCAGAAAAACTTCATATTTTCTCACTGAACATGAAATATTTAACTTACTGTGAAAATTTTTTTTCAGCCAAAGCTACATACTTGGCCATCCAAAAGACCTACAGCTATTTAACTCCAGATTTGTGGAAAGAACAGACATTAACCAAGCCCCCATACCAAGAGTATTCCGATTATCTGATGATGACTCATAGGTCTGTTGGGGCTGGTCAGCAGCGACAAGAACAGGCCACTGTATGATTGAGTTTTTAAAAAAAATAAATGAGTTGGACTGTATTTTGTTTGATTTATTGTATTGTGTGCCTGCACCTTTTAAAAATTAGGTTATATAGCTGGAGACCTAATAATAAGAATATTGACTAACAGTTTATTCTATTTTTTAACTAGTTTTGTGATTTTTTTTTTAGCTACAAAGTACTGAAATTTCAGTCTAAAAAGATTAAATTGGACATATATAAACATATGTATAACTTATATCAAAATTTTAAAAGTATATATGCATATTTAAAATCAAATTTAATTTCAGTTATCCAAGAATAATTTCCTTGGGTTAGTTTCACTGAGAATACATATATATTATTATACGTACATAATTTTATAAATACTTTATTAGAATAAATTGAAAATTGTTTATAACGTATAGTTAAGACGTTTGAGTATACACTTTCTTGGTTATGAATTGGGGTGACTCTACCGAGTACCAGCACCGCGACTGAAGTCTATTGTACTGAAACCCCCTATTTGACCTAAAGACGACCGGTTGCCGAAATAAATTTCAGTGTAGACCTGATTGGAACATTTGACAGTTCCCAGGGGTCGATACAATGGTATCCCAGATGTTCAAATCGTTGGGCAGAGTAGCTGTCACATTTGCATAACACGTGTAGAGCTCTCCTCATCATACGACAGCCCCTGCATAGTGGGCCATCTACAACACCTAGCAGATTAAGATGTCTATTTAAGGTGCAATGTCCAGTTAAAAGGCCTACAGCAACCTTTATTTCTCTTCTGCTCAATTTTAGTAGCTCTCTTGATCTAGTCCAGGGTGACTGTTAATTGAGCTCTTTGGCTTGTCTTTGATCTTAAGATTGA
The DNA here is from genome assembly GCA_963978545.1 of Linyphia triangularis. Lineage (NCBI taxonomy): Eukaryota > Metazoa > Arthropoda > Arachnida > Araneae > Linyphiidae > Linyphia > Linyphia triangularis. The sequence goes on along the minus strand of OZ021729.1, from coordinate 49,466,113 downwards.
AGCCATGCTTGATAGGATTCAGTAATTAAAAAGCTTTTGATAGTTTTCCTGACCGTATGGGGCAGACCCAAAACAAGTTCTGGTCCGACAAAAGATATTTCAGATCCTTGTTTAGCTAATTGGTCTGCCATTTCATTACCCTCAATGTCACAGGGATCCAGAGAAGAGACACCTAGTTTCCCTCAGCCAGGTCTTCAAGTGCATTGTGGCATTCCCACACTGCTTTAGAGGTAAAGCAGTGACTCTTTAGGGTAGTTTGGCAGTCAGAGAAAATCTTTGACCCTCTTAACAACCCCCCTATCTAGACAGTTGTAGGCACAGGCAGTGATTGCAAGAACCTTAGCCTGAAATACAGTAGCCAACTTGCCCAGAGAGAAAGATAGCTTTATTTTTCTGTTAGGACAGAAGACACCTGAACCAGTGCCATAAGATGTCTTTGAACCATCTGTGTACCAAATTTCATCTCCTCTCCTGGTCAGATTGGAGGGAATCTCCAGTCCTCTCTGTTCGGAAAGATAATATTGTATTCGACTCTGAAGCAAAATTGCTTTAACATCCAGTCAGATCTCATTGTTAGACAGCGATGTTCTTTTACCTGTGACTGAATATTTTTAAATATAGGCAATTCATGGGATGATTTCTATAAACCCACTAGTTTTAGGCGTTGTGAGCACAAAACAGCCTCTAGTTCCACTTGTTTATGTAGTGGTAGAAAATCTAGGAGTATTTCTAGACTATGTGAGGGAGTAGTTCTCATTGCACTTGTAATTGCAATGGTTGCCATTTTTTGTAAACTAGCGAGTTCTTTTTTTTCCCCGTTTCATTATGGGATCTATTTCCCGAGACAATGGCCCCATAAGATATCATTGGAGTAATCACTCCCGTATATATCCAGAGCACCATTTTTGGTGACAAGCCCCAATTATTTCCAATGGCACGTCTGCAGGCCCAGAACACTCGTTTGGCTGTGCTGGTGCTGTATTGGAGATGCTGCTTCCATGTCAAGGTTTTGTCAAAGATAACCCCGAAATACTTAACCTCATCTGAATATGCAAGTGGTTTTTCAAAGAATTTTACTGTTTGCATAACATGTATTCTTTTTCGAGTGAACATTGTTAGGTTAGGCTTGCTGGGGTTAACCGACAATCCTACCTCTTTGCACTATTTTTCGACCTTTTTTAGAGCAGTGTTCATGAGGTCAGTTACACTATTCTGGAATTTACCTCTTGCGACCAGTGTTATGCCCAAAAAATTGATCCTGTTTATTAGCTTATTAACCACTAAACTCCATAGTAGTGTTGACAGCACTCCTCCCTGTGGGCATCCTTTACATTTCTTCACAGTGAGAGTGTCTCCCAAAAGGGAGGCTTGAGCTATTCTGGTTTCAAGCATATTTTTTATCCAAGTACAAATGCTTGAATTAACATTTCTTTTGAGAAGGGCATTACTGATTACATTCGTTGAAACTCAATCAAAAGCCCTCTCAATATTCAGAAAGGTCGCCAGGGCTATTTCCTTTCCATTGAATTTCCCAGGTTGATATGCATGTTGAAATCTCGATAAGGGTTTAGCTTTTAAAACCTTGTCTCTGATATACCTGTCAATCAATTTCTCCAGAGTTTTAAGGAGGAAGGATGTCAGGCTAATAGGTCTGAAGTCTTTGGCTTCATTGTAGCATGCCTTTCCTGGTTTGGGTATACAGATAACTTTACAGGTTCTCCATGCATGTGGTATATAGCAGTATACTATACATGATCTAAAGATTCTGCATAGATGTGGCATAATAATATCTTTGCCATGTTGGAGTAGAGTTGGTATAATATCGTCAGCCCCAGGTGATTTGAAGGGCTTAAACGAATTAATAGCCTATGCAATTCTATTTGGAGTAATTATTCTCTTTGCCATTACCCAGTCCTCTTTTTTACTACGTGATAGTGTAAGATTGGGAATGGGAATCTTTCTCGATTAGATTGGTGAAAGGTCTCGTGTCCTTATTTGCGAGACATTTAAAACAGCAATTCAATTGAATAATGTCCAGATATCCAGCAACTTGCCAAATTAAAAGTTGTTGAGACCATTTGTGGAGGTTATTTTTTGTCAATTCAGAACAAGTAAGAGTTCTGTTTCTTTTCTATGACATACATATGAATTTTACTGCTTTTATCCACTTTTTTTTTTTTAATTCAATAAACAAGATAAGTGCAACACATGATGCTAATGATACTATAAACAAATAAAATATAGAATTATTAAATACTTGCAAAAATTCTGATTTTTCATTTGATCCATCACATTGGCTTCCTGATTCACAAACAATAAACATAGCCTTATTAAAATTGAATGTGCTTAATTAAAGAAAACATGCTTTTTAGCAACTTTTATATTCTGTCGTAGAAGAAGGTTAAAGTTGGTTAATCGAGTTGGAAATAGCTTATTTAGCTGTCGCAGCTCTAGTAGGATTTAGAACATTTGATCCCTTGCGGGAGATTTTTCGAAATTATGATTCTAGTTTAGTTGTTCTTGAGAATATGTGTATCGATTTTCAGCGTCTTTGCTTAGAGCATTGGGATATTCAACAATTACCTATTTTCAATCTGTTCAGCATAGCTTTTGTTTTTGTTGACATTCAGAGTTGTGAAAGTGAGTGAGACAGGGCTTTCACTTATATATAGATAACTTTCCACTGATGTACTTAATAAATTTTTGTTAGATCGATTGAATAATGAGTATGAATTATTGTGTAGAACATGTAACCTAGAGAAATGCCTAAAAATCCATTTTACATGCACCTCAACTCATAGGTGTCAACTTTTCAAAAAACATGGAGGGGCAAGTTTTGACGGAAGATGAAATTTTTAAAAAAATTATCGAAATCTATTAATTTTTCGATAATCTAGGTATGACACAACTTCTCATATCATATAATACCAACAATAAACAGTTATAATTTATTTGGAGATTGGAGGGGAAAAAAGAAGATAGTGTTACAAAAATCAGGGTAGGCAGCCCCCAGAATTTAAAAGTGGGGAGGCCAGCCCCCCCCCCCCCCCCCCTACTTTATGCCTATGCCTCAACTGCAAACACACAGAGTAACAAATAAGTTGATAAAAATTTTCACCAAACACTATGGCCTGATGTGGGAATTAAGGGTAAAGGAATAAAAATTATACTTATGAAACTGATAAACCATGTGGTAGACACTCGTTAAAGATGTTTTATACTTTCTATGAATATTTTTTATTCTACTTCTATATGTTTTAGAGGGGGATTGTTTTTTTTTTAAACTGCAAGAATAAAACTTTAAAAAAATTGCTTATACTACAAGGCTTTTCTAAAATACTTGCCAAAAATGCAAATGCAGGTATAGAGGACCAGAATAAGATTTTGTAATGAAAACTACATGGTGCAGAACTCTCCTTTTTACTACTGATTCGACATGTATGGATTTGTACTTTTGAGAACACGTAAGAAACATGGTCTACAGAAGTTTTATTGAAATCGATAAAGATCTAGCGGCCATATTATCAGTTGCTGTAGAAAGAATGAAATACCTGGCTTGTTTGGTAATGTCTGCCAACCAATGTACCACTGCTAGGAATCTTCTATTACTGTTGTTGGTTATCTTTTCGAGCACTTATTGCAAAAAGCTTAATCATTAAAATTTTTGTTTCTTGTCACTTTAACTTTTTCACTTACCTGTTATTCATATCTACCTTACATGCTAATACTCAATAGATTCCATTAAAAAAAAATTGCTTATTTAGGTCCCCACCTGCCTTCACATGTTTGTCGGGTATTTTAGAGGCTTCTAATACATATTTTATTTACATTAAATTAATCAAATCTTAAATATTCCATTCTATGTAATTGCGTATTTTCCCTTCATAATTGTTTTTTATTCAGTGTCACTTCCTTAAAAAAATTAAATTTTACCAGACTGGTAAAATTTTATTTTTTTAAGGAAGTGACACTGAATAAAAAAAATTATCAAGGAAAAATAAGCAATGACATAGAATGGAATTTTGACAGGGCCTATTCTAACGGGCAGTTGTAAATCTAAAATCGAGCTATAATACAATAGTAAAAAATTCAAAAATGGAAGTAAAAACTTGTAAGAGGTAAAAAATATTTCAAAAATATTTTTTTAATACATATCCCTTCCTCTTCATCCACTTGGCCCTTCTATTTTCTACCTGATAAAATGTTTTAGAGAAGATGACTCAAAGTTCTTGCATACTTACTTGTTAATTGTAATTCATTTAATATACATTTGTAATATTTTTTTAACTAGCAATTTGTCAGATTGGCAGAAATCTTTGACACTTTTATTACATTTCCATCACAAGAGAAACATTTCCTGACAAGACAGGGGTTTTGTTCTTGGTGAATGCTTGAATGGTTAATATTTTTGAACAGCACACACGTTATTACTAAATTCAAAATACCATTATCCCAAACATATCCTGCTTATGCCACTGTTAGACTTAATTATACCTATACTTAATTATAGTTTTATTTGAGGAGGGGGAGAAAGAATTTGGGCAGTTGTAAATTTTGCTTAAAATAGGCTTTGCTACCAATTAGTATATTATTAAGTGTGATTAACCTTGTGACACTCACTATGGGATCAAGTGAAGAGGAATTATCTGAAAGTGAACATGTAACAACATGATTCATTTCAAACATATATGTTACCATAAAAGACCAAAATTGAAGAACGTCAAATTCCTCCTGTAAATATCGACACACCAAATACATCTGAAAGATAAAATATTGGGTTACGTTCTAATACATTCGGACTATTACTGGTGTATGTCGACAGGCAAAGATATGCTCTGGTGGAGGTTGCAACAAGAAGACAAGCAGATAGGCGACAAAACCACCAAATCCTTTGTTCTCCCGTGATTGAGTTCACATGCCATTGACAGTTTAAGTTATTGTAATAAATACGATTGTGTAACATCAATAAGTAAGTTTATGATTGGTGTTAATTTCTTATCTCATTTAGAATGAGCTATTGATATTTGGTTCAACAGTTTATTTATATGTGCTGTTACTTAAGCGTTCTCCTATTTTCAGATATATTGTATGTTTTAAAAATAAACTATGATTTAAAAACATAACAAATATATATTTATTTAACATTCACCATATGTACATGGTGAATACATAAAGAATATAGACATTTGCCGGTGTAAGTGAGAAATAAGGATAATCAGCAAATTTTCAGACTTATACCAAGCATCTGAATGCTGACATTCACCGGTGAATGTCGATATTTTCCAAATATCGGTCTTTCGCAGTAACATATACAAATGCATTTTTAAATTGAATCAGTAACAAATTACAATAATAATTTTTTTAATTAAATATTTCATTCATAAACACTTAAGTTCAATTTTAAATAATAATGGTTTTAAAAATAAATATGTTGTAGGGGGCAGTATTGTTTGCTGCAAAAATAGAAACTAGAAAGTAGGAGTGTTAGCAAGAAACCTCAGTGAAATGTCAAGAGGCAATGAGTAAAACAAGTTAAAAAAATAAATTGGTGTACTCAAATGGCCTCCAATTTATATCAAGGGGAAAGGTTTTGTTATGTACGTAAATGAGCCCGGTTTCTACATGAACAAGTGACATTCTTTCCTGTTCTTAATCACCTCGCCCTCATTTTCACCCTGGGCTTGAGCCCCCTCTAGTACTTTTGAAAACATTATGCCTATGTTGATGAGGCTAATTAATATATCAATAATGTAAAAGTTAAACAACCATAGCTATTTTCATTGGTTTTTCAATGAGCTGTCAGCTAGTAATTATTATTAATCATAACACCAAAACACTCTGTATATGAACATGTAGTCCTTGTGCATGAATATGTAGAATATAGTCGATTTTTACAAGATCAAAATTTAACTGTGTTCAGGCATTTTTTATAGCGAAAAACCAAACTAGAATAACTGGGTCAAAAAAACACTTTAAATAAGTTAACTCTCAGGTTAAACTTCCCGAAAATTTCTCTAATAGGAAAACATATTACAGATTGAGAATTTAGTTAGTTCAAATTTTATTCATTCTAAAGATAATCAAAATATTGACATTTTATTGGCATCATTCGTCATAAAACAAAAGCTTTAATTTCTATCTAGCCGGCAAATTTTTTAGACATAACAATCAAGTAAAATATAAAAATGTTACTATAAAAAAAACATTGAATGTAATGAGCCCTTACAAAATGTAATATATAGAAACATTTTTATTTTGTCGAGGAATTTTGGCTGATAATTACCATTAATAATGGTTGCACCAAACCAAAATTTATGAGCAACGTTAAAAGTTTAAATGTGAGAGCTGGATCACTGATGCTGATAATTAAGTATTTTTTTTTATTTTACAACATGTCAGTTCCTTACTTTTTTTTACTATAGAGAGATAACTAGCTGTGCCAGTGCTTTGCTACAACATTTTACCATGAGTATTTTAGCAATTAAAAGATATTCATACATTCCACATTTTGGAAATTTGACCCCATTTCTATCTCTGAAACTTGGAATAGTTTACTTTCTCTATGTTTGCCCTTGTTATCATTTTTATCAAATTTCAGAATTGTGAGATATTGGAATATTCCTTGTTTGGAATGTTTTGACCCTTATAATTAGTTAATTGTAATCAGATTAGCTTTTTCTATTTATGGTTGTCCTTGGTACCAAATTTTAGAGTTGTGACTTTATAATTTAGAGTTGTGTGATATTGAGATATTGTTTATTTGGAATGTTTGACCCCTAACAATTGGTTAATCAAAGTAGTTTACTTTTTCTATGTTTGCTTTTGTTGATATTTCAAATATTAGAGTTGTGATTAAATTGGAAGTAAGAGAATTAGTGATGAAAGAGTCAGTAAGTCAGTGAGTGAGGGTTTTTCCATTTAGAGATAGAACTATGCTCTACATTCTTTTTTAACTATACATCCTTATAGAGAAGTTTTTACTGAAAGGAATTTTCGTACGAGTCACAAAAACTTGCATAGGGAAGGAAATTTTCAAAATCCAAAAGTATATTTGCGGTGAGGAGGAAAGTGTATTTTATAATAATAAGGTACTCTTCTGCAAGACAGGAACCAGTGGGCCCAGTTATCGCCAAGCCTAAATGTTTACATGTATAAATGAATCACCAAGTCTAAATGCTTGTGGATTGTTATAGGGTTGCTATTAACAACAGTTTGTTATAGAAATTAGAAATGATTTAAAGGTTGTTAGTTTGGATGAGTTATCACTGCAATTTGGCTGTTTTTATTTGGTACCTATCCAATAAGAGTACCTTTATTAATATATATACTCAAAAGTGTGATTATAAATATTTGCCATGACATTTTATTCACAATCATTTTCAGGTATTGCTTTAAATTAAAGCTTAAAATTGCTTTAATATAAAGGATTATGGAGAGCATAATTCAACATATAAGCAGAAGTTTAGTAGAAAGAGAATGAGGTAAACCACAACCTTAGCACCCAAATTCTTTTATTTCTGGTAAAAATTAAGTTTTTTTTTTTTTTTGTATAAAAAATATTTAGTTTTTACTCACAAACACAAGAACAATCTCTACCCACATTGACTAAACTCATGATTGAAAGTAAGAATTTCTCTAACATGCAAGACACATTTTCAATTACAATGAGACAATACTTACCAGTGTTGATGATTTTCAAACAATCCATTAAAAATCAAGTCGACATTTAAAATGATGGGACATTTAAAAACATTTGTCCAACATCAGTTAACGCATAATTAAGTTCATTTATAAAACTGCCAAGTGATGAACCTCATTTTAAGAAGGTCGAAAAAAGAGAAATTCTTATATTTGACATTCAACTAGTCAACAGGGTGTGACGATAAAATCACCTTGTCTGTCAAACCAAAATGCTTCCGTTGAAAGGTTAAGATGATGGCTATCCAGAAAGCTGATCAGATGATTCTAATCTCAGCTGCCTAGCACAATTAAGTAGCCAGTTTAAAAACTGCTAGCAAACCTGAATCGAAAAATGAAAAAATGTCTATTGCAAATATGCACTAGTGTGACCAAATTTTTCTATCTCCAGAAACTTTATCAGTTACCAACTCTATTAGTTTCCAAGTTGTGACGATATTTTTGTTTTGTTTAGGACTTTGGCGGGACTCTGTAAAGGTAAAGCGGGATATCTGTTAACATTATACATTGCATAATGTGACCAGATGTCCCGTTAACACACTCAGTATGCGAGTACTCGCAGTATATTAGGTTTTCTTTTATTCTTATTTATGTCCTGTTATGTTAGAGAAAAGGTCCAAGAAGCATTGCACTGCAGAGGGCATGTACAATATGCAAAACAATAAGAGGTGAAAGGAAGATGGTGAAGTAGCAATCCATTACCTTTTATTACAAAATTGAATAAGTATTAATCAGTACTTATTTTGGAATTCACTTGTGAATTTTCTAATTAATTTTTTGATTCAATTCCACTAATTTTTTAGTGTACCTTACATCATTTAAAATAATTAAATGCGCACCAAATAGGTGAAGCTATTGAATTTACTTGGAAAGGTTTTGAATGGGAGTTGAATGGGAGGAAACATGAAAAATTTCCACAAAGCAGTCTGATACGGGAGATTAGACAGGGAGAATAATAATATATGTTGGGAATGATAAGGGAGAATACATCTTTAACATTACACATATACTGATTTTTAAAGCAGCATTGTTTTGCCAATGTCTAAGAGACAAAATTCCAGGTGACTGAATTTTCAGCCAGCTTTCATACCATTGAGAAATCACTCGGGTGAATAAGTAAATGAACAAAACTAAAATAAAAAAATAAGTGAACTGCACCAATTTAAATTTTGTCACCACTTAAAGCAGTATTTTATCAAGCTGTACATTGAATGAATAACAAAATGACTTATTTTTTTAAATAATTTGGTGGTGTTGTTTCAAATATTCAAAGCTATTAGTGCCTAGTATTTCATTGATGTAAATTTTATTTGAATTAGTAAGGATATTTTTTCCCTGATATCTCAACAGATCTAATCCAGACTTCAAAGTACTTTTGAAAATATATCTATCAAAATAGACCTGTTATAGGTTATGTATCAATTTAATACAAGGTAATTTAGTTTTCAAAAAGAATAAATTGAAAAAAAACGTTTTTTAAATCATAAATAAAATCTAAAATGTGTTTCTATTAAAGAAGCGAATATGTTTGAAAACCTAGTCTTTTAAGGATATTTATACAATTGAAATTGCTAAGCTAAATCATAAATGGAAGTCAATGAATCAAAATTTGCAACTTAATAATATAGAAAATGAGTTACAAGTTTCTAATTTTCGGAAATACTTTCGAAAGCAAAACAGAATTTTTATTGGAAAATAATTTTTTGGCAGTCTTTTAGTGGTTTGTAATGTAGCGATAAACCGCCAATTGTAACAGTATTCATATTTTTCCTAGGAATCACGTTCTGTTTTAAATTACCTTTTTTGTAATGGCAATTTCATTCTCTGAGATTATTTCCTGCTTTCAATTACACGTATGAAGTGCAATATTTGATAAGTGTTAAATTTTTCAATACGTTATTGTTTATACTTCATATTTTAGAAATATTTCTTGTCACGGTAGACCTGAAGTTGGCACTGCTGCGTCATCGATGTGCCAAAGATACTATAATAACCCTTTCTTTGGATGGGCTGCGTAATAATACTTCGCCAAACACTTGGCGATGAAAATGGAAGAAAGCTGTTTTATAGGGAAGTAATAGAAATACCGTACTGCGAATGTTCGTATTAAAAAGTTTTCGTCGTCAGAAAATGTACTTTTGCAAATGCCGAAGTGTATCGGCAAAAATATAAAAGGTAATTTACAACTTTTTCCGACATAAAATTGCAGTTAGACTGTTATAGCAATGATGAGTACTGATAGGGTTGAAAACGATAAACATATTGAGAAGAGTGCAAGTTCTGGTGAAGATCGAAATTTGGAGACGGAGAACGAAGTTTCTGGTGAGTTAGAAAATAAAGAATCTATTATCGATTCATTGGAAATATTTGACAAAAAACATCTTGGTGAAACAGATTTTTTGCCTCTACATTCACCAATTCTCACAACTAATTCAGATTCGGAAGATGCAGTATTCAGAACTTTGGATGGCAAGATTTCAGATAAACTTGGAAATACATCCGAAATGCTGCCTTCTCCCATTCTCGCCACTAATTCCGAATCGGAAGATGCATTATCGATCGGAAACGCTAAGAGTTTAGATGACAAAAATATGAGTTTGATCTCGGATCCTTTTGAAAATGCCTCCATGAGTGAACATGGCACATTCCTTTCAAATTCAAGTCTTAGAAACGATCCAGAAGGTGTGGTTTGTGACATTGCCACTGAAAGAGCTGTGAATGCTTGGGTGCAGTGTCTTGAAGGTGGTGTTTTTGAAAGCCAAGAGGAGAACTCGGTTGATTGCGACCTTAGTAAGAAGCGGAGTGGAAAGAAAAAGCGCAAAAGATCTCATACCACAAGTAGCAAAGATTCAGAACCGCCATATACTATACCGCCTGATGTAGTTGTACCCCAGAAAGATGGCATATCTTGGAAAATTGGGGAATCAGTGAAAGTTAATGAAAAGTCAGTTTGGTATGATGCCAAAATTATCGATATTAATTGGGTAAAGTGTTCTGTTAAAATACATTACTTGCATTGGAATTCTAGATACGACTTTTGGCTGCCAATGCAAAGTGAACGAATAAGACCATCTATTACTGAGAAACCTGCTTCGAAAAAACTTCATAGACAATTTACACTTGGTCAAAATGTTCTTGCAAAGTGGAAGGATAATAACATGTATGCAGCTGTTGTTAAAAAATGTTTAGGAGAAGACGAGTATTTAATAGCATTTGCTTCTGATGGTATCCAACGCAAGAAACATGCTTCTGAAATAAAAGACATAAACACAGAGTCTGCACTTAGCATTCAAAGTGAGCCAATTGTAAAAGTTGCCACCAAGCAATTTGTTATTGAAGAAGATCATAATCAATATAAATGTTTGTTTGAGGGTTGTACTAAGAGTTTTAGAAAAGAAAAACTCCTAGCCTCACATTTAAAACATTATCATGGTTATGAAGAGAAACCCAAATTGCAAAGGCAACACTCAAAACCATTTACACCAAAATCAGACCAGATTACAGAGGCTAAAGCTGATTCAAGTCCAAAAGAAATTTTTACAAAGCAGAGTCATGGAAATAAGATTGAGCAGAAAAGAAAAAGTTTTGGGAAAGGAGTTGAAAAGGATAAAATGAATGAGTTGTCTATTGGCAGTGTTACTCAAAAGATGAAATCTCCTTCTTTGAGCTCAAAGATTGAAACAAAAGGAATTTCAAGGAAAAGCTTGTATTCTGAAATAACATCTCCAGAAGTAATAATGCCCGAACAGCCTGAAGATAGCTCATCAGGGCGTAGCAGAAGAAAAGTCTCGCTTCCAGCTAAATTTGCTAATTCTGAGATATATATTACCACTCCTTTTCTTAAACAAATACACAGCTCAAACAATGACAGGAAAAGTAATTTAAAACCGAGTACTTCATCCCCAATTAAGGATTCTTCCATCAAAACTAAATCGGAAGTAAAATTTCGAGACAGTAAAAAAAGCTTTGAACAAGATGAGTTAAAAGTCCCTTCTAAAACCAAACCATACAAATTTGCTGCTCCATATAATTTGAAAGGCCGCAAAATTAAGGAAGACAGCTTAATTCATGCTATAAGAAAACCTCAAGGTTTAAGAAAGGAAGCCACTGAGGAAATTACTAGTACAAGTACTGTTGCAGATAGCAGTGAGATGATGCAAACTGGAAAAGAGCCTTCCCTTAAGGTGGAATCGAAGAAAAATGTTAATAAATCTGTAAGTAGTAGCAGTATCTTATCAAAATCATACTCATTGACATTATTCTCCAACAAGAAAGGAGATGCATATTCGAAAACATTATTTTCAACACAGAAAATTGAAGATACTCCCGAGATCAGTTTAAAGACTTCTTTGGAAAATTTGGTATCGAAAGATTCAACATTAAATGAAAATTTAGAACAAGACAATGTTGACAAAGATGCTGTATCAGAAAAGGCTGATACTAGTTCAAGGAGTGAAATTTCACAAGAAAAATTTATAGACAATGATTCCAAAAGTACCTTGGAAAATAAAAACCAGGATGTTTTATCAGATAAAATGAGTTTGGAAAGTGATGTTTATAATAAAACCAAAGAAACTATTGAAAATGAGATTCCTTCGAATCCTGTTACAGACATAGATATAAAATCAAAAGCTGAGGTTATTGCAACATCTAAACATCAGCTTTTAAACACAGCATCGGAAGAGTCAATTGAAAATAAAAATATTCAATTGGACATTCCTGTATCAAAAGAAACTTTTTCTAAAGCTTCTACTTCTGCAACTAGTCCTCCAGGTCATGTTATGTGCACACGTTATAAGGATTCAATTGCTGAAAAGGAAGAAACTGGAAATCGCAGAGGTTTACGAGAAAAAAGAAAAATAAAGAAGCCATCTTGGATGGAGAAACCTAAGCGCAGAAGAACCAGATCAAAAAATGATTCCATATCAATGGATATAGAAATGATAAAAAACGGAACTTCAAATCTTGCTCAACCAATCCCCGAAGTTGAAGTTTCAGAAAATGTAGATCTAGAAACTGATGATCAAGTCGTTTGCATCTGTAATAGTACTGAAGACGAAGGAAAGATGGTACAGTGTGATTACTGTAAGACGTGGCAGCATTGCATTTGTCTTAATATAAAAACAGTGAGAATTGATGAGGAACATATGTGTTGGAACTGTCGTTATTCTAACCCAGACAAAGATTCTAAAGATAAGAATTATCTCGAGTGGGTAGCTAAAAAAGAATTTTCTTCTAAGTGTCCCGAGAATCTTGAAGTTACCAATCCTGTAAAGAGTGAAGTTTTACCGCCAGTGAGGCATATTTCTGAACTCTTTAATAAAGCTCTGGATATCAAAAAACTTTTGCAAAAAATGAGAAAATTTGTTCAAGAGTTGAATAAATCCGACAGATTTTCCGTTGGAGTAGATAATTCTTTTTTAAAATCTTCCAATCCTAAATTTGATGCCTCTGTGACGGTTGACAATACAAAAATGCATATTGTTTATTTCCTCGACATCTTAGTTAGCGAGGTTTTTGTGTCGAATAACTACTTGACCGATTATTTATCCAGTCATGAAATTAGATCCCTAGCTCCATTGCGTTCCCAGGCAATGCTTTTCTTAGAAAATTCTAAGGCCTATAAACCAAATGTAAAGGTCAAGAAAGATTTAGAGTTTTTACAAAGACATGCTAATCTTAAGCGCATCCTGGAACAGATTACTGTCAATTGCAAAATATTGCCCTTTGGCAAGTCTGGTACAGCAACTCCCTATTTGTTCAGACCTAACACAATGATGAGGTTGGAAAATAGTGTGTATTTTAGCCAGTTGTTTCGCGACATCCGATTGGGGAAGCAGAGTTTTACTTTGAAAAGCTATGGTCCTGAAAAAGACTTGATTATTTCTCCATATTCTGTGACTAGTGACGCCATTAGTAAAGAGGAACACGAAATGATTGCTTTTGTTCTAGTTCAAAAGTATGAGAATGGACAGAAAAGAGACTTATGTGTTGGGGTGTGTTTCCAAAGCTCGCCTTTTACTGTCAATAGTTGCTTGTCTGATCTTTCCTCAGTTGGAAAGAATGTAATGAGTGGTTTAAAAGAACAGTTAGAAATGGAGCATAATGAATACTGTCCGAGGGAAGTGAAAGAAAATTTACTGTCCAAGTTTGGCCAAATTAAAGCAGAACTGGATTCTTTGAATTCTGGTATTAAAGACTTTCGTCGTCGAGAAAATTTAGACCAAAAGTTTTCAAGTGGTGAAAGTTCAGAGCCTTCAATTATCGAAAAAATGAGAGGAATGATAAAGGACTTGCAGTTGATAAAAGACATTGCATCATATTAAATCTCTCTTCTATTACTTTTAAGTGTGCATTGACTGTTTATGAGAGCGAGAGTAACATTTTACTAAACTGCTCTTTATTTCTAATAGTAAAAATAGTAATTTGTATCAGAGCTTTGGAATTTGATTTAATGCATGTCTTACAGAAATCTAAAGCAGAAGAATATGATGAAAAAAATTAAATTTGTGCTCTAAAATATCTTGCATAGAATTTTTTTTAAGGGTGTTTGGTTTAATTTTGCTTACAAAAGAATACAGTATGTATTCAAGTTTGTTGTTGAATTACTTTGTCTTGCATTGTCATGAAGCAAAAATGTTTGTTAACAATTGAGGAGAATGGTGTGCAACTATTGTTATTCATTATATATTAATTAAATGTTGTCAAAATACTATAATTAATGTGGATACAAAGTTGCATTAAACCTGACCTTTTAAAAATATCAATTTATTACTATAAAAAAAACCCTTGACCAACAATATGAATGCATTTATCAAACTGCTCTATTTTTCTAATTTTGACTGCTTTGAATCTTGATTGTGTTTTTTAGAGCATAATACCAGTTTTCTGGTAGTTACTATCATATTTTTTTTTTTAATACTTCTAAAATAAAAATTTACTAATAAAATAAGTAATATTTAAATTGGTGCATGTAGTATAACTATTGTTTAGCTTTAAGTGTAAAATTCTATAGCATTTGAACAGGCTGTTTACTTATTTTTAATTGATATTTTTAAAAGTATTTATGTTGCTTTCTTTGGATTTGTGCTGCCTTATCTTTTATTTACAGTTATTTCATTTTGCCTATAAATAGTTATAATGCAAGGTGTGTGGCTTCAAAACCAGCTCCATTTACGTTATCCAAAATTATTTTTATTATTTTTTCTAATTATGTAACCTCTCTATTAATTAATTAAATTAGCCTTGAAACAATGAAGGACTTCGATTCTTTAAATACATAATTAAAGAATGTAAAAAAGGTACTCTTCCTTTAGACGAGTACCAGATAAAAATCGCCAAATTGCAGCAATAACTCAACCTAACTAACAACCTTCAAATCATTTATAATTCCCTTTACAAATTGTAAACATCTAGCTGGGGCGACTCGTTTAAACGTGTTAACGTTTGGACATGGCGACAACTATGCTAAGTGTTAACATCTAATTGAAGAGTACCAAAATAAATTTATCGGCTTGGCAATGAGATAGGTTTTTATTCCCTTCTGAAAATTTAAAAAAAAATAAAAAATGGATGGAGCTAGTTTTGAAGCTACACGCTTCATGTATTGGGTAATATTACAACTTTTACAATAATTCTACCATAATTTATTTGTTTTACTGTTTTAAAACTGATAGCTTTTGGTTTTGTTGAGGTTACAAAGTTGAAAAATCTTTCTGGTATTTCACATTAATAATTATACAATATACTTTCTATACATTCATATATAATTATTTTTATATTTATTTTATTTTACAAATATTGACACTGAAACCTATAATAATGAATAAGTATTATTGAAACAAATTCATTATTTCACAATTGTTTTCGGTCAAAATTAAGCCATGACTGCCATTTTAAACAACCATATTGGAACTAATTCACTAAACATGATGAAATGATTGTTTAAACTGTAATTGAAATGCTTTGCTTGACACATTTGTACATAATTCATGTTCTGCAATACCTGGAAATCTGCATATCAAACTGGTTCATGAAAGTGAAATGCAATTCTGCTTTATACTATTTTAGTAGTTCATTCCATTAACATTGTTTATAAATTGTATTATTTAATGTTTCTGTTTGTCTTGTTGTATTTCTCTACATATAGCATACAAGCCAATATAAAAATTGTACAACTTTAGTTTCTACCTTTGAAAGCATGGTTTATCTATGGAGGATTTTAGTTAAGATACTGTAACTTTTCTTTGAAAAAATAAAATGTTGAGTGCTCTGATTTGAAATGTTGCTTTCTTTCATTTCTATTCTTTACTGAATCTAATTAAATAAGTATACAACAATTTATGAAATAAATTATAGAGGCAAATTATACTACAACTGTAAAATATTCCATTTCATCGTTACTGACTTCTGAAAGCCAATATTTTCTATGGTTTAATCATAGACTTTGGCACCATCTGAAGGTAAAAGACTTTGGCTTTTGTAAATTGAAAAAAAGTTGTTTAACTTTCGGGAAAGAGCCTCGTACCTCTAAAGTGAGGATAACCTCTTTGTCAATTGACCAACCCAAGTTGGGTAAAGCTTGTAATTAAATATACAGCTAGGTGCTTATCAGAATAAGGCTTTAATTATTAACTGGTTTTTAGCATGCTTCATAAATAGGAGTAATATTTATTTTTAATGAGCATATTACTATCAACTAATGTGTAAAAATCTTTGAAGTTCAAGGTATGTTTCATGGTTTACACATTTAGATGATAATTTTCTAAATTTCAATACTTTTACAGTGAGTATTTTTCTGTCTTTTTTTGTATTGTTAGCATGGTTTAAACCAAAATTTTTTTTTCTGAAGAATATTTTTTTTTTTAAAGAATAATTTAAAATTGTATTTTTATTTACTTACAATTAGATTTTTCAAATTATTTGACGTAAATAACTTCTATTTTTAACCAAAAGTTTTCCATTCCAAAGATATCTTTTTCAAAAGAAATTTATTGAAAATGTAAGTTATAGAATGATGGCGAATGCAAAAAAATTATATAAAAAAGTTTAATTCTTATGTATTGAAGGTAGTTCAAATAATTTTTATTGCAAAAACAACTACACCGAATCTTGATAGAATATTTTCTTTCTTTTTGGAGTTGTAGAATTGTTGCGTAACAGACAGGTTTTAGAAAAAGCAGCAAAACTAGTTTTTTTATTCAAAATGTTAAATCCAAAATTGGTTTTAAATGGAATAAAGAATTTAGTTTTCTATTTCTTAAGAAAATAATTCACTAAATGAAATATCTACATTCTTAGTACTATAGCATGATTAAGTGATGTTTTCGTAAGCAAAAAATTATATGAATACTATAGATAAAGTTCTAATCTATTTTTAAATAAATCTTGCATTTAAAGACTACCTATTGAACAATAGTTTTTATATTGATACAATAGTAGATATATGAATTTTTAGAATTATTCAAAATTATTAATTAAATTAAAATTATAGTCTGCATTTTAAATTTGTTTCCATATTAAAGATTTTGTTTTAACAACTTATTTCTAAATCTTAAAAATATTTTGAATAATTTATCACCATTACTGATGAATCCAAGAGCAATATTCCATGTATTATGCAGTAAACAATTACCATTGTATTACTCTATATACATTGAATTTAAGAAATAGTATCTTTCAATAAAATATTAAAATTATGTTTTGAATGCCCATTTAAGTAGTAACAAATATTTATTTACTTAGTTTAAATTATTTTCAGAAGGAATATTAATAGTTATTTGAACATTAATTATTCAAGTTAAAGTCAGATTTTATTTATAAATATGTATTCAAGTAATTAGGAAGAATTAAAAAAAACCTGTTTAAGCCACACAAAAAAGAGACGGTTTATTTGAAGGAAAAAAAAAAAATGTTTTTTTTCTTCTTTTCAACCCTGATTTCTAGTACATGTATATCTAGATGGTTATATTTGTGCACACATTTTTAAAGTATATTAAAAAAAAGTGCAATGTATTTTCCCCTAAAATTTTTAGATTGCTTCCTCATTTGTTTCTCTGCAAATTCTGGAACTTAAACCTCGAAAGTTAAGCCGTTAAAATGAACGTTTACCTGAGCTTTTCGATTTGACACATATATAATTAGAAAAATCTTGTGGTAAAAGTATCTTAGAAAATATCCTCTTTAATAATTTTCCTTTAACATTAATATACAAGATCCACATGAGATTAATTTTATTTCTATGTGACCTACCTCAGAATGTAGGCTTTGAAAATAAGAAACATAGCATAATATATGAATCTGCAAATCTATTATATCATTAAAATATTCTGGAGGTAGATTGCAGTGAAGAACTTATAATCTTTATTCGAACCGTAAAAAATGGCATGACAAAGCCCCTACATTTTAGGACTGGAGTTGATATGTATATTTAGAAAATTGCCTCTTGCAATTTGAAGTTCCCACAAATTAAATTTATTAATGCATACCAAATTCAATTAATAGAAATTGGTTTTGGCCAAAAATACTTGGGTTTACTATATTTTTTAAATTAGTTAATATTAGATCTTAACTTGCTTATAGATTTAATAAGGTAAGAAATAGGTAGTTTACAGTATTACACTAGCAATACGAAATTCATTTCAAAAAACAATATTTTACAAATTGCTGCATATGGATCAGTACAGTATTTAATAAAAATATAACTTTTTTGATTTAACAATTAAAATGGTGAGATAACATAATGTATTTGAAAAGAAAATGTTATGAAATCATCAAATCCTGGAAGCGCATGGCAAGTGATGGCAGATCTTGTTATCACCTGTATTCTAAGTTGACTGAGTCATCTCTTTGAAATAAACCTCGCTTCCTCTATTACTGTCAGGAAAACTGATTTTTTTCAAAATTTGCTTGCTTGCTTCACCATCTTTAATTTTTGTTTAGTTTTATGGTTGTTTATATATGGTTGTTTTATAGTTGTTATGTTTTTAATGTTTTATTTTAATGTTAGTTACTTTTATGATTACCTATTTTTTAAATGACTGCTCCAATAAATGAGGACTAAAAATGAAAAACAACTCAAATACCAAAAAAAAAAAAAAAAAAATCGAAAATTGTTTTTTACGGAAAAAAGGCCTAAAGATTAAACTAAACTAAGTGGAGAACTCCCAAAGAGCGAACTCCAGTAGCAATAGTTCAAATTCAATCTGAAGTATGTACTTAACCATTGCTTTAAGTACCAGAAGCAATCATTTTTTGACTCTCCTGAAATTTCTTCTTTTTTGGACTTGGGTCGTTTACCATTTCTAGTCCTCAAATCATGATCTTGGGTGCTGATTGAAAAAAATTCAGAGAAGGGAGAGCTTTTACTGAAAAAAAGTTTGTTAGGACAATTGGATATTGTCCCACTAATTTTGTTTTCCTTAACAAAATAATATGTTTTATCTTACAAAATTTGTAATAAATGCTAGTTGATTCGTTATAAATCGAAGGGAAATCGAATTTTTTCAAAATTTGCTTGCTTCACCATCTTTTATTTTTGTCTAGTTTAGTTGAATGATTACCTATTTTTTAACTACTGCTCCAATAAATTATGATCTTGGGTGCTGACAGAAAAAATTCAGAGAAGGGAAAGCTTTTATTGAAAATAACAGTTTGTTGGATTGGATACTGTCCCACTAATTTTTTTTTTCCTAAACGAAATAATATGTTTCATCTTAAAAAATTTCTTATAAATTTTTTATATTTGTTAAATTTTTTTTAACAAAGTTAAAGAAAGAGCAAATTTCCATGCCCTAATAGATCTCTAGAATAGATTTTTTTAAATACGGACACTATTTTTTAAAAATTAGAAACGTAACTCAAATGAATGGCTTGTCCAAATGGACACAATATGAGCGGGGTCATTAGCGATAACGTTTGGTCAAACTCTGGTTATATAACTTAATGGCTAATGCCTTTCTGATGTCGTTATGCTATTCCTTGTGAGAAGTATCTACCAGCTCAAGCAGTAAAATATTATCAATAGGAGTAAGAATGACCATATAATAATATTAAAATAATCAAAGCAACTATGTCAACTATGTTGCTCAGATAAAAGTTATAATTTCGAATTTCTTACTAAAAACAATGGAAATTGACTGGTTGATTTTTCACTGTTTCCATATTTGTGTCGATGGGTAAAAAATACTTCACCCCCCCCCACTCGAAATAAAGTCTAGGTACTGCTTTGGGTAACATAAGGATGGAATGTTTTGTACTGTATACAGTACAGAGATATTTGCATTATTCATTTTTGACACATTTCCTTTCATGCTTCAACTTTTGTGAAATTGTTTTACAAATCAAGTTTACAACAAGCCAACAAGAATTCTATAGCAAACTTAAGTATTTTTAATAAATTAAAGCTCTAGAAGGGTTGCGGTAAAAGTATTTTTCTAATTTAAATTCATTGGTAGAAGGGCAATTTCAATCATTTAATACTTTTGATTCTAAATTTCAATGTGTAAATCAAACTCAAAAAAGTTAAATTAAAACACAGTTGGGGGCTGTACATAAATGATGTCATACATAATCTCTATATTTTAACCTTCGCACTTCCCTAATTTTCAAAAAGTATTGCACTTCACCATATCCGCTTCTGTCAAATTTTATTTTCTTAGAACAATATCAATCCAACACTAATAAATTATCCATAGACTTACTCACAGTTTAGAAAAACAACACCAAGTAAAAAATGACACTTGAAACTTAATTTTACAGCTTTAACATGCTGTCTGAATGTGAGGATTTATAACAATTTTACTGATTTTAAAGTCAGGTTGTTTGACATTTTAAATAAGTTTAGAAGTACTATAACAAAAGGGTGACAGCCAACGTCTCATTTATCTTATAATTACTTCTTCATCCTTTAAAATAGTAAAAACAAAGATCATATTAAGCATAATGATATTAAGAATTAACAGTGACTTGATGTTTGGTTCATATTACCTGTTACTAATTAATGCACACAAAATATTTATAAACTAAAACGACAATAAAACACACGGTATATTAGTTTCACTTTAAAGTAAAAACTCAATTTCTTTTTTAATTTTGTGGAAGTTTCTAAACTGGAAGCTAAATGTTTCCTTATCTAAAATTTTTTTATCTATTGTTTTGGTTTTCGATTGATTTTTTATATATGTAATGTCATTCTTCTTGTAATCCCCTCCATTATCACAATTTCATGAACCCATCAAACACGACATCATTTGTAGATCATCCATAGGTCATTCGTACACTCCCTTTTCGTAACTGATCTGCATTAACCAAATTTACATGCTGCCAGTGCCAAAAATGCCAGCTAGTAAGCTAATTGGAAAGTCACTGTGAGCAACTTGTAACAAATTATGAAATTTAGCTTTTTTTTTTGCTGAAGAAATATTTTACACTAGCTGAAACACTGCCCAATACCCACTTGTCACCTACAACTTCAACTATATCAGCATTATCCTATTATTATCCTTATATTAATAAATGACTTCTTTAAATGAGATAAAATAGGGAAATAATTAATGCATGCATATAAATAATGCCTTTTTTCATCTATTAAAGAAAATACGACTTGAGAGATTTTCTTTTTTAAACTCGAGCATTTCATAAAACTAATGGAGTTGCAAACAATGATAAATATACAATTCCAAATAATAGCTAAGAAAATAAATGTAACTTTTGGTATTCCAATAAACTAAAATGTATTTATCATACATATAAAACACAAATTCTTCTCTTTACTGTATTTTTCAATATTTATTTGTAAAACCAATAAAAAATTATGATTATTAGTTTTCAGTATTAAATATAGTTAAACAGGTATCATATTTTTTTAATAATGCAACTCTAAAAGTATTGAAAATTTCATTATATTCATGTTTTTTCCATAAAATGATCTTAAGCCATAACATAGGCAACATTTAATGTCATAATGAATTAATTTGACTTCAACAGATTAATCTTGCTCACATAACATTGTTGCTGCATTAAAAAGGTGTACCAAAGGCTTAACTTCTCATTCTGAATTTCAATTACTAATTTCTTTATAAATCTTCAAAGCATCACCATATTTCCATTACCATTTGAAACATGCTATTTGCAAGCTGCAGCTACAACATTAACATTTGCAATGTTAATGTTAGAAACCTTGCTATCTTTCTTTTATACTAATTAAATAATAAAATGGTGCTCTACTACTTTCACCATTTTCCAGAAGTGTCTTTACAACCTCTATGTGCCCTTCTTGAACAGCAATGTGAATGGGTCTTTTACCTAAACATTTATCCATTGTGATTCATTTCAACCATATTATAACTTAGAAGTCTTACTGTTCCCGAATTTCGCATGGACATTGCAGCCCATATCTATTAAAAGACAAATGATTTGCAAGTTTTTACAATGAACTGCATGGTGAAGCATAGTCCAGCCAATACATTTACCAATATGATTCATAATACCTCCTTCAGCCAAGAAGCCTTTGAATTTCTTTGAACTTTTTTTTAATTTCTCCATTTCTTACCATCATATATGGCTTCTGTCAAAACGAAATGTTTGCTTTTGATTTCCCTTATTGGGAGGGTTTATTAGATTGCTGAACATCGAGTGTTGAAGACAAAATCTTTCCATAGCTTTCAATATCCTCAGCTAAAGTTGTTTCCTGTGTGTTTTATTTTTCCATTAGCTGGGTATTATAGTTGGTGTCCAGCCTAAAAGTTAACACATTTAAAAGATGCATAAATGTATCGCCAAAACTAAATGTTTAAGGTTTGTGAAAGAGTTGCTATAGCAACATTATAATGGTTTGCAATAGGAATTATAAATGATTTGAAGGTTTTTGTGGCCGAGTTATAGTAGATCTCACTTAAATCGTAGAAAAGTGCATCATTGCAATCTTATATTTTTTATCTGGTACCCGGCTGACGGAATAAGGAGTACCATTTCATCTTTACCCTCTCTTGAGAACCTAACAAAGAGAAATTCGTTATCGACTAAGTGCAAAATAAGTAGTTTGTTATAAATTCCTAGTGAAAGTAAAAATTTTCTTATGAAGGTAGTAAATCCCCAGCTGGAAGACAAAATTATCAAAATTCCGTCCCCTTTTGTATTTTTCTGGGAATTGTTTATTCTTATTTAAATTCGACAGAATGCATCAACCCTAACTTTCTATCCCAATCCCTATTCTCCATTCAATAAACGCCGACCAAACGGTATAGTGGTTAGCGTGCTAGCTTCTAGACCGCAAGGTTGCGGGTTCGAGTCCCGTGTTAGGCATGGGTGTTTGTAAATGTATGTTGGCTTGTCTAATGACGAATGTTTCGGCGCATTATAGACCTCGTAGTGTTGCTGACGGTGGAAGATAATTTGAAAACAACCAACCTTTCAATAAACAGATTAGTCCAAATACTATGTTTATTATAAATGAGAAAGTGATTTTCAGCTCATTTCAAATCCAATCTTGATTAATTTCTGAATTCTGTGCGCTTTCATCAAAATACTTTCGTCCTGCACATGCAACAACATTGTAATGTAATTACTACTACACACCAGAAACCAGTACTGGGGAACGAAGGGAGTAATTATTTATTATTTGAAGTATCTATCAATTTTTTCTTACAAACGAATCACAATATTGGCTAAATTATTATTTAGCCAATCAAAGTATAAATTTTGTTTCGTATATATGCAGCAGTTTATTATGACGTCTTCCTGCATAATTGCCATTTACATATCTCCTATTGTATTTCGCAGAAGTTGGCAACCGGAAGTAAATTTCTGAAAAAAAAAATTAACAAACAGCACAGCGCTGCCAGGTCTGGCGATTTTTCGCCAATTTGGCGATTTTTGAAGGCGTTTGGCGATAGGTTTTGAGGGTTTGGCGATTGGCGATTTTTTGGCGATTTAAAAAAATTATTCTGGCGAATTTCCACTTTTTTTTGGCGATTTTCGGATTTTCCAGTGATTTTCTGGATATTTGCTATTTTTTTATATATATATATTTTTTTTGTTTTGTTTAAAGCAGACTTAGTCAACCTTCCTTGTAACTGTCTGGTGAATGCAGGCACCTGTTGTCTTGAATTATTGAGGATTGGTTAGAAGATACATTTATTGCACTATCATTAAAATACTTTGGCTTACTTTTTGTTCCTGTTTTGTTCTCAACCATTTACTTTTAAATACTTTGCTGTTTGTAGATTATTAGGCATTAAATATGGTACTTAATTGATATCTATTTTTAGAATTCGGTTGTTCATTTAGAATATGGCCTATTTTTTAATTTTATTTTCATTGGGGAAACAATTTTCTTTGAATTTTGTATGTTGTATTTCTAAATCCTAACTTCGATTTTGTTTGCTTTTGTGTGTGGCGTACGAATCTGAGAAAATGATAACGACAAATTAATCCACTTGCCTAGCTTTATCCATTCGATCTGAAACTTAGCAGATAGATTTCGATATCGATAGCAATGCATTCTATCAAGTTTTAGGGCTGTCACTAAAAGGCCTCTTTTACACACTTTTCTATTTGACTTGGAGGAACTAATTAACTCACTTACTGTAATCCAATTGAACTTAATCTAAGTGTTGTAGTGTAAAATAAAAAGAGGTGGAAGAATTCGAAGTGCGTTTCAACTAATCACAAATTGTTTTCATATTTCGTGCAAAGGATTTTTACTTATTAAGAAACTTGATTCGTATCTAATCTAAAGGTGTTCCCAGAAATAAAAAACGAGAGGAAGAAGCAGTCTTCCCACGTAGGTGGCACATGGAACGCGACAAAAAGAAGAAAAAATTTATTAATTATTGTAACTATTATAAGAAGTCAACCGATTCCCCGAAAATCCGTTGACTTCTTATAATAGTTATAATAATTAATTTTTTGCCCTGAAGTCAAAGTCAATGAAACAACTTTAAAAACTTTTTAGCATGTATTATGAAATGAGTATCTTATTTAAAATGATAAAAGTTTAATAAAAAAAATTTAAAAAATTGAAAATGTCGACATCAAAAATAAAGACTAAAACTTAAAATGTTAGATCAAACACCAGTCATTCATTTTAAGTTACTTGTTTCGTTCACATACCAAACTAATCGGAAATTCTCAAATAATTTACAAAAATGTATCACATATTTTTCACAGCAAAATCTAATACATTAACAAAGAGATACAATAGATTTGAGAAGTTTTTGACTATTGAGAAGTTCTAATTTAAGCCGATCCAATTGAAAAAAAAATGTCATAGGAAATAGTTATTTATGCAACTAGTGGGGAAAGTAATACTTTTACAAACAAGGTAAAATGCTTATTTTGATGAGTGCGACCCAAAGTAGAATATCGTAGATCAATCTGTTCGGGAGTTATGCTTACTAGGTCTACGGACGTACACCGACATTGTTCTAGACCACTTTTTTTTAACTCAGAGCACATCCCAAAACATGAACAAAAGCAAAAATCGAATTTTTTACCGAATCCAATACTTTTATTTCCCTGTTTTAACAAATGGATCATTGAAATTCATAAAAATAATTTATCTAGTTCCATGTAAAAGCATAAAATTATTGAAATGCAAAACTGTTCGTGTAACTAAGAAAATATGAAATATTGTTTCAAAATTTTCCATAGCGTGAAGGAGTTCTGTGGTGATCTCAATTTTCAAAATATAAGTAGACCCGACAGGGATTGTGACAGATGTCCGATTATTGATGTAGTAACAATCTGAACTGTTAAAAAAACAAGTTTAAAATTTTTAACAAATTAAAATTTCCAAAGTCATAAGATTATTAAGAAAACTAATCAAATAATTCTTATTCAAAAACATAAATTCTTATTTTTATATCCAATTAAAGCATTGTAATCAGTCATGTTAACTATGTCAATATTTTTTTTTCATTTCTCTCTAAAGTTAATTAACTCTTTTTAGAAATAATTGTGGTTAAAGCTGTACTATTTACATTTTTATCTACCATTTTCTTCATCATTTCCAGGTTCGTTGTATTTTCTTCTATTTATACTGTTTCTTCCCTTGAACAAAATCAAATTGAAAGTAAATAATAATTTGCAATCTTTTATTATTCTTATTGTTAAGTTTTAAATGACAAGCGTAAGCAAATAACCTATGAATATCCAAGAAAAATTTCCAATATTATTTCGAAAGCAACGAAATTTTTTTTACGTAATGAATAATACGTGGCAGCCTAAACTGGGGACACACAGGCCTCACTAAAAGGCCGGGCGCGGCGCGGATACAAGCCTCCTTTTGATAAATGTCGAAAGGGGAGAAATGAAATCTTAAGGAGGGTGGAATTTGTTCCTGTGTGTCTTCAGCTTAACTTTCCTAAATCCCAGCCCAGTTAATAGATAGAAATGAAAAGGAAAAAAGCCAAACCAGAATCGGTTTCGGCTCAAGATTGGAACAAGGGAAAGGAAATGACACTGCACTTTTCATCCCCCCCCCCCCCACGCCGACAGTGCGACTAGTATTTTAACAAACACAACAGGGTACCCCTTGGTCCTTTGTTCTGTTCGCCGCGATTTGGTTCTGCATGCGAGACAAAAAAAAAAAAAAAAAAAGGAAAGAAGAAGGCTGGAGGCTAGAAGCTAAACTGCCCTAAAACGAGATTCTCCACAACCATTTGGTTACGTTAAGTTTGCCCGCCAAGTCGATCTAATTATTTGTCAAGTAGGCGCCGAGGTTTCTTTGTAAGAGAACTCCTGGGGGGCAATAGGGAGGGATAGGACACCCTAAAAACGGCTGCAAACTAATTGAAATTTGAAACGAACACCACAGTGACGAACACTACCGGGTAAGGGATAAAATAAATTGATCTCGTGTTTTGTCGCCTACTCGTATAGTAATGCCCATGCCTTGAACTTATCAGATTACTCGAAAAAATGACCTCTCAGTAGTAAAAAAAATACATTCTTTTTGGGGGGAAAAAAAAAACCCGCAGATATCCTCATTTTCAAATTACCCTCCAACGTTGAAAAAACCAGGTATTTATCCGCCAATTGGCTTGGCTGGAAAGGCAATACTATTGATAAACAAATTTTTTTTCTAAGATAATTAGTTTTTTTGGTGAATTATTTTCTCATTTGGCGATTTTTGGCTATATTTTGGCGATTTTCTTGATTTTGAGATCTGGCGATTTTTGGCGATTTTTTAATAGGCTGTTGGCGATTCAGGCTATTTGAGAGTTGGCAGCCCTGAAACAGCATAAAAAAAACGTCTTTTGGTTTTGTTTATTTCTCTCTCACCTGTCATAAAATGTGAGGGTACTGGATTTCATTAATTTTCGAATTAAAATTCATTTGTTGAAACTTCGAAGTGTTGAATGTAATAAACTTATGCGAGGTGTTTTATGTCCGTTAAGTTACATTGTTTTATGTGTGTTAGTAATGGATGTATTTAAATGAAGAAAGTCAGGCATTAATTATTTTCCTTCAAAGAATTATATCAAATATATAATGAATTTATTCAGTTACAGTTTAAATCGTAAAACAGCACAGAAAGACTATGACACATTGAAAGCCCTCCTAATATCGTTGCGCCACAATGGAATGAAAATAGGTTTGACTGAAGAAGAAATAATTTCTATAATAAAATCGAAGCTTGAAAAAAGTTGTGTTCGTAAAAAAAAGTCACTATGTTCAAAATTTTTTATAAATTTTAATTTTGCTCTGTTCCTTTTAATCCTAGCAACTATAATTGCTGCTGTCTTAAATGGCAAGGAATTTACTTTAAATCGATGTGTAATTGAAAACAACTATTTGGTTATGGAGATAACAAGACCTATCACTAACTGTAAAATCTGTCAAGACATTGACAGCTTTACTGTATTAGAAAACGTTACTAAAGTTGAATTTTTTAAGTATGCTTATCTGGGGCATCCTTTATTGGTTCGGGGCGGATGCTTGAATTGGACCGCATTAGATGTCTTCGATTACGATTTCTTCAAACAGTTATACACATCAACTGAAGGAGCTTATAGAAGTGTAGAGGAAGAGTGCCAATTTTTTCCATTCAGAACAACTTTTCTTAGCCTCCGTGAAGTTTTCAACATGAGTAAGGAAAGAGCCATGTTGGCCTCACCGAATGAAAAGACGTGGTACATTGGATGGTAAGATTAATTATTTTAATGTGTTGATAAAAGGAAGAACTATATTTAAATACTCATTTAGCTTTTAGCAAAACTTAAGTACAGGTTGCTATTTGTTCTCTGCATTATAAAAAGTTTAGCTAAAACACTTGTTTTATCAATTTTTTTTTTAATTAAATAATGTGGTGATAAAATGTTTGACTGACAATTGGTGGTGATGCCTCATCTCAAACTTAAGTAGTTTCATGGCATGACCAGCTATATATAACCATAAGAATTTCTTTTTTCAATCCAGTTAAATATTTTTAAAATTACATCTTATTTTTACTTTTTACATTATTTTTTAAATTTTGTATTGCATATAAATTGGAAGCTAAATGACATTTTTTTTTATAAATATATTAGACGTAGTGCTTGTTATGAATTTGTTTTACAAAACTACTCTCATAAAAACCTTACCTTTCTTCTTTAATTCCAAAACTTGCAAGCAGTTACGAAATTATTTGGATTGAGAGTCATTCCATGCCAGAGCATTCAGGCTCATCACTTCAGATTTGTCTGAAACAAACATTAGAATCTGTATTTTTCATTTTTGAAATATTGTCTTTGATTTTGAAACTTAACCCTGCTAAAATTTATACATAGTATTTGCAAAATTAATGCCAAGTCACATCATTGTGTTTGTAATGCAACTGAAAAGAAAAACTCCAAATATGTAAAAATTTAAAGGGCTTTAGTTTCTAACCCGAAGTCCTTATTGAAAATGAAAAATATGGGTTCTTATACTTGTCTAAAGTCACCATGTATCAAGTTCAGCCTAATCTGAGGTAGTGGGATTATGAGCCTGTATGATCTGCCATGGAATGACTCGTGATGAAAATATCTTAGATGTAAAAAAATGAATAAAAACTTGGTTAATATTCGAACCTAGCATTAAATAATGTCAGCAAAATATGTTACCCAACATGCCCAGGTATATGAATCAGGCATATAGTATTTTACACTATATGTCCACTAGGGAATGTGTTTATTAAGTATATATTTGTCGTAGCAAGATGTTGAAATATTCCAGAAGAAAATTAATTTGCTCCGTAGTTCTCAAATAAACTTTTTGATTGGTGTGTAATGAGTGACAACTCGATACTGACCATGTTTGTCGCAAACAATTGTACATAATGAAATGAATCATGTATCTTCAGTCTAGAGACCAATCTTCCACTTAAATTGACACACCTTTGAATTTTTTGTACAATATTTTTTTTTAAGGTCAGTTATTTTTATTTTAATTGATCCCCAAAAAAGGAAATAACACAAAAAAATGTGAACAAAAATCTCCTTGCAATCTCTGGTCTCTAGAGGATATAGGTACTCTTTTAAAAGAATTTTATACTGTGTAATAGGCCAAAAGGAATGTTATTGTGAAGATGATCCTCATGAGTATTTTAAAATTAATTAAAATTTATATATTATTTAAATTAGGCATAAACTATATTTATATTTAATAAATTAGGCATGTAATCAGTGGTAGAAGTGGGGGATGCCCAAAAGTTGGTGGCAAGTGCAATGCCCCCAACAACGATAAATTTTATAATTACATATATCTTATAATAAAAATATTAACTTGTAAGGAAGCAATTTATATTTCTTAATGCTAACATTGAACAATGAGTCCCAAATTTATTGTTATTTTAATGAATTTTCTGCGACTTAGTTTTTTTTTACTTGAAAGTAAGAGATAAAGTGAAGTTATAATTCAACATTATATACATAACTGTTTATTTAGATTTAAATAGTGCTTCTAAATGTGTATACTTTCAAGAAATTAAATTAATAGAGAACTTTAAAATGTTTGTATTATTTTTTGAAATTGCTTGTTTTTAGGTTTATGAAGCAAAATAGAAATGTAACTTAAAATAAAGTTCCTCCATAGTTAAAAGTTGACCAAGTGTAACAGTATTTGTTAATAAAAATACTTATATCTTTATACAAAGTAGTATAATACATATTTATAATAGTATGGTATGCATATATACCATAAATAGTTTTATTTTTTTCCTTTGAAAACTTTAAATCACAGTATCACTACATTTAAAGGTTAATGTTATTTTTCTTTAGTAGTTTTCAGACATATTAAGCATTTTTAAAAGTGGGGGAATGGATTTCAGAGGTTTTTGAAGTTGGGGGATGTGTCACCCAGCATATACCCACACTTCTAGCACTGCATATAACAGTAGTAAATTGAAAATGGTTTATGGAATTAAATGTTCCAAGTGTGTACTAATAAACCAAATAACGCTATTCAGCCTATTCTCTAAAAGGTATGTTTTTAATGAGAACCATTTTTTTTGCATAACATACCTAACAGCATCCCCTCTATATAGTGCTAGATTTATTCCTGTTTGAATTAATCGTAAAGTCTTCTTAAATTTTGCATCAGTCTCAGTACTCAACTTGCTCTCAGTTTTAGCCCTCTTGCACCTTGAAAATCTAGTAAAAGCCACTAACCTAAAATTTTTAGTGGAATGCATTTGTTTCAGGAATTCAGTGTTCTAATGTTCAAAACCTTAACCCCAACGTTTTATTGTTTATTTTTCAGGAGCAACTGTAATCCAGACATCGCTTCGGTACTGAGACAACACTATTCCAAACCATACTTCCTACCCGACGACTCTGAACTGAGTGCTATAGACTGGATATTTATGGGGTACAAGGGTCCAGGTGCCAGCATGCATCTGGACTATGTGAGGAGACCTTCGTGGCAAGCCCAGATCAGAGGGAAAAAAACCTGGTACCTCTTGCCACCTCCAGAGTGTGAAGACGTGTGCAGTCCCATGAACATAACTGTTCACAGGGGTGATATCATTCTCGTTGACACCAACCAGTGGTATCATACGACTGTGATAGAAGGTGAAGAGATGAGTGTTACGCTTGGTTCGGAATATGATTAGAATTGAACTTAATTTAATTCTGAACTGAGTGCTATATAATCAGAGTCATGGATTGTAAAGGTCCAGATGCAAGCTCAGCCACATCTAGAATATATGAGATCGTCCTAGATCAGAGGAAAGAAAACCTGGTATCTCTTGCTGCATCTAGATTGCAAAGCTGGGTGCATTTCCATGAGCACAGCATATGGAAGATATTCTCGTTGAGACCAATGTTGTAACATGATTGTGATAGATGGTAAGATTAGCTTTCTGCACTGATATATTGGTTCAGAGTATTATCAGGTGTCGCATTCGCCTTAAAATTCCTTAAATTTTTGTTTTTCCCTGAAATTGTACAATAATTCCTAACAAAAATTTAAAACCCAGAAATTCTCTGATTTTCCTCGAAACTCTGCGAAAAACAACCAATATTCCTTTGAATGAGAAAAGTGTATTTAATTTATCTTGCATATCTGTCAAAATAGTATAATTGTTTAATTCTAGAACTTTTATTTCTTTAAACAGTTGTTTGACGTTACATATTTTTGAAAATGGCAGTTTTTTGCCTGTATTGAAACAAGCTTTGGAAAGAATATATCTGTGTTAGGAGCCTATGTCAACTTCAAAAGAAGTAGTATCACTAAATTTTTTTTAATTACTCCTAAAACTTTAAGAATGATCCCTAAATTTGTAAGAATTATTCCTTAAATTTTTGGAAACTACCCCTAAAATTTTTGAAGTTTGCCCTAAAATTCTTACCTAAATTTTTTTGAAAACTTACTGCACTACCTGTATTATTAGCTTTAATTAATAATCTGAACTAATGGGTTTTCTGATTGAAAAGTTGGAGTAGCTCTTATAACTATTTTCATGTGTTATATGAACTTATTTGAAATTAATGTAAGCTATTAAATCTGAAACAAATATCAGTATTGCCAATCAATCAAATCCTAAATGAATATCACTTGTGTTTTGATAACTGTGGATTTTATAGTGAAGACCAATTTCTGCTAATTTTGAAATTAATAAAATGAAATTGCATATTATTACTAAAAATTGTGTGAAGAAATATATTTGTAAATTTAATTGATGCGCATTTACTACTAATCAGCATTAACCTAAATATCTTGAGAACATTTTTAAAATTAACCGTTTCAAATTAACAAAAGTTTCTACTAAGAAATTACATTATGTAACAAGAAAAGAGGCACAAGAACATCGTGGAGGTGTCGATGATTAGTGAAAAATTTACCATATGCCTATTTTGTGATTTCATCAGTGTATACTTTTATGCTGAGTAAAAGATTGCTTAGGCAACATATCGAAAAGGAAAAAAAAAAAAATGCATAACTTTTTATTAACAGTGTAGTAATTAATAAAAGTTAAAGAATGACATTAGAAGTTGGCCTTTGAAAAAGTACAACTGTGAGCATCTTAATAATACTTAAGTTGTACTTTTTAAATTTCTGTAGTTGAATTAGTATATTATTAGTACCATTATGGCAAAGTTTTTCAAAATTCTGAGGAAGCTCAAGCCCAATTCAAGTTTGTGCCTTTGTCGAACATTAAAACATGGCATGACGAATCTCTTACATTTTAAAACTACAAATACTCATGATAAATATTAAAACATATTTAGAAAACTATCTTTGCGTAGTTTGAAATTACTACAACTTGTATATTAATGCATGCAAAATTTACACTCATGTCCATAAATTAAGGATAATTCAGTTTTTCCCTAATAACTTCTCAGTGGAGTAGCATAGACACTTGAAATTTACTTCTAAGACACATCTTTATACAACAAAACGATAATTAAAACAACTCAGTCGCAGAATGAAATGCAAAGTGTGCAGCGAGGCATATGCAAAAGAATGGAGTACCATTAGTGTGCAGTTGTACAGATGCATTTACATTAAAAATCACTCAACACATGGAGTTGACTTTTAGTGTGAGATATGATCTTCCCTGTCATCAATATTTACTTGGCACAGTATTCTCATACTTAACATGAGTTACTTGATGAATTCTAGCGCCTAAATTGCTCGTCCCTCCTTTTGAAATGTTTGCAAGTGAGGGAAAGTTCCCAATGCATTAAATCTTTACACAATGAATATCGTAGAAGCGTCCCACACGTTTGATGAAATTTGGAGTAGAGGAGTGATCTGGCTTAATTATAGGGACGATGCTCATATTTTTAATCCTTTTTCCAAAGCAAAAGTGGAATAAAATAAACCATAACTATCAATAAACGCGATTTTGAAACTGATATTTCACAATTAAAAACGTGTCTAAATCAAGTTAACGTAATTACAGTAAAAAAGTGGAATTTAATTATTTTTTGCGCTCTTGTTTAATAAGCGACTTGGGGAGCTTATTAAACAAATTCAACAAATTGAATATGAAGACCAAAACTCTTTTCCCACCAAATCATTATCTTGAACTGGCATTTACCATGAAATATCAAGTTCCCACCTTTCTACAGATCCTCTGATGTCCAATATTACTCATGAGACTGACAAAATTATTTTCAGTAAATAGTGTCTGATGTTAAAAAGATTTGGTCTTTGGGGGCAGTATGTTGACTTGGTTACATAAGCTCCCCAAGAGACAAAGAGATAATTAAGTTCCACTTTTTCCCTGTAATTATGTTAACTTGATCTAGACAAGTTTTTAATGGTGATATATCGGTTTCTAAATCGTATTTATTGATACTTATGGCAAATTTTATTCCACTTTTGCCTTGGATAAGCGATTAAAAAATATGAATATCGCCCCTATAAGTAAGCCAGGTCACTCCTCTAATCCAAATTTCTTCAAGCATGTGTGGGACGCTTCTACGATATGAATTGTGTTAAGACTTGATGTATTAGGAACTTTCCATTACTTACAAACAGTTCAAAAGGTGGGGCGAGCAATTTAGCCACTACAATTCATCAAGTAACTCATGTTAAGTATGAGAATACAGTGCTAAGAAAACACCGATGACAGGGGAGATCATATCTCACAGTAGAAGTCTATTCCATGAGTTGAGTGATTTTTAATGTAAATGCATCTGTACAACTGCACACTAATGGTACTCCATTCTTTTAAATATACCCCCGCTGTACACTTTGCATTTCAATTTGCGACTGAGCTATTTTAATTATCATTATGTTGCTTAAAGATGTCTCTTTGAAGTGAATTTCAAGTGTCTATGCTGCTCCACTGAGAAGTTATTAGGGGAAAACTGAATTATCCTTAATTTATGGACATGAGTGTAATTTGGTCCTAGGTTGCCCATTATTACTCGATTTCAGGGGTGGATTTAGAGGACATATTGGGTAGTGAAATTTACGAGAAGCAGGAATTAGATGTTTGGATTTGCTGGCTCTGGCTTCTTTTTAACACGCTTTTATTAGCTTTGTATGTATCTATGTATGTAACGGAATCTTTGAACTTGATTTTCGACCACTTCAAAACGTTGGATTGATTTGAAATTTTGCATTTATCATAGACCGATGACAATACAATAATTCAATAAGTTTGTTGTTTTATCCTTACCAGGATCTTTACTATTAGGGATTTTTCATATTCAGAGACACAGAAGTGTTTGGTGCCAAGTACTATTGCGAGTACTAAGGCACACACGACTTAAATTTGAGACAAGCGTGAATATTGGCAGAAACAATTGGAGAGTTTTGTACACTTAACTAAAAAAACTATGCGTGTGGAACATTGCACAACTTTCAATTAGACTATACTATTGCTGATGTAGATTTGTGTAATTTATCTGTGTTATATTTTCATCAGTCGCTTAGAAAAAATTGCCAGCTGGGCGATATTTTTTGTGATAATTTTTATGTGTTAGAGATTTGTTTTTCAACTTTTTACGGGAATTTCGGTGGTGGGGATGTATAGAACATCTTAAGAGGCATTACCACAACGATTTTGAACAAAATCGTTCGAGCCGTTTTTGAGCAATTACTGAAAAACATGATTTTTTCAATGGCAGCTACCTTATGAGCATGTGCGATTTTGACGAAAACCTTAATGGTAGGTCCCATGGCTGCCACTAACCCTCATACCAAATTTGAACATCGTAGGTCAATTTGTTCGGGAGTTATGCAGACCAGACAAATTTTTTCTAGATCTCATTTTTGAAACCAGGATGTTCCAAAACATGGAGAAATGCAAAAAAAAAAAAAAATTAAGTTTAAAAAACACGCTTTAATAGAAAAGTGAACTAAAAAGTAGAAAATAATTTTAAATAAGAATACAGTTATTAACAAGAAATATTTATTTTATTGTAAAAAAGCGTGGGGTGCTTGATCTCAATTGTTGTAAATATTTAGCGACAGATATTGGTATACGTGGAGCCATTACGAAAATATCGTAAAAAGCACTCCACGCTTTTTTACGATAAAATAAATATTTCTTGTAAATCTATTTTTATTTCAAACTTTTTAGTTTTCTATTAAAGCATATTTTTTAAACTATTATTTATTAATAGTAGTTCCCAGTTGGAAAATATTTGTAAAAAATTCCTTTCATAAAATAAATTTTCATTTGATGTTAAAACAGTGCCAAATCTTGCAATTAGTCTTTTCTCATTTGCCTTTAACTTGATTGAATAAGATCCATTTTTATTTTCAATTCAATCCTTTAAACTGAAGAACTTTTTTTTCATAGTGCAGTTGTATCCAGTATTATTTTTAAACTCAAATGATAGAAGTGCCACATTTCTTACTAGTAAGTGAAATGTCTATAGTCGCAGTTTCGCACCAGATTTAGGTAACGAAAATTTAGTAGAATAAATAAAGTAGGCTACAATTTGCAATATCGCCAATTCCCCCCCCTCTAGATCAATTCATATTCCGCTAGAAATTTTGTCTTGTTTTCAATACTTGTATCAAATGTATATATTTTGAACAACTTGCATATCTGTCACACACAAAGTTGTCAACATTTTCGTTTCAACGAATTCTTTCAAATTGTCAAGGCAGAATAGAAACCATTGTGAATTTAATATTATTTATCTATTGCTACTAAATTAAAACGCTGGTCACTCGTTAAATCTTCATATTACTGGGCATGGTTTTTTCAACACCAACACTCAAAAATCCACATCTTTTTGTAAAAAATACAATTTTGTCATGAATCACTGCATGATAATGAATCTGAGCAAGGATTTATATGGCGTTAGATGAAGTGCTCAGAATTGCTTTGGCTTACAGATTTAACCTATGCGAAATGATTCACATTGGTTTAGTCGATTGCAAGTTATGAACATGCCTCTAAAGAGGTGGAAAAGGGGGAGGGGGGAATTTTTTGGAATTTCAAGTAGTCAGGGATCTTAGTTTTGTTTCGAAAGTCAAGTGCACCAAATTTCAAGAAGGGAATAAAACTAGCTCCCTAAGAAAATATCAGGGATGTAAGTGCCAAAATGTGATTTTGGAGCACTTCTGGAGCAGTAAAAATATGGTTTTGGAGCAGTGAAATACGGTTTTGGAGCAGTAAAAATAGGATTTTGGAGCAGTTAGATACGGTTTTGGAGCAGTAAAGTATTGCATTAAAATTAACGATTTGTCGAACATTTGTTAGTATTTTGACCGAAATATATCTACTTTATGCTAACTTAAAGTCAAAAAAGTCAATTTGCGTGTAAATTAATTTACATTAAGAATAATTACTAATTTGAATATATTATGTAAAAGATAAATGAAATGGTAGTGCTTATTTTCAGATAGGGCATTTTTGTCATTTTTCGTGCTATTATCAGTGCTAGGAAAAAAAGAACGTGATCATTAACTTCTGGCCCAACAATAAAAGTCTGAAGAAATTCATTTACCTTTCAAACTATCCAATAAGAAACCATGACTTCATATTTGTAATACTGAGCACAAAACAAACACTGAAAATTTAAAAAGTTAAAAAGTAAATTTCGTAAAATTAATAGCTGATAGTTGTAATGGTTTCTTTTATATTAGTAGTACTATTATTTTTCTTCATTAAAATAATATTTACTTACTCAAATGTTATGATTCGATTATGGATAATTTACAAGTATTTCAACAATCCATTGCATGTCTAATTAAATTTGAAAATACAATTATAAAACAAATAAATAAACTCTGCAAAAAAATTCGCTCACCTATTTAGCTTAAAAAGTATTTAGAATATATATATTTTTTTTTACATAATATTGATTTTAAATATGATAAATTGTCGAAATACAATAATCAACTCTAAATAATATGACTGCCAATAATAATCCAATTAAAATGTATAAGTCCTCCATTACAAATGTTGTACATACATGTATTTTTAAGCAATGAAAACAAGTACATTTTTTTGCCTATTTGGTAGAATGCAATGAAACAAAAGCTTGTTTCTTTCTGTTCTCTTCCAGGTTCTTTAAGTACATACTGATTCTTGATTTTGCTTCTTTAAAAAGCATGTGTCCGCTTTCTACGAGATGCATACTCTTCTTTTTAATCCCTTCTTCAATATTTTTTTCAGAATTGTTTAATAATTCTTGGGATGCTTTTAATTTTTGTTGTATATCAGATTCTTCAGCTTTCAATTGCATTGTGTCTGTAATGACTTCAACTTTTGGCTTAGTAACTTTTCGTTTTTGTTGCTCCATTTGTGCTTGAATACTTTTTGTAAGAACCTCGTGAAGCTTTTAGCATCTCAACTGTAACCTGAAATGTGTTCAAGCGTCCTAGTGTTTCAACATGTGATTTCACTTGTCTTAGACCATTTATACTGTAAATATTTAAATTTAATAGACTCTCCAACAGTTGCTTATTTATGCTGAAACTTCTCTCTACATCCGCATTTCCATGAGGCAGACTCAGAAGGGCATTAGATAGCAAAGGATACTTCGCATTTCCAAGATTATCTCTAATACAGTGATGCAAGTACCAAAATGTGATTTTGGAGCACTGTCAGAGCAGTAAAAATAAGATTTTGGAGCAGTAAATTATTACATTTAAATTAGTGATGGAGCAAATATTTTTGTATATTTCAACCTTGATATTTCAAATTAATTTAAAGTAAAAAAAAAGGTGTAACTTGTTCATTATATAAATAAGTTTGTATTCTAAATTTACATTAATTTGATTGCATTACTCAAAAACTAAATTAAAAAGCATGACATTTATTAACATCTTTGCCAACAATTAAAATATTAGAAATTTTCAATGATATCATAAGGTTCGGGGCACAGCATGGCCCTAGTGTTGCTTTGTGCCACAAAAACTAACCAACTAACCAATCATTAGGTTCGGTTCATCACTGAAAGTTTTTCGAAATAATCTCAGTTAGCTACTTTTAACAACTGATGAAATAAGATTTTTTTCTTTAAATTACCTATAGAAGTTCTTCCCAATAATCCAAAATAATTTAACTGTATACAAAGTACTACCTCCTCCCACCCTCCCCATGCAAAAAAAGTGAAACAAGGCTGCTTAGCGGCAAGCATTAGATTTCATAACTTGTTTGGGCTGGTAGCTTCACGTAGCAGGTTTTTTTAGGGCTATTTGTTAATTGGAAGATATTTTTTTTAACTCAAAAATTAATACCTCTAACTAAAATTTGACAATTATACTAGCATTTAATTTATATATAAAAAAATAACTTCTAATGTAATTAAATAATAAATTAAAACAAGGCAAGTTGAAAAATAATAATTTTTGTAGTGGTTTGTTTTATAACACTACTCTCCATTGTCTAAATGGATTATAGAGGGTTCCCATGTGAAATCTCAAGGTAAATGGAAACAAAATGATCTTAAGTCTGGTTTTGCGTAATCCTTAAAAAAAAACACGACATATTTGGTTAGGGTTTTTTATTAAAATATATGCTAAAAAATAATCATGTACTCTTAAAGTACTTAGAAAAATATTTATTATCTTTAGTTACAACCAGGCAAGAAAACATATCCAAATTGGATGCATAAAGATTGATTTCATGCCTTCTACAGTTTGAATACAAAGCGCGAATCCCTGGTTGGTTGATTGAAGTTTAACGGCGCAAAGGCCATACTGCCGCGAAACCCTGATCTTTCCCGCGGCTAATTTAAAAACCAATATTTGTAAATACAAGAAATCTTTACTTTTTTTTTTAAATAGAGGCTTAAATCCCCCTCCCCCATTCAAGTTCTTCGTAGAATTTCTAGTCTACCTACGGTACGACTTGGCGCTTTTTCTGGGAATTGGCTACAATAAAAGAATGACGTAATATGCTTTTCCCCGTTTGTTGCCAAGTCAAAATCATGATCCAACATCCAGGGTTACCAAAAAATCATTTACTATTAGTCACCAATCCTTCCACCTAATCACCACGGCAAGTTCAAAATTCAAATCCCGTTTTACCGATGACTTAGAAATTAAGCCCGGAAGTGTTTGGAGAGGGGGCTGTCAATTGGATTAAGAAGTTTAGAAATTAAAAAAAATATTCGAGTTTTCTTTTAGCTTAAAGAAAGCTATCTATTTCTTTATTATTGAAACCAGGCAAGAGAGCAAATCTAAACCGGATGCACTAAGATTGCTTGTGTGAAAAATAGAATACCACGGAGCCTCGGTAAAAAAAATTCTAAAAATAATCATGTATTCTATAAGTATATAAAAAAAAAAAAAATTCTATAACTAAAATCAGCCAAGAAAACAGATTTAAATCAGATGTACACAGATTCATTTACTACTTCTTTACAGTTTGAAAAACCTACAACT
The DNA here is from genome assembly GCA_963978545.1 of Linyphia triangularis. Classification (NCBI taxonomy): domain Eukaryota; kingdom Metazoa; phylum Arthropoda; class Arachnida; order Araneae; family Linyphiidae; genus Linyphia; species Linyphia triangularis. The sequence goes on along the minus strand of OZ021729.1, from coordinate 49,426,645 downwards.
AAACTGAGAGAATGTAATATGTATTTTCAAGTGCGAACCCGCTCCGGCACGTTAGCTGACGAAAAACGCCCTTGAAGTGCAAAATACTCGTTATCGCTTTATTGGCGACGTTCTATGATAATTTAAAAAAATTTCGAGCCAAAATTCTCGCCAAGTAGTTTTTGAAGTCAAAAAATGATTTTTGGCGCAGTTCGGCTCAATCTTGGCCAAAAAGAGGTTTTTGGCGCAGTTTGGAGCAGGGTAGTCAGTTTGGCGCACTTCGGCGCAATTGGAGCAGCTCTTACATCCCTGAAATATATACAAGGAATTTTTTTAAAAAATAGATTATGAATACTGCAGTTCAATTCTCGTGCATTACAGTCGATGATTAAGTTAAGAAACTAATCTTAGTCGAATTTTGAATGCCAATACAAGTCAAGTGCAGCAATCTTTATTGTTAAGAACGATGCAGAAAATATTAAATGATCAATTCTTAAAAAACACAAACTGCAACCAAGTATGAAATAGCCAACAGAACTAACGACAATTTTAAGAAAACGATCAGTTGCTAAGGTTTGCTGCAGTGTCACTGTTGCATATTGAAATTTTTTATCGTAATTGGTTGGCATAATATAAAAGGAATTTTCTTGAATGTAAAAATTAAAATACCATTAGCTTTTATTTATAAAACATTTAGGATATTCTTTTTTAGAATAAACAAATCTTAATTTGAAAATTAATCAACTCTTTCCCCTAAAAAATTAAGTTGAAAAAGTATGATTGTGTTAAAATGTAGAATGATTTTATCCCCAAAAATATCCTAATTTTTTCAAGCACAACACAATGCATTTTGTGGAGCAGATTCCAGCTGCCTGTTTCTAAATACATTTTTTTTATGTTGAGTATTATTGACCAACTTTTGACAACAAAACCGAACATTTGTCAAGAAATAAAATGTCAAATATACAACAAATAACCCTATTCTTAGGCTCCTAAAAGAATTCATATCAAAATAGATTTGACAAAACTATTGCTGGAAGGAATTTTACAAAAAAAAAAAACTAATCTTACTCGGAACTTAACTAATATTCAGAATAGCATTTCCTGTTTACAAAATTACTTGTCTCGAAATCTTAAAGTCAAAAAAATAAGTGCTAATGAATGTATTACTAAAGCTAGCTTTAGAATAGTGAAGGTTATATATAATGCACCTTTGTTTTAGAAAAGATATTGAAGCACACATTAATTACACCAAACTTTATTTTTTCCCACTTTTGAACAATTACAGTTTGTTTAAACTTTGAAGCCTCTGCTCTTCCTGCGACCACGAGCCCTTTCAAACTTGCGTCCCTTTGACCTAACGTATGGCCTGAAAAATAATTCAACAATAAATTACACTAGAAATAACTACAAATTGCATACAACTTTGTATTATATAGTTTTATACAGTAGGTGGTAGTATAATTCCACCCTGCAAATGTTTTAATAAATATGAAAAAGTAGTTTCTTAAAAATAAAAAATATTTTATGAAAAATATCTAAAAAATATAGACAAATGTTATGAGTATACTCATGGTTACTTGTTTCCATGGATTAAAACTCATAGACCATTAAAGCTCTATGAGGAGTTATGACAGGAATTGTTCTTGCACATATTAAACAAGACTCCACTATTTGAGCAGAATTGTTTAAAGAAGTGCTCAAGAAAAACTATTGCAAGACCAATCAAATTTAAAGCTAAGAGGATCTGATGAATTTTGTTTTTTAAATATTCAAATAATTGGTTAAGAATCTTAAGTTAAATTTCAGAAAAAAAAGGAGAATAAACATGCAAGAAGGAAACTTTCGGATTGAAGACAAGCAACAATATTTTGAAGAGTTCTTTGAAATAGCATATTGTAACCCCCACTCCCCTTAGGCAACAAACAATCTTAGCAAATTTATAAATCTAACACATTTGTTTCCTAGTTTTAAAACTCAATCACTATAAAGGAGTTGAATGAGGAGTTATAACTGGAATCATTTTAGCATCAGATATACAACATTAGTTAACATGAGATAACTTGTCAGCAATCTGTGCATTTAAATGCATTTGCATAAGATTGATTCAAGTAGGAGAATTTTTATCTCCAGCTTGACTGGTATTAAATTTGAGACAAAAACTTACTTAGTATGACTGTGTGGAACACCTGGAGCTTTGCCAAAGTGCCTGCAAGCTTCTCTGGCAGTTCTCTTACCTATAAATAATTAGAGTAAAAATCAAACACTACAATACAGGCATTATTGATGAACAGTTTTGTTTACATTAAGGACATAGCAAGTTCAGTGCAACACAAAAAAACAAAGGTATCAATATTATTATTATTTGAGTGTTAACGCAACTACACCAGTATTGGATTATTGTCAGTAATGTCTGACAAAAAGGAAGTTTCTTGAGTTGGTGGGAATTGGGATTTTTTCATTGTAGCAAAGAAGTGGAAATAGGAATTAAGTTTAGTTAATAATTCATTATTATTTACACAGCTTTGAATTTCCCATTACTGAATAGTCACTTGACACTTTAATTGATGCTTTAAGCATAGGAAACAGGAAAATCTTCCAGTTGTGCTTAAAAATCCTATCTAATCCACCTCACAAAAGAAATATATCTTTGCATAGATTGTTTAGGCTCATTCTACAATGAACATTAAACAAATATTTATTATTTGAAGCCGATAGGATTGCCAAAGAGACCATTGTAACCCAAATTCGCACATCTTGAATGGCTGGAAAACATCATTCCAAATAGTTTCTCTTAAAAAGTTACCAAGCAGTAGTTTTATAAGGAATGGAATTCCAGCCACAACAAGCGAGATAGACAAAATAACAAAAATTACTCACCCTGAATGATTAGAGTGTTCTTTCCTCGGGGAGATTGCAATGCCAACTGATCAAAAGTTATAATGCTGCCTCCAGCTTTCAAAATACGAGCTCTTGCACGTTCAGTGACTCGCAAAGCACACAGCTAAAAATCAAAACAAAGTTAAATTATGATATATATGTATCAGTTAAGAATGTATTAAAGTATAATTTGAAAGTATGTTAAACAGGGTTCCCACTCAAATCACAACTTTTCAGGACCTTTGAAAATTTGTTTTCAGGCATCATGTAGTGATACCTCCTTTAACACTTTAAATCCCAAGCTGCCTTGACTCGCCTTGCAGAAAAATTCCTAGCCAGTCGCTTTTTGGTCGGGTCCAGGGGGAAACGGACATTTCAAACATTGCGGGCCATGTAAAGGGGAGAAATGGGTTTAGAGTACTCATTGTCAAACTGCCCCACCCATTGGTAAGATAGTCAGATTTTTCTTGTATGCAAATTTTGTCAAGTATAGCGATAGTGTTTTTCTTTCATTGATAAGATGCTAACTAAATGTTCCGACATATCAAGTAAATGACCCAATACTATACCTGCCAACATTGGCATTTTCAAATTAGTACAATTTTTACGAAACAAATATTTGCATTCCTATGACTCATGGAAAGTCAAATAGCGACAATATTTATGAATGTAATATAGAAATAATATAAATTCTATTACAAATGCAAAAAAAAAAAAAAAAAAAAAAATTGCATAGTATTAAATTGCTCTCAAACATAACAAATTGTTACATTTTAGCACAAAATGGAAATTATAAAATAAAAAACTTGGATTTAAAAATAAATCAAATTTAAACTTTACGATGAAATCTCTGATGAGGTTTAAGATTTAGTCTACATTACACCTAAATAAAACATGCTTTATGACACAAAAACTCTAGTGAAACATACAATAAGTTGGTGGTATTCAAAGTGTTTAATCACACGCACAAATATCAATTATGCAGGCTTTTGAATTCGTATTATTACATTTGATATTGTCACTGCATACCTGCCAACATTGGCATTTTCAAATTAGTACAATTTTTACGGAACAAATATTGGCATTTCTATGACTCATGGAAAGTCAAATAGCGACAATATTTATGAATGTAATATATAAATAATAGTAATTCTATTACAAATGCAAAAAAAAAAAAAAAAAAAAAAAAAATTGCATAATATTAAATTGCTCTCAAATATAACAAATTGTTACATTTTAGCACAAAATGGAAATTATAAAATAAAAAACTAACTCGGATTTAAAAATAAATCAAATTTAAACTTTACGATGAAATCTCTGATGAGGTTTATGATTTAGTCTACATTACACCTAAATAAAACATGCTTTATGACACAAAAACTCTAGTGAAACATACAATGAGTTGGTGGTATTCAAAGTGTTTAATCACACGCACAAATATCAATTATGAAAGTCCGAGAAAACGAAACAGTCGTTCGGTGAGTGCTGCCAAAACGATTGAAAACGGCGGCGTCGCGATTTAGTGCGCAGCGTTGGAGTACGGTCCACAAGAAGAAAGAATAAAAAAAAAACTAAAGCACTTTCAGTTTTCTACTTTATTAATCTCTAAAGTTCGAGATAACGAAACATTTGCTTGGTTCGCCAAATTCCGTCGGCAACACAGATGAAAACAATGAATTTCCAGCGCCGCGCTTAAGTGCTTTTATTATATACGCGCCAACATTATTGTACTTTCCAAACAGAAGAAAGAACCAAAATCTAAAGCATTTTTGGTTTTCAGATTCTTAGTTAATCTCTTAAGTCTGAGGCAACGCAATAGTTGTTTGGTTCGCCAGGTCCCGTCGGCAACACAAATCAAAACAGTGCATCCTCGGCACCGTGGTTTAGGGCTATTATTTCCGCGCAAGTCCAGTACTATTACTATTTACGTTTTGGAGTCCAGTCCAAAAGAAGGTAGAATTAAAAAACTAAAGCAATTTCGGTTTTCTGCTTCTTTAATAACCTGTAAAGCCCGAAAAATCGAAACAGTGGTTTGGTTTGTCAAATCAAGTCGGCAACAGAAAAGAAAACAATGCATCCTCGCCAACGCGCTTTAGTGCTGAACATATGCGCAATCTTGGAGTGTGAATAAATATTTTGACTGACGCGGCAGCTTTGGAAAATCGTTTCGGTTTCGTTGGTAACTTGAAAATATATATATATATATAATAATAATAAAAAAAAAAAAAAACAAAAAAAAAAAAAAACACGGTTTTAGGGAAAAAACGAAAAGTACCGTGAAATCCTTACGATTTTTTTAGCTGTTCGTACACCCGTACAAAATAGTAAAAATCCGTACATTGTACGGATAATTCGTACAAGTTGGCAGGTATGTCACTGTGCTTTTTAGAATTGATATGAACTTCGACATCAGTAAATCCTCCATGAGAAATCTTAATATCAGATGCATAGATAGAGCAGAATGCAAAATTTGTTTCTTTGTTTGAATTTCTGATGATTAGAAGTAAACCGCTTGGTTTGAAGTAAACTCCAAAAAAAAAACTTGATATTTTCTGGAATTTTACACCAGGATTGTTTAACTTGGATATTTTAAAATAAATAATTAAGACTAACAAAGAAGCTGAAAACCGAAAGTGCTTTAATCTCTAAAGTCCGAGAAAACGAAACAGTCGTTCGGCGAGTGCCGCCAAAACAATTGAAAACGGCGGCGTCGCGATTTAGTGCGCAGCGTTGGAGTACGGTCCAAAAGAAGAAAGAATAAAAAAAACTAAAGCACTTTCAGTTTTCTACTTTATTAATATCTAAAGTTCGAGACAACGAAACAGTTGCTTGGTTCGCCAAATTCCGTCGGCAACACAGATGAAAACAATGAATTTCTGGCGCCGCGCTTAAGAGCTTTTATTATATACGCGCAACATTATTGTACGGTCCAAACAGAAGGAAGAACCAAAATCTAAAGCATTTTTGGTTTTCAGATTCTTTGTTAATCTCTTAAGTCTGAGGCAAAGCAATAGTTGTTTGGTTCGCCAGGTCCCGTTGGCAACACAAATGAAAACAGTGCATCCCCGGCGCCGTGTTTAGTGCTATTATTTACGCGCAAGTCCAGTACTATTATTTACGTTTTGGAGTCCAAAAGAAAGTAGAATTAAAAAACTAAAGCACTTTCGGTTTTCTGCTTCTTTATTAACCTGTAAAGCCAGAAAAATCGAAGCAGTGGTTTGGTTTGCCATATCTAGTCGGCAACAGAAAAGAAAACAATGCATCATCGCCAACGCGCTTTAGTGCTGAACATATGCGCAATCTTGGAGTGTGAATAAATATTTTGACGGACGCGGCAGCTTTGAAAAATCGTTTCGGTTTCGTTGGTGACTTGAAAAAATTTATATAAAAAAAACAAAAAGTACCGTGAAATCCGTACGATTTTTTTAGCTGTTCGTACACCCGTACAAAATAGTAAAAATCCGTACATTGTACGGATGATTCGTACAAGTTGGCAGGTATGCAATACACAACCCTGTTGCAGGTTGTAGACATACAGTAATGATCTTTTAATGGTCAATAGTGCCCCCCCCCCCCCACACGAGAACGAGTTCATTTCCAGTTTTTTCGAATGGAAATGTCCCATGATCCACCGAGAAACCAGTTTTGCAACTTCTTGGGAATGTAGTCAATCTCTTATACAATAGGGTTCTTCCCTCGTTTTTATAGAACTATACAAAGGGTTGTCTGTTGCGGAGACGAGACCAGCTTCCTTGAGTCCTTTTGTTATTGTCAGACTACTCCGTTGACAGCTCATATCCTGGTTCGACCTTACGAGTTGATTTGAACCGACAAATTTGACATCGAAAAGAAGGGTTTGTAAACAAAATTAAGGAGTTTCTAAGGACTTTTCAAGTACCTTCCAATCAAAAAATAAGGGCCATAAAATTAAACTAAAAAATAAATAAATTCGGATGGTGTTTCAGTTTCTGTACTTTAGTAAATATGCAAAACGGATTAAATCCAAGATGGATAAATTGTATCTAAATAATGTGAACTCACTTTCAGATAATGCAAAAGCATGTCATGGAGACAAATATGATTAGTGAAAATAGAAAATAAGATTACTTGAAGAGTTAAAATAAGCTATCACATACCTGGTCTTCAACCAGATAATGTAAACTCACACTTTATATTGGAACAGGGATGAGAGTGATCAGAGAGCAAAAAGGAGGAAATTTAAAAATTCGTTGAAAAAGCTAGCAGAAGGAATACACAAAAATTCAACAAAAGAGTATGCAGGAAGGATGATTCAATATTTTTAAAGATACAATGAAATTTTTCATACTATATACAGGGATGAGTTTCTTCCGCCATGTGGCGGTATTCCGCTTTTTTAATTTTTTAGAAAAAGAAGAATTCCGCTTTTTCAATGAAAGTTCCGCTTTTCTAATTCCTGAAAAAATCCGTGTTTTCCCGATTTTTCTATCCCACGGAAAAATAACTTTTTTTCTAAGGCTGAACCTCGAAGAAGCTTCACTTCCGAAAGATCGGGCAACTTATCGCTCAGGGGTCGCAACACATTCCTGCTGTATTCCTGCTCCAAGTACAAAAATCCACTGAAATGCATTCATTATTTTAGTCAGATTGGCGCTCAAACTCGCATTTTGTATACTTCCAACTGCGTCGAGATTTGAACCTTTTGGGTCATTTTTTTTCTCTGGTTAAAATGTAAATTCCTTCTTACGATTTCACGCGATTAACGTATACTAATAATGCTCTTGCTTCGAAGTCTGACATCCACGGAACTATTGTTTATTTACATTAGTATATGTTGCTTGTTTTCGTTAAGCGTTACGCTGATGTAATGTCCGCTACTGCCGAGATTTGTGTGGCTAGGACATGCGTTATCGCTTTGATTTAGGTTGCTGTGGTGACCATTTTCCCGGAGTATTACGCCGATATAACAGCGTTATTGCTGAGAATTGTTCCGGTATCTTCGGCGCTAACGCTGATATACGTTATGTGATGGTCATTTTCGTTGAGTGTGCTACCCTGTTGTAAAATCTAAAATTAGCATCGCTGTTACCGAAAGAATGATGGTATTACCATGAGGAATTGCGCTATCGCCGAGATTTTGTGATGGTAATTTTCGTCGAGTGTTACATCCATACAATAGCGTTATTGTTGATAGTTGCTCCGGTATATTAGGTTCTAACTTTGATATTTCAGTTGGCGTAAGAGTTGTTTTTTCGTAGAATGCCGTACTTTGATAACATCCGATATTACCGAAATTTGTTCTAGTATTACCAAGAAAATGTCGATATTACCGAAATTTGTGCAGATATCGTGGACACTCGCCGATACTCACTTTGTTGCGATTTTCATTTCGGCTGATATTTAGATTTTCGCCGGTATTGCAAGCGCTATTGCTTTCATTAGAGTGATGGTGATTTTCGCCAAGGTTTACTCTGATACAATAACGGCTATTACCGAGATTTTCAACACCGTTTTGTAGCCATTCGCCTAGACTTCCGTAAATGCGATAACCGCTATATCCGTGATTAGTGCCTGTTTAAGGATCGATTTCGCCGTTTCATGTGAATCTATACTAAAATTTTTATATCATTTTGTATAAAAATGATATAAAAATATTATGAAAATTAGTCCTAATTAAAAAATTTCTAAAGAAGCTGTGTTTAAAGTTGTTATTTTAACTGCAATTGTATGTACAATTGTTTGTTGCTTTTTATTTTATTGAACAAGCTGAATGGTAGGAATAAAAATTTAAATATAAAGATTTTAGTACTTAAAATGTTGCTTAAAAATTTAGAAAACTAGGTTTAATTATATTCGGCCTGTTTGTCAATATGGTATAGTTGCTTAAAGTTGTTTGACTTGTTGAACATTTTAAGTTTTTGCCGGATTGCATCGCTTTAAAAGGATTTTTTTTTTTTTTTTTTTTGAAGTTTTACCATGCCTGATGACGGCACAAAGTGTATCCCTACATCTAGGTGCCTCTATTTTGAACTATTTTTCTCACGGACAAACAGAGAAGGTGCAGTGTTATAAACGCACATGGAAAACCATAATTTTTTTAAGTATAGCTTAAAATGTGTTTTACGCATAAAACGTTTGGAGTTTTGTTTTCAGCTTTTTGATTTTTTACCAAACTCATCCCTGTATATAATAATTACATTTCAAATATTAGGAGTTCGTGAAGTAATCTGGGAGGAAAGGGGAGCCCAGAGGGAAAATCTATTGTTTAGATATTAGGAAAAGTATACTTTTTACAGGAAAAACTGGTTCAGATCAGAAAAATGTGGATCCTCAAGACAGGAACAAAGAGGAGGAAAACTGGCACCCCTGTATTGGAAGTTAACACATCATATAGAAATATTATTTACGCACCTTAGGTTACGTTAATGCAGGGGTCAAAGTGACAAAATAAGAATATATAGGATTTTTAAAAAAAATATATAGGACAATTTAAAACATCAAATAACTGCACACAGTTGCTACTGAACTTAAAAATTAACTAGTTATACATTTATAAACTCGTTATACTGTATTTAAGAGAATAGAAAACACACCTTTAAAAAAAAAAAAGAAATCGCCTGATCCTGAATATGTCATTCGTTATTGCCTCAATAATCCATCCCTAAATCAAGTTTTATTCATTACATTATTTGCAATCTTGAGTCTTTTGCTCCCAGTATTTATAACTGCTTGAACTGCTCCAATTTTTTTAAGTATTTTCTTTTTATCCCTGTTTGCAGTCATTTGTTGGTTCAGATTTACTGTTCAGTGTCGGTTGGATTGGCGGCGAAAAGTGGGAGATTTAGCGCCGAATCGGGGACTTGGTTTTCCGGAAACCCTAATGACCGTTTGGATTTGACATCACAACGTATTGACGTCATTTTCAATAGTGGCGACTTTTATGAAAAAATCGTGGCTAATATTCCGAATCCGGTACGGATTCTGGCACAAGGTGATTTTCGCTAAAAATGGCAGCCCGTCACTTTTTTAAGAGCAAGAGAACTACCTATGGTTGCCCTAATTAGGTGCCGTTTGATGTAAAAAATTCGTGGCGCAGAATCCGTATCGGATTGGGAATAAAAAAATCGTCATCCGACATCATACAGTAAATCTTAACCCTTTTGTTTCCTTCATCAATTATTGATTGAGCACTCAAAATGTCCTTAAGTAGCCCTGCAAGTTAATCACAAGTCGTTTTTATCCGTTTTTCTCGAGGCAGAGTTACGTTGCTGCATCTCTCTCTCTCTGTATTATGACCAATTAATTTACTACGTTGGAGGAGAAAACAAATTAGAAATTCAAGACCGCGTACTATGGAAAAGTTCACATGTTTACAACTCCCGCCGTTCCAGTGGAGTTGAGTTGCAGGTTATGCATCACGTGACGTCACAAGAGTTAAAACGCCGCCGTTACAAGCATTGATTTTGTCAGGTGTTTTTACCTACGATCGCGGCAAAGAATCCGAAATATAAAAAATGGCAACGAACGGCGCCGTTATTACGAATTCGAAGAAAATATAGATCGAATCAATATAGAATATATAGGACAATTGTAAAATATAGGACAATATAGGACGTTTTTGCCGATTTTTAAAAATATATAGGATTTATAGGACATATAGGACGTCTGCGACCCCTGTTAATGAGAAAAGTTTTACGGATTCACCTACATGAAATCGTAATTGAGAGCTATTTCAGAAAAGGATTAGTCTTTCTTAAAAATTCAAATACATTTCATGAAAACAAAGATGACAGATTTAAATACGAAACTGGTAGGTTTGTTGGGGTTTACTGGCGCAAGAACAACGCGAGGGTCATGCTGCGTCGAACAAGGTTATTTTAATCCAATAAAATGGCTAAAATTTATAAAACTATTCATATGGTATCGATGATTTAAGAAAATTGGGTGGGGATTCCTAAAACAGAAGCTGCAAACTGAAGATTTCTCTTGGGACCAGTGACACCAAATGTTGATGGTTTCAGATCAAATAAATCACTGATTAACTTAAATGCACCCGCTAACCAGAGCCGATAGGGTTAAAAATGGACATTGGGTGATAAAATAGTCTTTATAACGATAACTTTTTTAACAACACGCGATAGCTCAAAGTTCAAGGGACTGGTCAAATTCTACGAGTTATCGGAGGTCACTCGGAAATTATTTTCTATTCAAGGCATATTCTTGGGACTTACTTCGAGGTAAACGAATATCCGACTTATGTAGGATATACGCCCGACCCCCTTTACCAAAAACATTTTCAATAAATACAATTGTTTAAATTGAATATTAACCCCTCATCATGCAATGCACAGCTTATCGACGTAAAAGTGCCCTCTACACCTTTGGCATGAGAAATCCCATCTTAAACCCAACAACCATCAAATGGGCAGCTTATCTACCAACTTTCAGTGGTGTATGGTCAGCTTGTACGTATGAATATAATACCCTTCACAACCATTGAATTAAAGAGATCGTAATTAAACTCATTTTGTATTTGAAATGTGGCAAACACGATTTGGTTGGTTTGTACGCTCAACATATTTTTGAGCACAATAACAAATAAAGAAGATGGATCAACAATGTTAAAAAATATTAATTAAAAGTTGTAAAACCAAGTCACATTAAGCATTGTTATTGTGAGAGAACTTTCAATTCAAAAGATAGCATGCTATCAAGCTGGAAACTTTAGATGAAATGGCCAATTTTACTAATAATTGTAGTACTACGTTCTCTTGTACATTTAACTTGACCCTCCATCAAACTCATCCGGTCATATCAACAAGGGTCAAAGTGACAAAATAAAAATATATAGGACAATATAAAACATCAAATAACTGCCCACAGTCTCTAATGAACTTTAAAACTAACTTGTTCATATTTTATTAATTAAAACTTTAAATGAAACGTTATTGAAATGAACATACAAGACGAACTTAGGAGGACTTTCACACAGTACCAATTAACATAAATTATCCTTTTTAAGAGAGGAATATCTATAATCAAGTACTTCCTTGTTATACTGAATTTAAGAGAATAGAAAACACGCCATTAAAACAAGAATCGCCTGATCCTGAATATGTCATCCTTTATTCGTTATTACCTCAATATTCCACACACACCCTTCATCAATAAATAAGTTTTATTAATTAAATTATTTGCAATCTTGAGTCTTCCAGCATCTATAAGTGCTTAGAGCTGCCCCAATTTTTTAAAAGTATTTTCGTTTTATCCCCATTTCCTGTTTAGGTTAAGCTCAACTGTACGATCTCCTTTGGTGACTTTTAAAAAAAAAGTTGCGAAATTGAAAATGGCAACAAAAGGCTGTGCCGCGAAATCCAAAATGACGGCTAAACACATTCGGCGTCGAATCGCCAACTTTCAAAAAGTAGTATTTGGTATCGGATGGATTGGCGGCGGAGAGTGGGCAATTTAGCGCCGAATGTGGCAACCGTTGACTTGGTTTTCCGGCACTTGGACAACACAAAATTTTGACGTGATTTTCAATGTTTGTGACTTTTTTTTAAAATATCGCTATCCGACACGAAACAGTAAATCTTAACCCTTTTGTTTCCTGACATCAATTACTGACTGAGCATTCGAAATGTCGTTCTTTCAGTCCTGCAAGTTGTTTTTATCCATTGTTCCAGAGGCAGAGTTTTGTTTCTGCATATCTTTCTTTTTCGCTATCTTGCTGCACTATTACCAATTAATTTACAATATTGGAGGAGAAAACAGATCAGAAATTTAAGCCCGCGCGTTATGAAAAAGCTCTCATGTTTACACTTCACAACTCTCGCGTTGAATTGAGTTGTAGGTTGTGCAGCACGTGACGTTACAAGTAATAAGACACAGCCGCTTACAAACATTGCTCAGGTCTCTTTCACTTACGATCGCGGCAAAGAACCCGAAATATAAAAAATCACAACGAACGGTGCCGTTATTACGAATTCGAAGAAAATATAGGTCGAATCAACGTAGAAATATAGGATATACAAGAATTAAAAAATATAGGATGTTTTTTCCGATTTTTAAAAAAAATATAGGATTTATAGGACGTCTGCGACCCCTGTATCAACTCTTTCCGCACAATGAGTACCTGGATGCAAGTTTAGTTTCTCAGCGATCATTTCACAAATAATATCTCTATCAAAATAATTTGAAGATTTGGTTGACAACTAATCCGAATACTAAGTTTCATCAACAATAAAATAATAAACAATTTATTTTAAAGTTTTGGGTGATTTTAAGTCAAAGGCAGTAATCCCAATTCACAATACTATGATCAAATTACTTCTGCTTACATCAGTTATGATTGGAACTGACATCTTATTTCTTGGAGCAGTTTTCAAACCATATTTGAAGTTGTTGTAAATTTGGATGCATTTGTAGCTCGAGTTCCATAATGGTTAGCAGCGCAAATACTACAAGTAGATTATAAAACTACAAAATCAGTGATACTTGCAGAAAAAGATTCTAGTAACTGTTTTAACACTTCACCTTTCATAGTTCGTTTTGTCAGAACTGCATTGGAATGGCGCAACTTATTCATGTTGCAGAACAATTTCGAATTTTTTTTAAAAACATTTTCGCAGCCCAATATTTTTAGCATTTTTATGAAAAAAAAAAAAAAAAAAATAGTTTTAACTAACAGAACTGAAGTCACTGTTTTACATCTTAATAGATGCTTCAATTCATCATGAATGATTTATGACTTTGATCATTACAATCTAGACTTATAATCTGCACATTATTTATTATACATATTTCTCATTTAGGGAAAAAGAAAATAAATCAGGGTGGCCATAAAAAAGTTACCTGACAGATTTCTAAAAAATTCCCTGATTTTAAGGCAAACATTTTTCCCTTCAAATTTCCCCAATTTTCTTAGGTTTTCCAGATGTCTAGACCCCCTGATCAAATAGAACATGTATGTTAAAGAGATAATATGCAATTTAAAAAAAAAAATAGTTTTGCTGATAATGAAAAGTTTAAATTATTCTTTAACATTAAATTTCAAATGGCTTACCATCATAAATCTCCATGTAAATAGCGCCAAAATATGGATGAATGCGTCTTAAACAATACCAAATTTCTCCGATTTTCAGGAAATTTTAAAAAGTTCCCTGACATTTCCAGAATCAGACTGCTCCCTGACATTTTCCTGATTCCCAGGTTCTGTGGCCACTCTGTCCATTATTTTCAAGGGCCCTCAAAAAGTTTTCAAGGACCTTCAGGAAAAATATAAGGTGTTTTCTAGTACTTTTCAAGGGCCCTTAGATACATAAAGTAAAAATAAGGAGTTCTTATGAACTTTCAAGGACCATATGAACTCTGGAAAAGATTACAATCGAAAGAGATAATCGATGTGTTGGAAGTTGCCGAAAGAGAAAAACTAAATGTATGCAATCTTGTTGAAAGTTTCCATGTTGGAAAAACATAGATAAGCGAAATATTGAAGGCCAAAGATGAAATTCGAAAAACGTTGATTATTAATTCAGATGAAAATTTGAAGAATTTAATATTTTGTAAAACGAAACGAGTGAAATTGACGATGTGGTCATGAAATGGTTACACTTTGCTTGAGCAAAGAACATTCCCGTAAGCAGGGTTTTAGTCCAAGAAAAAGCAAGAGAAGTTGGTGAAACTTTGGGATTGGAAACTTGCAAGGCATCAAATGGCTGGCTTGAAAAATTCCAGACACTGCACATTTCCTTTAAATCAACTTGTGGTGAAAAGAAGTCTATAGACCCAAATGTCATTACAGACTGGATTGAAAAACTAAAGTATGTGTGCAAAGGATATAAGGATCAAGACATTTTCAATGCTGACGAGACTGGCCTAATTTTTCGCGTCCTCCCTGACAAAACCTTGTGCTATAAGGAAGAGAAGTGTACAGGGATGTAAGTGCCAAAATGTGATTTTGGAGCACTTCTGGAGCAGTAAAAATATGGTTTTGGAGCAGTGAAATACGGTTTTGGAACAGTAAAAATAGGATTTTGGAGCAGTTAAATACGGTTTTGGAGCAGTAAAAATAGGATTTTGGAGCAGTTAAATACGGTTTTGGAGCAGTAAAAATATGATTTTGGAGCAGTTAGATACAGTTTTGGAGCAGTAAAGTATTGCATTAAAATTAACGATTTGTCGAACATTTATTAGTATTTTGACCGAAATATATCTACTTTATGCTAACTTAAAGTCAAAAAAGTCAATTTGCGTGTAAATTAATTTACATTAAGAATAATTATTAATTTGAATATATTATGTAAAAGATAAATTAAATGGTAGTGTTTATTTTCAGATAGGGCATTTTTGTCATTTTTCGTGCTATTATCAGTGCTAGGAAAAAAAGAACGTGATCATTAACTTCTGGCCCAACAATAAAAGTCTGAAGAAATTCATTTCCCTTTCAAACTATCCAATAAGAAACCATGAATTCATATTTGTAATACTGAGCACAAAACAAACACTGAAAATTTAAAAAGTTAAAAAGTAAATTTCGTAAAATTAATAGCTGATAGTTGTAATGGTTTCTTTTATATTACAGGGTGCATACACGTTTTTGGAAGTGAAATTCAAGGACTTTCAAGGCCCTTTTCAAGGATATTTCAACAAAAATCAAGGCCCTATTTTACCGTTGCAGAGTCGATACCAAAATTTAATTTTTATATATTTTTTTTAATTAACGAAGTTGCAAAAATAATTAAAATACTTATTACTTAACAACTAAGATGCAACCACATATATTTATTGATAATTATACCTCTTACCAGGATAAGGAAAAAAACTAGGTTAAAAAAAAAAAGTTTTTTTTGGGTTTAAACCAGTTTTTATTTGTTTAAACCGAATTAATTCTTTTCTAATTACACGTACACGTATTTATAAATAAAATTTGTCATTAACTAGAATAATTAATGTTTAAATAATAATTAACATTTTTTCTGAAAATAATTTAAACTAAGTAAATAAACAATTATTCCTACTTATGTGGACATTCAAATCACATTAAATTTTAGTACTTTATTTAGAGATACTATTCTTTAAACAGGGTTCATACACATTTTCAGAAAAAAAATTCCCTGAGGTTTCCATCTCGGAGTCGATAATTTTTAGCCACAGAAATAGATATAGCCATCATTTTCACAAGTTCTTCGATAACTCGAAAAAAGCGTGTAATTTTTTAAACCCCCTCCTTCGGCTTTGAGTAAAAATACGATTTTGGAGCAGCAAAATGTGGTTTTGGAGCAGAAAATTATTGCATTTAAATTAGTGATGAAGCAAATATTTTTGTATATTTCAACCTTGATATTTCAAATTAATTTAAAGTAAAAAAAAGGTGTAACTTGTTCATAAATACATTTGCATTCTAAATTTACAATTATTAATTTGATTGCATTACTCAAAAAATAAATTAAAAAGCATGGCATTTATTAACCTCTTTGCCAACAATTAAAATATTAGGAAGTTTTCAATGATGACATGATATCATAAGGTTCGGGGCACAGCATGGCCCTAGTGTTGCTTTTGCGCCACAAAAACTAACCAACCAATCATAAGGTTCGGTTCATCACTGAAAGTTTTTCGAAATAATCTCAGTTAGAGCTACTTTTAACAACTGATGAAATAAGATTTTTTTCTTTAAAAACTCTAGTCTGCCTAGTACCAATTACCTATAGAAGTTCTTCCCAATAATCCAAAATAATTTAATTCGATACAAAGTACTTCCTCTCCCCCCCCCCCCCATGCAAAAAAAGTGAAACAAGGCTGCTTAGCGGCAAGCATTAGATTTCATAACTTGTTTGGACTGATAGCTTCACTTAGCAGGTTTTTTAGGGCTATTTGTTTATTGGAAGATAATTTTTTTTTAAACTCAAACAAATTAAAACCTCTAACTGAAATTAGACAATTATACTAGCATTTAACATAAAGAAATAACTTCTAATGTAATTAAATAATAAACTAAAACAAGGCAAGCTGAAAAATATTAATTTTTGTAGTGGTTTGTTTTCTAACACTCTCCATTGTCTAAATGGATTATAGAGGGTTCCCATGTGAAATCTCAAGGTCAATGGAAACAAAATGATCTTAAGTCTGTGGTTATTTGGTTAGTTTTTTTTTTAAATATGTGCCAAAAAAATAATCATGCACTCTTAAAGTACTAAGAAAAATATTTATTATTTTTACTTACAAACAGGCAAGAAAAAAATATCCAAATTGGATGCATAAAGATTGATTTCATGCCTTCTACAGTTTGAATTTAAAGCGCGAATCCCTGGTTGGTTGAAGTTTAACGGAGCAAGGGGCATACTGCCGCGAATCCCTGATCTTTCCTATCGCTAATTTAAAGGAACAAATATTTGTAAATACAAGAAATCCTTACTTTTTTTTAAATAAAGACACAGCTTAAATCCCCCATTCAAGTTCTTCGTAAAATTTCTAGTCTAGGGTACGACTTTGCGCTTTTTCTGGGAATTGGCTACAATAAAAGAATGACGTAATATGCGTTTTCCCGTTCGTTGCCAAGTCAAAATCATGATCCAACATCCAGCGTTGCCAAAAAATCATTTACTAATAGTCACCAATCCTTCCAGATAATCAAAATGGCAAGTTCAAAATTCAAATCCCGTTTTACCGATGACTTAGAAATTAAGCCTGGAAATGTTTGGGGAGGGGGGCTGTCAATTGGATTAAGTTTAGAAATTAAAAAAAATATTCGCGTTTTCTTTTAGCTTAAAGAAAGCTATATATTTCTTTATTATTGAAACCAGGCAAGAGTGCAAATCGAAACCAGATGCACTAAGATTGCTTGTGTGAAAAATACAATAGTTGTATTCTATTTTTAGCACAAAGTCTCAGTAAAAAAAATAAAAAAATAAACATGTATTCTATAAGTATAAAAAAAAAGTATTAATTTTCTATACCTAAAATCAGCCAAGAAAACAGATTTAAATCAGATACACACTGATTCATTTACTACTTCTTTATAGTTTGAAAAACCTACAACAAAACTGAGAGATTGTAATATGTATTTTCAAGTGCGAACCTTTTCCGGCACGTTAACTGACGAAAAACGCCCTTGAAGGGCAAAATACTCTTTATCGCTTTGTTGGTGACGTTTTTGATAATTTTGAAAAATTTCGAGACAAAATTCTAGCCAAGTAGTTTTTCAAGTCAAAAAATGATTTTTTGGCGCAGTTCGGCGCAATCTTAACCGAAAAGAGGTTTTTGGCGCAGTTTGGAGCAGGGTAGTCAGTTTGGCGCAATTGGAACAGCTCTTACATCCCTGTAATTAGAATTTTTTTAATGAGCTCAAAATAAATTTAATAAAATTGGAAGGTTTTTTTTCCCAGCAACCTTAGTTAATAACTTTCACGGCTTTAAAGTAGGCCATTTTAGTAATTGATATAAAAAATTACATACCCTTCACCTTCTACAGAAAAAGAAATTCTTTCTTTAAATAGGAATCGACATAAATGAAAGAATGATATAAATCATAATACAATACCGAAGCGTAACTGCTATTTTCTCTGTAGGCGATATACTCCTCCGATAGTTAGTGTCGGGTTTTTGCAGTCTGGAACATAATTTCTCCACCAACTCGTCGAAGCTCTCAATCGACATCCGGAAAAAGTTGAAATTTTTTACTTTGTCTTCCCTTAACTGCGGGTAAAGACAGAAGAACATACCGAATGTTGATCGGCTCTAAACAATGGGATGAATCCACATAGTGCGATTAATTCGATTCTTTTTCCTTCGATATTTTATATACAAATATGCTAAGCGCGCTCTTTTTCATTTCATTTCCAACAAACACAAAATCCTCTCAGAGGAAAATTTTGGTCGTTTGAGAATGCACCTGAGGGAGAGAGAGAGAAAAGCGAAAATATCCTGCATATCAAATTACACCCTCTTTCCACCGGATACTCATCGTGCAACTTTTTGTCCCGTTCGGGGAGAGGTCAAAGGTCATAGTGACCGTGCCGTTCCAGGGCCGCTCGGGAGGAACCGATTCAAGTGTGATTGACAGATGTGAACCGGCTAGAAAGTGTGACGTCAGAATAATGGTAATACGGGAACGAGAATTTTATGGTTTTAGAATTGAAAATGGGAAATTCAAGGACTTTCCAGGCTTTTTTAGAAATAATCCTATTTTTCCAGGCTATTCAAGGCCTTGAAAAAAAATAATGAAATTCAAGGACTTTCCAGGTTTTCCAGGCCGCGTACGCACCCTGATATTAGTAGTACTATTATTTTTCTTCATTAAAATAATATTTACTTACTCAAATGTTTTGATTCGATTATGGATAATTTACAAGTATTTCAACAATCCATTGCATGTCTAATTAAATTTGAAAATACAATTATAAAACAAATAAATTCTGCAAAAAAATTCGCACACCTATTTAGCTTAAAAAGTATTTAGAATAATTTTTTTTTACATTATATTGATTTTAAATATGATAAATTGTCGAAATACAATAATCAACTCCAAATAATAAGACTGCCAATAATAATCCAATTAAAATGTATAAGTCCTCCATTACAAATGTTGTACATACATATATTTTTAAGCAATGAAAACAAGTAAATTTTTTTGCCTATTTGGTAGAATGCAATGAAACAAAAGCTTGTTTC
Organism: Linyphia triangularis; assembly: GCA_963978545.1. Classification (NCBI taxonomy): domain Eukaryota; kingdom Metazoa; phylum Arthropoda; class Arachnida; order Araneae; family Linyphiidae; genus Linyphia; species Linyphia triangularis. The sequence goes on along the minus strand of OZ021729.1, from coordinate 49,407,136 downwards.
TTTCTGTTCTCTTCCAGGTTCTTTAAGTACATACTGATTCTTGATTTTGCTTCTTTAAGAAGCACTTGTCCGCTTTCTACGAGATGCATACTCTTGTTTTTAATCCCTTCTTCAATATTTTTTTCAGCATTGTTTAATAATTCTTGGGATGCTTTTAATTTTTGTTGTAAATCAGATTCTTCAGCTTTCAATTGCATTGTGTCTGTAATGACTTCAACTTTTGGCTTAGTAACTTTTCGTTTTTGTTGCTCCATTCTGCTTGAATACTTTTTGTAAGCACCCCGTGCAGCTTTTAGCATCTCAACTGTAACCTGAAATGTGTCCAAGCCTCCTAGTATTTCAACATGTGATTTCACTTGTCTTAGACCATTTATACTGTAAATATTTAAATTCAATCGACTCTCCAACAGTTGCTTATTTATGCTGAAACCTCTCTCTACATCCGCATTTCCATGAGGCAGACTCAGAAGGGCATTAGATAACATTAGATAACAAAGGATACTTCGCATTTCCAAGATTATCTCTAATGCAGTGATGCAAGTACCAAAATGTGATTTTGGAGCACTGTCAGAGCAGTAAAAATAAGATTTTGGAGCAGTAAATTATTACATTTAAATTAGTGATGGAGCAAATATTTTTGTATATTTCAACCTTGATATTTCAAATTAATTTAAAGTAAAAAAAAGGTGTAACTTATTCATTATATAAATACGTTTGCATTCTAAATTTACATTAATTTGATTGCATTACTCAAAAACTAAATTAAAAAGCATGACATTTATTAACATCTTTGCCAACAATTAAAATATTAGAAGTTTTCAATGATATCATAAGGTTCGGGGCACAGCATGGCCCTAGTGTTGCTTTGCGCCACAAAACCTAACCAACCAACCATTAGGTTCGGTTCATCATTGAAAGTCTTTCGAAATAATCTCAGTTAGCTACTTTTAACCAACTGATGAAATAAGATTTTTTTTTCTTTAAATTACCTACAGAAGTTCTTCCCAATAATCCAAAATAATTTAACTGTATACAAAGTATTACCCCCCCCCCCCATGCAAAAAAAGTGAAACAAGGCTGCTTAGCAGCAAGCTTTAGATTTCATAACTTGTTTGGGTTGGTAGGTTCATTTAGCAGGTTTTTTTAGAGCTATTTGTTAATTGAAAGATATTTTTTTTTAACTCAAAAATTAATACCTCTAACTGAAATTTGACAATTATACTAGCATTTAATTTATATATAAAAAATAATTTCTAATGTAATTAAATAATAAATTAAAACAAGGCAAGTTGAAAAATAGTAATTTTTGTAGTGGTTTGTTTTATAACACTACTCTCCATTGTCTAAATGGATTATAGAGGGTTCCCATGTGAAATCTCAAGGTCAATGGAAACAAAATGATCTTAAGTCTGTGGTTTTGTGTAATCCTTAAAAAAAAACACGACACATTTGGTTAGTTTTTTTTTTTTTAATATATGCTAAAAAATATTCATGTACTCTTAAAGTACTAAGAATTTTTTTTATTATCTTTAGTTACAACCAGGCAAGAAAAAATATCCAAATTGGATGCATAAAGATTGATTTCATGCCTTCTACAGTTTGAATACAAAGCGCGAATCCCTGGTTGGTTGATTGAAGTTTAACGGCGCAAAGGCCATACTGCCGCGAATCCCTGATCTTTCCCGCTGCTAATTTAAAAACAAATATTTGTAAATACAAGAAATCTTTACTTTTTTTAAAAATAGAGGCTTAAATCCCCCTCCCCCATTCAAGTTCTTCGTAGAATTTCTAGTCTACCTACGGTACGACTTGGCGCTTTTTCTGGAAATTGGCTACAATAAAAGAATGACGTAATATGCTTTTTCCCGTTTCTTGCCAAGTCAAAATCATGATCCAACATCTAGGGTTACAAAAAAAATCATTTACTAATAGTCACCAATCCTTCCACCTAATCACCACGGCAAGTTTAAAATTCAAATCCCGTTTTACCGATGACTTATAAATTAAGCCCGGAAGTGTTTGGAGAGGGGTCTGTCAATTGGATTAAGTTTAGAAATTAAAAAAAATATTCGAGTTTTCTTTTAGCTTAAAGAAAGCTATGTATTTCTTTATTATTGAAACCAGGCAAGAGAGCAAATCTAAACCGGATGCACTAAGATTGCTTGTGTGAAAAATAGAATACTTGTATTCTATTTTTAACACGGAGCCTCGGTAAAAAAAATTCTAAAAATAATCATGTATTCTATAAGTATATAAAAAAAAAAATAATTCTATAACTAAAATCAGCCAAGAAAACAGATTTAAATCAGATGTACACAGATTCATTTACTACTTCTTTACAGTTTGAAAAACCTACAACTAAACTGAGAAAATGTAATATGTATTTTCAAGTGCGAACCCGTTCCGGCACGTTAGCTGACGAAAAACGCCCTTGAAGTGCAAAATACTCGTTATCGCTTTATTGGCGACTTTCCATGATAATTTTGAAAAATTTCGAGCCAAAATTCTCGCCAAGTAGTTTTTGAAGTGAAAAAATGTTTTTTTGGCGCAGTTCGGCGCAATCTTGGCCGAAAAGAGGTTTTTGGCGCAGTTTGGAGCAGGGTAGTCAGTTTGGCGCACTTCGGCGCAATTGGAGCAGCTCTTGCATCCCTGAGTGTAGTGGTGGAAAACTTTCCTAAGAGCAACTCACTATTTTGTCATGTTGTAACATGCTGGGGGATCTTGAAACTCTACTTGTTATTGGAAAGGCAAAAAAACCAAGACGTTTAAAAAATATAGACATGCAAAAGCTTAGCGTTTTCTGGAAATTCAATAAGAAAGTATGGATGACCGGCGGAATAATGAGTGATAGGCTAGTGGACTTGGAGAAAAAAAAAATATGAAAAAACAAGCAAGAAAAATAATCTTGTCCTTGGACAATGCTACTTCACATCCGAACAGGGCTGCCACTGACTATAAGCTTTGAAAATAGTTGCTTTAGTAGCCTCAGATGTTAAAAATAGTAGTCTTGGACGTTGAAAATAGTAGTCTCAGACATTGATAATTATAGATATGCTTTTCATAACTTAATAACGATTCCTTCTTTCAAAATGTTTAATGTTTAAACAATTATACTATACTGAAAATGACAAGCGAATTTAATTAAGTCCAGTTTTCCAATTATTTAAGCAACATTCAAAGCAATTAAATAAATTGCTTCAAAATTTAAGTTATTAGTAGTTATAAATTTAGATTCAATATTGAAATTTTAGTCATTCTGCATAGATTGACCTACACAGCAAAATCAATCATCATACAGGCACAAATTATGGACATGATGTCTTATAACACCAATGGAAGCCTTGGAAAAAACACTCATTACAACAATGCAAATCTCAGAGATGGCAGTTATAACATCAGCACTAAGACAGTCAATATCGAAAATGCAGCTATTAAAACGTCAAATCAGTTTAGCCTTTAGTGAAAATGACTATCATTCTATTGTAAATATTGGTGATGGTGCCTTCCAAACCGACTCAAATCTCAGCAATAGAGTCTACTACATCAGCGTACTTGGTGAAAATGATCATCACAAGAATGCAAATATTAGCAATAGCGTCTATCATACCGGTGCAAATCTTGCAATAGTTTATTACATCAGCGTAATACTCATAGAAAATAACCGTCCCAAAAACGAAATTCTTGGTGATCGCCTAGCATACAAGATGAAAAACCGCAATAGCTGCCATTACATCGGTATAACACTCAATAAAATTACCAATCACCCACTAATAAAAATATTGATGACAGAGACAAATGTTAGAGAATGCAGCGATAAAAGTGTCATCCCACTGGAGATTTTGAATGCAAGCAAGGGTCTGTGGTGAACAGACTTTTAAGCAAGTACACACATGCACCTCCTTAAAATTTTAATGCGGAATTGCATCGATCTTGGGAAGTTTTGTCCAAAAAAGCTGAAATCAGCACATCCGCAGACTGTACCGTGTGATTTTTAGAGTGGATTTCATGTATTTATCTGTATGTTAAGAAACAAAAGCTTGCATTTCACTTTCACATACAATAAATAACTTCCACTTTGGAGCATTGCTTACATTTAGTGATGTGTAGTTCCAAAATGTCATACACTTTGCTCTTTTGATTGATTTAGGAAAATAAAAGGTTTTTTTAATACTTTAATACTAATGCAATTACCTTGGAGAGAAGAAAGAAGAGAGAACAAGAGAAGAAAGATGACTTACGATGACATTATCAAGCCATTTAAGTTGCGCAAAAATAGATGCCCCACTAGCTACGTGGCAACCCTCAATTGCTAAATGTACATTTCAATTGGTATTATTATGCAAATATAAGATTTCAATTATATAAAAAAAAAGGTTAAGGAAGCTGTCCATACTGACAGTATTTTCTTCCGGCGTTCAAGGCAAATTTCACAAATTCATTCTTGTCAAGTAAAGTAAATAAAGGCAAAATAATTTGATATTTGAGAATATAATAGCGTATGCTGTCGAGCCTCGCACTGCGAAAGATAAAACATTGGAACCTAACAGGTAGGCGAAAATAATAATTGCGCGTGTGTGATTGCCAGAGAGATACTATCGTCAGACTAACGAGGTTACCACTCGATCCACGAACATGAATTAAAATGAACACCTAGTTCACTAGAGCAGGGGTTAAAGTGACAAAATAAAAATATATAGGATTTTTACAAAAAAAATATAGGACAATATAAAACATCAAATAACTACACACAGTCTCTACTGAACTTTAAAATTAACTCGTAACATATTTTATTAATTAAAACTTTAAATGAAACGTCATTGAAATGAACATATAAGACAAACTTAGGAGGACTTTCACACAGTACCAATTAACATAAATTATCCTTTTTAACAGAGAAATATCTATAATTAAGTACTTAGAAAATAACTGTCTCCCTTTAAAACTCATTATACTGAATTTAAGAGACTAGAAAACATGCCATTAAAAAAAGAATCGCCTGATCCTGAATATGTCATCCTTTATTACCTCAATATTCCACACACACATCCTTAGTATTCATCAATAAATAAGTTTTATTAATTACATTATTTGCAATCTTGAGTCTTCCAGCATCTATAAATGCTTATAACTGCCCCAATTTCTTTTAATCCCTATTTCCTGTTTGGGTTAAGATCAAATGTACAGTCCTCCTTGGCGACTAAAAAAAAAAAATATCGCCAAATTGTAAATGACATCAAAAGGCTGTGCTGCCAAATCCAAAATGACGTCAAAACACATTCGGCGTCGAATCGCCAATTTTCAAAAAGTCGCTAAGGGGGACCGTACAGTTAATCTTAACCCTTGTTAGCTTTTCAGTCTTTTTTTGGTTCAGATTTACTATTTGGTGTCGGATAGATTGGCGGCGAAAAGTGGACGATTTAGCGCCGAATGTGGCAACCCGTTGACTTGGTTTTTCTGCACTTGGACAACATAACGTTTTGACGTCATTTTCAATGTTAGTAACTTTTTTGAAAATATCGCTATCCGACACCAAACAGTAAACTTTAACCCTTTTGTTTCCTGACATCAATTACTGACTGTACTGTGCATTAGAAATGTCGTTTTTTCAGTCCTGGAAGTTTTTTATATCCGTTGTTCCCGAGGCAGAGTTTAGTTTCTGGATAGCTTTCTTTTTTGCTATCTTGCTGCATTATTACCAATTAATTACTACATTGAGGGAGAAAACAGATCAGAAATTCAAGCCCGCGCGCTATGAAAAAGTTTCCATGTTTACACTTCACAAATCTCGCGGTCTAGTTGAATCGAGTTGAGTTGTAGGTTGTGCAGTACGTGACGTTACAAGAAATAAGAAGCAGCCGCTTGCAAACATTGCTCATGTCTCTTTTACTTACGATCGCGACAAAGAATCCGAAATATAAAAAATCACAACAAACGGCGCCGTTATTACGAATTCGAAGAAAATATAGGTCGAATCAACGTAGAAATATAGGATATATAGGACAATTAAAAAATATAGGACAATATAGGACGTTTTTTCCGATTTTTTAAAAAATATAGGATTTATAGGACATAGGACGTCTGCGACCCCTGCTAGAGTCCATTTCCTCCCCCAAAAATATCGCTATTTTGACAAAACTGCGTCAGTAACTTAGTGCCGATTTGTTTCGGTCCTACAATCAGACAGTATCTACATTGAAAAAAGAGAGAAAAAAAAAAAAAAAAGGTAACCTTAGCTAAAAAAATAGTTGAAGGTTTTGCTTAAAATAGTCGTTTTGGGCCCTTTTTTCATTAAAATAGTCGCCTGGCCACTAAAATAGTCACTTTAGTAACCTTTTTAGTCGCCAGTGGTAAATCCGAATGATTTAAGACTGTAAAATTAGTCTTTCTGCCTCCTAACACCACTTCTATGTTGCAGCCACTAGATCAAGGAATTACTCGCCGCTTTAGAGTAGGGTATTCCACTAGTAAATCTAGTGAAGAATTAGCAAAATCTGTACCATTTTGGGTGCAGTTTCCTGGACTACATCAGCACTTAAAAAGCAGGATTCACAAGTACGAGCAAAGTGGTACATAAAGAAAACCTCGAAACAAGAGCTTACTGATCTAGTGACGCATTGGGATTCTAATGTCAGCGTTGAAGAATAAGTAAAAATTGATGACGACTTGTGCATTGAGGAAGAGGACTTGGAACATATTCAATTTCCTTCCTCAAGCCTCTACTGACAAATTTCATCTTTCTGAGGATGACAACTATAAAATAGCCGTAGAGGAAGACAATGCCTGCCAAATTAAGGACTTTTCAGAAGCACTGAGCGATTGAAGGAGTTTTTTCTAAGAAATGGGGACCATGAAGGCATAACAAAACCAGTGATTTGAACATTAACATTGAGAAACAGGTTTTCAGTGTAAAAAAAAGGAACAAAACAGATTACTTCAAATAAAATAATTAGATTAAATTAGTTTCTCTGTATTGAATTTTGAGATTATTTGTTCAAAAGAAAATGATTAGTAGTACACATTTAAAAGGTAAAGTATGAAGTGTAGTTTTTTCTAACTATGCACTGCTAAATTTGCATTTTTAATAAAAATTGTAGTAATTTTTCATTAAATGCCATGTAATTTTGGTCATTTTTTTTTTGTCCTCCTCAATAACAGACGAAACTTTCGGTCCCGTGACTGTCCACTATATAAGTTTTTAATAAAGTATATTCTGCCAAAAAGTTCCAAGTTGGTGCATGCGTAATACAAATACGTTAAAGAATTCCGATAAGGTACAAGTGGTCATGAGGGGATAGCAAGTCTGAGTTTTATTTTTATAAATTTTGCAGTTGGGACAACATCTGTAAAAATTAAGGATTTTTAAGGGCCTCTGAGCATTTTCATGGCCTTGAAGACAAGATAAAAAATACTAAGCACATTTAATGACCGTGGAAACCCTGCTAAAGTAAAATTTTAGAAATAAAAATAAGGTAATGTATGATAAAAACATTGGAATCTAGGAAACATCACACCCTATTTGATTAACACTTTTTTTAAAAAAGACACCTAGTACTACCATAGTAACGAACTTACAGTCAATTTTGGTACTTCATAAAGTCGAATATCATCAGTTACAGTTCCAACAACTACAGCAGTCTTGTTTTCATTTCCAGGTTTCTTCAAAAACTTGACCTAATTCAGAGAATCAAGCATTTCATTACAGAAAACCAGCAAATTTTTTAAACACATAGAGAAAAGATCAATTATAAAAGTTATCAAAATAAACAATGATTAATTCAAACAAAGGCCTTTTATTTTTAATTAATTGAATAGCAGCAGCACACTATTTACTTTTGACTTATTTCGATAAATTAATACGAGTATTTCAGAAAAATAACAATGATCAACAATAGGTTCCAATATTTAAAATTTATTGCTAAGGTGACACACAAGAACTAAGGATGACTAGGTATAATTAAAAAAAAAATGCTGGGAAAATAGAAACTTTTAATATTATTCAGCTTGGAAAATATAAATTTTTTTAAGAATCTCATATATTGGTAGTGATCAAAACTTGCATCGATAGTGGCGACCACCCACCTCACGAAAGTTTATTCTGCAAACCATGCAACTGTTAACTTTTCAATCATTTTTATAAAAATTATTACTTTGAAATGATGAAACATGAAATTGGAAGACTAAATATGAACTATAGAATCATATAGTCATCCTAGTATCCATAACATAACAAAAACTATAACAAGAGAAAAAGGCAATTATTAATTTAAGGTGGCTGTAAATGTTCTCTTTATACACTATAATAAGGCTTTGTGCTTATTATTTGAAAAAAAAATATATCCTGACCTGATAAACTTACCAGTTTAGCCAGTGACAATGGGGGTCGGTTGATCCTGCTCATAAATAAACGCTTTAACACTATCTTGTTATATTTTGATCCAGTTCTTCTAGCCAGAAATCGATACAACTGCAAGGAAAACTTTTGTAAATATCTAAAACGCAAGAAAATACTCCATAACCTCCAACGTGACTTAATTCTATTATTTTTAAATCACAACCATAACCAATATATAGTAGCTGTGTCGTCCCGTATTGTAGAGATCCGTCAATGCACAAACTCTTGTTTTTGATGCTACTCGAACCAGGTTGGTTGTTTTCAGATTATCTGGCGCCGTCAAGCAACACGAGGGCTATAATGCGCCATAACATTTGTCATTAGACAAGGCAACATACATTTACAAACACCCATACCTAACACGTGACTCGAAACCTCGTAGTCTAGACTTCCCGCACCAGGCTCACTAGTTCAGTATTGGTTGCACTAACCATACCTAAATATTACACTGTGTGGTGTTTGTGACAGATAGTTTATCGTTAATTGTTTGGGAAACAAACTCCAAGTGTAGGACCAGTGATGTATACAGATGTTTCACATAAATAGGCATTGGCAACTTCTTTTCTATTGATACAGAGAATTAACATTACGAAAACAAACACTGAGGACAATACAATACTTTACTTGGTTTGTCTACAAGTGAAACTTGGGTCTATTCCTAGTTGACGTTAAAATATCGCCAAGCCGATTTGGAGCTATTTAGTAGGCGATACAGTTCTAAATTTGGCAACACCCCTGCAGGTTCGATAATCATTTTTCACTTTCCGATTTGGCGACATTTTGGCCTTGTCGCCAACTTTTTAAAAGCGCGCCAACCCATAAACGTGAAGTAGGAATTTACCGAAACTTGATCCGAACAACACATTTAGTATGAGCAAAGAACATGCCTTACACATAAGGGTACTAGTCGTTAAGTTATATTACAGCAACATCTCTGCAACACCTTTACCTTAGAATGTCACCACAAATGGAGACGGAAAACACAAATGAATATGTATACTACAGGTAAAAGACAACTTGGGGCGGGTATATTTTTATATAAGGGTATACATTTTTGATGTATGGTGCTCAAATAAAACATCTTAACGTAATATAGGGTTTAAAACGACGAGAGACAAAAATGGGTTACGATTTTAAAGTTATTTACCTTTGAAAACAAGAACAGTTTTTTAGTCAGTATATTTTAAAGATTATGCACTTTAAAGATATAATTCTCACATAAAATAAAATACTACTTACTTTCACAAGAAGAGCAAGGTAAATATCTTCACTTTTCGGCGCCTTACGGACAACTTTCCGATCATATTTGTGGTTTATATCGATACCCTAAAAATAATGATTTACAATTATATGCTTACATATAATATTAAATATTATAAAAGAAATAAGTTATTATACTAAATGATTAATAAGACGGAAAAAGATTTACCATTTTAGAATGGAGTCCCCACGGATTACACGCACTGAAATTGTTTTAATTTTTTTCCATTGGGCTTGGAGTTGAGTTGTAATCTTCGCAGTTGACCAGTAAAACAATTTTTACTTTTGTGATTAAAATATATCTATACTCTAGAAAAAATTTATAATTATATAGTTTAAAACCTAAAGTGAATATTTTTTGTAAGAGATATTTAGATTCAACGATACCGAACCATTATTACATTCATTTTAAACAAGGCATTAGTTTGAGAAGCCTCCATAGTATGGCAACAATTACAACTAATCGCAAAGATATTCAAGAACTTATTCGAATTTTAACATTAAATTAGCCACTAGAATTTGTTTGCTTTCTAAAATTGTAGTTGACCAATGACGTATATTTCTAAGCTGTTTCGAAGTGCACAATCAATCAATCAAATCCAATTGACTGATATGACGTCACGTCATCAACCTGTTGTGATTAGCTGTTGCTAGAATAACAAGTACGAAGTGACAAGTGAAAAGAGAGTAGTGATTTGTTTTTATGACTAACGAGCACAACGCATTGGCATTATATGATGTTAATAAGGAAGTAAATACAAAGAACTGTCCCAAATTTTAATATGACCAGTTAGTCTGGATGTAATTGAATGTACGATGGCGTTTAATGGCCTAAAAGATACTGTGATTTTAGAAAATGATTTTCTGTCCTATCCTCTTACATCTATATCTTGTAATTTAATCTTAACAGAAAAGATTTTGCATGTCGGCTTCAAAAGTAAAGGGAAAACTGAGGTTGAAAAAGTGTTTTTAGATGACGTTATTGGTAGTCATGCTTTTCGTGAAATAAATGGTAAAACCAAAAACGAAACTAAAGACCAGTCTGCTTACTTTTGTGTGTACTCGTATCCCTTGAAAACTTCAGGAGGAATACTGAACAAACAGACTCGACGTGATAAAAGAACTTTAACTTTCCAGATGAGCGGGTATAATACTGAAGATGAGAATTTCAAGTTAGTGGAAAAGTGGCAGAGAGCCATCAGTTGTCTACTACGAGGAATATCGTGTCTTCGAAATGGAGGTTTGTATTTCATGAATATTCCTACTCAAGTTTTAAAAAAAAAAATTGAGGCACAATTTCAATTGTAATTAATTAAAGAAGTGTTCTAAAAAATATCGTCTTAATTTTTACATTAGAAGTTAAATTATTTCATAAGTATAAATGGTAATTTATCATAATGCCCGTTATTTTTGAAGCAGATCTGCAAACATAATTTTTTTTGTTTATTTTGCATATTAGTAGTGGATAAAAATTTTAAATATAGATTATGCTACTTATTAATTTTTTTTTATATAATTTTAAAGGGACATTCATACTGTAATAACAGCATATAATGCTTGTTACCCTGTAACAATTGTCTTGCTTGTTAAGCTGTAAATATGTACAGTATCAAATATTACCTACTAATAATAAACTACCTAAAAATCAAATCTCGCGTACTTGCTAAAACCAAAAATAAAGTATAACTGTGATGATTTGGAATTTTTTTTTTTTTTACGTTTCCTATGGATAATCGTGGACTCTTTGAAAAGATATACCTATATTTCTAAACTATAACTTGTCCTCAAAACAGCTTTGTAGTTAACCATAATTTTTATTATATTTTAATAGCTACTAAAGTAATTTTTGTAATTTATTGGGACAGCTGCCGTTATTTTATTTCAATAAATTGTTTATAAAAAATTTAGTAAACCTTTTCATAACCAGTGATGCCAAATGACATCATCCGAATTTCAAACTTTCCCTTAGTTTTTTACTTTTGTAAACTTCAAATATGTTTTACAAACAGTAATGTTAACTAAGTAAAGTGTTCCCCTTTTAAATCCATTGAAAATTGAATCTTGTACGTCAATTAAAATACTTTAGTTGCATAATTTAAAAATTAGTAATTGAAAAAAATTATTAATTTTTGAAATTTTGTATGTCTGTTGATTTTAAGCTTAGAAACTTAATTCTTTTTCTATTTTAAATTAATAGTTGAGGGTTTCTTATCAGTGTTTAAGCTGACCTAAAGAATTCTTTAGTAAAAAAGCTAAATTTGAAAGTTGCATTTTAGTAAAATGATTACAAATTCTGCCACTTTTGGATGTTTAATTTTAAACAATGTATAATTTTTTTTTATTGTAAAGTGATTACCAACTTTACATTTAAAGGCATTTTTTACTGAATATCAACTGGAGAAATACATAGCTCCCTTAAGCTTTCTTGATCTTTTAGGTAGATGGCTAAACTATGGATAACAAAAATGATGATTTTGCAAATTCTGTGGCGAAATGCTTTAGCAAAAATACTTAACCACATTTTCTAATTTTAGCATTTAAAAAAGTTCCTAAGCATTTTGTTAAAAAAGTACCCACAGCTTAATCTCTGGTTCTCAGGGCCTATCCTAAGTAAAATTTATGACTACCTAAAACCACTCTCTCCCTCTCCCCTCCTCCCCACTTAAAAAACAAAACAAAACTGTATAATAAAGTGGAACAGTGGCATAAGCAGCAAACAGCATATATGCATTTAAAGAGATTGGAGGGGAGGGGGATGCGATTTTAGAAGTTGGTATTTTGGATGCTCTGAATTTAATAAGAATGTGTGTGTTGTACAACAAAGTCAAACATTCATCAAGAAATAAAACCCTTGTCTTTGCCAGTAAGAATTTCTTTTGTGATGAAAGTGTATTTAAATCCATCAAAAGGAACAAAGATTCCTTCCTATCTGCCAAAGTGCTTATTTAAAAAATATCATAAATGTATATTAAATAAATTACAATTAATGAGTAAATAAGTAAGTTCGTTGAGTCATCATGTCTAAAACATTTTATCGGGTAGAAAATTTGAGGGTTAAGTAAGTGAATGAAGGGGAGAGATATGTATTAAAATATAATTTTTGAAGTATTACCTCGTCAAGTTTTTACTTTTTTTTAACGTGCCTCCTTAATGCGATCAAAATACCTGTCGATTAATATTTTAGGGAGCGGTGGTAAATATCTGAAATTTACCAAATGCATAGAATTTTATGCATTGTAAAAACTTGGATTAGAAAAAAAAAATACCTTCACAAACCACCTTCATCAATTTAGATTTCAATCCTTTGAAGTACAATTTTATTGGTTAGGTTTAAAGATTCCAATGTGTAATTAATTTCATTAAAAGTTGCTATAAAAGTTTATTCCTGTCGCTTCTCCTCAAAAGCCCTCATCGCCCAACCCTTGATGATTTATATTCCACAAGTAAAAGTTAAATAGGACACTTTTTTAAGCATTTGTACATGTATATTTTTTTCTCTTTTGTTTAGAGAATTCAAAATATTCATGTTGTGGACTTGCAATTCTAAAATGCCTGCGTTAAAATGTTATAAATTATGTTTCATTTTCATTACTAAATTTCTAGTTTATGGTTAGTTGATTTGTTCGCTTACCAATCTATTTTAATACACAATAATGGCTAGCCAGGATAGGACCAACAGTTTAACTGGAATTCTGAATCGTAATCAACATCCATTATTCAGGATTCGAGCCCAGTACCTTTGCATCCAATACCAGAGTTCTTAATCCCACATCCATTAGGTTGTTCTCTAGTTTATGAATTACAGAATTATATTTGTTAACTAGCTGAATACCCGTGCTGCGCTACGAAATTTTACCATTAGCATTTTAGCGATCAAAAGACATTCATGTATTCTACACTTCAGACGTTTGCTCCCATTTCGATCCCGACAAATTGATTTATCAAAATAGGAACTTTCCTTTGTTGACATTTTAAACGAAATTTATAATTGTGAATAGTAAACTGGTATAGTTTATTGTGTTTATGTTTGCTCTTAGTTCTAAATTTCAAAGTAGTAGCTGTGTTGGAATTAAGTTAATTAGACATTAAGTTAATCCTCGTATAGTTTCAATGTTGCGTCGTCTTTTCATCCCTTAAAAATTCGTTAATCGATATTGGAATGACTTATTTTTTTAACATTTGCAAAAAAAAATCAGAAAAATGACTACATTGGAAGAGGAACATTCGGATATCCCTCGTTTGGAACATTTAACCCCTTCTCGACCCCTTAAAGTTGGTTAATCGAGAACAGAATAGCTTACTTTTTCTATGTTTAATCTTTTTTGACATTTGTACCAAATTTCCGAGTTGTGACCATATGGGAAGTGGTACATTCGAATATTCCTCGTTTGGAACGTTTAACCCCTTTTCCACCCCTTGATCCACCCGAGATCGGAATAGTTTACTTTTTCTGCGTTTGTCTTTATTGATATTCACACCAGTTTTCAGAATTGTGAAAATATGAGAAGTAGGACATTCGAATATATCGCTCGTTTGGAACGTTTAACCCCTTTTTGACCTCTTAAAGTGGGTTCATCGAGATCGGAATAGCTAACTTTTTCTATGTTTACCATTGTTGACATTTGTACCAATTTTTAGAGTTGTGACTATGTGAGAAGTAGGATATTCGAATGTCCCTCGTTTGGAACGTTTAACCCCTTTTTGACCTCTTAGAGTGGGTAAATAGAGATCGAAATAGCTTACTTTTTATACGTTTGTTTTTGTTGATACTTGCACCAGATTTCAGAGTTGTGACGAAAGGGGAAGTAGGACATTCGAATATCCCTCGTTTGGAACGTTTAACCCCTGTTCCACCCCTTAAAGTGGGTTAATCGAGATCGGAATAACTTACTTTTTCTTCGTTTGTCTTTATTGATATTCTCACCAATTTTTAGAGTTGTGAAGAAATGAGAAGTAGGACATTCGAATATTCCTCTTTTGGAACGTTTAACCCCTTTTCGACCCATTAAAGTGGGTTAATCGAGATCGGAATAGTTTACTTTTTCTATTTTTACCATTGTTGATATTTGTGCCGATTTTCAGAGTTGTGACTATGTGGGAAGTAGGATTTTCGAATGTCCCTCGTTTGGAACGTTTGACCCCTTTTCGACCCCTTAAAGTGTGTTAATCAAGATCGGAATAGTTTACTTTTTCTATTTTTACCATTGTTGATATTTGTGCCGATTTTCAGAGTTGTGACTATGTGGGAAGTAGGATTTTCGAATGTCCCCCGTTTGGAACGTTTGACCCCTTTTCGACCCCTTAAAGTGTGATAATCGAGATCGGAATAGTTTACTTTTTCTATTTTTACCATTGTTGATATTTGTGCCGATTTTCAGAGTTGTGACTATGTGGGAAGTAGGATTTTCGAATGTCCCCCGTTTGGAACGTTTGACCTCTTTTCGACCCCTTAAAGTGTGTTAATCGAGATCGGAATAGTTTACTTTTTCTATTTTTACCATTGTTGATATTTGTGCCGATTTTCAGAGTTGTGACTATGTGGGAAGTAGGATTTTCGAATGTCCCCCGTTTGGAACGTTTGACCCCTTTTCGACCCCTTAAAGTGTGTTAATCGAGATCGGAATAGTTTACTTTTTCTATTTTTACCATTGTTGATATTTGTGCCGATTTTCAGAGTTGTGACTATGTGGGAAGTAGGATTTTCGAATGTCCCCCGTTTGGAACGTTTGACCCCTTTTCGACCCCTTAAAGTGTGTTAATCGAGATCGGAATAGTTTACTTTTTCTATTTTTACCATTGTTGATATTTGTGAAGATTTTCAGAGTTGTGACTATGTGGGAAGTAGGATTTTCGAATGTCCCCCGTTTGGAACGTTTGACCCCTTTTCGACCCCTTAAAGTGTGTTAATCGAGATCGGAATAGTTTACTTTTTCTATTTTTACCATTGTTGATATTTGTGCCAATTTTCAGCGTTGTGACTATGTGGGAAGTAGGATTTTCGAATGTCCCCCGTTTGGAACGTTTGACCCCTTTTCGACCCCTTAAAGTGTGTTAATCGAGATCGGAATAGTTTACTTTTTCTATTTTTACCATTGTTGATATTTGTGCCGATTTTCAGAGTTGTGACTATGTGGGAAGTAGGATTTTCGAATGTCCCCCGTTTGGAACGTTTGACCCCTTTTCGACCCCTTAAAGTGTGTTAATCGAGATCGGAATAGTTTACTTTTTCTATTTTTACCATTGTTGATATTTGTGCCGATTTTCAGAGTTGTGACTATGTGGGAAGTGGGAGAATTAGTGATGAGTGAGTCAGTGAGTGAGTGAGTGAGTGAGTGAGTGAGTGAGTGAGGGCTTTGCCTTATATATATAGAGATTCAGCTGTGTTTTAAACTACAAAAAAATTTCAACTTAAAAATTAATAACTATATCATTTGATAATTTATCTTTGAATTTAGAAATAACTCTATTTTAATACAATAATTCCGTACCCTGCTGTATATTTCATATTTATTTAAAAATGGACATACCTTTTCATTGTGACATCACAAGATAATTATACCAATTATAAATTAAAATTATTTCACTTTCTGAGGGAAACATAATAAAACACTGCCAGCCACTTCATTTAGTCTCAGTCACCATTTTCAGCAATTCAAAGCCTTTCTTTTACCATCTCATACTCGTTTCTCACAACTACAAACAACTTGTTGTCACCGACCTCCTGAAAATACGGTTCTATAGAAAGATAAAAATAATGTCCCCTCGTCCCAGTTGCTGAACCACATTCCAGAGGACAGTTACCACAGTACCGTTGACCGGAAATAGGGGAGACAGAACACAAAGAGAGGGGTTTTGCTTGTGAATCCGAATGTGGAAGAAAGAAGCTCAGTTGTCAAAGATCCCCCAAAACTATTTTATCTTATTCTATAGTACCTGCAAACGATTTTGCCACACCCGCCACAAAGTTTACTGATTTCTCATTCAATTTCTATTTCATTCATTTTCTATGGTGAAAACCTTATAACCCAAGTCATGTAATTAGCCCGAAAGCTTAGATTTGTAAATGCACGGCTAGAAAATAAAGATTTATTATGAAAAGTTTACAATGTTGCAAATAGAGTGATTATGATATTGTCACATTTGCGTATGTATTGTAAGTAGAGAAATGTTTAAACAAACTGGAACAATTCTTCCTAAAATGGGATGGCATGGCTTAAAACGACAAATAACATGAAGCTTAATTCTAACAAAATCTGCTTTGGGGGAGATTTATAGATTGAAAAAATTCTGTCACTTATAAAGTGCTTAACACAGCCATATACGTCTCGTAATTTTGAGCATCTAGAAGAACACGAGATCAAAATCTTCTAAGGTAAACCCCTCTCTCTAACCCACCACATCAATGAGAGGACATTGAGGCCGACAGATTTAACATGCGCCCTCATTGGGTACGCACCGATATTTGGCGGAACGAGGACCGAACCAGCAATCCTCTGATCATGAGCCCGATACTCTACCGCTAGGCTATTGGAGACCCTTAAATTTATTTAAAATGTTTTTAAATTTTGAAACATGCATGGAAAAAATATCTACTATCTTGATTACTAAATACATGAGGCATTAATAATAAAAATGATAATCAAGATTTGCTGACTTATAATTTCATATTCCTTCCCGAAAAAAAATTTCTGTCTACACCCCTGGCTCTGCTAGATCGTAAAATGTTTAGCAATGTTTTCACACAAATAATTACCAAAATAAATAATTTTGCGGCCACCCTGTAAAAGGTTTAAAAAAAAAAAAAAAAAAAAAAAAAAAAAAATAAAAAAAAATGATAATTTCAAATTGCATTATTTTGGATTTGTGAATGATTGAGGCAACATTTCATGAGCTTCTAGGAATTGAAACTTAAATAGGCTAGTAGGCATTTGTGGTTGTTTTCTTGTATGAATACCATTACAATCAATTTTACCTTTGCAATATCCTGTTACAGATATCATTGATATATCCTGTGGCAGGGTACTAATTATGACTAAACTTTCATTGTTTGATAATTGCTGTAGGAAACAGAATATATTGTGCAGGATATTTCAACTTATTATTTTGATAGTGGAATTTCACTAGTGAAGAAATTGTGTAAAAATCATGATTAACTAGACAAAATCTCTGAACAATTCTTTCATGTCATTAAATTTGAAAGTTTTTCTTTTCTTCCTTATACAGAATTTTAAAAGAATTTTTTCTGGGTTGAAAAATACTCTTTTAATTGACTCAGAGTTATCATAAACATTCTTCCACCTCTGAAGTTTTTAAAAATGATATGCTCTGAGATTGGCAGTGTAGTTCCCTAACAGTATTGCAAGTTTCAGAAAGCCGCTACATAAAAAGCATTTGGAATGTTTTTTTTCTTTCTTTTCTGTTTGGTCTTTTCTTCTTGTCTTGTTCTAATTGAGTGAATCTGTCAGGAAGGAAAGAAATTTCGCCTAGTTATACCAGTATTTGTCATGCTGTTTAATTAACATTTATAATAAATAGGTTTAAGTATAATTGAATAACATTTTAATTCTATATATTGGTTGAAATAATATTTATTTAGAATAAAATTTTATTTCAGTTCTAAAAAACATGTAGAAAAGGAGGCTATTTGTTTTAGTTAAGTAAAGGGTAAATGTACCAGTGGTCACATTCAAACTAAAATTCTTGAAAATTTTTGTTTCTTTCTAAAATTATACTTGGTATCTTTTGCTAATTCCTAAAAAATTTAAAAACCTCAAGACTTAAAAAAAAAAAAAAAAAAATATTCCTCCTCAGGGAGAAATAATATTTTCTCTTCCTCTCTTTCCTTCAGTCATGTTGACTATAAAATTTTCTGAAATTTTAGCTGTTAAATTTTAAAAATTAGAAATATTGTTAACTCTTGACAAACTATTTTAAACTGTAGCTAAACTTATGTTAGTTTAAGTTTTATAGTTGATGTAATATTCTTTAAGTACTTTGAATGTTGCTTATAAATTAAATAAGTTGATTTAATTAAATTTGCATGTATGTCAAAATAGTAAAATTGTTTGATTACGTTAACTGTTTTTTTGCTGAAAAATTGTTTGACATTCAATGTTTTTAAATTTGCCAGTTTTTAACTGGTATTAAAACAAGCTTTGTAAGTAATACAGTAGCCCACTAATATATCACGCTTGTTGGGAGACAATTGAAATGCGCGATATGTTGAGTTATATGATAAAATGTAAAAATGCAAAATCAGAAAAAATGTTAGACATAGCAAAGCGTGATTTATCCGAATGCATGATATATTAAAGCACAATATTATGAGGGGTTACTGTATCTAAGTGTTAGGATCCTATGTCATCTTTTAAATATCTCCTAAATTTTTTTGGCTTCATCCTTAAAATTTTCCTGAATTGTTTGGAATTATCCTTAAAATTCCTATCTAAGTAATTTAGAAAATTCACTGTGTCACCTACATTTGTCATGTCTCGTAGACTATTTCAAATAGCACATTAAAATCAATATTTCTGGTAGCATCAAATATGATAAAGTTATGCTTCTTTGACTGAAATTATCATACTCGAGATCGATGCATGCCTGAATTAAGATTTTATGATTGTTTGGGGGATCGTTAAATGCTTGCTTACAAGTCTGCCTACCAGGAAACTAGCAACTCACCTGACCTGATGGCTAAGTGGTTAGTGTTCTGTCATCGCATGCCGGCTTTGAATCCTAGAATAGGTACTGATGTTCATTGTTTTTCAGAATCTTTGTTAAACTGTAGGTTCTGCCGTGATTAGCCATAATGAAACATGCATTTGTGTAGCTTACCAAAACTTTCCAGGAAAATGTTTATTTTCGAGGTTGTTTCTCCTAATACAATAGCTGCTTTCACCAATATTTACGTGTATTTTGTGTGTGTTGAATAGTTTTGACAGGGGTTACGCTGATGCTGCTAATACCGAGATATGTGTTGGTATGGTGGGCGCCAATGTTGATGGTCATTTGTACTAATCATAGCACCTGATGTAAAAGCTATGTCCATGATTTTTCCCATTGTGTTGATCTAGTTTTTGAAATTTTAGTTATTAAACTTTATAAATTAATTTATTAAAATGTGATTGTTGACAAACAATTTTAAAATGTAACTAAATTCATAAATAGTAGCTTAAGTTTAAAAATTAAAGAGGTTTTCTTTTTGAAGTACCTTTTGAATGTTGCTTAAAAAGTTAAATGAGTGGGTTTAAGTAGATTTACATGTTTATGAAAATAGTATAATGGTTAAAATATATAATTATTTTTTTGCAAAAAAGTTGTTTGGTGTTGGAAATTTTTTTGAAAACTGGTAGTTTTTTGTAAAGTATTAGAAACAAGCTTTAGAAATAACACATCTGTGTTAGGAGCTTATGTCAGTTTTAAGAGAAAAAGTATTTCTAAATATTTTGAAATTATCTCTAAAATTTTACCTAAATTTTTTAGAAAATTCACTGCATCCCCTGCTCTACCTTTAGCCACCTGTATTTTCCAATTGTGCACTTGTCTTTTAGCAGCCTTGTTTTTAATATATAGACAAAAACAATGGCCGTTATAAGGCAAGAGGCATATTGCTATATTGTTTTAACTTATAGTTTTGCTTTAACTTATTCTTAAACAACTAAATCTTGAATTGATTTTTTTTGGTCAAATTGGACACCAAATTTGTTTTTAATGTCGAATTATTTATTTCAGAAATAAGCATTCCTAGCCAGGTTCCTACTTCTAAGAAATTCCTTATTCTCATCAACCCAAAGAGCGGTCCTGGGAGGGCATATCATATTTTCAAAGAGCGCGTTGTGCCGCTTCTTGTCGAAAGTAATACACTCTATGAGCTTCTTGTTACAGGTAATCCCCATTAATTTTATCCAACTTTTTGGTTTTGATATTTCTTTGTAGGGCATGACCAAGCTATTTTAATAATTCCTATGGAAAAAGAAAGACTCATCCTTACCAAGGACAGAAATATAGTAGCAAAAATGT
The DNA here is from genome assembly GCA_963978545.1 of Linyphia triangularis. Classification (NCBI taxonomy): domain Eukaryota; kingdom Metazoa; phylum Arthropoda; class Arachnida; order Araneae; family Linyphiidae; genus Linyphia; species Linyphia triangularis. The sequence goes on along the minus strand of OZ021729.1, from coordinate 49,386,465 downwards.
GGCATTATTGAAATTTATTTTTTAATTAAATATTTTGTTTGATTTTAATTGGATAATTTCATAAAAATAATATGGGCTATATTAGTAAAAACAAAAATAACTTAAATAATTGTGCAGAAATTTAGATTCTAGTAATCAACTAGGAATTTAGATTCTAGTAATCAACTAGGAATTTAGATTCTAGTAATAAATTGTTTAGCTTGTAGTTTTTAGGAAAGTTCTTTATTAAGATTATATATATTTGTGATTTGAAAATTTTTAAATTCTCATTTCCCTTATTTAAAAAATCTGTTCAACATTTGAATATTCTTTTAATACAAATATTTTGAACATGTGTTTTTCAAAAGAATAATAAAAAAAAATAATAATAATAATAATAATAATAATAATAATAATAATTTATAGAAAAATGAGTTTTTGATAGTTTATAAAATAAAGGAAATATTTGTGTAGTGCCCATTAAATTATATACTTTGTAATTTGAAAATAAAATGCACTTAAAAGAATTTATCTAATCAATTTTAATATACTATTCTTGATAAGATTAAAATGCTTAAATCATTCTTTTAATTCATGTCTTTTTTATCACAAGTTCCCATTTTTGGCATGTGCTAAAAAAGCTCAAAGTATCTTTTTATCTGTTCAGATTCCTATCAATCGCATGTGATACTGTGACTGCTAAATTTTGAAAAGTTTACTCAGCAGCATTTATCTCTTTTCAGCTTTATGATTTCTTTTTGTTGAGCTGATCTTAAATTGCTTTCTTGGTAATAGTTTGATAAGGTTTTATCCAAACAAGTATCTTTAGAAATAATCATAAATAGCTTTTGCTGATAGTTTGTAAATACCATTGCAAATAGTTTTTGTGAGAGAAAGGAAAATGCACTCGATTAAAATATTTAGTTAAATGTATTGCGTCTCTGTATATATGGGGAGTTTAAATTCAAATGGGTCATCAGAAATATTTAAGTAATGTAAACAAGCTGAAAAACTTATGATTTTTAATATACTTAGATCAATCATATCCATTAATTTTTCTGTTTTCATTTTCTCCTCAACATCAGCTTTTGCTGCCCCATGTATTGTGAAATATTAAACTGGAATACTTGTGTTTAAATTCAAACCAGTTTTAGTTATATATTGAATGAAAACTGACCAAGTTATATTTCAATTAATCAAACTGTTTTCATTAATATTTTTGGTTAACTTCTTAATTAAAGTATTGGTTTTTCCTAAAAAGAAAAATTAACTACTTTCTTGTGGTTAGTTTAATTAATTAAAATGGAAGCCTTTTGCAATTTATTCTAGATCGAGCTAATTGTGCCCGGGATTACATGAAGAAAGCGGATGTCGCTCAATGGGATGGCATTGTAGTAGTTTCGGGAGATGGTTTATTGTTTGAAGTAACTATCTTTTCAGTAGCATAATAAATTGAGATTGCCATTGTATTCTTTAGTGAGTTATGATATACTTGCATTATTTTAGAGGTATGAATACTGTAAAGGAATTAGAATATTTATTGACCATTTCCAAGGTGATTTCTCTATGGTAGTTTTATGGGTGGGTTCAGCTGTTCGTGGAAGGCAATGGACATTGTGTAATATTGTTCATAAAATGTAGTTTTGTGTAACAAATCTTCATAATAGTTGTGCAATACAAAAAGTGTTACATTTGACAATGTAAAAGCTTTGGCATTTGTCAATGTAAAGGCTTTGCCATTGATTAATCTATTTGTAATGAATTTTCATTGTACTACTATAGTTGAACATTTATTTCACTTCAGAAGTGGTAATTAGTAACAAATTGCTTGATTTTCAATACTTCAGATGGTTAATGCTTGCATATACCACCATTTTCTAGGCCTGCAATCCTAATTTCAAATATTAATGTTATTTTTTCATAACTAACAGTGTAATATTTATTTAAAAAAAAAAAAAAAAAAAAAAAAAATAACTGAAAAACCTGTCAGAATTTTTTTTCATTACTTTGAATGGCAATCCTATTTATGTTTTATGATGCAACATAAAATAAAATGTAATTAAATGTTATATTTTAATGATTTTCCCTAAATAAAATTGGCTTGATTATCTTTCAATACACAAAATGGTCAAACTGTTGTTTAAATTACGCCACCAATCATTCAATTAAGTTTCAGAGGAAATTTCTACTTTATTTGTAGAATATATTTTATATCTGCTTGCAAACAAAATCAAGTGGCAGATTTTCAGAAGTAACCCCATTAAAAGAATATCTTATATATTTACAATTTTATGTATGACAAATAGTCTCATTTTTTAAGCACAAGAACTAGAAATGAAACTTATTAATTACAGAAATGGAAATTTAATTTGAATTAAAATAATTACCTCTTTCAGATAATCAGTTTGCATATCATGTTTTTTTTCTTCTTTTTTCTAAACTGGTTTCAATTCCTATTGTTTGATACCAATTTTTCAGTATAATTGACTTCGAGAAAATGATGCAACATAACCCTTTGATTTTTGTATTTACACCTATTTATATTTTGATGATTTGGTGTTCTTCTTGTAGAATATTTTCTAATATAAATAAATTCAAATATTTTTCATTAAAAATCAAACTAGTAGGATTTTAAATGGTAGTGTTCATTGTTATAACATCTAAATTACTTTCAAGTTTTGAATCTTGTGCAATAGTTTCAGTACCTGTTCTGGACTTTTTATACTAATAAAAACAATTCCTCTTAAGTTACATCTCATTTTACTATAACAGCTAAGGACAATTGCACTAAGGTTAATGGCTAGATATAAATTTTTTTTTTTAAAAACCCTTTGTCGTATACCAACTGTTAGAAAATGATGCAATGCAACCGTTGATAGTATATCTTTGTGTATAGTTAACAGATTAAGTTATCAGTTTTCACTACAAGGTAAAGATACAATGAGCATGTGATCTATACTGTTAGTATAAACTACTTTCTTCTGATAATCTATTGCATAGGTTACATTTTTGTGCCTTTCTTTATTCCTAAATATCTACATGCGCCTCAACATTTGTGACTGATATTTTTCTTGATGAAATTTTTTTAATATGGGTTTTATTTTATTTGTCAGAAACTGAAATTATGAAACATTAGTATTTGAAAGGTTAATAATGACAGTTGTAGACATTTGAAAGTTATAGTAAATATTATTTCTTTATGTGGAAAACTTATACTGTATTTAAGTGTCAATATGTGTCATTTTGTATTTTATTTATAAAAATAAATGTTACAAGAACTTAAGTTTTACATTGCAAATGTTACTTAAGGAAAAAAAGCCTTGGTATTAGAATTTTAAGTATAGTATTTGAATTGCTCTTAGTTAAAAAAGTAGGTGATTACACGTCATAGTTTATTAAATTAAATGGTATTTTATCTTCTAACTTTATGTAAATATTAACCAACGACAAGTTGTATATTGTTAAATCGTTCTTTAATTTGATGGACATTAATATTTATTTTCTCACAATTCGAAAAGCATTAACTTAAAAACTGCTTTAAAACAAACTTTTTACTTTCTATGACATTGGTTATAAAGTAATTGAATGTTAAACCATTGTTACTATTATCAAATACTCATGTCATTTGTTTTTGTATTAGAAAATGGTTTTGGGTTTTAAATAGAACACATTTTTGTCACAAAATGTTTAATCATAATAAAAGATTTTTTCAGCAATGTTTTGTGGTAATGCATAAAATAGTTATAATTTAAAGATTTTATATTTCAACAACCTTGAGTACTTTTCCTTAATTTAATTACCAGGGTATTTGTAAAATCATGTGTAATTTTGTCTAGAAAAAAAAGTCACTAGGGCGAGGAAAAAAAAGTCTGCCATGTTGTCAGCTAAACAAATTCAGATACTTGCACCATCAAATTAAATCTTCCTCGTAATCAGCGTTATGCCGCCTTTTTACTTCCAATTTGGAGAACTTTTTTCTATATTTCCGGATAAAATTACGAAAATTCTAGTATAATATTTAAAGTTTTATCAACAATAAAAGGCAAAAAATCATTGTGTTGAGAATCATGTTGTGTTTACCAAATTAGTATTTAAAGTGTAAAGGAAATTAATCAGATAAAGCATAATAAACTATAAAATTATTTAATAAAAGATTTATATTGAGTTAATGTTAAAAAGTGTCCAAGAGTAACAAAACTTTATATTATAATAAATTGAGGAATACTTTTAAAATGTTAGAATTGTGGTAAAATTATCAATTGGAGGCAATTTTTAAAAAGACATTGTTAATCAATTTAGACAGCATATCTTTAAAATCAGCCTTTTACACTTCTTCAGATTTTTAATTTTCTACTAATGTATATGTACCTTATAGATAGAAGTACCTAAGTACTGTTGTATTTCAACATTATTATTGTTATTATTTTCCTTGCAAATAAATATTTTATGTGTGTTTATAGTAATAAACTTTGATTCTAAAAACATAAATTGTGTTTAGTTTTACTAAAATTTTAATTCCTCAGGTATACAATGGTCTAATGGCCCGTGCAGATTGGAAGGAAGCAGTAAAAATACCTGTTGGAGTTATTCCAGGGGGATCTGGTAATGGATTGGCAAGGGCCATCAGCCATGCTGTTGGGTAAGGATGCCATTATGTTAAATTAAAAAAAATTTAAGAAAATGTGACATTGTGCATCATTACGACTTTTTTCCCCTTAAAAAGTGAGACAGTTGCAAGATGGATTTTATGCTTATCTCATGAAAATTAAATATTGCTTGCAAGTTTTTACCTATCTTCTGGAGAGTGAAAATGTTATGTAGTCCTATCATTCTGTCCTGTTTTTCAAAAATGTTGATATTCATTTATCTTACTCATGTCTTTTTTATTTGTGACAAGTGCAAGGTAAGGGACTAGGGAGGAAGTAATTTGTATAATGACTTCAATTTTATAAAACTTAGACGTATTGCATTCAAATGATAATTTTTGTTTGTTTACATTCACTGTATGTTTTGCTGTCTGGACATTTAACCTTAAATCTACCACTGCATTTAAAATATCCACATAGCGAATAATACTTGTTTCTTTTTTAACAATCTAAATCAACTCCGCCTGATTCCTTTCACTGGCTTATTACTACAATACAGCAATTAAAAATCCTTATATATATTTACATTAAATTGTCAAGACAGTTCTGTGTTAAATGCCAAATTGCTTTGTTTTTAAACTCTTGTTAAAATGGAAGTGCAGACTATGATTATTTTTTTTTTTTAAATATTACCTTTTTGTTATTGTAGTTGGAAGAATTTTATTTTTTGGTCCATATTCAAATCTTCAACCAAATTGTACCAAAAACATTTGCAATACTTGTTTTCTTATAAAACAAAAATATTCAAATTAACACTTAGTGTCAGAAAAAAGGAAGTTGCTAGTTTATACAATCAATGACAAATAAAAGGCTTTTAAATTTTTTAATTTTTTTTTATTACTTTTATAAGATTTCAATAGAACTACCCATCATAAGGCTAACAAAGGTGGCTGTTGGTGTCTCTCAAAACAAACAATGTTGCCAGATCTTTTTGATATTCATCAGAATCTTCAATTGGACCATCGTTTTCAGTAAATAACTTGTTTTTATTTACAGCAGCGAAGATCATCCTCCATCATAAAAGTTATTGAAATATAAATGTCAGAAATAATTTATTTCCTCAAGAATGTCAGTTGGTTTTCATCACCTACTCTCCTAGTGTCTGTCACTTGCTAGGAGCAGAAATAAAAACAACCACAGTGAAATAGAGCTCCTTTTCTTTATTTCCATAAAATCAAAGTATTCCTAATCCTTATAACTCTGGAGATCACTAAGCATGTGTATAACATGAACAAAATAAATTATATTATATTATTAGTAATAAGTCATTTACAACAATTAAAACAAAATCAACAACTTTTGAAAGCTGTCTTGTTTTTTAGAAGAAATGTGTTTTTACTGTATAAACAAACTTTGTGTAAGTTGTTAGGCCATTGTGAGGAGCATTCACTGTATTAAGTTACTCATGGCTCTAGACTGATCCTAGCACCTCCATCCATCATGTGATGTACAGAAGAAAAAAAAATGTGCCCGAGATCCACATGTAGCGGTTTGCGCTAACGGGAGTCAAATCAGGAACTCCTAGATCTGTAGACAGGCGTTCTAACTATTAGGCAAAAGTAATCACTAGTGCCTAGGTGTTATATCTGTCTTTTGTACACGAGACCACCACAGCCCCTTCCCAGTGAGTCGCGAAGGGGGCGAACGATTGAGTTGCTTGTGTGCGAGTTGAGTGTGTTGCGTGAAAATTGAGTGTGTTGCATGAGAATTGAGTGTGTTGCTTGAGAGAGTTGAGTGCGTTGCGTTTGGCAGTGAATCGTCAAAGATGCTGTGATGGTTGTGTGGTAGTTGTGTTGTATTTTTCAGTAGGCGCCAATAGATGGCAGCATGATTCAGTTGTCCGGCAGTCACCAATGTAGTGGTGTGCGCTAATGGGAGTCAAACCAGGGACTTCTAGATCCGTAGACAGGTGTTCTAACCACTAGGCGAAAGTAATCTAGTGCCTAGGTGTTGTATCTGTTATTGTACACGAGGCTACCACAGACATTATGTAATTATTACTTTTTGAGTTAACTGTTCAAAATTAATAAGAATTTGTCGGATTTTTGTATTTCTTCAGTATTTTGTAATCGGCAATTATATTTCTGTCAAAATAATTTTATACATCTTTCAGAAATTATTTAGAAGAAATATAATTATGTTCTTAGTTCATTATTAACTTGATAAAAAGAAAGCTAATAGGGTACAAGCTTAGATACTTGATTTCCTTTGTGAATTTGTTAAGTACCTTTCCCCTCCTTTAAATGTTTGACTTGCTTGCTTTTTTTGCCCCTAACGACCTATATGAGGACCCTGAATGTACAAATTTTTATTTTGTGCAATTTTATAACTTAGAAATAATATGGAAAGAATATGGAAAGCTTTAATACAATTTTAGCTTCAAAATTACTTAAGAAATCAGTATTATCAATTTTAAAAATATAAAAAGATGTGATTGGAAAAGATCTCACATGATGCTTCTAGTCCAACATATCTTCAAAACATTTGCACAGTTTAAATTTATAATTTTCTCTTTAGCGAACCCTATGATGTTGTTGAAGTGACACCTTCTGTGTTAAATATAATCAAAGGACGTATTACGCCCATGGATTTAGTTCGTGTGGAAACTTCAAAAGAGTGCTTTTATTCTTTCCTCTCCATTGGATGGGGTCTTATGGCTGACATTGATATTGAATCAGAAAGGTTAAGAGCTTTAGGAGAAGCAAGATTTGCTGTTTGGGCTGTTATCCGAGCTATTGGTAATTTATAATTTATGTAGTTTAGAGAAGGTGTTAAAAAATGTTTGGTTATATGTTATATATCTTATATGTTTCACAGTTTTTTATGTTCAGCTGATTATAATTGAATTCCAACTTTCAAAAAGCTGGAAAAAAGAATCACTGATCAGAATGATCTGAAATTTGAATTGAATATACGTGAAGAAGAGGGAAATAGTATGACGTAAGAAAAATATAGTTCTATCGTTTTGTGTATATTCAAGTCATTCTAATAAGTTGATCTTTTTTTTTAATGTTTTACAGCTGTTTTAAAATAAAGCTTCAATTATTACTTCCTTTTATGTGTTTGGGAAATTCTATGGGTCCAAAATAAACATTTTAACATTTTTATTGCATAAACTTGTGGTTAAAAATTACTCAATTTAAAACATCTCTATTCTTTTTAATTTTTATTAATTCTCGGGTGTATATTACTCATAAAATTAACTAAATTTAAAAAAAATCTTGGGTTTGCTTATTATTCTGTAGACCATTAGGGAACTTTTTGTTGTTGGTAGCAAAAAGTTTGAGCTGCCTGGACTTATTAGAGACCAGTTTAGCTCAGACCAGCATCATGGCTTTCCTGTGGAAAGTCTCAGCTTCGGGGCAAACTGGTCATCTACCTTGATTAACTGTTCTGACAGAGTAACAAACAAACTTTTTTTCTCGTTGAGCGGATAATATGTATGTACCAAAAAATGTATAAAAGTATAGAACATAATAATAAATGTGCTATAATTTTATAAGTAATCAACATTCGAGAATGTAATTAATTTTTTTTAATTGACTCTTGTTTAATCAGATGTCTATCCTCTAATAAAAATGCCTAAAATATTAGTCTGTGCCCTTGAAATTGACAGTATTTTGATTTTCAACCTATTACTACTTATGTTTTTATCTCATTTTGTATCAAAATAATGTATGAAATATTTCTTGATGGAACTAATGGAAACCTCATTGCTCATTATTTAAGGGTTGAACATTTTTGGTCCTCTCCAGAACATTAAATTAACCGAAATCATATTTAAATATCAAGAAAAATATTTTTCAAATCTCTTGAAGGCTGAGTAGTTAAGATATAAAAGGTAAACAAACAGAAAAATAATTAGAATGCCATTAATGTTTATAAGGAGATGTGTTACTCACCTAGATATGTTGAATTATTAAGTGTACTTTGGAAACAAGAAATAGAATAAGTAAGCCACTTGATTTAAATTTCCTCAGTCTTGTGTGTGATTTCAGGACTACGCAAGTATAAAGGCAAGTTGTCTTATCTACCTGTCTCTGGTTACAAACCTAACAGTAATCCCAAAATCATTGCTGAGCCTAGACCCAAAAGAAGCAAAACAATCGACTGTCATCTGGCATGGTCAGAAGACTCGTCTCTGAATGGAAAAGACGATTCAAGCTCCATGTTTCGCTCCAAGAGCTTTGGGACGCAAAATTCGGACCTTGACTCTGAGAAAGATCCCTCAGTTCGACTCCTCAAGTATAGCTTCAGCTCTGGGCAATTCAGTGATCCGTTTGAGCCGGTTGATTTTTCAGGTAATGTTGCAGTTGTCATTATGTTTATTGAACTTTTTTGGACTGGGTAACTCGGTTGTGAAACATATATTTTAATGTTCATGGAATTATTTTCATTTTTAAATAATTTTGTAAGAAATCTCAAATCTACTTTCATAAAGATACAATACTAAAAATGTTATTGTAAAATTAGGTTAAAAGTTATAAATTTTTAGTGTGAAAATCATGCAGTTTTGACATGCTTCTTTTTAAAATGTCAATATATGTGTAAATTTAATTAGAACAGATACATCTGATTTATAAATTATACAATTTCATATTAGTATACATGATTTCATTTATTAGTTACAAAAATACCCACCTATATCAACATGATGTAAGTAGCTTGTTTTATACTTTTCGTAAAGCTAATTAACTATTTGAGTATTTGGTACATTCAATAGCATGTCATTTTCTTTAGATTAAGAGTTTTATGAAGTAGCAGTTGAAAGACTCACATTTATCTTAAATAGCCATTTGGTATGATTGTTGTGGTTTAATATTATTTAATTAAAAAAAAAAAAAAAAAAAAACTCAATATGCACAATGTATCTGAACTGGTAGGGAGAATTGTAAAAAGTGATAGAATTCACAGAAACAACCTTCTTTGTACATTCAGAGTTGTCTAGTATCCAAAAGCAGAAAAGGCCTAGAATTGTGGGATGCTTAATTAATTCGAAGTTTCCGGAAAGCAAGAGGAAATTGAAAGTCCTAAATTTCTGAAAAAGTCAAATAATTGTTTTTTTATTCCCTAGTTATTGCATGATATTGTTCTGAAATTATACTAAGGGAACAATTTCTTCCCAGGTGTGCTAATTACAAACAGTATATTCAGTTTCAGTGTTTTGGAAGATTAATGTTAACTCTGTTTTAATGATGACAATTTTCTAAGGATAATTGTTTTTTCTCTAAAATATTTGTCTAAAATTTTTCAAAAACCCCCTCCAAAAGCTAGGGATTTTCTTTCATTACTTTAAATGAGGATGAAAAGCAAACAGTGAGCTGCAAGAAGTTGCTTGCCTAACATAGAGAACTGAGTAAAGATAAGTACAAAGAATCTTATCACAAAATATACAAATTGGTGATGGAATGAATTGCATTTAGAAGTTTCCAGACATTTTCTGAAAAGTTGTAGCTTCAAGACTAATTTGCATAATAAGATACTCTGGCGACATAGTATTGTACCCACATAGTGATGGGAGTGTTTGTTTAAGAGAGTTTTATTGCCCCTTACAGTTCTGTGGTCTTGTATCTTGTAGTATTAAATGCCAACACACTCTCTCTCACCTTAATTATGTAAACAGTGACAAATTGGTGCAAAAACAGTTTGGACCCAAATTTGTACTTCACACATTAAAGTGTGTTCTTATCCATAGCTGACCAGAATTTTTTTAACACAGCTGGCAATTGCTGAACTACTTAAATGTTTCTATACCCAACACCATCTACCCATGCTTTCCCCTTATCTCAAAGTGACCATTAATTTCCAGATTCCAGTCTTTGTTCGATTAATAAGTGTCTAAAAAATGTCTACGGATTTGTATTAGGAGCTAGAAATAAAAAAAATTATTAATCACTTTTCAATCTAACTAAAAGTTATCTTTATTGAGTTCTTGCAATTTTTAATTTATGCAGATTTAAATGATGATTAACTTTGTAATTAATTGTTTCTTTCATTGGAAAAGAAATGTAATTTTTAAGAAAAAAAATTGCTAATCGGAAAATTTAAAACACAATTATCTTATATTTACTTTTATTTTTCATTGATTATTGTATTTGTTTAATATTTTGTTTATTGAAAAATTTCAGTATCAATGTGTTCATATTAAGGCTTATTTCATGTAAATCATTAAAACTTGCCTTTGTTATGGATAGATTTTAACTTTATATTACCTCTTCTTCCAGAATCTGCATCTCACCTTGATGAATCCCTAACAGGCATCCCCCATATCCACTGCACTTCAGACCTTGACTCTCCAACTCTAGATAGCCCAGCAACCCCTAAATACTGTCCATCCCTGGACACTCCTGTCCCAGATGACTGGACAGTCATCGAGGATGACTTTGTCCTGGTGTACGCTTGCCACCAAACGCACCTTTCTACCGATGTCTTCTTTGCTCCAGAAGCAAGAATGGACGATGGCATAATGTGGCTCATTGTTATCAGATCAGAGGTTTCAAGGGCACAGGTCATGTACTTCTTGACCTGTCTGCAGAATGGAGATCACGTGAATATCCCGTATGTGGATGTAATTCCGATTCATGCTTTTCGTTTGGAGCCTCTGAAATCGGAAAGCTATCTCACTGTGGATGGTGAAGTCATTCCTTGCTGTAGCATTCAGGCGGAGGTTTTGCCGTCAATTGCTCGTGTGATGAGCCGTTAAAAGGAAGGGCAGCTCCTATTAATGGGTTTCCACTATCATGTACCAATCCTATTAGTTTTTGAATGAATGGATTATACTATTAAGTGTGTTAAGTCATTCAAAATTGGAGGATATAATTGATGATTTCAAACTTGGGATGCCATGGGTGTTTTAATTTTTTTTTTTGTAAGAGGTTTTTTGAAATTATTATGGAACCCTTTTTAAAAAATATGTTGGGTGTCTGAAAAAGTTATCAATTGTTCATAGTAATTGTTTAGGAGTTCTTTTTTTACTGGTCCTGTATAAAATTCTAATTTTTAAAGAAAATACTTTCACAAAATTCTATGTGTTAAAATATCTGACAAAAAGAACCCTTTGAAACTATTAAACGTATGCATATTTTGTTGAATGACATTTTATTGTTTAACTTAAAAAAATGTGACCTTGTTAAAATGGTGATTGATCCCTTCAAACTGTCACCGTTTCCAGTAGTCAATGTAATGATCAATTGACCCGTACATGGTAATGGAATCTCCTATTATTTGACCCTTCATAATTTATTACAAAAAAAGAAACGTTGCCGCATTTGTTGCCTTTAAGAAAGTGATTTGGAAATTATATAATTTTATATTGTTCTTTTTACTATTTTTATTGTTGAACTTATAACATAGCCTTTCCTAGAGCATACCCATTAGGCCATGTTATGGCTTGTTGTGTTTGTATATAAAGTACAGCTTTACAAAATTGGGCACCTTTACCGTCCAAAGCAATTCCATGGTATGCAAGATCATTACCGAGTCTTGATTTAATTGTTATATTTATTAATAAGAGCAATATTAAATGTTTATTATTGTAGCTCTGATTATAATTGAATTTTTGTGAGATGAAAATCAATTGAGCATTTGGTAATGAATAAATAATTCTTAATAATTAATTCTTATTTTCTTTATATTATTTTAGATTAAGGATTATAGAAATCAGAACAACCATAAATTATAGTCTGTTGCATCATTAGAAGTGATTCAAAGTCATGTGGTTTCCCTTTCATTGATGCCTTGTAATTAGATCATGCCCTGAAAGACTGGTTTAGTTACCACAGGGATGAGATTTTTGGCTTTTTTGCGGATTTCCGCTTTTTTGCTTTTTACTTAAAATTTCCCTTTTTTTCGCCTCTCTTTACCTGTTTCAAGGATCTGTGTTTTTTTGGATCTGGACCAGTTTTCCCCAAAGTGTTTTACTTTTTCTAATTGTCTGGACAAAAGATTTTCCCTCTTTGCTCCACCTTCTTTAGATTGACGATCAGGATACACTTCGACTGTGATTGGTAGAAAATGGCATTGCCCTTCTACGATTGGTTATTGAAGTCATTTGACCACCTGGATGTTTTTGAGGTTCTGCGCATGCACGCAAGCAAGCAAGCAAAGTAAATGTTGATAAAATACAAAACGCTGCAATATCGCTCTTTGATGTAAAAACGTTTACTTATAAAGTATATAATTGGAAAAAACTTGTTTAATGGGACATTTGTATTGTTTTCTTAATTACAGAGATTTGAATTTACTGGAAATGTAGTTAATGAATGTATAAAATTTGGACATCTGATCGCACAATATGAAATCGTGGTTAGTGATGTCTTTGCACTGAAGCTTGGTACAAATATTATGCTTCATTCTGATTGAATTGTATTTTGTTTCGAAAGCATTATCTAATATTACTTAGTTAAATAAAATGGTTATTACGTCAAATCATTGCACTTTTACAAGCAACAAAATAAGTAGATTTTATAGTTTTAGGCACCTTCTAAATTAGTCAATTTTATGTGTAGTTTGTGTGGATGGCATTTTCTTGATCTTTTTTTATAACTGAAATTTAGAGAGTACTAGGGTATTGTGTTTTGAGAACAATATTTGGCACATATTAGTTTCTTCCCAAATATATGAAATATAATTATTATATAATGTGAGAAATTGCATTGTATCCTTCAAATTGCTAAATCACGTGCTTTCCCCCCCCAAACTTTTAGATGTTGTCCATTCCACATGCTTTTTTTGACGTTCACATACGATTTCAGTTTTTGCTTTTTTTGCCAATCTCATCCCTGTTACCATGTCTTTTCACCATGTTGCTTGAAACTTATCTGATCACTTAGAAAAGAATTGCTTACATTTCAGAATTGGATATCCCACTACTGAATTTTTTACCAAAAAGGTTAGTTCCAACAGGCACATAGTATTTCTATGGAAATAGGACACAATTGAATGACATTGAGATGCCTCTTGTAATGTAATTTTACTTTCTTGAATAAATTTACTTGTTTGTAATTTGTTCCAACACTTGATTTACTGGTAACAGGACATAGTGATGTAAGAAGACATCAACTAAAAACTATTTTATTTAGTTAGAAAGCTTGTTTATATACATATTCTTTCATGCACATAAAGTTGTAAATTGAGCTAATCACTTAAGAGTTTATTTATGTGATTAACTTAATTTACAATTTTGTTTAAATTATGTTCACCTATACTGATCAATATAGTAATTGTGATAAATTGTTATTTCACCTTTTTTGTTTGAATAAACACATATGAATAAACACATTATTTTTTTATCTAAAAAAATCTTTACAAAATTTCATAATTTTTTAAAAATATTAAAGATAAGTAAAAACTTTTATAAAGTATTTTTACAAAAGCATGTTTTAGAAAAAATCAAGAATGTTAAAGTTAATCAAATTAATTAAGCAATTTGATTTGCAAATCTTCAACAGCCAGATGAGAACAGTCATGAAATCCTTTTTGGTATGAAACAATTAAAATGAAAGCTAATAAAGGCATGCATAATGCAGCTATAATTGTATTTCTTTTATTTATAATATATGTTTATTAGTCTATTTATTTGATAATATATTGCTTGTTTTAGATATAAGTCACTACTTTTCCTCTTAAAAGATCTGTTTCTATATTAAATTGTCTATTTCTGTGTAAACATATTGTACATAAATATGTTATCTTGCATATTTTAATTGCATTCAGTTTTTAATTTTTTTCTCTGTCCAATGGTTTAAAACTTTTAAAACCATGTGCACTAACTATTTCTGAAATGAAAATGGACAAAACACACCTCTCAATCTTTTTTACTTCTTTCATTACAAAGGTTGTTTGATAAGAACTAATTTTAAATTTTTTTTAATTGATTACAAAGTATGTAATAATTTGTATGTCAACTTTATGTGGTATTTATATAATATATTATAAAGTTATATTTTAATTGTCAAGTTTTTTAAATTATACCAAATTCAGTTTTAGGCACAAAAACTGTTAAAAAAAAGTTCTTAAATAATGTTTTACCTTCACAAGTTCTGAATTTTCTTAAAACCCATAAACAAAACTGAGATATTTATAATATTGCTGTTAAAGCTTTATTTAAATATGTTTCAAATGGCTAATCTAAGTAGCAATGCTTGTTATAGCTAGCTCATAACAAACTTATGAGATATCAATACAAGTCAAGATAATTTTTATTTTTTCAAATATTACATATTCTTTTTATAATTTAAAAAAAAAAGTTGTTTTCTTATCTTTATAAATCAAAAAAATTATTTGTTGTCTTACTCGTTATTTCCAAAGTGATGATTAGCAATGTGAATACATTATTTGCATTAAATATATATATTTATAAAGTTTTTACACCTGCATCGTAATTTACAGTGAATGCTTAATTATAGTACTCTTTTGTTTGAAATTGAAATTGCTAATTTACTTTGACATAGTTACACATTTCTTGCCAAATCAGTGTTTAGTGACACTTAACCAATTGGTTGGCTTCTATGTATATTAACACCTGGTATTTTGCTTGGCCAAGAAGAGGAAAATCTTATCTTTAGTGCAATTAGCCATAAATAGTTTGTATTCGTTTCTAAATTTAATGGGGTTCCCACGTCATTAAAAGTACTAAATATTTTTTAACTGGTTTACCACAGCCTTAAAAGTACTACTTGAAAATGTTTATAGATAAAAAGTCCCTAATTTTTTTTCCTTATCCACACTGTACCAAATTTTTTGGTATATTTGTACTATGCATGCATCAACTTGTATATCGTTTGGTTCGTATTTGCTGATTGGCGGAGTAGAAATCGAATGGTTTTAGTTACTGTACTTTGTGAGACAAATATGTGAAATAAGTGTTTACATTTTGGAAGCCAAAAAAAAAAATCAGTCTGTTTATAAGGCAAAATGCAAATTGTGCATGAAAGATTTTGATA
This sequence comes from Linyphia triangularis, assembly GCA_963978545.1. Classification (NCBI taxonomy): domain Eukaryota; kingdom Metazoa; phylum Arthropoda; class Arachnida; order Araneae; family Linyphiidae; genus Linyphia; species Linyphia triangularis. The sequence continues at coordinate 49,370,897 of OZ021729.1, read as the reverse complement.
TTAGCGTTGTGGGCAAAGCAGCTGCTAAGTCCCACATTAAAGACCTGATGCATGAAAATAAATTTATGCACCATGTCCTTAAAAAGTCATTAATTTTCAATTTATGATTTTAGTGGGAATCCTGTTTAAAAAAAAACCCCTGCAATTTTGTCTTGTCACCTAAGGAATTTGTTGTGATATTGTATTTTCTGTTGAGACAAAAAGTAGCTTATAACAACTTCTTGGAGATAAAAGCTGAATTAAATTTGTCTTCAAATTAGTCTTTCAAATCGTTGTTTCATGAACAATGTCTTTTTTAGCAGTAAACAAATTGGAAGTTTTATCACTAAATTCAACATTTGAAAAATTCTATTCAAGATAGGATATTAAGCTTTTATATATATATAAAAAGTATTGTGTAACATTTAACTTGACCAGTCTGTTTAGTTTATAGGTACAGTAGAATATTTCAACTTCTTGTATCAAAGTATGTAATACTTAATCTTAGCACACCCTAAGTAAAATGTTCCCTATATTTTTGTACTCTGATGTATATCATTTGGTGTGTGTATTCTATAGTGTGAAAAGATTTTTAAACATTTATTCATAGCACAAAATTGAATTAATATACTTAAGCTAATTGGCTATTTACTATTTAATTTGTGATATTTTAAAATTATTTGAATTATTACCTTAAATTTGTAATCGACGACTTTTCTGCTTAACAAATTAAATTTTATGTATCTATTTTGTATTCACATGTACACATAAATATATTTATAATACTGTTTTAAATTTGAATTAGAATCTAGAAATGAAAATAAAACTATCCAAGAAAGTATTAATATTAAGAATTTTATATTATATGGAGCAGAAATTTTTTTTGTTGGAAAGATTTTATAAATATATTCTAAAAGCTTTAGTCTTATAAAATTATATAAATTTTGGTCAAAGCAGAATTATATAAACAATCACAAAAATTTGCTCAAGAATTTTGAAAAATATATTATGTAAATTGAAGTAGCAACATTTAAAAAATTAATTTATATGTAGACTTGACAAATATTTTCTATATCTCAAGAAATTGTAAGCAATTGAGAACTAGAAATGGGAAACCAAGTCCAAAAAAAGATAACTTTTCAGCAGAACTGAAAAATGATCACATTGGGTACTTAAGGCAGTGATTAAGTAAATACTTCAGATTGAATTTGAACTATTGCTACTGGAATTCAAACTTTGGGCGTTCTCCACTTTGTTTAGCTTGGTCTTAAGGACATTTTTCTGTAAAAAAGGATTTTCGATTTTTTTCGGTACTTGGGTCGTTTTCCATTTTTAGTCCTGAATTTATAGTCCAACTTAATTCTTGTAATAAATATATTTTTCAGAATTAATACTTTGTTGAAAAACAACTAATTTGTTTTAAGCTTTTGCAATGCAGAGTAATATTTATATTCAACTTATATAAACCATTTAAGGTTCATCAATGCATACATGTTGAGAAATGGTTTCTTATAACTAGTTCAAAAGAATATAAACAAAATATATCGTGACAGCTTAATTTGAACATTAAACCTAAGTAAACAATTTCCTTTTTGGAAACTAAAATTATCTGAAATTATTTTACCTTATGTGATCCTTCCAGGCACAATTTAATATTTCTATATCTTTGTCTTAAGTAGTATTTCGCAAGTTCTTTTTTATATATTGCAACTGTACAAAAAAAGGCATTGAGTTTCGAAAGGCTCTTGGTTTTAGCCCTAGATAACTTATTCTTAAAACACAGCCAATTCTTATTACCAAAAAAAAATTTTTTTTTGAGTATAAGTCATGTAATTGAATGACTAACATATAAAATGAAGAAAATACTTTTATTCAGCATTATGTTTATTTAGTGTTTTGTAGAGAATAGTTTTCCTAACATGTATGGTTATAGTGCAATTGAATTTGATCTTTTGATTTGAATAGCAGACTTTTTTAGTAGCTATATTATTTTTGCAGAAAACTATATCTTTAAATGCACTATGGAATCTCCTAACTTTTGAAAAAAGTTTTATACAAATGTAATGTGAATAATATTTAGAAAAAACACTGAGATATTGTTATACTTTTTAAGATTGACTACCTTTGAACCAAATCTCTTATTTTTACTTCGGTCATTACCAAAATCTGACAAAGCAGAATTATATTGCTGTCTGTTCATGTTTATCTAAAAGGTTGGCTTTTTCTTTTAGATATAGGCACATTCCATGTATTGTATAATGCTAGTTGTCTATATAAATGTGATAATTTTTTTTCATTTGTATTTTTGAAATGCAGTAAATAAAGTTCCAATATTGATTTTACTGTTCAAGGTCACTGTATAAGATTAATGTGCTTCTCTTGAGTATAAGAAAATAAATGGTCTCTAAAAAAAGTTCATTTCAACTCCTTTTAATCTTATGAATAGCAACATCTAACTATTCAGTTTAGTGCAGTATAAGATTTTGTAGAACAATTTTCAAAGCTATATTATTAAAGAAAAAACAACAACTTTGGAAATTAAAAATAATTTTCTGATAAATATATCCTACAGCTTTCTTTGCACTTACTATAAAGGGAGAAATCATTTCAAATCAACTAAAATATTTAATAATAAAACTTGGGGGAAAAAAGATGATACTTTTCAATAAAACTTGTAGGATGAGTTTTATGAGAAAAAAAATATAAATTTTGTAATTTTTTTTTTATAGAACTTAAGTTTATATATTGCATGTGTGCCAAATTAAAATTTATGCCAGTGCAGAGAAACAGTGAAGTTATTTTGATGACATTTTTAATCAATAACTTATCATGAGAAACCATGCCAATTATGATTAGCTGCAATTTAGAAAATATTTAGACAATAAAATTTGTATTGAACTGCTAAAAGCAAATGAATCGAATCTATAAATGGATTATGTGGAATGTCACTTTTAAAATGAAAGGTGAAGTTCACAAAATTTTATTGATTTAGTTTGCCAACCTTCTTCTAAGCAAGTGGAATCTTGTGGCAAGAGAATATGAAAACATTTTATGTAAGCTTCAAGTTCACTGCAATCGAAAGGTAAGAGGCTCAATTTCTTGTTATAAATAAAACAGTGAAAATATTATATAAAGCAGGTAGATATGATTTTAAAGTGACTTTATTTTTACATCATTGCAAGACAAATTCATTTGATAATTTGTGACAAACCAAATGGCTAAATAGGCTACAACCGTTAATTTGTCACATCACATACAAGTATTAGTTAAAAATGGTATAAAATCTCACTTCATATAAATCATGTACAAACTGACAAACTTGTATTTAAAGTTAGAAAAACATAAATCAGATATACAGCATTTTATTAAACCTATAAAAAAAAAGTCGCAAAATGTGACATAAAAAATTTATAAAGTAATTAGAGATCAATAGATATACAAAAGAGTTGGGAGGTCTTAGTTCAAAACGGAAATATAAAAATTTTAAACTTCCCTATATCCTGTTTAAATATTAAGTGGAACCAGAAATTTTGTTTAAAAATGTGACTAAGTTGGCGAATCTCCATATTTGTATAACTAATGGATGCATTAACCCAATTGGCACTTACATTACTGCCAGCAGTTACATTTACGAGGAACTTAATAAATAAGAGCAAGAAAGACAAAAATTAGACCCTGGCAAATCATAAAATGTCTTGCCAGAATCTATTATTTTGTATGTTAGGTGTATCTTTGGGAAAGAGAAAATTGCCACTACACACATTAAACATTGAGTGAGCAAGAAAGTCTCATTTTCCAGTATTATGGTGTTTTAATACTCCCATGTTGTAGCAGTGGCTGTGTCTGAACCGCCAACTTTGAAGAGGCCATTTTTCTCGGCTACCAGGTAGTTTCCAGCTTTTGTCTTAATGCATAGCTTGGAAGGCTCTCGCAGCTCAATGTAAAAACCGTGGCTAGAGTCTGAGTCAACCGATATTGTGCCATCTCCATTGGCATACCAGTATTTTCCATTGTTTCCTGAAAAAATTCAGTATTTAAGAAACACACTTTGCTTGTATAAAATCATATATAACAGGGTTCCCACAGTCATTAAAAGTGCTTAATATTTTTGAACTTGCTTTCAAGGCCTTGAAAATGCTTAGAGGTGCTTAAAAGTCCTTAATTTTTGCTGATGTTGTGTGCCCAACTGCAAAATTTATAAAAATACAACTCGGATTTGCTATCCCTGTGTGATCGCCACTTATTCGCACCGTATCGCAATCCTCCGACATATTTGTAGTACGCATGAGCCATCTTGTAACTTTTTTTTGTAGAATATACTTTTTTAAAAGTTTATAAATAGATATGATCCCCGAAAACAAATTTTCAAAAGTCCTTAAAAACATCATTTAGGTCCATCGATTTTCATTCTATGATTTGAGTGGGAACCCTGTATAAGTATACTTTTTAAGAATTTCTCTTAAAGACATGGTGAAAAAAATTAATGCACGACTCAAAGTTAACCATCTTGCATCAATAATAGCCAATTTTAAACTGAGGTTAAAAACCAAGTAGAGAAAAACTAAACTTCACAAAGTTAAAAAAGAAAAAAAGGGTGTTTTTTTTTTACTAAACTTTGAAGTTTTTAATAACTGACCTTTGAAATAGCAAATTCCTTTCTCATCCCTTTCCACAAAAATGCTTTCATACGTGGCTTTGTTGCATTCCAGTTTTGGCGATGCAGAACTTTTATACCCAACAAAACCTTGTTCGCATTTTAGAACAAGAGTTTGACGATTGATTAGGTAGAAGTAAAACTTTTCCATGTCCTCTACTTTGTCGCTATTTGCATAGAGGTGTCCACTTTTCTTGGCTGCCACATACTTTCCATTGTTGGCCTTGAAGGCCATGCTTCCCTCAGGTAGCCATTCCAAAGTGAAATGTGCACTTGATGGCCTGTTGAGGAAGAAGTTAAAGTTAGGAGAAACAAGGTAAAATATGTATCTTGAGGCATAGCTGAAATTTTTGTATAAAAAAAATAAACTACTAAAAGTTACAGATAATCAAAGTTCAGGTGTAATATGGAGGTCTGATTTTGTTCAAGGCCATAAGCTCATGTGATAATTGGTGAATTTGGAGATAAATATTATGCTCTCTTGATAATGCATGCATTGAAACATATTCATATGCTTTTCATATATATATTTTAAAAAAAAACAACTTATAGAAACCAAAAACCTGTTGATCAAATTCAGAATTAAACTGAAATTTCTTTTCTATGGTGACAGTTCGAAAAAACCAATTGTATGCTTAGTCCAAATACATTAAAGCATTGGTTAATAAAATTTGTTTTTAAAAAAAATGGCTAACAGGCATCTGCTATTCTTTTCAAGTTAAAGTACATAAAAAAGAATACTATATATATTTAAAGACTTTTTTTCATAAATCTTTGTATTGAATTTGGCTCAATGCCAGTTTGTGGATTAGCCTATTCTGTCAAGTTTAAATTTATTGTGTAAAATATTGCCATTTTTAAATGACTGATACAGAAAATCATTCAAATAAGTTTTGGTGCATCTATTGTGTTGGGATATTTCCATTTGCTTAACTTCAAAGATTTGAGAGAATTTCATTGTTTATCATAGTTTACAAAAAGGTTTAGTTCTTAATTATTTTTTTATGCTACAATTTGTTAAGAATGATATTAACACATTTCTTAACATAATAGCATGGGCGCCCGCAGAATTATTTGCAGGGGGGTGCAGACCCATTCATTGTGTGCTAATCAATTTTTTACCTATCATAAATTAATTAATTGATCAGGGGTTTTTTTCTTAAATTTTTATCGAAGGAAGGTTTGTGTAAAATCTAGAACATTTTAATTAAAGTTATAATTAATAATCTTAAAACTAAAAGTCACAGAATAAATGAATGGCAATTGCGTCAAATACTGAATTAAAATTATTGCATCTAATGAGTATTTTGGATGTCATTGTAGAACAAAATATTCTAGTTCTGCCAATAGCAAGCAATGTAAATTTAGAACATTTTCAGACTCTCCATTGAACTGCATGGACAAGCATTGAAAATGGGAAGATACTTTCTATTTCGAAAATGTCAAAATCAAAGCTCACCTCTGTTTCTTGGTCTTTTAAAATTTCATTGAAATATATATGCGACGGTAAAATTGAAATAAAGATTAATAAGCCTGGTGTGTGTTGAAATCTAGAAAACGTTCGAATCGGACAAATCTTTCGATTAAATCCATGATGAAGTCACTTTCTTTATAAGTAAACTATTTTTTTGCTGTTATTGTCGTTTCTCTTTAAATCTGTTAATGAAAAGTCGTATCATTCAATACGAGGCACAACCAGTTGTTCTCAACCGTTTATGTTGCATCTTTACTTTCAATGGATTTCTAAAGTAGAATTCAAAATCCTATCGTTTCTAAAAACAATAAATTTCTTGTAATTTACAACCGGAAATAATTTCTCAGATCATCCTACTTTTCAATGATTCAGTACCCTCCCTCCCCTCCCACCTTTATTTCTCCAAGCTTTCTAATTGTAACTGTGCTAGTATGTTTTTTCCTAATAGACCGGATGTCGCCGCAAAACATCCACAAACAAAGTTTAAATCATAATAAAGCAAATTAATACTTTATTCATTATGTTGTACGGCACATTAAGTCAAAAATAAAAAAGTTTTAAGATTTTAATTTTTAGGCGCCCATGCATAATAGCTCATTGATGTAGTGATACAATAATTTTGGTTCTTTCATATATTACAAACTCTTATTTTATGGAAACTTGAAGGGAAAAAAGCTGTTGATAAATTATTTAGAAAAGTGCAGTTATTGACACTTGACATTGAAACTTAACTGTTTAGATAAGTTCATAGCAACAAGTATTATATAGTTGATCTTGAGTTAAGAAATTTGTAAAGTATATACCCTTTTGAGGCATTTGCTTGTATTCCACCAGTACTATCTAATGACCAATATTTGTCCTGCATGGTCCTGATGTGCCAACTCTTTGCCTTATCATTGTACTCCAACTGGAAAGTTTCATGATCCGATATTTCATCCTGATTGGCTGTGACATCAATTCCTAAAATCGCAAATAACAATTACGCAAAGAACCAAATACTGTACAATATTAGAAGTTTGAAAAATATTTTAGTTTTTCTTTTGAGCAAGTTTGAACATTGAGCTAAAATTTCAAAAATAAATTGGAATCAATAATTGGAGGATAAATAATTCAAATGCAGTCTGTCCATTATAGAATCCCCGACATTTGTAGGTTTAAAATTCTGGTGAAAGTGGTTCCATCATTATTACAATACTTTAAACTGCCTTTAAAATCACAAAAATGCACAGGTCACACTTTTTTTGGAACAGTACCTAGAAAGCAAAACATAATTTTGAAGAACATATTAAATGGTAATTTGAAATAGTTGTGTGGCCCTGCATTGTAGTGACCCATCAATGTCTTATGATCCCAGCTTTTGACACTTTGCAAACCGGCTTGTGGTGTTCTTTAAAAGGTTCATTGCAATTCAGCTTTGCTTGTAAAAAGGTTCTATGAGAAAATAATGGTTGTTTTGTTCACTAATATGTTTGCTGCTATGCAAAGCCCCATTGAAACAACAATTTCCATCACATCATGATACAATTGTGTTAACTTTTTCCCAAAAACACAAACCCTTCTAGACTTCGGGAAATTTTTTTTAGAACTTTTCCCCTGTTAATACAGATCCCACTTATGGAAAAAAAAAAAATTATATATATATAATCATAATATTTTAGAATTTATTTGGATACAGTCCCACCCCATGAAAAACAACAAAATATCTATTTTCAAAAATATAATCCCTCCCACTCTTCACTCGGACAAAGAAATTCACGGAAGCGGAACCTCTAAGCAGATGTTCATTGTATCATAAAAAAATACAGGCTAAAAAAAAACAAAAAAAAAACTGTCAATACAATAAATAAATTAAAAATTATAGTGCTCACAAAAACGAACTTTCCCTAACGATAAAATTCAATAAATATAAAAAATAAAATAACCAAGATATAAAGTCAAGATTGTGGTGCTGCCATCTGGTGGGAGTTTTGGAATCTATCGTTCTATTTTCCTTAATGTTAAAACTTTAAATTTTAATTAAAAAAACGATGACTAATTATATTTTACTATTCTGGATGCCAGATTAGAAATAAGAAATAAAAAAATACATATTTTAAAATTTTCCAGAGTTCTACGAATACTGGAAGTGACTGTCTTTAGACACTGTCAACCTTAAGTGGTAGAAGGACTATTTGTTTTATTAGAATAGACTGCCTCTTAAAAATCCATTTTAAAGTTTAAGACTAAAGATCATTAGTTTCATTTACCTGATATATAGAATAAGGCAATAAAACTGTTGAATTGGATTCTATATGAATTTTTTACTGATCTCTAACATTTGAGTCTCGAGTTGTTTAAAAAAAAAAGTGGATTTTTTTGAAAATTTTCTATATATTCATATTTGAGATTAGGATGAACAGAACCGAACATGTTACGATGACCAAACTTTGTATTCTAGTACATTCTAGTAATAAGCAATGTGGGACCCTCTATCTGTTCGGGACAAGATTTCTCAGACTTATGTATTTAGATAATTTTTTAAAAAATTACCATAATGCATAAATTCATTGATAAGGAAATTCAACCAAGTATCAACTGCAGAAAAATTTAATTTTAATTAGTTTAGAATATAACTCAAATGAAAGTAAAAATAAATTATTGTTCCCACATTTTAAAAAATACCTTCAATACATGAACTTGCGACCTTGCATTCTTTTCAAAATTCAAAAAGTGATGCAAATAACAGAAAAAATAACCAAGTCAGTGTGTGATATAGCTTTCTTGTGGTACAACGCAATAGGGTAAATAGTAATTTTATTACAATACAATGGACTTTCCACTTTAGCTTTGAAATCTTTATGACTTGAACCACTTTAGAACTCTAGTTCTGGGCGACTCCAAGTGGTTGCTATATTTCGATCGTACCACACTCGAAATAATGAACAATCCACGAACACAGAACCCACATTCGCAGAAATGAAATAAATTCTGATTCAACAAAAACATTCTTTTCACAGATATTTTGTACGAACTAAGACCGGAAAAACCTGCCAAGAAACATCTGCTGTAGAGTCACTAATGAAAACTGGCGAGACCACAACAGGAAGAGACAGGGAATGAATGGGTTAACTAGCATTTATTGAGGGATACGTTCTCTGATAAAAACATGTGAAAAAAGTAAATGCTAAAAAAACAAATCCTATGTATCCTCCGCGCGTATTAATTTTTAACCCTAGATAACTAAACTTAAATCAGGGTTACTCTATAACTAATCATTCGACTCATAGACAACAAATTTAAAAAAAAAAAGTATATTTTTACATTTCCTTTATTTAACCCTTTGCACTCCAGTGGCGCCTCTCGGGCGCCACTGGAGTGCATTGGATGCCAAACCACGAGAGGACCATTAAGTGTGATGCGGAAATTCGATGCAGGCCAATGACTGTGTTTAGTTTCTATGAAGCAAATCCATAAACACCAGCCGAACCTAAAATGTCTCGAGTTGCTGATTCCTCCGCGCGAAAAAGGCCTGGAGTGCAAAGGGTTAATTATATACTTGCTTTGTCAAGCTCAGCAGGCTTCTCCTGAACATATTCTGGACTGTCTAGGACTTTCCAAAGAGGTCATATACTCTTCCTCGACTTTCTTAGGGTCAACGGTCTAATGGACCTTGTCAGACTTCATCAGACAGCTGGAGGATAAGCCACAACAACAATAACCTTTATTTATTTCAAACAAATTAGTGTATCTTAAGAAAAGTATTATAATACTTCAATTACATAATAGAAAAATGGTAAAAATTAGCATCTTTCTCTTGGCACATGTTAAAAGTGCAACGGGGACATCTCGAACACGAAAAACTAGCAGGGGTGAGTAATCTATTAGACGAATATTTAGTTATCTAGGATTAATAGATACATTATTTAAAAAAAATACCCGAGTTTATTCCCATAAGCCAAGATCAATCACACTGGCACTCTAGCAGTTAGGAATGTGTTAATTTTAGTGACTGAGCTAACCCACTCCGCAACACTAGAAACAGTAATTAAAGTTCAAGCATTTCATTTTACACATTTTTAAGTACTTGCGTGGAAGGTGTCTTGATTCTGATACATGATAAGCACCGCTCTATTAACTTCCTATATAAGTCGAACCCATGCCCAATTGTTGGAATGTTAGAAATTCCCAATATGGTCCAACACATAAAACTTTAAAAGTTCATTCCTGTCGAGTTTTTTGCTCATGCTTTGACCTCAACACGACGGTGCGTGTAACTCATAAAAAGCAAGTGCAACAATGAGACGGAACGGAAAACAAAGACAATTAGAGTCTTTTTTTTTTTTTTTTTTTTTTGAGGACCCAGAAGAAAGATTAGTGCGCACCCACGTCCGAAATGTTTTGAAAGCTCACAAATTCTTAATATCCAAGAAATAAATAAAAAAAGAACTTAATTTCGTAAAGGATTATTTACAAGAAATTAAAAACAAAATTACAACATCCTTCTAAGATGACAATAAACTTAGTCATACCTTGCTTTACCGAAACATATTTCCCATTGAAGCCAGCAAAAGCAGCTTGCGGCACCGAATCCTCCAGAGAAAACAGTTCGTCCTTTGTCACCGTCTGTGATCGAGTCCTCAGTACTGCCTTACTTCCGATGGAGCTTATGTATCTGCCCTGGGGATCTCTCAGGGCCAGGTAACCCCCGTGGAACTCCAGACCGAACAGGCACTCGCAATTTTCAGTGAGTTTACCATCCGCTTTCAGGTAGCGTCCGTTGCAAGCATGGACGGCATAGCGTCCGTCACGGAATTCCAAAGTGAAGAGAGCGTCCTCGCCCCATGGGGTGTTGGCGTCCACCTGGATTTCGTCCTGGTCGCTGGACAGGCGGGCGTAGCGGCGTCTGCCCACTGAACGAAGGTTCACCTGGAATCGGGAATATAGTTAGATTAAACGATATCCCGTCAGTGAATTCATTGTTAAACCTTCTAGCCTCCTTACTATTTGGATGCGGGTTAGTTTTTAAGAGGTTAATTTGCAAAGAGATCCGCAAATAACGTCTCTAATGATAGAAACAGACACTTTTCTTGTATCTTTCATTATACAACCCAAATTCAGAATAATAGAATGGCAGAACTCTCTAAACAAAACTTAGCAATGTGTTGTGTAAAATGAACAAATGCAAATTAAAAGAGTGACCCATGTTATTCAGGAATAGGCAAAACAATTTTCAACAACTATGCAGTTACTATTTTAACAATTTAAGGGTCGTTAACACATTTAAAAATTACGTTAATTTTTTATATGGGTTAAAAAAAATTGGAATAATCAATTAATTCAATATGAATTTGAAAAACAGACAAAATATTTGCATACCTGTTAACAGATAGGTTGTGACAAGTATAAAGTTTGGCGCTCAGAAAGTCTTACGTTAGTCTTTTGCTGAAAATGGGTCGTCAATGTGATATTTCTGAAACAGCGACATCGTATTTTATCATTGTTTAAAGCTAGAAAGAAACAACAATTTATCTCAGATCAGATGACTGTTTCACAATCTACGGTTTCGAAGATTTTAAAGGAATGTAGAAGAACTAGCCAACTAAAAAGTAACCGAAGTAAATGTGGTAGAAAGCTTGTAACAACTGCCAGAGATGAAAGCAAATTAAAACGAATCGTCCAAAATAATCACTTTAAATCTGTTTTTTACATCAATAAGTGTTGGAAAGAATCTGGAGTTGTCGTGCTAAAGTCAATTACACTAAGGCGGTTGTATAAATTTGAGTTTCAATCGAGGGTCCTCAAAGTAAAACTAAAAATTAACATGAAGCAAAGACGTGCACGACTCTCCTGGTGCAAAGAGAAGCTCATCTGGGCGCAACAAGACTAAGAAAGTGTTTTATTCTGAGATAAATATTAATTTCAAATATCAGTTGACGAAGGTTTGGCGTTTAAACGTGTTGTCTTTGATAAATCTTGTTTAAGATTCCGGATAAGCTTCTCTTTGTACCAGAAGAGTTGTACACGTCTCTGCTACATGTTCATCTTTGATTTTACTTTGGGGACCCACGATTGAAACTCAAATTTATGCAATCGCCAAAATGTAATCGACTTTGGCACATCAAATCCAGATTCTTTTCAACATTTCTTGATGTAAAAAAACAGTTTTAAAGCGATTATTTTGGACGATTCGTTTTAATTTGCGTTCACCTCTGGTAGTTGTTACAAGCTTTCTCCCACATTTACTTCGGTTACTTTTTAGTTTGCCGGTTCTTCTACTTTCAAAACAGTAGATTGTGAAACATTAATTTGATCTGAGATAAATTGCTGTTTCTTTCCAACTTTAAACAATGATAAAATACACGATTTCGATGTTTCAGAAATATCACGTTGCGGACCCATTTTCAGCAAAAGACGAACGTAAGATTTTTGTTTATACTTGTCGCCATCAATCGGTTGACAGGTATTCAAATATTTTGTCTGCTTTTCAAATTCATAATGAATTGATTGATTATTCTAATTTTTTTACCCACATAAAAAATCAACACAATTTTTAAATCTGTTAACGACCCATAAATTGTTAAAATAATATCTGTAGTTGTTGAATATTGTTTTGTTAATTCCTGAATAAAATGGGTCACTCTTTTAATTTGGGTTTGTTCATTTTACACGACGCATTACCAAGTTTTGTTTAGATAATTATTCTATTAGTACTTTTTAGTAGTTAGTTGTAGTTTTCAAAAATGTTTGAAGTATAGTATGGATGGAAAAATTAATGGAAAATTGGAAATTACGATTAAGTCATTTAGCAACAATAGTCCTTGAGCAGGTTAATGTCCTCTTACGTTTCGTATTTGAAAAGGTGACGATCGTAAAGAGTTTAGTCACACACACTCATAAAAAAACTAAGGGTGTGGAACATCGCACAACTTTCAATTACACTGCATTGCTCATGTGGATTTGTGTAATTTACCGTTTTTATATTTTCATCATTCGCTTAGAAAAAATGGCTAGTTTGGAGATATTTTTTGCGATAATTCTATGTGGGTCTTTAAAAAAAAAAAAAACCTTGCCTATTTCAACCTTGCCGAAATGGTGCTTTTGGCGATATACTTTTCGATAATTCTTATATTATCCTTTCTTATAAGTGAAACTGAGAAGAGGAGAATCAAATAATAGTTTAAAAAACTAAAAAACACGCTTTAATAGAAAACTGAACTAAAAAGTAGAAAATAATTTTAAATAAGTTTGAAATAAGAATAGAGTGATTAACAAGAAATATTTAATCGTAAAAAAGATATTTTCATAATGGTTCTACCTTTACCAATATCTGTCATTAAAGAGTTACAATTGACATCAAGCACCCCACGTTTTTTACGATAAAACAAATATTTCTTGTTAATCACTCTATTCTTATTTCAAACTTATTTAAAATTATTTTCTACTTTTTAGTTCACTTTTCTAATAGAGCGTGTTTTTTAGTTTTTTAAACTATTGATTATTTTTGTAGTAAACTATAATTTTTTTTAGTTAAAATTTTTAGTTAAGAGTACAGAACTCTCCAGTTGTTCAGACCAATAGTCACATGCTTGTCGCAAATTTAAGTCATGTGTAGGCCTTGGTACACGCCGTATTACTTAACACAAAACACTACTGTGTCTCTGAAAATGAAAAATCGCTAATCCTCAAGATCCTGGTAAGGATAATGCGACTAAAAAAAACATGTTTTCTATTAAAACATGTTTTTTAGTTTTTTAAACTATTAATTATTCAATTGTGAAACGTGAATGAAACTCCATATTAGTTGATCCGGCCAGTAGTCATATGCTTGTTTCAATGATTAACTAATACACGTCATATTACGGTGAAACCGCGAATAGCTCATTAACTCGGTTGTGGCCCCTTAGATCGTGTCCACATTTACATCGAAAACTGTGGTATTTTTAGGGCTAATCCTTGCAATTCAGAGTTCCGACCAAATGAAAGGAACGCTTTATTATTAGATCAAATCCAATCGGTGGCTCGTCCACATCATTATTATATGATAAATCTGAATAACTTTTTGCTGATAGTATAACCGTAGTGCCCACGACAGATCTGTCAAATGTCTTCCTTATCAACTGTCGATGATAGGTTCTGTGACTACTGGGGTTGTAACGGGTAACGGAACACCAGTGTTCGATTCCGGAGAAGGTTGGTTGGTTGCAGTTTAACGACGCAAGGGCAACTCGAGCTAATCCTTACGATAATGCGACAAACTTATTGAATTATTGTATTGTCGTTGGTCCTTGATAACTGTGCAAAATTTCAAATTAATCCAACATTTTGAAGTGGTCGAAAATAGAGTTCAAAGATTTCGTTACATAGATACGTACTAAGCTAATAAAAGCGTGTTAAAAACGATCGTTGATGAGCTATGTTCAAGCAACGAGAACTCTGTGTTGAAAGCATTTGTGTTTTTTTAAACTTTTTATGCCATTAAAGCATTTTTACGGAAATTTCGAAGGTGGGGATGTTTAGAACACCTTAAGATGTATTACCACAACGATTTTGATCAAAATCGTTAGAGCCGTTTTTTAGCAATTACTGAAAAACATGATTTTTTCAATAGCAGCTACCTTATGCGCGACTTAGACGAAAACCTTAATGGTAGGTCCGTGTGCTATCACCAATCCTCACACCAAATTTGAATATCGTAGGTCAATTTGTTCGGGTTGGTTGTTTTCAGATTATCTGGCACCGTCAGCAACACGAGGGCTATAATGCGCCGAAACATTCGTCATTTGACAAGCCAACATACATTTACAAATACCCATGCCTTACACGGGACTCGAACCCACAACCTCGCGGTCTAGAAACTAGCACGCTAACCACTATACCGTTTGGTCGGCCCAATTTGTTCGGGAGTTATGCTGACCACACACACATTTTTTCTAGATCACTTTTTTGAAATCAGGATGTTCTAAAACCTGGAGAAATGCAAAAAAAAAAAAAAAAATCAAACTTTTTTTTTTACCGGATTCTATACTTTCCCATATGTATACCCTATATATACATATGGGTAATTGCAAGTAAAAATAGTAACTTGACAGGAAAAAAAATGATGAAACAGAAAAAGATCTAAGTATCATCTCAAAATTAAACTTCTCATTTTTTTATTTATTTTAACGAAAAATAGTACATAAAAGGTGGGCAAATTGTCCATAACATATTAAACAAAAAATAATATAAAATTAACTAATTAAGACATAATTGAAGATGCAGCATGAAATTTTCTTGCACACTGTATTTTTAGTAGAAACAAAGATTCTACTTCTTATGCATTAAATAGTTAAAAGTCAAAAAACCATACAGATAAAATGCACTTGCGCATCCATGTTGTGATGCAGGAATGAGGAAATCCTGAAGGGATATCCGCGTATTAATGATAAAATAACATAAATCTGTTGGTTCTATTCTCTTATTACAGAACCAATTTTATTGCAAAAAATCACAATATGTCGACGTTAATTGACCGCCAGTTTTGCAGATAAACCAAACAATTTTTTTTTTTTAAACTTTCGCCGCTTTGTAATTTACTGTTGTTAGTGAGAAGAATCAATTTTCAAACTTTAATCGTGAATACAATATTCGAATCAACTAAAATTATACCCAAAGCAAAATCTGGGCTCGGCCGGGATTTGAATCCGGGACCTATCGTACCCAAAGCGAGAATCATACCCCTAGACCACCGGGCCACACAACATCTAGATAGGAGTTGAGAGTATAATAATTTAGCTTTCAGTTTGAATATCTGACATTTTATTAGCAATAAAAGTGTTTAATTTACGATAGCCGGCATAAAACAATATTTTTTTTAATCCTTTATAAACGTTATTTGGTCCTTTTAAATTTTAAGGCAAAAAAAAGTTTAATGCAAAAGTTCTGCAACATATTTTCAGAGCATTGCACACTTTATATTCTACCACTATAACGTATGTTTCCCATCTATTGGGGATGACAAAAGGTGGTTAATAAATAAATTTCTACTTTTAGCAGAAGACAAGAACTAGAAAATATTTGCAACATTTTTTTTTTAGAGTTTTTTTTTAGCATAATTCATTTATTGGTGTAACAAAGTTAATTATAATACTAATTGCTTAAAAATAGTTTTAATAAGCGCAAATTAAATCGATTATATAGCAAATCTACGTTAAACATCACCGTCGAACATTTTAGATTTTGGTGCTTAACACATTGTTGACCGGCAATTTTACTGACAATTTATCTCATGTCACCGGCTATTATTTCGTAATTGGCCAGGCTTAGGATCCCAAAATGTTCAAAGTTGTTGTAGTTAAATTGAACACTGGGGTCTTTTTTAACATTTTGAATTACGTTTTGAATACAAATAAACAAACTGAAACTGATTTTAAGTAGCAGTCGTTAAGCAACTAAATCTCGGGAAAAAGAGTAAAATTAAGGTGAATTACATTTTGGTTGATTTTTTTGTTGTGTGATTTTGGATTTTAGAAAATGGTCATCAATAAACTTGCAGACTAAAGACAAAAATCCTTCCGACCACGAGTTTACGTTTGGCCGGTCAGCAACGTTTTGCCATGAAAAAACGAGTTGACTCGCGAGCGGTCAACAATGTGTTAATATGAACTAATAGAAGCACATTTATAATGTGGAATACGAATTAACAGTCCCACTTACCTGCGGTCTAGCAGCCAGATGGACAGTCCACAGCTCAGCCGCTCCTGGTGCCTTGGCCGAACACAGCAACTTGTCATCACTTGCCCCAAGGAAGTATCCCCTGGTGACATTGATCAAGGCCCATTTGCCATCATCGTTTACCACCACCTTGAATTTGCCATGACTCTCCAGTTCCTCTGAGTCGCAGGTGACGTTGCCGAACTGGTCGACGGCCAGGTACTTGCCCAAGTGGCTCTTCAAACAGACTGTCTCCTCTTCGGATGATTCCCCGGTGTATGGTTCGAGGCTCCAGAGTTGTTTCTTCTTGAGTGCAACTCCGTTGGCGTTCACCTTGCAGCCGAAGGTTTCGGCCGTGAGGTACTTGTACTTGCTGTTGAGCAGGCCAACCGTCCACTTGAGGCCGTTGCTGCTGTCGCTGGTGCCGTTGGACAAGGACATCGTCTGTTGGGAGAGAGAATCAGGTAAAAAGGGTGCAGGAGTTAAATAGCCTCACCAAAACGCAAGTCTTTAAACATCACATAGACCTATTGATATATTTTCAAGAGTATAAGATAGGTGGAAATAAAGCCTCAAAAAGTTTAAAATATTTTGTTGAAAATGAATCGAAGCTAATAGACAGAATCTGAAGGTGATAGCTTTTCAACAATTCACACTTATTTTTTTCCCCCTTGCTCAAAAAGGTAGGCGACAGCCGTTGGTGAAAACGGCAAAATTATTTAATATATTTTGAACTTTATTTAATTAGAACTAAAATGAAATGTTTTGCTGTTGTAAGACGCTACATACAATAACAATAATAAGTTTTGATGCAAGATCTCGGACTATTTTATTTTTCAGAAGAAATATTGCTTTAGGCCAATGTGATGAGGAAAAACTTAAAGATCCTTTTATAAAAACTAAATTAAATAATGAAAATCGAAAGATTTGTTTTGTCCAAATAATCGGGGGCAAGACTTCCTATTCTGGCAAGCGAATAGTTTACTATACAGCACAGGTAAAGCAATACACAAAGTAGCACAAGATAGTTAATAGAATTCTGCAAAGACGAGCGCCCTCATACCGTTGGGCCCTATTTGAACAAAATCAAATTAAATGGCAACTTGCTTTGATTTGCCGAAAACAGCCGCTAAATGTAAAGGATTACAGATAACTAAAATGATACATTAATATTTGGTCATTAATTAAGATTAGTGGTACAATTGAAAAACTCCGCAAAATTGTTCACTCCATTACCTTGGTTAATGATCAGCAATGAACTGCTAAGTAAAATACAACATGGTATAAAATATTTTTTACTCGAGCAGGAAACTTGTTGCACAAAAGGCATGGGCGTCCGCAGAAATATTTGCAGGGAGATGCAAGACTACATTTTTATCAAAATCATTAATTTTTTAGAAATTTTAATAGTTATGCATTTTAAATTATACTCTTTGAGAATAGTTTAAAAAAATCTATGGTATAAATTTTTAAAAGCGTAACCCTGTTAAAAAGAAAATAGTAAAAATATTAAAAAAAAATATTTTTAACGATTTTTTATCATCCAACTAGATCTCACGGCATTCAAGAGACAGTGTTTAGAACAGAGGAACACGAAGATGCAAAAATACAGAAGAGTAATATTATATTTCTTCCAAGTTTTGGAAATAATTAAAAAAAAAAATTCAAAATGAAATACAAAGGCAGTATTGGATATGTTTAATTGAATTCTAAAAATGGATTTCAAATTAGTATATCTGATGACTTAAAAAGCAAAATATTTTCCCTGGAATTTTGAGAACTACACAGGAAATGATCATAGAATAAAAGAAATAAATACTTCTACTCAACCTCTAATAATCCTAGACAATAGGAGCCAGTAACTTTAAGAAACGACATAGAAAATAAACAAAGGACTAAAATAATAGAAAAACAAATGCTTATTGTAAAATAAAAGCCGAAACGGCATACGTGCTTTTCTTTTCATCTTGGATTGGTTGGTTGGTTGTATTCAGATTATCTGGCGCCGTCAGCAACACGAGGGCTATAATGCGCCGAAACATTCGTCATTAGACAAGCCAACATACATTTACAAACACCCATGCCAACACGGGACTCGAACCCGCAACCTCGCGGTCTAGAAGCTAGCATGCTAACCACTATACCGTTTGGTGGGCCTTTTTATCTTGGAATTTACACCTTTTCTCTCATATATATATATTAATTTTCAAAATCTAGAGGGGTGCAAGTGCACCCTCCTGGGGGCGCCCATGACAAAAGGTTATGAAGTAGTAAAAAGTGTTTGCTAAAGCGCTCATAAATAATCGCCCGAACTAAGGTCCGCGTATAAAATAAGCAAAAAATCAAAACACTGTAATGATTATTGTACTTAGCGCACTATAGATAAAAGACACCGAATGTCACGTACTCAGCAAGCATCCTGTTGAAGTCGAGCGATGGGTATCCACGGAGAAATCCGCGATCTTTTCATCGCATTCTCATAGCGACAGGCTCATCCAGAGGTGTCAAAAAGAACAACTCTGATTGAATCATCTAATTTTAAGCATATTTAAAAAGAGGTATCCAAGTATTTAATACGCCACTGAACCTTCTTTTTCACTTTTTGTTCAAGGCTGTATTTTAGAATGGTTTACATGAAAGCCTCTTCTAATTTGTTGAAATGCTGTGATAACTTTCTACATTCACGTTGCAATACGTTGTCGTAAATATGTAAACCAGCCGACAGACGCGACTACACATTATGACGGAACCTCTTACACTCACAAATGTAATCTAAGAGTTCTCTTCCCTTAAGCATCGCTCATCAACGACTTTTTCTCCTCTGTTTCGCTTACAAGAAAGGGTAACGTAAGAATTAGCAAAAGGTACCGCCATTTTCTTTACTTGCGTAAAAATTTTCACCCAACTGGCAATCTCTTTTTAATGAACGAAAATATGAAAACGGTAAATAACACAAATCCACGTCAAATTTAAATGCAGTGACCAGTAATATAGTGCAATTGAAAGTTGTCCAATGGTGTTTTTTTTTCCTCCTTTTTTTAAAAAAAAAACAAAAAAGCGTAATTGAAAAGGACAAACTAAAGAATTTCTACAACTATAAACGATGGGAACAATTTACAGTTTAAACAAATAAAATTTCCAACTGGTAGTAGCTCTTGAATGATACAAATCCCAACGATGCCTGACATAACCCTTTCACCTCGCCAATGCGCAACAGTACGTGACGCTATGCGTCCAATAATTGCCTCTGAAAAACGGGTGCAGAATCTAAACCCTCTTCATGAATAACTTTTTCCAAAATTTCTACCTTTATGACTTTCACACCAGTGTGGATGACCACCATGTACCTGGTAATGAAAACGTGAGCTGTATCGCAATGGTGCAAGTAGTTTCGATGTAGTTTTAGATAATCAACCTGCTCGCAGTGTCCTCTAGGCTGAAACATTAATAACGTCAGAGAACCTATCTTGTCCGATTTGTAAAAAAACAGCTTATTTTTTTATGCTGGGGTTCATTAACCGTGTTAGAATCTGTAGAGATGAGATAAACTTTATCTTTGCATTTAAAAGGAAATCCTATAGTAAGGATCATTCCTTATACTTCTTATGTTAGTATTAGAGGTAGGAAATATCGATCAAAATAAATATCGATCAAAATAAATATCGATACTATATCGTTGCATAGAAAAAAATATCGATACATGATTTTTTTATTTTATTTTCAAATTTGCCTGAAACAAAGTTTTTTGGTGTGAATCATGATTGCTTTTTTGTAAGGTGATTACTTTTTCAACTGAAATGGATCTATTGCAAAAAAAAAAAAAAAAAGTTATATTTTCGCTTAATTGGTGCAGTGATTTTAAGAAAACTTTAGATAATTTTCAATAGCTTTTAAGTACATCGCAAAATATTGAAAGTTGGTGCCATTTTAACTGTCACTCAGCTAAGTTCAAACTTTAGTTTTGAAGTTTTTGAAAAGAGAATAAAGAAAACTGGAAAAAAACAAACAAAAAAAAACCCCCATGGAACTACAAAACGATCATTAAAAAATTAAAAATGTTTTAAAATATTGATATATCGGTGACTTTTTTTAGAAATATCGATAAAAATATCGTCGTATCGATATATCGCCGACCTCTAGTTAGTATCTTCTAGCCTAATGCATTTAGAAACTATTTAGTATAAAATCTTGAAATTTGTAGAGTAGGTACGAAAAAGATCATTCAATGAAAAGAGAAATTAAAAACTCGAAAATAACGTCTATTATATTTTATTTTATGTATGAAATCCTTACTTCAATGCATATATAGAGGCTTCACCTGTATTGCTATTTTAATTTTCATTTATAATAAATAGACATTAAATGAAAACAATTTATGTTATTTCATAAATTGATCTTTTTCGTACCTACTCACCAAAAATTACAAGGTTTTCTAGAAAGTAAAAATGCACTGGGCTAGAAGATTGTAACATAGCGAGTATAGGGAACGATCCTTACAAGGATTTCCTCTTAAACGACAGGGCGGCAAGTTTGATTTTCTGATTAGAAAAGTTTTCGTAAAGAATGACGAATACTATTGTCACGAGAAATTAATGCCATTATGGTCATTATCAGTTAAGATAAAAAAGTTCACGTAATTATGTTTTATTTGTTAAGTTTGTTAAGTCAGCTTGTGCATTACGCAATGGTAACCTTGTAAACTTGTGTTCTAGTTCGAGAAGTGACTACAAATTTAGGAACTCTATCGAACATCATCCTGAATTTTCTATAGAAAGTAAAAAAATTCTAGTACATTCTGAATCGACTGGTCTGCCTGGGCAAAAATGGCCGAAACACTTTGAATGAGTTGAACTAAATCCGATTGTCAAATATGTCATAACTTGCCATATAATGAGCGCTTTTTTTTATTTTGTAACCAAACGCTCTTTAATTTTCAATAATGAGGACGGTTGCAGACGATTCAGATATCTGGCGACGTCTTACTTGCATCTTTTAAAAGTGAGCCAAATTGGCGTTAACAGTGCCGTTATCAGTGACTTAATATTTATTGCCAACTTGGCTCGCTTTTAAATAATCTAATAATTTACTTTTAAGAACTTGAGGTACATTTTGTAATTTTTACTAATTTTATTATTATTAAAAATTTAAAAATACATTTAGTAATTTTTCTAATTACAATATGAAAAGTTTTTTTGTTTGTTTAATCACAAGCAACGTTAAAAACAACACTTGTTTAGTGACGGTAATAAAAAAAAGGGGGGGTCGTAGTTGATCAACTTTCTTAAAAGATGGGTCCTGATCTTTGAATGTTTGGGAACCTCTGCTTTAGAATGTATTTTGAGTAGGTTGTGAAAACGAACTTTTAACCTTGCGTAACTAAACATTCGTCTTTTAGTCCGTTTTTTTCTTACGGGATTTATAAGTCCCGCCATCTTACTGTATTAATATAAACGCTTTTAGGCACATTGGGACTTTGAAGTCCACTTCTATAAAGTTCGTTCTTAAATTGTTTCATGGCAGCACAAGCTTATTTTTCTTTGGAAAAATTAAATATTTAAAAAAATTAGCACACATTAAAAAAAAAATTCGTAAATAAAGATTTAATAGACCACCAACCCTTGCTAGTTTTGTGTATTCTCATATCATCTCACTCACCAGTAACACTAATTTTAACCATTTTCCCATTAGTTAATTAAAATGTCATAACTTCTCTCAAGTTGCATTAATTTGTTTGACATAAATACTATTTTTGTCAAGCAAATTAATGTATTAAATACAGGAAATAATTTTTTATTTACTAAAATACAGAAAGAAAAATCCACATATTTTTAATTCGTGTATGAGTCGAATGACTAGTTACCGAGTAACACTGATTTAACGTTAGTTATCTAGGGTTAAGACGTAATCTGTAATGAAACAAAAATCACCATATTTGGACTTAAGACTGGTTGGGCTCTGAGTCACAGACTTTAGAAAGTCCAAAAACTTCCGATGTAATTTTAACCTATTTTCAAACTACCGCACGATAAATGGGTTACCAGAAATTGTTGGACGCTCCCCATCAGGTATGAACAGGGACCACAAAGGTGTGGTCCCCGGAAAGTAAACAAAACGTACCCAGGATGAAGCAATTAAGCTGCTGGTCTACAACACTCGCCCGAAAATGAAATGCAATCTAACAAATTGGATCGTTCAACCTGCCCACAGGAAACAAGAGCGACTTGCGTCCGGCTTCCAAACCGGAAGAGCGCCATTTTAGGAATTAACAGAGCACATTCGGTGGTCTTCCACTTGCAATTTCAGTTAATGTTTAACTTTACAGGCGCAGCCGTTTTTGCCTCAATACACTCAAAGCTTGTTTTTTTTAGCGACTATATATCTGCAGAAATAATGCTTTAAAACTTATGAATTTTTACACCAACAATAATAAAAGCTCTTTAACTAAATTTGAAGTAAAAATAAATGAGTTTTATTTATTTATTTTTTAAAGCAAATTAAGCTAGCTTTTAAAACTTAAAAAAAAAAAAAAAAAAAAAAAAAAAAAGGGGTTTTTTTTCATCAATTTTTATTCATGTTGTTATACCAGGTGTTAAAACTCATATGTTTTCGAGTAACACTTTGAAATATTTTTTAAACATGTAATATCTCATATTTTAAAAGAAATTTATTTGGCTGCATCATATTTTTCGCATTTTCAACAACTAAGCGAAAGCTATAAATAGTAGCAACAACGTTCGAACTACTGAATGTATATATTAAATTTTAAGGAGAGGTGTGTGTGGGGGGGAGGGGGGGTTGTTTTCCAAGACAACCTGTAAGATTATACCGCATTTGCATCTAGAATGAGAGAAAACTCGACAATCAAAACAAGGCTAAGTGTCAGAATTGTCGTCGATCTACCCATTTTCTTTTATATAAAAAAATTTCGCATGCTACGCTAGTCACATGCCCATTGACATTGCTTGTGTTTTTTTAAAGTAATTTCCTATTTTAATATTTTGTGTAGTGCAATTTTTTTTTTATGAAAGTGTTTTTTTAATAAGTTGCTTTATCTATTCCTTAAAATAAAGTGATTTCTACAGATTAAAAAAAAAGTATTTTAAATTTTTTTTGTAGAATAAGAAAAATTCCTTTGCGTTAAATCAAATGGATTAGAAGAAAACAGCAAAATTAGTTCCAAAACCAAAAGAAAAGCAAGAGAGTCTCACTCTTTAAGCATCGCGTATAAATACGAGCAATAACGGGGCATTTCAACGTAAAACGGAAAAGGTAACACCTGTATCAAATTGCCATTAAACACAATAACCCCGATATCGCGAAACAACTTTAAAAGGGAACATCTAGTTCGAAAGGTACCAGGCAATTTATTCAAACACCATAATGTAATTTAGTTGAAATTTGCGACGACTGACAACCCGTAACCAATAACAAATTGTAGCGTGCGGTTATATTGAGTAGAGTATTAAATGACGTGGAGGGGATGAAATAACGCTATTCCTATTTGAAAATGAGGCCAAGCTGAATCGCACCATATATGAATCTTAAATTTTGAAGGGTTAAAACAACTTGGACACGGTTCAGACAGCGTGACCTGTTTTCTTGAAGCCCGTAAGAAAAATCCTTAATGGTTAGTTAGATTATAGATTGTCTAGCGCTGGAGCTATAGGGATACAGCACCAAAACATGTTTTGTTAGGTAGGCCATTTACTTGTGATGGAGAGCAGGGGCGTAGACAGGGGTGGCCCCGAAATTGTGTGAAATCTTGTTTTATCACTTCCCCTTCTTTTTTATATTTTTTTGCGTAACTTGTTATGCTGTACTTAATCAAATCTCCGACCATAACCCCCCCCCCCCCCTGAAAAAAACCCTGGCTACCGGCTTGATGGGGAGGAATGCTTCCGGGAGATCTTTGAAGGGATGCGTCGTGAATGGTGGAAAACACTGAAAACTCTCACTAAAATGGACCTCAATTATGTTGTTTCGGATGATTTTTTCGTCATTTGTTAATGTTCCGTTCTCAGGACCAAATTACATGGGTAGAACCCTCTTGGGTCCACTTTTAGTTTACTTTTTATTGTGTATGTCTTGTATTGTGTGTGTCAACAATTTAAAAATGGAATCACAACGATTAAATGCGATAATTATTTTCATCTCGAACAAAAGCGAAAACATAACGTCGCAGTTTCAATTGTTGTTTATCTTTGGACGTATGTTTGTACAAGTGCCAGTTGCTGTAGTAAATTGACTAGTTTAATTCAACAGAACTTGTTTAGTGGTCAGTGGCTAGCCCCCCAACCATTGCAATAGACCTTACCTTATGGTGCTGTTGAACAGACCCACAAGGCTCAGATCTTGGATCCATGATTTTAAGGGCCCAGATATTAGCTGTAAATCAACAACTTTTGTTTCACAAAAGCTATGTGAATATCTTTTATAATCAGTAAAAACATAATTTTTACGTAAAAACCATTTTTTATTGATCTTGAACAGTCTTTAGTATCCCAGAATGCATTTATCCAAATAAACCAAATCATCATTCAAAAACGTAAAAAAATGAAAGATGGTGAGGGAGGGGGGGTTTGAAAGGAAGTCTTGACGAATTTATTGTGGGATCAACAAGTCAAGTGTCGATTACTCTGAAGTTGTGAATAATGCTACAGATATTGTTGTCACGGATATACCACACATTGTGATAGTGAAATGCAATGCTATACATAACAAAGGTTATCTCCTTTTGATTTACGAATTTGATTGTTTAAATTTTTTTTCTTTATTTGAGATAGATAAAAAAAAACCTTTTAAAACACAATATTAACATTAATTTATAATTTTTTTCTATATCTGTGTACATGGTGACAAAGAATCGTTCCCAAGACTGATTAGTAAAAATATTTTACAACGAATACAAAAAAAAATCTTCCAATTTAATTTTTTTTTCCCAATGAATTTTTTGACTTCCTATAAATTTCTTTAATTGTTCTTGGTCAATAGTAATTAACAACTTCTTTTGTCGGCAAAACTGTTTAATTGGCGACTTTTTTACGTATGTTTACGTAAGATAACGAAAGTATAGCTATAGGTAAAAAAAAAAAAAAGGGGGGGGGGTTGGCATATCTCCCCGTTTTGTAACAACAAATTGACCTACGATGTTCAAATTTGGTATGCGGGTTAGTGGTGACCATGAGACCTACCATTAAGGTTTTCGTCAAAATCGCTCATGCGCATAAGGTTGAAATCATGAAAAATAGTGTTTTTCAGCAATTGCTAAGAAACTGCTCTAACGATTTTGATTAAAATCTCTGCACTAATGCCTCTTAAAGTGCTTTAATTGTCCCCACCTCCCGTAGTCCCAAAATCATCCCCAAATTCCCGTAGAAATGCGATAAAAGCGTAGAAAGTTGAAAAACGAGTGCCTTTAACACACAGCTCTCTGCCCATGAGCATAGCTTATCAACGATGGATTTTTTTTCTGTTCCACGCACAAGAAAGGACGATGTAATGACAATCGAATTAGATCGCCGATTTTTTTTTTTTTGCCTAAACATTATTGCTATAATTATCACTAAACTGACCATTTTTATTTAATTGAGTGAAAATATAAAAACGGTAAATAACACCATATCAAATTTTAATGCAATGATCAATATTATAGTGTAATTGAAAGTTGTGCGATGTTCCACACCTCTAGTTTGTTATGAAACATTGCAAAACTATCACTAAAACCGAATAAATTGACGAGCTTTTTATTGTTCCTGTCCTACTAATACATCCCCGGTTTTATATCATATGCGAACATCAAATTCTATGGAGATCGTTTTGAAAATGGCGTTGAATTAATTGCAATAGATCAACCCTAAGCACAATTCAAGAAACTATTCAAATAAAAGCCCTCGTCGACAACTGTGACAGTTGTCAAACTCTTCCATGGAAGAGACGAAAAAGAATGGGCACATTGTAATTGATGGCCTCAACTCCTTTTTTTCCCAGTAACGAATCCACATTTCCCGACATAAAAGAGGCAAAGTGAAAAACGAGGAGGTTGACCCGAAATATCACGCGACACAAGAAATTCAGCTGACAAAAAAATTGTTTGCTTCCACAAAGCAGATACCATGGATAGCTAAAACACTCGCCATTTTTCCCCAACAAGAGATGGAATTGGAGAGCGCAATTTCCACGCTTCGTGATGTCCCATTAACTTCATAGAACTCAATTTCTCTGGATGTCATCAGTTTCATGTCCGCAAGAGTGGACGATTTAGAACTGCTGTGTAGCGAAGACTGTTTTAAAAATTTAGAAAAAATAACGCTTATTATAAAGGCTCATATTGATATCAGAAAAACAATTTACGCAGCAGATATGCATATCTATTTATAAATATCTGACCCATACAGTGTTTTGGTTGAGAAACAATATTTTTCTAGGCAAAAAAGGTCCAATTCGGAATTTTCATTTTAGCAAAATTATAAAATACTTACGAATTGTATAACTCTTGTTGTTTATTTTAAAAGGCTTCTTAATAATGTCTTTAAATAAGAGCTCTAAATAAAAAGCTATTTTGTACCAAATATCAACAAGTACTTTTCCACCTACAGTTAGTTCGATTTTTTAAGTCGACGACTAATATTTGGATCATAAAAATGGTTCTTTTAAAAATATTCAGGCTAAGTTTTAGCAAAATCGCATTTTTTTTAATTAAAAAAAATAAAAAAATAATAATAATAATAATTCCTAGACCTATTTACACTCATGTCCATAATTTAAGGATAAATCAGTTTTTCCCTAATAACTTCTCAGTGAAACAGCATAAACACATGAAATTCACATCAAAAAGACATCTTTATAAAATATATCTATAAGTAAAACAACTCAGAAATGCAAAGTGTACAGTGAGGGCATATGCAAAAGAATGGAGTACCATTAGTGTGCAGTTGTACAGATGCATTTACATTAAAAATCACGCAATCCATAGAGTTGACTTTTAGTGTGAGATATGACCTCTCCTGTCATCAGTGTTGACTTGGCACTGTATTTTCATACTTAAATGAGTTTCTTGATGAATTCTAGTGCCTAATGCACGTCCCACCTTTTGAACTGTTTGCAAGTGATGGAAAGTTCCCAACACATCAAATCTTTACACAGTGCATATCGTAGAAGCGTCCAATACATGCTTGATAAAATTTGGATTAGAGGAGTGATCTTGCTTACTAATAAGGGTGATATTCACATTTTTTTATCGTTTATCCAAGGCAGAAGTGGAATAAAATTTGCCATAAGCATCAATAAACACGATTTAGAAACCGATATTTCACCATTAAAGACACATGATTACAGTGAAAAAGTCGAATTTAATTATCTTTTGCGCTCTTGGGGAACTTATTAAACCAATTCAACATTTTGCACCCAAAGACCAAATCTTTTTAACATCAGATACTGTTAACTGAAAATATTTTTTTCAGTTTCATGAGTATTATTGGACATCAGAGGATCTGTAAAAAGGTGGGAACATGATACTTCATTGTAAATGCTAATTCAAGATAGTGATTTCTGATTTGGTGGGAAAAGAGTTTTGGTCTTTAGGTTCAATTTGTTGAATTTGCTTAATAAGGTCACCAAAAGCGCAAGAAATAATTAAATTCCACTTTTTCACTGTAATTACGTTAACTTCATCTAGACAAGTCTTTAAGTGTGAAATATCAGTTTCTAAATCGTGTTTATTGAAACTTATGGCAAATTTTATCCCACTTTTGCTTTGGATAAATAATTAAAAAATATGTGCCCCTATAAGTAATACCAGATCGCTCCTCTAATCCAAATTTCATCAAGCATGAGTGGGACGCTTCTACGATATGCATTGTGTAAAGATTAAATGTATTGGGAGCTTTCCATCACTTGCAAGGGAGAGGTCATATCTCACACTAAAAGTCTACTCTATGAGTTGCGATTTTTAATGTAAATGCATCTGCACAACTGCACACTAATGGGTACTCCATATTTTCGCATACTCCCCCACTGTACACTTTGCATTTCAATTTGCGACTGAGTTGTTTTACTTATAGATCTGTTACATAAAGATGTCTCTTTGATGTGAATTTCATATGTTTATGCTGATCCATTGAGAAGTTATTAGGGAAAAACTGAATTATTTTTAATTTATGGACATGAGTTTATTATATTTTCAGCGAGTTATCAAGAACATATGGATCCGAATTCAAAACCGTATAACGAAGAAGCTGTATGTTGTATGCGAGAACATTTTTTTTTTATGTATCCCCAGAATGTACTCAAGTTTAACACCTTCTCCGTCATGTACCAACTGAAATCGTGCCCAGTATTTGCGATGACCATGTGCAAGGTCTCAAACAGTAGAATACTTTCCTCCACCCCTACAAGTCCGAAAGCTTTCGAATATATAGACAACATACAACACCATACGTTGTAAAAGAATAGTTTCCGTTTTCCTCGAAATCGATATTATTCGATCGATTTTCTTAGAAACCGATCGATACCCTATCAATTCATTTCGTATAATTTTCGGGCCTCCTCGGTGAAAGCAACGCGAATAAAGACTGATCGGTAGGTATATCACAGGCAAGCCGGCAGCCAAGATTTTTTTTCCGGGGGGGGGGGAGGGAGGGGGTAAGGTTATGGTCGAAGATTTGATTAAATATGTCAAACAAGTTACTTACAAGAAGATAAGTAAAACAAGTTGTCCCGGGGGTCCCCCCATGTCTACGGTCCTGATCACAAGTGGAGTGGGGAACGGGGAAAGCACTAAAAGTTGAAAATGTAGGTGGTAATCGCACCTCCCACCAAGTTTATCACTGCAGATAGTCAACCCTTTTTTGGCAATTAGATAAAGGGTGGATCTGCAAAAATTCGACACCACCATCGAAAATTTTATATACTAAAAATTAATTTTTCCACCCCCTCCCATTTGCATTCACAAATAGCACTGGTTGTAAATACCATATTACAACATTTTTGTGGACGACTTCTGCTACAAATATCCGAACACATCACTTTTGAAGTCAGCATGTCAGTGGAAATCTTTCAATACAGAAAAGAACTTTTTCACGATTTGTAGAAACTGATCAAGTATCTTTATTGGACTTATATTCTGCCTACAAAAACCGACCTAAACAAGTGCATTCAAAATTCGATCACTAACCTCCCCCATCACACACCTTGCTACGAAAAGAGAAGGTGGGGGGGGGGGGTAGATTAGGACGGAGGAGGAGGAAGGGGTGGCTCGACCTTGGAAATGGCAGAGGCGGTTCGTTGCCCCTGCTGGGGCTCTTCCAGAGAAATCATCGATCGTTTGGTGACGAGAGTGCGCCCTCCCCCTACATCCTTACCACTGGATAGGAAGTACAACGGTAAGCTACAAGAGTCATCATCTACAGAGGAAGTTCAAGTTCGCCCGAATTTGGAATATGTTGGCATTGGCGAAACGTTTTTCGATATCTTTAATTTAGACATTATGCTCGGACAATAAAACCAATTGTACAAAACACCCGTTTTTCGGTGGCAAATTTGAATTTTTTCTTTCTTTCAAAATCAGCTTACACCGGCTGTGAGGCATACAATGAGTACTAGATCAACATTACATATTTTTTAATTCTTATGCATATCTTTTCAAAGATGTTTTCAAATTTTTCAGAACATTTCATCGTTTCAGTATTTGTTCCATTACAAACAAACATCCTCCCTCATCAGATGTTGACATTGTTAGCTTGTATAATTTTAAGTGTTATATAATGTTTATGTTGTCAACCCTTCAACAGAGGATACATCCGTATTTTCTCCATAACGTGGCGATTTGTAGCACTTAAAAAAAAACACGAATGGATCTGTGCTCGTAGCCTAGGCATTTAGGATTGCTTAGGCTTAGAGGAATTTCTTTAAGTTCACCAGAGTTGGATATTATTCAATTGTGAGGGATACACGATTCCTTAGGTATCCTCAACATGTTTAAATTGTGATTTTCTCCTCTTTTTCTATAGTGCTGCCATCTACTATGGCAACTATTCAAAAATGTTCGAACTATTTCCGATTTTTTTTAACTTCGAATTTCAAACAAATTACAGCACAACTTGCAATAAATAGTAAGTGGTCGTCAGAAGCGGAGATCTTAGTGAAGCAGTTACCAATTTTGTTTTGGAATAAAGGGAGGAAAAGGGACTGTCACAAACAGTCCAGAACAAAAAGTTCAGTCTTTAAAAATGTTTATGAAACAAACCAAATGGCATTGTTTTGATCTCATAAAAAAAAAAAAAAATGAAAATTTATATGCAACAAAGCAGGATCTAGTGAAATCTGTTAATTTATTTGTCTTAGAATAAAATAATTCCAATCAGAAATAAATGGATCCCATATCGAACAATATGTCATCAGAATTTGGTTAATACCCATCAACTCAGGATTACGTTTGTTTAGTGGCACGCTTTCCCTCATTGCCATGCAAGATACCGAGAGATAGCTGCGAGGGAAGAAAAAGTTTGAAGACCGCATTAAAAGAACATTAAAAAAAAAAAAGTCGAATGCATCCCAGCAAGCTCATGGCCATGAGCGATAGATTTCAACCAGACGGAGTATACAAATTCGACTTATCTCTCACCAGCGGGGGAGATGCTATGCAGACATGTAGGACAGAATGACTAAGATGGCATTCTTGAACTTCGTGACATAGGGATTTTCTTGCTAGTTCGAATGACCTTGAAGCTATCGAACATCTGTTCCATCGGCATATTATGTTCCATTTCATGGTCGGAATTTGGAAAGTTAAAAAGGCTATTAATTTGAACTTGGAAATGCATGCCGTCGAAGAGTTAATTCGAACCATGTGAGTGGAATTCTGAAAAATAATTGCTAATGAGCTATTAAATAAATTTTTGTTCGGATTGTTAACCCGAAATTATGTAAATGGTATAAAGTTAATTTCTTCATGTTAGTCGAAACTGAAAACTATACCCGGGGGTAACCAACCTATTTGACATTACGAAGGCGCGTTAGCAGATTCACTTATATTCGGAGAGGCGACTGTAAGTTAAGTAACCCCATCGAAAATCACTTTGAATTTTTTATAAAATGTAGAGAAATGTTAGTAGATTATGAATATACTGGTCTGCCGAGCCAAAAATTGCCGAAACTATACAAAAATTACTTTGAATGAGTTGACTAAACATAAGCGCAAAAAATTTATCATAACTTGCCAAGTAATGATCATCCATTTTTATTTGGTAATCCACAGCTCTTTAATTTTTAATTAGGAAGGATGCAGACCTCGCTAGTGCAACATAATTACATCTTTTAAAAAATTGAGCAAGTTGGCAATAAATATTAATTAAATACAACATTTATTACCAACTTGGTTCACTTTTAAAAGATTGAAATATTTTTCGCTAGCGTGGTAAAAGCGTCCGCGCCCTTCCTCGTTGAATAGTGATGGGTTTAAAAAAAAAAAAAAAAAAAAAAAAATGCTTATTATTTAGCAAGTTATGATAAACCTACATTAGGTTTCTCTTGGTGCAAGGGCTATTTATGTAAGTATTGAACTGTTGCTACAAAAAATCCTAACATTCTAAAAATTTCTTCAGGGAGGTCTATCAAGGGATACTGCTTCGAATTATACCTTGAGCAGGTAATTGCAATTGAGATTTTTTTAAGAGCAACACGAGAGCAATGAGTTACACAAGGGGAATATCATAATAACTGTACTGGATATTGAATTACTGAGAGAAGTGTCAAAAGTGGATGCTTTCAAGGAGTTTTTCAGGGGGAAAACTGTCAGCAACTCTCGTTGAGAAGAAAACCTAAAAAACTGTCTGCTCTGAGAACAGGAAGAGTAGAGCGCCAAGAGTGGGCTAGTTGGTTGTATTCAGATTATCTGGCGCCGTCAGCAACACGAGGGCTATAATGCGCCGAAACTTTCGTCATTAGACAAGCCAACATACATTTACAAACACCCATGCCTAACACGGGACTCGAACCCGCAACCTCGCGGTCTAGAAGCCAGCACGCTAACCACTATACCGTTTGGTCGGCAAGAGTGGGCTAGATTCCATTCACACTCTAAACGAGCATTTTGCCTTCTAGTCGCGAATCCGGAGTACGGCTTCGTCTTGTATGGAAGAAAACCCGGAAAACTCCATCAACCAAATCTCTAGTCTAGAAATTATTTCTATTGCGCCAATAGTCATCAGTCGGAGTCGAGATTAAAGTAAAAAAAAAAATCCGAAAACTTTTATAACTGCAGTCAAGACAGCTTACGTAATTTGTTACTTAAATTCGTTATTATTACATTAATAAAAATTATTTCACCCGAGAAGTTCAATTTAGCGAATTTTTTTTTTTCATGGTCAAGCATGAAAGCAACCAAAGGCAGTCAAATGCACGAAGGCTAAATGAAGACGACTTTCCACTGTGCTTGTACGATGACATCTCCAAAGTGATTAGAAGAGCCAGCTGTCCCTCCATTTCCGCTCAAGAACAGAACCCGCTCAGTCAGTTAGGGTTGACCTTTGTTTCGACTTAATCAAACAGTCTTGGAATTTGATCTTGGAATTAACCCCTTAGCAAAATCAATGTTTGGACAATCCAATTCAAGCAACTTGGAAAGTATTTTTAGCGGCTTAGAGCCCGTTTTATTTATTTTTTTCATTTGGGATCTGATTACTGTGACAGTTTACTTTTCCCAAGAATTGAATAATTTGTAAACATTGGGGATACATAAAAGATATTAAATTATTATATTTATTTCATTTTGAAAGTTCGTAATACAAGTGGAAAATCCGTAATAATCACGTATTTCCACATATCCAATAAATACATCTCTAGGTATTATTTGTTTGATATTTCAACTGGTTACGCTATAATACTTTGCGATAAATGATTTTGGGATAAGCTATACTGGAGACAAAGATTAAGTGAACTTTTTCTTTAATTTATATTCATTATTTTGAACACTGGAATAAATTATAAGTCCATAAACTTATTTTTCTGGTGCTAAGATTTGGATCATTCTATAAAATTTAAATTCTAAATCAAATTTAAGAGTTTTTTAGCCAATTTTTAATTTAGTACAACCATCTTGGTTATTTCAAGCAAACCGCAAAAGTTTCAATCAGATTATGAACTGAACTTGGCAAAACAAATTTGTCTTTCACGTTGGTCATTATAGTATAAATTACTACAAAGTCCATCACTCGTTTTCAAAATATTTCAAGTCGATGCCAAACTTAAAGACAATATAAACTTTTACTTATTATCTTTGAAGGTGTAAGTAGCGAATCTTTTGTTGGCCCTTGGAAGACAGTGGATAAGATTAATGAATACGATGAGTAAGTTAGGACACCTGAAAATAAGTTTTGTGACTTGTGTTTTAAATATAAATTCTTTGATGATAATGTAGTGTTATCCAAATTATTTATTTTCGTGGTTATAATGGCCATCAAACTGTTTAAATAACCGAAGAATCGATGTCTTTTATTAGAAATAGCAATCATTCAGAATCGCTTGTCTACATTATTAATTATTTTTTTTCGTTACAAAGAAAATAGTCTCAATGTTTCGAAAGGATTATAAATAAACAATTTAATTTTCTAATCTGAGACTGTTTCACCTTATGGTATAGTAGATTTTCAATGAAAATCATGGGCAACAATTTAAACTTAATCATTAAATGTACATTAGTGCAGCACAATTATTTCCTGTACAATTGGTATCACAAACATATACATAACAGTAAATCGCAATAATTCATTACATTTTTTCAAATTTCCATGCCTTTGTGCGAAAAAATACAAATCGCGCAAGAATCAGGCAAATCGTCAAGCTGCCAGACATGTAGAACATGACTAACCGCTGCAATCCAACATAGGCATTGTTCGGGGAAACACCTCGTAGAGGTAGACAAGTTGGGGGTGCAAACAATTACGTTCATTGAGAAGCGTCGGGGAAACCCACCCAATGGCGTCCACTTTCCTCGATCGAGGGGTGATGCCACTTACCTTGAAAAAGGGGTGGCAGACGATTCACAATAGAACAACTTTATATTGTAATCAAACAGAAAATGTTAAAAAGAATATTCACTCACCGTGTTTGGCAAGTAGAATTAAAGCCGGTCTATCCCAAAGCGTGGCTGTCACAAGTGTACACAAACAAAATGACTTGGGCGAAGAATGCTGTCTGACGCTTTGCTGCTTGTCTGTTTTCCTGTGAAGCCGGTTCAAGGGTTGCCGCTAAGTAAAGGGGGCGTCGGCCGGCGTCGCCAATCACGCCAATGTTCTGGCGAATATTTGGTAATCTTGGCCTTTTTGGCGGTCAGATTTCTCATCTCGTTTCCTGTTCTTTCATTGCTTTCCAGGAAGGGGGACAATTTATGGTAATTTATCTATTAAAGATCGCTTTTTCATGTTCCTTCATTTTCATACACAAATTTTTTAAGATGAAACAATGTGTGCTTTATTTCTCACTAAATCTGGTTGTTTTATTAGTCAGTGGGAATTTTGGTTTTCGAAGATTAAAAGTAGAGAGAGCCCAATAAATTTTAAAAATACATAAATAAAAAAAAGTTTAGTTTGAGGTGAAGCCAAATATTGTCGCCGATCAAAAAAGATATCTATATAAAAGAAATAGTCCTAATTTATTCACTAATTCTCCTTTTGCCTACATAGGTTGGTATTTGTATTTCGAGGATAGCCAATATTAGGCTAATATTAATAAATTAGCTTCAGTCTACATTACCATTTTGTTTGTTGGAAAGCTAATTGAATGTTTTGATCAACTGCCGAAAATAAATTTTTGTCTCGTTACGTTTTGTTGTTACGTTACTTTGCAACTTTATGTATGTTTAATACATTCTTAGTGTTTTCTTCCTCAACAATTAAAACTAGTTAATTGAAAGAATTTTTAAAAGAGTAAACAGCTTAGTCAACTATTTTGATGTATTCCTTGGAAGATGATGTATTCTAATATAATCCATAAAAACAGAGTTTTAAAAAAATCCTTTATAAGCAATGTCAATTTTTATATTCATTAACACAGGGTCGATATCAAAAACATTTCTATCGGCAAAATGTGCGGCATACTACGTTTCAAAATTTCTTTATTAAAAATGAACGTGAATTTTTCCTATCTCATTCAAATATCATTTCTTTATTCTGATTGAAGTAATTTTATTATTTATTTATTAAAAAAAAATGGCAACAGGAAAGAGTTTCTTCAATGATCGGTTCATTGCTATTTTAAAGCGATTGGTTGGTTGTTTTCAGATTATCTGGCGCCGTCAGCAACACGAGGGCTATAATGCGCCGAAACATTCGTCATTAGACAAGCCAACATACATTTACAAACACCCATGCCAACACGGGACTCGAACCCGCAATCTCGCGGTCTAGAGGCTAGCAAGCTAACCACCATACCGTTTGGTCGGCTTTAAAGCGATTGGATGACGGCAAGTTGGTTTATTAGTATTCCTTAAAAGCGACCTTTTTGTGACAGTAACAACCCCAAAATTTGATAGAATGTATTGTCATTGACACTGAACCTATTTGCCAAGTTTTAGCCCGATGGGATTAGGGCAAGGGGTAAATTAGGCCTCCGCAGATTCCGTTACCATCGACAAAAAAACACACAAAATCGAAGTTAATATAAAGGATTTAATAAAAAGACTTAACTTCTGAATTATTTATTAACTTGACGTCTCCTTCAAAAAGGCTAAATTACCTTTAGGTCTTTTTGATTTTAATCAATTTTTTTCGAACTTTGATGATTTTGAAGTAATTTTCTTTTATTTTATTAATTTTTCATTTTAAGTCTACATAAGGAATACTGTACATTAAAAAAAATTATGTGAATTATTTATAGCCTTCATCGTAAAGTCAATCCTAAATTTTTACCGATTCGTTAATATTTTTCGTTGAACATGAAAGTCAAATTGATATTGAAACAGTAAAGTTCACAAATGTTCACTTGAGACGTGTAACATCGAAACTAGCTCCAATCACGTTTCTTTTCCTAAAATAATATATATATATATTTTTTTATTTTTTTTTCCTAAGTTGTCGATACACTTCATCGCACTACCAAACGATTAGGTAGAAAACCATCTTCTTTAGTGTGAAAATTACTTTCAATGTTGTGGGTACGTTTCCATTCAAAACCAAGTCCATCCAAGTGTCAAATGTTGATAACATTTTAAAATAACATTTCGAACCCTACTGTAAAAACATTGATTAACTCTAGTTTTATAAAAATGTTATTACGTGAAATAGCGATGACAGTTTTTCGTATAAAGTCAGTGAAAAGGTGAGAGATTATTGACCAGTATGAAAATACGGCTATTTGATCTTGTGAAAAATTTTCCCTTTCAATTTTGTTAAATTTTTTTTCTTGCCTGAATTTAATTTTATTTATTTATATGGCTATATCAGTTCCATGTTGAATCTCGTGAACGTTTTTTTTTTATTTTCTTGAAGTTTTTTATGCTATTCTTTTCACATTTTATTTACGACAAATAAGTTGATTTAAAAAAAAAAAAAAATTTTTTTTTTTTAATTAATGCTTTGTATTTTTGTATTGCATTTTTGTATTGTATTTTTGTATTTGTATTTTTGTAAAAATTAATTTGTATTTGAAATTTTTCCTTTGACTAAACCCAATATTTTTCTCATATTGTTCGTAATTTTTTTTTTTTGCAAATTTTTATTTTTTTCTTGTTGTCAAAATATTATTTATCTACCTAGTAACTGTAATTCGTGTTTTCTGAAAGCTTCGTGCAGTAGGTAACTTTACAACAGTTACTGCATTGCAAAAGGTTGTTGCTGATCACCCGTTTTGCTTCAAAGCCAGCTCCATCAATTTAAATTCAAATTTCCAAAAATTTAAAATTACAGTAGCTGCAAAGTTAGCCTTAAAAAAATCAAGGACTTCGGTTCAAAAACTGATTGACAGGGCAAATGACGTTTTTTTTTTTTGTGCTCCTGAATTTTAAAAAAAATAAAAATGGAATGATCTGGTTTTGAAGCTAGGACCCCTCCTTCTCCCACCTTGAAGCTTGATATCCACACAAAGCCTAAATCCAACATTTTCTCGCTATACTGAAATTAAGCCTCTACTTCAATTAAAAAGAAAAGTTTGTTCAATTTGTAATGAACCTTACAAAAGATGAGTTCTAGGAAGATCCATGACTCTAAAAAATCAGAAAATTTCATTAAATTTTAAGTGGGTCTAGTTTGAATTTTTAAGTTTTTTGTATTTATTCAATTTGGTTCACTCCTTTCACAGTTCACAGAAACTGCGAAACTACTAAAGTTGTGGCACAAATTATGAAATTAAAAAGACAAAGCTATGTTATTTCTACAAAGTTTGATTTTCCCGTTCACTGCCTTATTCAACTTTTTTATAAACTGGTAGAATTAATTTTGTTATTTTTAGTGTTTCCGCTTTTGCAATGCTATTGCAACTGAACTATACTATTGGTACTGAACGCTACAAATAGAAAATTTTCCATTTGAATTGTAATTCGATATATTTCTAAATTAATGACTTTTCAGGCTTGAAAAATTTACTGTCTGCCTAATGTTAATTTATGTAGCTCTTAGCTGCAAAAAAAAAAGAAAGAAAAAAAAAAAAAAGTTCTATATAACTCCTAATCCAAATACCTTTTGATCATGGTTCCAAATCCTAAATACTGTATGCTGGCATATTAAATTGTACCAAATGTGAAAGGATCTCTTAATAAAAGTTGTGAAACCATAACATTTGCATGCGAGCAATTTCGCGAAATGGGGGCATTAATTTTAATGGATAATTAGATTTCTAACTCATAATTTAAAGTTGAAATTAAATTAAATTGCAAGTTAATGTAAAATGAAACTGCGTACCAACTCGATGCACGACTATACTATATATCGATACTAGATATAGAACAATTACTACGATTTCCATTTAATACGTTTTTTATTTTCAATTATCCATGTGTTTACAAAGGGTAATGAAAGTAGACCATTAGATTTAAAAAAAAAAAAAAAAAAAAAAATTGCATTTTG
Organism: Linyphia triangularis; assembly: GCA_963978545.1. Lineage (NCBI taxonomy): Eukaryota > Metazoa > Arthropoda > Arachnida > Araneae > Linyphiidae > Linyphia > Linyphia triangularis. The sequence continues at coordinate 49,332,067 of OZ021729.1, read as the reverse complement.
CATTTTTCTACGTTTTGGAACAACATGATTTCAAAAAAGTGGTCTAAAAAATGTGTGTCTGAGTACAGCATAGCGAATTGACCTACGATGTTCAAATTTGGTGTGTGGGTTAGTGGTGGCTATGGGACCTATCATTAAGGTTTTTGTCAAAATCGCGCATGAGCAGAGGATTAAAATCATGAAAAATCATTTTTTTCAGCAATTGCTATAAAACGGATTTTGCGATTTTGATTAAAATCTCTGTGCTACTGGCTGTTAAGGTGTTCTAATCGCCTCCACCTTCGAAATTCCAGTAGAAAAGCGATAAAAGTGTAAAAAGTTGAAAACAAGTGGATTTAGCGATGGATTTTTCTCTGTTTCACGCTCAAGAAAGAACAATGTAAGTCTATTGAATAACATCGCAGATTTCGCGCTTTTTTCTTGTACAAATTTTGTCCAAAAATATCGCTAAACTGGCAATTTTCATTGAAGTGGGTGAAAGTATGAAAGCTGTAAATAACGCAACATATCAAATTTTAATGCAATGACCAACATTATAGTGTAATTGAAAGTTGTGTCATGTTCCACTTCTTATTATTTCATTAATATAACGACAAGTTTAAATGCAAAATGAGTCATTCCATTAATCTCAGAACCCAATTTTGTATGAAATGATAGATGCGTATTTTTATAATTTTTCATGGAATACTATTTGAAGGAAAATTTTATCGTGACAGTAGCTGTCACAAAATGAACATAGAGTAACTAAAAGAACATGGAAAAGTAACTTAATATAGCAGATATAAACAACTTAAAGTTATTGAATTAGTAATTGAAATATAGAGTGACGAAGATTGTGACATCAGTAACTGTCACAAAATAATAATAATAATAATAATAATTAATAAAAGAAATATAAAAGTAGCTTAATATAAAAATGTCACTAGAAAACGATTTAAAAAAAATAATAATCATAATTATATATATATATATATATATATATATATATATATATATATATATATATATATATATATATATATATATATATATATATATATATATATATATATATATATATATGTTTCTTTGTCAACTAATATAATTAGTTGAGACATAGAGTTACGATAAAATTTTGAAGCCCTTCGGATTGCAATTTACAATAGGATTTTTACAAACCTTCTAATCTTATAGAAATCTTGAAACATGACAAATTAATCTAAACTCAAAGTGAAAAATAAAAAAACATGACCTCTGTAAACAAATTTAAGTTAAAACCAAACGACTAAGTTATTGAAATTACAACAAAACAACAGAGAAATGTATTTCTTTGCTGTAAGAAATCTTAAAATTGATATATGAAGGATGGTTGTAGCAGTGTAGACTTTAACGAATTGCAAATTGACTTTCCCAGACTATAACTTCTGCTTGAATTTTGGTATTGGAGCACATCTCAACGAGACCTTTCATTTGACACATCGAATGCCTCCAGCTTTCTACAGTTTTGTAAGGGAAAGTTATCCTTTGGTTGATAGATGGATAGACGGAAGGAGAAGACTTTTATGTAAGAATTGTGAAGTGCAGAAGCGAAACTACCCATAAGGGGGCATGGAGTATCACTTTCTACAAAATAAGTATCATTGCCTGCTTTCTAATTCCAATTGTTTGACCTGAAAAGGTTTCATTCTCCGAGGATTATGTTATGTTCATAAATCTTTTAATTCCATGTCAATTCACGTCAGTTTTGAAGCTGTATAAATACGCTATAACTCTTGTCACCTGTTTGAATATCAGTTAATGTTCCATCTGGATCGAGTTGATCTGCCTGAATTATATGCAAATCACTGAATGCTGTTCAACTAAAGATTTCAGCGCAGTTCAGCCAAGAAGTACAAATAGTTAATAAGTCTGGGGAGTTGATCATAATAGTGGATTGGGTGTAAAAAAGTAGAAAAAAAAAAGTGACAAATTGCACGCTTTTGACGAAATGAAAAAATCACCCATCCAAAAAGTGATGTCCATTGATAGCCCTCCCCCCTCCCCCAATAGTTTTCGTTTGACTTAATGATAAATACCCGAGTTAAAATAGTCAATGTTTCCCGATTAAAATTTAATTTGAAAAAGTCTGGTTATAAATATACAACGTAATTCAGGACAATATCTCTGAAAAGTGCGAGAATGTCACGATGACGATTACAAGCAAGGATCATATAGAAGCACGAGCAGAGTTTGCCAAAAGGCATTACAAATCAATTTCACCCCATAGAATTAACCTCATGCGTGAATTCTCGCATCGGCATATTCTAGTTAAATTTAAAAAAAAAAATAATCCTTCATTTTATATCAAATCAGGGCTCATATTAACCGTGTTTCGAAGGGAGCCTCTACTTCCCTGTCCTTTTTCTTGGAAAATAGCGTCCTTTTCTGAAAATATGCAATTTTTTGTTTATTTTCCAATGGAATGCAGATCCCCCCCATCCGAAATAGCATGGCACGCATGCCCATTCATGTTCAAACGTGCCTCGCACAGACCAGTGACTGATTGAAGTCATTGAATGGTTGCTGATAATACGTGCGTCATTAGAAAATGGATTGTAGGGGGGCGTCCCTCAATTTCCGAGTGCTAGTTAGCACGAATGGTCATTTCGTACGTTCCTTAATTAAGAGTATTTCGCTGGCTTTTTACCAAAATAGACAAATACTCTTTATTAAAATAGAGGTTTTTTTACCAAATGCACAAAATAGGGAAAAAGGTAATGGAAAATATAGATTAACACTATGCCGTCCGCACATCTAATCAATTTTTTTTTTTTTTTTTTTTTTTTTTTTTTTTTAATTTTTTTTTTGGCGCCGGGGACTGATTCAGAAATTTAGATTATTTTGCCTTTCGCCGGCGATTTTTCGAGGTTTTCGGGATATCCTAAATTGTCAAGTTTTACTTTGCCGTCATTTTCCCAATAGTTTTTGAGGTGTCGCTGGTATTTGTCCGATCGTTTTTTCATGACACCAATATAGTGTACCGGACTTTTAATTGTTAGTGAAAGGTTTATAACCATCAAGTGCTTTTAATAAGCATTTAAAAAGCTTATTTCAGTTCTGATACTCGAAATCGCAATCGTGCGTCATTGTTATTGTTGTTATTATTAATTTTGTTAAAAAAAAAAAAAAAAAAAAAAAAACTTATTTTGTTTTAGTTTTTAAAAATTTTAGTTTAAAAAACACCCTTTGGATTTTAAAAATATCCTTTAAAATTTAGAGAGGGGAAAAAAATACCATTTGGAAATATTTAACTGGCAAACACTAAACGAGAGGATCCAGACGGCGAGACACGCCCACATAAACAGACACAGAAATAAACAGACACAAGACGGAGACAAAATTTGACAGTTCGAAAGAAAGCTAGTTTTTTAAATAAAAATTTTCCAGTTGAACTAAGCTCTTTTTTCACCCTTTTTACTTTCAATTACGCATATGTTAACATAGGGTAATAAATGTATATTCGATAAAAAAAAATCGAAAAATATTTGTGTGTCTGTTTATTTGTGGTCAGCATAACTCCCGAACGGATTGACCTACGATGTTAAAATTCGATATATACGGGATAGTGGTGGCCATGGAACTTGTCCGTAATGTTTTCGTTAAAGTAGAGCATGCGCGCTAGGTAGCTACCATTGAAAAAAAAAAAAAAAAAAAAATTCTTAGCAATCGCTAAAAAACAACTCTAACGATTTTTACTAAAATCCCCATAAGCAATCATCGAAAGGTATATCGCCAAATTCGTCGTTCTAGATGTTTCCCCCCCCCCCCCTTCTCAAGGTGAAAACTATTGCCAAAATTATAACGCAAAACCAACAATTTTTTTTGAATGAATGAAAATATGAAAACAGCAAATAACGCCAATCCACGTAAATTTAAATGCAGTGACCAGTATTGTAGTGTAATTGAAAGTCGTGTGCAATGTTCAACCTTCCTATTAAATATTAAATTAAACAATTTCCTTGAAAAAAAAATTAAAAAATTAAAAAATATACAGGGTGTCTATAAATAGTTGGACATATTTTGATGTGAATAATTCATAAAATAATGAAGATATAAACAAACTTATGGCATTTATATATAGAATATGGAATCCCACAAAAAAGCACTTTTGAAAAGTAGAAGAACCGCCAACCTCAAAAACACAAAAAACTTTCTTGCAATAAAAAAAATCATAAACGTGATGAAAATTTTCAGCCACAAACACAGTGATATAAAAAATGGCCAACCTCTGATCACAACTCTCGGTTGCGACTCGCTTACGAATGTATGCTTACTTAATTTATTTTTAAAATTTAAGTTCCGCTCCCATAAAAATTTACACTGCTTGAGGTTGGCCCCCGTCTTAATTACTAACCTTTAAAACCCCCCACACATAAAAACTTTCCAAAATGTATGTATTAACCAAACAAAAGCTTACCAGAAACACTTTAGTTTTCTACTTAAAAAATTCTTAATAACGATTCAAATGCAAGCGTTTGAGCACAGTTTCTCTATACTATTTTGAAAATTACACGAACATGAATATTTACACCACTTTGTATTTCCTACCCATCCAAATGAAATCATAAACTCGAATATTCGCGCAAACATCCATAAATTAGTTTAAACGCAAGCATTGTTAATAATCCTATGACAGGCGCCAACCTCAAGCAGTGTAAATTTTTATGGGAGCGGAACTTAAATTTAAGTAAGCATACATTCGTAAGCGAGTCACAACCGAGAGTTCTAATCAGAGGTTGGCCATTTTTTATATCACTGAGTTTGTGGCTGAAAATTTTCATCATGTTTACGATTTTTTTATTGCAAGAAAGTTTTTTGTGTTTTTGAGGTTGGCGGTTCTTCTACTTTTCAAAAGTGCTTTTTTTGTGGGATATCAGAACTTTTTTTTAAACACTGGCGACTTCTATTTTTTGAATTTGTCCGTTTCATCGTTTTTCTCTTTATCACCTATGGTACACCTGGTACCAGGAATATTCATAATTCTTCACACTGAGTTCGACGATACCTTACATGCAATAATTATCTTTAAAATTGATAAACCGGAAGTGGTACCCATAGCATACCTGGTACTTTAAACATTCTTAATTCGTCAAAACAGAAGTCCAACATGCCACATTTATCTTGGAAATTGATTAACCAAAAATGGTACTACCTATGCTATACCTGATACCTTAAACATTCATAGTTTTTCAAGATAAGCCCAACGACACCCAACATGCCATATTTATCTTCAAAATTGATAAACCAGAAGTAGTACCACCTATGGTACACCTGGTACCATGAATATTCATAATTCTTCAAGTTGAGTTCAATGATATCTTGCATGCCAAAATCTACTTGAAAATTGGCAAATTGGTTGAATGCGGACGACAGTAACCATCAAAATCTACCACGAACGAGTACTAGAAACTTGTGTATGGCAACTCAACTCCCAAAACTTAAAGAAATACGTTGCCATTGACAAAGAGCCGTTCTGCCAAGTTTCAGCTCGATTGGTTAGTTTGTACGCACAACGACCTATTTTAGTGCATAATAACGACTAATCAGTCCGGGACCCACAGCTTAACGTGGATTCCGAATCACAACGAACATCCACACCTAACCCAGGAATCAAATCCGGCACCTTTAACTTACAAGGCCAGAGCGTTCATCCCATTGAAAGTTTATTCTAATAAATTGTTACAAATAAATATTACAAGTTTTTTACAGTCTAATAAATATTGCAGTATAAATTATTTTTATTATACCAAGCATTATTTTGGTTCACATAATATAACCCATTGATATTTGACAAAATTTAAAATATTTTCTTAACAACAATTTTAAAATTCACTATGAAATTACAATTTTGATGATATATGATTCTACAATTTCATTTTACAACGGAAAGTAAAAATCAGCACATCTTTAAAAACGAATGACATTTTTGCAAATTCCATTAGCCAATCGCAATGCGTGGTTCATTTAGTCCTCTGTAATGAATTGACTGTGACGTCAGCTCGCATAACCTCCACATTTATACTTTGCATTCAGCCCATAGTATCTTGCAACAAAATGTGATTGTTTTCATTTTTCAATAGAGATTTCCCGAAAGTAAAATGTTTTTGAAAGTTAACTCTCTCTAAATTGTCATACAGTTCAAATAACACATGCAACTTAAAGAACAAATATTTCTCTTTAATTCTGTCTCTTCAAAAATTAAATTATTTCAATTTTAAAGATGTTATAAGCCATATAATTATAGTCCAATTCGTTCTGCCTATACTTTAACGTTACGTGCATACTCACTTAAGCCTAACATGTCGGAAAAACTAACTTCGAAATGATAGCAAACCTGTTTGGCAACTTTTGGCATATATATTTGAACCTCAATTACAAGCTGATCGCCTTTATCTGTCGCCAAATTATGAAATGAAAAAAAGTGGTTTTAAATTAATTAAAAATAGAAAGAATTATTCAATGAAGTTCAAACCAGCGTAGGATTTTAAGTTGAAACATTCCGCATCCTATAATTCAATCCGTTTGAAGATCTATAGCTTAGTTAGGGCTGGACGTTTGTCTAAATTTTTACATCAAAATCGGGCTAGAACTCGTTTTTTTATTTCGTTTTGGAAATTTCAATATTTTTTTTCTTCGTTGTCTTTTATCCTAGGAACACAATTTTTTTTCTTTGAAAGATATCACCGAGACGAATCTATGGTATTTTTTGTATAATTATGTGAAGTTTCGTAAGCGCGCTAGAAAATAGTAAATTTCGGCTTTTTCGCTGGAAGTTGTGCAGAGAATAGATACTTACTGTCGTTTCTGCCTTTTTTAAGGTTGGCCATAGAAAATTTCCATTTCCCATTTGAATATCATTTCTTTTGTAAATATTGTCTGCCCGTGTTATTAATTTTATGTTTTTCTCATTTCTTTTGTAAATATCGTCTGCGTGCGTTATTAATTGTATGTTTTTCCCTCTTGACCACCTAGATCACCAGATATAACGCTTTTTGCGACATAAAACTTTTTGAGTCTATCTAACCAGTAGTGCTATCAATTTAAATTTGTCTTCATAATTTTAAGAATTATTCAACATCAAAATGTGTCCAACCTTTTATAGACAACCTGTATTTTTTTTTCACGTACGAGCACGGTGCTTTGGTGGGGAAATTATTAAAATGGAGTAAAATTTTTATTTAACTTTTTCCATCACTTCTGACTCACTACATAGCCTACTGACATGCGTTTAGCTGTCACGCTTTTTCCACGAAATAGCGCAAAAAATAAAACGCTGCTGCAGTATTCTTGTCCATAAATTGAAAACTCTCCCGTGAAAATGATGACAAGCGAAAAATACGGAAGCATGAAAGGACGTTTTAAACACATAACATAAAGGTATTTGAACTCAAAAGAGATTTGAAAAGAACCTATTATTGGAATAACTAACGTAAATACATTTTGTGGCCTTTTTATTCCACTTTAGAGCTTTTAAATGTCAATTATTTCTGATGGATGAAAAGTGAAGGCATTTGCTTTAAGTTTTTCTTTTCTTGAACTCATTGGACCAAAGGTTTACATAAAACTTCTTAACATAAATGAACCAAAATCGTGTATAAAAAGAGATCTGTGGAGTTTATTGAGCTTGGGCTATTTTCTGAAATTTTGTTCTTCGCTTCGGCACTTTTATTCTATCTAAATTTGCAGTTGCTTAAGTGAAGCATAGTTTAATAAAAGTTATTAAGTTGTTAGTGTTTCGTGCCCCCAGATCAAAATCTAAACACTTCTTATAGAATCACTTCAATGTCTGTCTGGAAGTCCGAAACAATAAACATAAAAAAACAAAAAAACGAGGGTGTGTCGTGTGCGATTTCAATTAAATTTGCACATGGTTAGTTTGCACTTATCCAAGCGTCGACGAAAAAGATTTTAAAAAAATGCGTTGACTTTAAATTTTAAGTCTGATTTTTTTTTGATAGCGTACTGCTGATAACATGAAAACTACAGATGAATGGATTTAAAAAAATGTTAGAATTTTGTTTATTAAAAGATCTTATGAACCATCGTGCAATACTCCCCCCCCCCCCCCCGCTTCCCCTCTTTACCATGAATTCCGAAACTTACTGGCAGAAAGGTTTGGGGGAAAAAATACACAGGAAAGATTATCATGTGTGGTTTATGGAAAATTATGTTGGTTTATCAAAATATGAAATAAATTTATTCGTGTTTGTAACCATTTACGATTTACTCATATATCAGTCTATAAAATAAGCTGTTTCTTAATACTCCTTCAGACACATACTGCCATCATTATTTCAATTTCTATAAATCTTTTTATTTCAGTGAATTTAAAAAACCGTTTGAGGAAGAAGTTAAATGTTTTTATCACTGAAGACTTTATTGGATGATTTCTTTACAAAAATAACACTATCACTGATATACGATAGCCCCGGGTCCGAAAGTGTTTACTTTGAGAATATATATTTTTTTTTAGAAGAGACTTTAAGCCTAATGTCACCAAGCTGGTCACAACGTCGAAACAAGCTGATTTAAATGGTGTAAGCAACTGGTTAGATGAGTGAGATTCGTGCTGTGATAATGAATCGAATCTGCATGATTGTAACTGTGATATCATATTTTGCATTAAAGTGGCAAGTAGCCATCGTATTCCTTTTAACTTATGATTAAAATAATAAATGCCTCAATAATTCAGAATTACAATATAAAAAATGACTTTTGTTTTATTTAAGGAAAAAAAAAATGAACTCTTCCACTGTGTAAAAAAAGCATTCGACTCTATATGCACTGCACACCCTACCTGTAAAAGATGCCTTAGAGGAAGTTCATCCTAATTATATATTGCATTTTGTTGTTGAGAGATGCATGATTCCTTAGGTTTTCTCAATGCGCTTAAATAGCGATTTTCTTTTCTTTTTTTGTTGTGCTGCTATTTATCGTATACTATCGCAACTGACCAAAATTGTTGGACAATTTCCGATTTTGTAACTTCGATTTTCAAACAAATAACAAAATATGCAATTGCAAATGAGAAGGTCTTAGCCTTTAAATAGGCATATCATTTTTGATTTTGTATAAGAGGAAAATGAATAGTGATACAAAAAAAAAAAAAAAAAAAAAAAAAAAAAAAAAAAATTCAGAAATCCTAAATAACTTTGATGAAGTCTTGCTTTTTACACTATATTCAGTTTGAGTGACGATCAAGTCGAAATATGAAATTAACCCTTTCAGAGTGGCCACAAAATTCCCCCAGGAAAAAAAGTTCCCTGACAGATTTCTAAAAAATTCCCTGATTTTAGGGCAAACTTTTTTTAAAAATTTCCTCAATTTTCTCAGGTTTTCCAGATGTCTAGACATCCTGATCAAATAGAACATGTATGCTAAAGAGATAATATGCAATTTTTTAAAAATAGTTTTGCTGGTAATGAAAAGTTTAAATTATTCCGTAACATTAAATTTCTAATGGCTTATCACTACAAGTCTCCATGTAAATAGCGCCAAAGTATGGATGAACGTGCCTTAAATAATACAAAATTTCCCTGATTTTCATGAAATTTTAAAAAGTTCCCTGACATTTCTCTGATTTATCCAGAATCAGAAAGCTCCCTGACATTTCCCTGATTTCCAGGTTCTGTGGCCACTCTGCCATTGCACTCGAGAGGTGACACTCACTCACCACTAGGTTTAATGCTGAAATTCGATGCAATTACTGTTTAGTTTCTTTGAAGCTGATCTGTAACAGCGAACCAAACCAAAAATGGCGGGAAATGTCTCGAGTTGCTGGTCCCTCCGCGCGAAAAAAGCCCCGAGTGCAAAGGGTTAAAGTAGCATTGTTTCTTGCTTTAGGATTGTGCGTGGAATAGTTAGTCAGGGTAATTTGCTGATGAGGTCAATTGAAACAACGATATTAAAAGTGTTCTTTTCAAAAAATATCTAAACATTAAATTTTCACTTTTACGTCTTTCTTATTACATGAAATATTTATTAACAGAGATCGTCGGCTTGTCGCGATCATACACTTCATGCTTTTTCTTTTGGCCACAATAACTGCCGATCTGCCTATTATTTTTCTCTTCAAAATTTATTAATGATCTTTCAATTACTTTTGTTTTACCTGCTGCAAAAATTCATACGTTTTAAAAACTATACTTCGACAGATAATGGGGTAAAAAAAATTAAGTAATAAGTCAATAGGACAAGAAATAGGCCAACGATTATTATTATTATTTTTAACTCATGCAAGAAAATGTTACAAAGATTCCTTGACTAATTTAAATTAGGTTTTTGAAAACTTTGAAAATTTAGTCATTTATAGGAAAAAATAAAACTTTCTGCAGGGATTGAGAAAACTCCGATACAAAATATCCTAATATTTAAGTTCACTGTACAAAACTGGGAGAATTAATTAAACAATTGTAATCTCAAATGACTGTAAATTTAAAAAATTAATACAGCAATGAAAACTTTATCAAAAAACAGCTTTATCCCTACTAAACTGGAAGAATCTGCCACTAACAAACATGTTTCAGTGGTTCTATCATACAGCTATAGATGGCAGCACGGAATTGTTTTTACTTCTAGACTGAGAGGCGACTTCAATTTTTGGACCTGATCGAACATCATTCTGAATTTTTTATAGAAATTGGAGAAAAGTTAGTAGATTACGAATCCACTGGTCTGCCGTGTCAAAAATGGCTAAAAATAGACTTGTAATAAGTTGAACTAAATCCAATGGCCAAATGCGCCATAACTTGCCAAATAATGAGAATATTTTTTTATTTGGTAACCCTCACTCTTTAATTTTCAATTAAGAAGGTTGCAGACGATTCGGATGTGTGACTATGGCTAACTTTCATCTTTCACAAATGAGTCAATTGGCAATAAACATTTCGTCACTGATGACGCAAATTAGGCTTACTTTTAAAACATACAAGTTTTCCCAGCCAGAGACCAGAAATCGTTTGGGCTTTTTCTCATTGAAAATCAAAATGCAGTGGGTTGCCAGACGAAAAAGTTTGTTCGCTTTTTGGCAAGTTATGACATATTTGGCAATCGGATTTTATTTCAACTCATTCCAAGTTGATTTTTGACTAGTTTCGGCCATTTTTGCCACGGCAGACCAGTGGATTTATAATCTACTCACTTTTCTCCAATTTCTATACAAAATTCGGAACGATTTTCGATGGGGTCTAAAAATTGCAGTCCCCTCTCGGACCATTCAGGAAATTCTTTCAAAGTTGACATAAATAGAAATGAATAAAATGCCGCCAATAAACATTAATTGAAAATAGAAAATAAATGAACTGAAATAAACAAATTTGTTACGTTTCGCTGCCTAGAGTTCGTTATTGCTACTTTTTAAGTCTTCTGTTAATCGAAAATAACGAATTCTGCTACAGCAACTCTCACAATATAACGTAGAATTAAAAAAATGCACTTTTAAATAGCAAAAACATGTTCTAAGACTGAAAATCAGTCTTATATTATTTGATCGAAATATTTAATGCCTGGTACTTAATCTCGGAACAACGATATAAAAGCCCTCTCAACAAAGAGTAATTTATCTAAAAATGCTGTAAGAGCTTGAGGAAAGTTTAAGGTACATATATTATACAAAAAGCAATAGTATCAAGAAAAAAATATTAGTTGGTAACAGTTTTCCTCCAATAAAAATATTAGCCAGAAAAAGACGACATGTGTTTTTCTACACAAAATATGTATAGGGTCGGTGGATTATATAGAGCAAACATTTCATTTTCTTTTAATGAAAACGCGTAATTTTATTTAATGGGTGACGAGTTGTTTTTTTGTAATCATTTTCTTTTCTTACTTCATCACAATATATTCGAATTACACAATTTTCTAGTAAGGACAAGAAAACTAAGATACAGAAAGTGTAATTGCAACAATAAAAATATATCCCTATAATTTGAAAAAATAAACTTTAAACTTTGGAATGTTTAGGCAAAATATTTTGGTTTAAAACACCAAAATAAAAAAAAGTTTGAGATTTTTTCACTGCTATCGAAAGATAAAAGTTGTAAACGATTCTTTAGTTGTTATTTAATCTGACTCGAAATTAATTAATTAATTTAGAAACAGATTTTTATTTACGCTTAAAGGCAAGTCACGCCGTGCTACCCAGGCCTGGAAAAAAGTTTCTGACACCAAACTTATCTTGATTTGATGGTTTGAGGAATTTATACGTAATAAACAAAAACTTTTTGTGTCTGTACACTTTCTTCTATAGAAACTAATTTCAATTTAAACGAAAACTCTTGAAATTTTAAACAGGTGAAGCACACAACATCCAGTAGTGCAACTGATAAATTACTTCAAATTATAGATTACTCCTTTCCTCTAAGCATTGAAATAATACAATTAAAAATAAGAGAAGTTAAAATACTCTCGTTTATCTTTTCACAAAACACCCATGATCTGAGAAAGTAGGTAACAAAAGAAGAAAAGTACTGAGAAAAGTAATGGTTTTTATTCACGCATGAAAAATATTGCAGTTAATATTGCAAAGAATAACAGTAATCGTACAGTTTATAGGTTAGTTCAGAATTGTATCAAATCAAATTTGTTCAAAATTGCTGTATCAAATCGAGTGCTTCCTGCAGATACGTACAAGTGGCCTCCATCTCTTCTTTCTCTCTGAAATCACCATCACAATCTTGCATCAGAATTTGCTACAGAAGAAGAATTATTAATAGTATCTGCTGAAAAGATTTATAATCTACATTGAAATGCATCCGATATTTAATTTAAGTGCAAACTAAGGGTTCGGTTTACAGATGTCATTCTACTATTTATGTTTAGCTTTTTAGTTGTTCAATCAGAAAATAATAATTTCATAATCATTTAATAAAAATCAATCTTTACATTATGCATTTAAATATTTGTGGTTTAATGAAGATACGCTGGAAACAGTTTGCCAACATTAACAGTCTTTGTATATCAATAAATAAAATCAAATGTTTACCAAATCGGTTCCCAAAAGTTCCGTCACCAAATTTCGTCCCAGGAAGTCTAAAAACTACAAAACAAAAGTCAGTTACACAAGTATACTCCACATAATCATACATATCTTTTAAAACTAAAGACAATACAGCCATAACAGGAGCGCATTCAGGGGAAGCGTTTTTAGGATCAAACACTCCCCTCGGATCCTTAATATCACTATGTTGTGCTATGATTGAATAAGAAACACTCAACAATTATAAATCATTTCAAAAGAGTACTCTTTAATCTACCATAATTCAGGCAAAGTTTGCCTATCACATTGCACTAAAGTAGCTATTAGGACTAAGAAAATTTGAAATAAATAACGGATTTGTAAATATCCTAGCACCAAAAAATTATTATGCATCAGTTTTGGTCTACTTGGGTCCAATGTAAAGTGTCGTTACAAAGAAATGTAAAAATATGGATGTTTTCGTTTTTCAAATACAGTTTGAGTGTTTCAGTGCTAATGCCCTTGTATTTAAAGCGCCATAAAAATACAGTACAATCAGCCTGATTTTGGTGTTGGTCTATTTACCTAAAATATCCCACCTTCTCCAATTGAATTTAGGAAAAAAAGCGAAAAAAAATCATATTAATTTATAATCTAAAAAATATGAATAATACTAGATCTAAATAAAATGTAGCTCCGTGTTAGGTTGTTTTGTATAATTCGAATATTGGACAAAAGCCATTTTAATGTTTTCTCATCTGTGAGCAACAGATTAATAAACTTCAAAAATATTGATGACGTGTGATAAATATTGGTTGAGAAAGTTCTGCATGGAAGTTGTTTCTTTTACAAATACAGGCTCACTTTAATCACTGGAAAATTTATTTGTACATAGAGACAGACTAGCTTCTTTCGCCAAAGGCTAATTGCAACATAAACTCTTATTATTAGACCCCCCTCCCCCCTTCTCTACTTGTCGAGAAAAAAATCCCATTACTACAATAACACAACCCTCCTCACACCTCTAAGAATATTATTCCCGTTTGTGAAAAGCAAAATGATAAGATCAAATCTAGTTATGTTGAAAATTTCAGAGCACTACGCTTATTTGAAGTGACTTAAAAAAAAAAAAAAAAAAAAAAAAAAAAAAAAAAAAATTACATATTAAAAAGATTAATTAGATCATACCAATTAGACTATACCTTCAAAAATTATAACGTGTTGATAAAAGAAAGGTAAATTTAATACAGACATTCCTTTTGGTCTGGAATGGGAGCATATCACGTTTGGTTTTATGAAACTAATGGAATTTGAAGAAGAATAAATTGAAATTTTTAGTTGTATTAAGAAGTTTATTTGTTTATAGTTTATTAGTTTATCCAGACACTATAAGGCAGTGATTCTCAACCACTGTGCCGCGACACTTTTGTGTGCCACCAAATTCTTAAAGTGTGCCGCCAAATTTTAGAAATGTATAGTAAAAATTATAATGCTTTTTTTTACTACGGGTAAAGTTTAAATTAAAGAAAAGTACGAAGATTTTTCACTTTCACCGCTTCGTTACATATTTCTCTGTGTCTCGTTTTTGACCTATTTTTTACTCTAGTTTTTTACATACAACCTCCTGCAGGTGTGTGAGTGTGCGTCTTGTTGTCTGATGTTTGAAAAGCACATCCGTTGAGACTTTGTTTCCTACGAATTCCGTGGGCGATTTCAAAGATCACTTCGCCACTTTCGGATTAGATTTCTACGCAAAATTGTTATTGACCATTTGACAACATTAGAGGAGAGAATTATTCATTATTTCCCAAATTTAAATTTAAAAAAATTAGATTGGGTTCGTAATCCATTTGTGATAACGAATACTTCTGTATTTGAATTAACTTTGAATGAAGAGGAAGAACTAATTTCGCTTTCTAATAATCGAGATTTAATTTTAAAATTTTCAGAAGAATCAATTAATTCCTTTTGGATTAACATTTGATGCGATTATCCCATGATAGCTAAAAAAGCTTTAAAAATAATATTACAATTTTCTACATCTTATTTGTGTGAATTCGGATTTTCAGTATTAACCAACATAAAAACGAAAAAAAGATCGAGACTGTTAAATGTAGAAAACGATATGAGAGTAGCATTTTAATTTTTCCTACCAAATATAAATGAAATTATCAAAAAACATCAAGCTCAAATTTCTCATTAAAAGTATTCTTATTATTCATTTGTAATTAATCCCTTAATAAACGTACTGTTTGTTTTGTAGTACATATTATATTATTTTATTTTACATTCCAAATTATTATCATAAACTATTTTACACAGTGTATTATAGGTAAGTAAACAACTTTTAAACTTATCTTTTTCTTTGTGTGCCGCCAAATTTTGAAATCGTTAAAAGTGTGCCGCGACAAAAAAAAAAAAGGTTGAGAATCACTGCTATAAGGATTGAAAGTGTCGGGCAGTTACTCCTGCATTAACCACTAAGCCGAGCTATGTAATGTCAATCTTCCATTGGTTGGTATGAGTTTTATATTTTGATCTACCAACATCCTCTAAAATAGTGACAATTGGGAACCAAAAAACTTCTGAAGAGGATCAAACGACAAACCGTCAGGATTTCTATTAAAGTGCGTGTTGGGAGACCAACCATTGATATTTAACTATAACTTCTGGATAACTCCTAAGGAGTTGCTGCTAGGTGTGAAGATGATTGAATTCATGGATTCTTCTGCATCAATTCAATCATCCAGAAGTTACAGTTATAGATCATTCAAGGGCCACAATTAGGTTTGTTAACGAAACATCGGCACTTTTAACCATGCTAAACGATGCGCCCAACTTACCTGTTTGACTAGAAAGTATGAAATGTACTTGATGGCTACATCTGCCACGCTCTTCTTCACGATCTTCAAGTATCGAGACATCAGCATGGAGATATACTGCCTCCTCTTCTGAGAGGTTTCGTTTTGCATCATGGCGGTCTGTCAAAAACAATTACTATTTTATATTTGGAATTCAAATATACATTTAACAACAATATTGTCATTACGAAAGAGCCAATAACCCACCAGCACTATAATGAGATGTCTCCTTATTAGGGTGACTCCCTTGAAGCATGTCCTGATTAGCTTGACATTCGTGCAGGAATTATCGTAACTAACACTAGGCTACTACTCTAATTATTGGTTATGTGATATCATATTAATACCGGAATTTCATGTATTCGGATACATCTTGTCAAATGATATGTCCGCAGGTAGCACAGTAGTATTGGCTAATGTCGGGAAAAGAGGTTCCGGAAGTATTGGTGCTGGCCGAAATTTGAACATCAATCCCAAAATATACGATTTTTAAAAAAAAATAAACTTGCCAAAATATATTTTTCAGCCCTCTGTCCTTTCTTAACTGTTTACATCGCAATACTGACCACCGTATTTGTGCTACTGGGATTCCTCTACCTAGGCCAACATTCTATGCCATAACTTGAAATAAATTGGCAACTTTTTTCACCAACAAGGTACCTAATTTGTAGGTACTGTGTGATGTTTAATACTGCCAGAATAATAATAATAATAAAATTAAAAAAAAAAAAAAAAAAAATCCTATTTTCCCCTTTCTCCATTTCCTTGGCGAGAAAGTTGTTTCTCTATTTGTTATTGTTTTCAGCTTCTGTTAACACACACCTAATGTTGTGAAATATGCGAGAATAACTTACCACCAATTGTTCCTTGCTAGGGAGACTTCCGTCAGCAGTTCCATTAGTTAGTGAGGTACCGTTGGATAATCCTGCACTAGAGGCCGCTGCAGAATCCTCTTTGCTCCAAGTTTGCACACATCCAGCAGTTGGGGCTATAGAGTTGCAACTGGATTGGAGACGCACAACAGTATGTCAGTGGAGAATAATAAGTCAGAAATGAAATATATAGGAATTCGTTTTAACATCCTACAAATATGCAGTCTATGACAGGGTAAGACTTCGGCCCTGGGCTTAAATCATGACTACTATTGCATGTGTAATGTTTAAATAAAGTTTACATTTACACTAATCGTAATTTAATAAAGCAACAAAATGATTCAATTATTCTTTTTAGGGCACTTGGAAATTCTCTTTAATTTAAAATGATATTTTCTAATATTTGAAAGTATATTGATATACTAAAACTAAATTTAAGCAAAAATAATTCTCCAAGTTCTTGTAATGTCTAAAATGTATTTAAAAAAGAAAAAAGACTGCACTAGCTAAATCTCAAATTACTAAAATTTGTAGTAAAATTATTACTCACAAAATGTTTTCATTCTTTCAAATAATGAAAGTAAAATGTAAAGTTTCTTAAAGATTTTGGGGCGAAAACAACAGTAACAACCTGTTTACATAAAACCGGGAGTACATCCATTAGATTAGAAAATTAAGGATTTAATTTCCAAGTTTCCATATTTCTCCAGTATTTAAAAAAACAATAATTTTTTAACCATTCTTAGAAAAGATGTAAAAGAAGTTGCTTAGCTGTTGTCTTAGATGATAAAGAAATTAATTTACTTACAAGGAATATTTTACAGAAAAGGACATCATTATAAATTTATTAATTTGGTCTATGTGTTGGTGAATAATAAGTCAGAACTCTTACTCCGTGTCGTCGAAATCCTGATGTCCGGTATTGACGAAGAACATCTCGGCGTCTATGTGACTGGTCAACTTATTTCGTGTCTCTTCGGTCAGGTTCTTGATGCAACATCGGATTCGGTAGACAACTTCGTTCTTCAGGGAAGGGTATTTATCCATCTACATACAAGAAAAATTGATTCTCATTTCATGGTCGTATGAACCAGATTTTACAAAATTATTGATTTACACTTGTGCAACTTATTAATGAACAAAATATTGGCAAATTTAAAAATTAATACACAATTTTCTTATACAGTGAACAGCATTTATTTTAAGATTAAGATTCTAATTATTTTACAATTTGCCAACAGCTGGCAGTCTTAATTTACTTATTATTATTTCTAATAAAAGGTGTTTTGTAAAAACAGAACAAAATTGTAGGAACTCAACTGTCCCGAAATATTTAATTTTAAGCAACTTTTTCAATTGTCAAAAAGAAAAACAACAATAGAGCTTCAAAACTAAGAGACTCAAAGCTCTTACGATTTGAGTCGATGCAAGAGTGGAATCCAAAAGGATTTGTCTGATCCTGTCGAGGGTCTTTTCCAATGGATCCTTGAACTTGCATACGAGCTTACGGCAGAGTGCGTCGATGGAGAGTGAAGGAACAGATATTGAATTTCTAAAAGGAAAAAAGAGCGATCACAGTAATACCCCATTAATTCGAAGTTCAGAAACGAAAATTTCTGAGAATTTACTTACAAATATCGTAAAGTTACGACAATGCAATTTGCAGTTTTAACTAAGAGTATTGACCACATAGACGGGCGGAAAGAGTGCGGCAATTGTAAAAGCTTTTCATTATAAATACAGATAGAAACTAAAGTTAACTTATTTTCAAAAATAGGACATTGTCTTCAAATGCCTAATTTAGTTATCAAAGGTACATTTATATAAAATAATAAATTTTTTTGTCAACTAAGATGCAGTTCATTGCATATTTTTTTCTAATTTACTTCAATCTGTTTTATAAATTTCCAAATCCCGAATCGAAATCGAGCAAAATCAACTTTCAATTGTTTATTTTTACGATTGATTGAATAATTCACCAAAAAGATGTGGCAAGATATTTGCGTTGTCTATCTTACCTTATGCCGCATAAATTTGCAATTAAAATGGCGAGTTCTTTTTCATCAGGATCCATTTCCTAGAAAGGAAAATTATTTCATTAGTTATCACCTATAGTAAAAAAATTGTTCATTCAATTGCATTTGGTATTAATTATTGGTTGAAAACGAAATTTCAGTTTAATTACTGGAAACTATTGATTAAAGTCATGTTGGTATCATTTTGTGACACGTATGTTTCAAACTGCCTTGTATGGCTTTTGATAACTAAATGATCGAACTAATTTCTAGGAAGTATTGGATTTAACTGATTCTTTTTTATCGTGAAAGGGACTTTCACTAGACAAAAACGACCATCACATTGGCGAATATCTGGGCGATTACATCCACCACATTAGTTACCGATAGCAGTCTCCCGCTTTTCACTTTGAAGAAAGCTCACTCTCTCTAGTTGAGTATTTTGAGCCGCAAGCTCAACTGATACACACTGACCGGCCGCTTTATTATGACCACCTGACAGTTTTATGCAAATGAGCTATTGCTTCACAGTGTTGCCACTGGAGGGCAAGATAGCTATAAAAAAGGAATGCAGGACAAGTGAGCCATCAATATCACTTTGTTCCTTAAGAAGATATGAGCGAAAAATGCGATTTAACTGAGTTTGAACGTAGAATGATTGGACGTGCTCGAAGCGTCGGAACCAGTATCTGTAAATCGGTTGTACTTGTGAAGTGTTAGAGAGCAGCAGTTATTAATGTTTACAGAGACCGGACTACCAAGCAGAAAACCGGGACCAGATGTCAGGCTTGTCGGCGTCACATACTACTGAATGCGGCGTGACAAGCTCATTAAATGCATGCAGAATTAAGAACAAAAGGAGGTCCAACATTACATTGAGGGAGTGCTCATAATAATATGGCTACGTAGTGTATAATAATGATAATAATGAAAAGCAAAACTCACCATGGTGATGAACTTTCTGACTTCGTTGTTGAGTACATAGTTAATGTACGCCCCTGAAGCCACTTTTGTTGTGTCTACGGCATCAGAGTAACCAAGAATTTCAACAGTCACGTTTTGGATAAACTCGTGCACATACCTGAAACACAGAAAGAGTGTGAATTTGTGATATATTCAGTTTAATGAGCATGGAGCGAGAATTTCACATAAATTAAAGTATCATTTATGAAAACTCATAATCCTCTACTCATAATTCTACACATGCTAGAAAAGGTAAGATGAAATACCCAAACGAAACAAATATAATAATTTCAGACAATATTAACGGCAGTGATATAATCAACGATGAAATTATGTTAGAAAAGTTCATCATATTGTAAAGTGAATTACATTACAAAACAAAAATTATCTGTTTAAATGAATTTAAGCATCTTGCTCTCGATATATATTTTTAATATGATTTGGAAATCCTTGAATTCACTGATTTATTACAAGGTATTTTTAATTTTTTGATAATTATAAAATTTCAATTTTTCTCAAACTGTCGTTCCCCATATTTTCACTGTCTCATCAACAATGATTGAGATAAAATAAAAATAACTTTAAAATGTTTTTGCGGAAAATTATGTGCCTGTATAAAAGCTATCGTACATTTCCCACTTGGCCGAAATGTATTGCCATGAAATATTCCAGAAATGCCACACTCGACGTCAGAACCCCACACGGTCGTAAGACGCATGCTCCTTAGCATGGATGTAGTGGCGCTGGTACGGCGTACCAGTACATTTTTAAGAGCCGGAACGGCACATAACTTCTTCCAAAGTATCGAAACTTTTTGAGAGCCTCTGCGGAGGAAATTTTAAGATTTATAAATTATTATTAGACGTCGCTTAAAAATTGGTAACTTTGTCACTACTGTTAACGAGAACATTGGTTGTATTCAGATTATCTGGCGCCGTCAGCAACACGAGGGCTAAAATTCGCCGAAATATTTGTCATTAGACAAGCCAACACACATTTACAAACACCCATGCCTTACACAGGACTCGAACCCGCAACCTCGCGGTCTAGAAGCTAGCACGCTAACCACTATACAGTTTGGTCGGCGAGCATTGTTTAGGAGCCTTATATGGATCAAAACAACTGGCCTGGTGAAATACGTTCAGGTTTGGTGTCTATGAGATCAGTTCACTGTGCAGATGATTCCTTTTACCGTTTTTAAAAACTTTGTACGGATATCGATATTTTCTGGACAACGGCGGGCGAAAAGTTCCCGAAGATTTAATGCCATTGATGAACTTCTCAAAAGTCATTCTGGTAAGCTCTTCAGAATGCGATCTTGGCTTCAGCTACATGAACATTATTGTATCACAATCGAAATCGAGTCTAATAATTCCACACGTAGCAAACCTTATGTTCATTCCAATCAATGGTCCACCTATTAAAAAAAAATGGAAACCAAGCGAATATGTCATCAGCTAGTTAAGACCAGGGGTTAGTAGGTCTCAGTAGGCATCGTTTTTTTTTTTTTTTTTTTTTTTTTTTTTTTTTTTAAACTACTTAGAAATAACTCTTTATGCATGTATTGTGATATAAGTTAGACAGAATATATTGCGACTTCAAAAAAGTAAATGATCAATACGACTTGTATGTATGTATTTATATATCCAGAGATTTCTATATACTATGTTCGAAATTTCCGAGAGAATGTGAAATAGTTATTTATTTCGAGAACCATAATTGTTTTAATTGAAATTGTTTGTATAGAACTTAGAACGGACTAAAAGATCCAGAAAATCCAATGAAATTGTGATTTTCAATTATTTTTAAAACATGACTATAATGAAATAATTTTTATTTAAATAAGAATATGTATATTAAGAAAATGCCTCTTATTGTATCATCACTAAATCTAAAATGTAAATCAATTGATATTTTTTGTTTAGAAATTCTAAGTGTAAAAGTGGTCCTATAGTGTAAAGTATTTTAATTAAGTAATGAAAATATTTCTAAAAATTAAAAACTATTTTCTTCTTCGATAAACTCCGACTTACTGAAAGAAGTATCAAAATAATGTAGTCTTTGCAACAGCAATAGTTAAAAACTTCAATATTGCAATTATTCACATTTTAAAAGTTTAATAAAATATTTATTCTTAATTTTAAAATTAATTTGACTTTTCTTCAAACTGTCACCTTAAAATTTAAGATTTGTCAGAGAAAAAATTACTTTTTAGTACAATTTAATTTATTTTTTTTTGTGAATTTTTTTTATCAATATAACAAAAAGATCGATCGTGATGATTTTCATCACAATTAAGCGCCATCGTCAGGTTCAGTAAACAATCAAAAGAGAAATGTTTCACTGATTTCCTTTGTATTTAAAATATTCCTTGAAATGGAGTTGCACTTTTTCTATAAATTGTAATTAAGTCTTGACCTTGTCTTTATTTTATTATACATCAACGTGTTTTTCCCCCCAATTCCAATAGTGTAACAAAAATACTAGATGCAAAAATCCTAATGCGCAATGCACCTAACAGCTGTTCCTTATGTCATATACTTCGAAAACTATTTTCAAAAATCTTAAAACAATCCGCTTACTATCAATACTAAAAAGTACTTTAAATACTTAAAGAGTTTATTAACAAACAAAGCTATTATTTTAACACAAAAGAACACACGAATAAATTTAAACCTGTATAATTTTAACATCAATACATAATTTTAGAAAAATAGATCTTCAAATTAGACAAAATTAATATAAAAGAAAAATTTATAAATTTATTAAAAAATTCCAAAAAGTTAAAAATAAGCAAAAACTGAAAGGATAAATTATATTTTCATAATAATAATGGAATGAAAATGGGGTAGTGCCATTATTTCTTTCTTTTTAAAGCTTCTTTTCTTTTTTTCCACCGCTTCTAAAATTGAAGCTGGATTTGATACTGCCATAGATCTACTATGGCGTGGATCTATCAATTTTGGCAGTATGCAATCGAAATAAAAATTAGTTAATTTTTCTTTCATTTTGTTTTCCCAAAAAGAATCGTCTCGCAACACCTTTTCATACTTGATTCCTCCCCTGCTTCAAAGCACAAACAGGCAGTATTTGCGTTTTGTTACGTGCAATTGTCCCTGACTTTGAAAATAAAATTTGTGACACATGTTTATTCCTGTTATATCTTATTGAGGCTACAAAATGTAAACTTGCGAGAAATTATTGATTATTCTGGAGATAAATTCTCACATGATATGGAAAATTTTATCTCAACAATAGTTGGGTGTGGCCCCGAGATATGCTGAACTCTCATCTATAAAGCGACTGCATTTCGAAAAAAATAGTAGCAGATATGAGTTTCTAGCTCTTTCAAAGTGGTTCTTCCGTTTGCCCTAGTATTTCAAGGCTCTGTTGATAAACCGTAAATATAGAATGTTCTTGACCAGGTTTTGGCAGTTGGTGTAGGGCAGCCTGCAGCATATAGCTCCAAAATTTGAAGCCATGAGCCGCTTCCTTCTTTCGTGCAACCAGAGAGCATTGCATCCTAGTTCCTCTCTCTAGATCCCCCCCCCCCCCTTTTTTTGTTGTTGTTGTTGACTTTTAACGATTTTACAATTTGACTTTTTTCCCCTCATAAGCTGAAGGGGGCAAATCAGGTTTCTCAGCCTGTTCATCGTAACTTTTGGAGTCCAGCTTTGAAGAAAACATCTTCGTTCTGTTCTGCTTCCTTCGTTTTTTACAGCTACCGCAACCCTATAAGCTGTTGTTTAATTTTCTAGTTTCTTCACATTTTTTCCAGGACTGCATTTGTTGAGGGTTCGCAGTATTTTGCTAGCTGGTGCTCTTGTATTGTGAGGAACGGCAGCCGCATTGCATCGAGCTAGGTAAAAGAATACTTCACGGAAAAGTTTATTCTCTTTCCACCTACGAATTTTTCAATTATAGAATTGAACTCTTCTATCACATTGTTCGTGGCTTCAAATAGCAGGCTATAGATGAGTTCGGTTCTTTTCATCTTCTCCACGTAGTTTTTGACAACTTTTTTGTTGCAAAGGTATTCCGCGCAGTTTTTATGTTTCCCAAACACAAATGCTGGAGCGTTTGAAATATCCCCGCGTAAATATTTAATTTTATCTAAAAGGTTAATATTTTCTTTTTTCGGTATTCTACCACCTTTATGAAACTATTACGCAATCGCAGTACATTTAAGCCTATTATTTTTCACAAGTTTACGTTTCTTAGTCTACTATTGCCGGTAATTTCTGTTTATTGTACAAGTTGCGCAGCAAATGATTTTTGCATTCAATTTTTTCAACTGCCATATTTTCATATGGATTGTTTTCCAGTATTTTTTCTATAAACGTTGCTATCACTATTAGAAATGACTGATTAGTATTTCACACCGTAAATGGCGTCACTGGATAAGAAGCCTTCAGCGATTATATCTGACCCATTGATGACGAAAATCCATCCCAAATTGTTCATGCATTGATATTCCGAAGTTGCAACATTTCCCTATAAAGCTTTCGCGCATGTTGGACAATATTTATTTCGGACACCAAGGTAAATTTAATTTTTTGGTTGCAAATCCAATAATAGCAGCCTGAAGGAAAAGGAAAAAAAAAAAAAAAAAAAAAAGGAGAAAAAAAAAGGTTACTTAAATACAAACATTTTACAGTGCGCCTCAAAAGTTTAAGTATGAGGAATAGTTATGAAATTACGGTGCACCGGTAGGACGTACGGGAACTTTTTCGAGGGCTGGTATGGCGTACTGCCACTTTTTTGAACTAATCAAAAATAACTCAGACATCTTTATGCATGTATTGTGATATAAGTTAGTGGGAAAATAAATATCTAAATTAAGAGTATTTAGTTCCTCTTTTTGTAAGATAAATTATGTAAAATATTGGGGATTAGCATTTTATAATTAAAAAATCCCAGGTACAGTTGGGGTTTATAACCCAAATCCTTAAACTCACAAAGCCACTTGGTCAACAAAACTGTAAGTCACTAGAAGTTCAGCAGAATAGTAGCATTCATTGAAAAGCGTACTGTGCTTCGTAATATTGTTTTCCTTAGGGATATAATTATTTTATGCGATTAGGCCACCGTAATTCTGCCAAGGAGCAGAGGAGGAGATGAAACCTTCTCTAAGTATGAAACAAGCTCGCTTACCTCATCAAGTAGAAGCGGTTTCTATTATCGTCGGTTCCAATATTCTCCTCGAAACTGCTGAGTTCTCTCTTCAGTCTGGCTAGTCTCAGACTGAGATCCTCGCGTATGGTGGGCAGCTCGTTCTTGATGTGTTGTCGCAGAGTCTTCTGGAGCATCTTCTGTAGGTTTTGAGTCCCCATACGGTAAGCAAGGTGGCTGGAAAAAACAAAACCATTCAGTATAATGGGAGGCCCGGTAAGTTAAGAAGTTCGGTCCTACCTCCCCGAACATGGGTGTGTACGATAATAGGAGTTTGGACACTTAAATCCTTTGCCATTCCGAACTATTTGCTAACTTTTTTTTGTCCCCAAAACTTAATTGCATACATTGTCATCTATAAAGAGTTCGATAAGATTGGATGACAGCAAGTATGTTAATTAACACTCCGAAGATTTTGCCTAGTCAACCTTAATAGGGGAAAGTTATAGTCATCAAATATTGCCAGATTGTAGATAGAGGTTATAAACTTGAGCCATTAGAAAAATTCAAAACTTTAATTGAGTGGAAAATATGAGGTATTCTGCAAGGTGTAAAGTCTGGTAGAAAATGAGTTTATGATATTATTATGATCTGTTAAATGCACGTGCTTATCCCATTCACCTGCGCAGTTGTGCAAGTTGGCGTTCAAGGAACTTTCGAAGGTTACTTAAAGTTTACATGTTGCCAATAAATAGAATGCCAGCTGGTAAATTGATTGTAATGCAAACTTTCTGCTTAGTGAAAAAGGAACGATTCAGCTATTAATCGAACAAATAGAAAATATTTGATCTTTTAAAGCTCCCAGCTACTGACATGCCTTTTGACAAGTGTAGGCAAAGTACTCTAACCGGGAGTCGAACCAGGGATTCCTAGATTAGTAGACAGGCGTGTTAACCACTAGGTAAAAGAAATTTCTAGCGTCTAGATGTTACATCCGTTATTTGTACACGAGACCATCACAGCGGTGAATTTTGATAGAGTTGTGTTATGGATTATTTATCTTATTATGCCAGCAGTCGCCCAAGACACTTTGAAGAAAAAGTCTTGCAAGCACAACGTATTGTCTGCTGTACAGGGTATGGTATTTCAGGTTAGGGCTCGTTTCACATGATCGTAGTTCAATCCAATTGAGCCTTTTAGGAATGAACTGGAATACCAGGTTACAACAACAAAAAACTATACCAGAACTAGCTTTATTGAAGAGCCGTACTATTCTGAACGAAATAGTTAAAAAATGGATCCGTAGCCTTCTTCAGAAACAGTTAAAGATAAATCCTCACATTATTAAGTTCTGAAACTTGCTGCTATAAGTACAAATACCGAAGTTCCCGAAAACAAGTTCTGATTACATATTTTATCTCCAATCGGGATGCACAAGAAAAAGATGGAGAAAAATAATCTCATGTATTTTTTTTCTCATTTTGTGGTATAGAAATATCCTCACCTGTAGACAGAACGTTGGAAAAACCTTTTTTCATTTTGCGCTACAGTGACCATATCTACATTGTTATCAATATCCAGTTGACTTCGGTTTACAACTCCGACGTACCCTAAAATACGAAACAGTACATGTTACTCAAATTAATTTTTTTTAATTAACCGAAGAAGCCATTAAAAATAAAAGGATTGTCACCTCTCTTCAGTGGCAGCTTACGGTTCTCCAGAATATCCAGTGCATTCGTGCCTGGATCCATAAGATCAAGTTTGGTCAACACACCAATTGTTCTCTCCCCTGAAGAAGAAAATAATCAAACTTGGATCATCTTGCTATTAGTGATTGTGTTTTTAGCAACTTAGATTTTCTCTCCGTGGTCACCCTTTTAACATTTCATATGCACATCAACAATATCATATTGTAACACATGAGGTAATGGAGGCTAAAAGTCAAGACTTACGATTTGGGTCCACTTCAAATGCAATCTGCAGAGCGTCAGCAGTGCTAATGGGCTGGTTAGCATTACATATGGCTAATATAATGGTGGTAGGATCTCGTATGTACTCCAGGACCATATCCCGAACTGTACTCACAGAAGATTGTTCTTGTCCATCAAGTACATTTTTCACGAGCCCAGGAAGATCCACCAAGGTCAGCTTCAGAACTGAAAATGTGACAGATTAATAGTAATGGCTCTTACGAATTCATCTAGTAATAAAAATCTGATCTGAACTACTCAGTGTTTATATTATTGCGTGTGTGTATGCAATACCTATACCCTGCAGTTATTATCTGAATTTTTTTACTGTTTTTGAACCTGTAAGTATTCGTTGAACAGTATAATTTTCTTTTATTATTCACTTTACATTCACTGAGGACAACCTCTCAAGATTTTTTCGGGATTTTATAACCTTAATGGTGTACTTTGTCTCACCAGACAATGTTGTTTTTCCATAAAACCATTTTTTATGAATCTTGTCATGCACTACGAATACATCTGTCCCTTCCGTAGTTTATAATGACATATCCCCCCCCCCCCTCTCCCTTGAAAATAATTCTGCCGGTGCCAATGAATACTCACCTTTAGTGGAGTAAATCGTGATATTGATGGGGTCTGATGAGAAGCATTCCGGAGCGAGTGTGCGATCAGTCTCATCCTCGATCTCTTGTCGGATGGCGTTGAAGTCATAGAATTTTTTCACGGCCTCGCCCTCCTTTTGCAAGTGGCCGAACACACCGTAGTCTGGAAGGAAAACATTTAAAAAAAAAAAAAAAGATAACATGAATAATGTCGAACTCCCTCATTTTGGTAGGGGAACGCAGCAATGAGTTAAGAGAAATCGTGGGGAAGACAATTCGAAATTACCTGATGCTTCACTCAACTTTACATACCACTCATTTTTTTTTTATATGATAGGAAAAGTAAAGGAGCCCCTCCGAGTCGAGTTTTGGCAGTTGATCGATTGTTGAGGACAACTTATATTATCGTTTAAAAAAATTATAGCTGTGAAATGAAAGAAGGTAATGCAAACGAGATTTGAAGTATTTTCGTTTTTGGAAGCAAAGAATGTACTTTTTAAAATTTCATTTGATAATAGATTTTCTTATTTCAATATGGGGTTACATGATTAAAAGTATAAACATTACGAAGTATGATTTATATTCGACAGAAAAATGTAGTGTAGTAAATAATAACTGTACGCAAAGTGACTAAGTATATTTGAGATACCTTTGCAAACAAAAAACGTCGCAATAGTTCCCCACTGTGCTTCAATGAAATGGCTAATAAATTCTAAATAAAAAAAATAGTAGTTTAATGACCTATAGTAAACGGTTTTCATATTTATATTTCTAATCAGTTTTTATAGTTAGGCGCGAAAATCTGTCATCAAAATGCAATTTTTAATACTTAAAAAATATTAACATGACAGATAACAGTAACTAACAATCATTCCAAACCATTCTTCGCATTACGTGCTTTCGTAAATTTTAAATACAATGCCAAGTGATAGGAAGTACTCCACAATTCATTCACACGGTACTAAAATGAGCAATAAATGAATAATTTTTATAAATAATATTTAAATAAGGTATAGTCCATTCATTTAAATTGAATGAATGGACTACTTATTCATTATTATGAATAATTTAGCTCATGTTATCGTCCATGGAGAACAGCCTCAGCCAATCACAAGCCATCTCTGCTTGACACTACATTCGCACTTTTGACGAAGCCTACAGCAGCTTTAAGTAAAACAAAAACTACACCACCGAAAAATATCTAAGTCGATTACAGAAGTCAATTTCTAGTGTAAAAATCAGGATAATCGAGCTTTTACAGTGCTTTAGAAATTTGCCTATATTACAAACCATCTCCTTCAAGTATTGGAATCAGCTGAATAACTGTTGGTCTTCTAGTTTTCAGCCCTGCGCCGTTGGGAAGAAAGTCTCTAAACAAATAAAGACAGTTTAAGAATACTGAACTTCTTTAGACAAAAAGCAATAAATGATTCATTTCAATTGACTGTTTAAAATTAAAACAACAGAAAATTGTCTCCATTCCATACATACTTTCCAACGAAACTTTGGAGGACACTGCTTTTGCCGCTGCTTTCGGGTCCAACCACAGCGATCTGCGGAAGCTTGATGTCAAGAGCCTGACCACAGGCAGCCATTTTGTTATGTAGAGCATTGACCGCGTCAATTGCGCTATTTATATCTGAAATGACAACAATGAAAACTGTTTCAAACCACCAACATCTCATCCATACCAACTAAAGCTTTAAATTTGGAAATCAATAAAATAAACACGAATTAAAAAATAAAAGTGACTTCAAAATGTGCTAAAAAGTTTTAAACAATTTTTTACTTTCAATTACCCATATGTAATACATAGGGTAATGAAAGTATTTTATTCGGGGGGGGGGGGAATCGTTTTTTTTTTTTTTTTGCATTTATCCATGTTTTGGAACATCCTGATCTCAAAAGATTGATCTAAAAAAAAAAAATTCTGTCTGTGTGTACATGGTTAGTATAACTCCTGAAGAAATTGATCTACGATGTTTAAATTTGGTGTGAGGGTTGGTGATGGCACAAGGATCTGCCATTAAGGTTTTCGTTAAAATCGCACATGCGCATAAGGTAGCTGCCATTGAAAAAAATCAAATCTCGTAAAAATGCTTTAATGGCGTAAAAATTGGAAAACGAATGCCTTCAACACAGAGTTTTCTTTCCTTGAGCATAGACGATCGTTTCTTCACCTCTCTGCAGTTTCACTTATAAGAAAGGAAAATATAAGGATTATCGAAATAAATATCGCCAAAATCCCCATTTTTCTAAGTTTTTTTTTTATTTATTGTTATTATTATTTTAAAGAAGCACTACCTCAAAAAAAGTTCACCAAACTGGCTATCTTTTCTCAATGAATGAGGAAAATATAAAAACATAAATCCACATAAAAACATGATGTGGTAAATGACATAAATCCACATCAGTAATATAGTGTAATTGAAAGTTGTGCGATATTCCACACCCCCTAGTTCTTCGACGAACCTGCTCATTTTCGACTTTTTTTTTTTTTTAAAGTTATTAAATGTCTTTATAAGTAAGGTAACTTTAACAATATGCATCACACACACGCACACTTAAAACCCCTTTGTGAGTTTTACAAAACCGCCGTAAAAGTGACCGCTTGGGCTGCACTATCCAGTAAAAAGATCATGGGGTCCATTTCAGTTTCAATTACCCAATATGTATGCATGAAAGTATAGCATTCGATCAAAAAAAAAAAAAAAAAAAAAGAATTGAATTTTTTTGCTTTTGCATTTCTCTACGTTTTGGAACATCCTGATTTCAAAAAAGAGATCTAGAAAAAATGTATGTCTGTGGTCAGCATAGCTCCCGAACAAATTTATTTACAATGTTCAAATTTGGTATGAGGGTTAGTGGTGGCCATGGGACCTACCACTAAAGTTTTCACCAAAATCACGCCTGCGCATAAGGTAGCTGCCATTGACAAAATCATGTTTTTCAATAATTGCTAAAAAACGGCTCTAACGATTTTGATAGAAATCGCTGTGGTAATGCCTCCTAAGGTGTTCTAAATATCTCCACTTTCGAAATTTCCGTAAAAATGCTTTAATGGCGTAAAAAGTTGAAAAACGAATCCCTTCAACACAAAGTTCTCTTTGTTTGAACATAGAGCTTATCAACGATCGTTTTTTCTCCTCTTCCCAATTTCACTTATAAGAAAGGATAATGTAAGAATTACTGAAAAGTATACTGCCAAAATTCCAATCTTGGTGAAATTTTTTTTTTTTTTTTTTTGGTAAAAAAAAAAAAGAGTCTTATTACAATTATCGCAATAAATATCCAAACTGCCCATTTTTTCTAAACGAATGGTGGAAATATAAAAACGGTAAATGACACAAATCAACATCAGGAAATACAGCGTGTCCCCGTATAACCTGGCCGACCTTTATTTTCGACACCGTTGGTCCTAGATGCATAGTCCCAATTGAAGAAATGTTTTAAATCGTTAAAATATTTTAACTGAATAGTTTTTAAGTTAGCAAAGGGGTTGGTATAAAAATTACGGATTGTAAATTTTTATACGGTGCCTAGTTCCCCCAACTCATATTTAGAAAAATGTTGCCCATTAAAAAACATTTCCAATAAAAAAAAAAAAAAAAAAGGAATTTTTTTCGACCAATAGCAACGGTGTTATTAGAGTTTAAAGTTTTAACTCTATTTGGGGGGCCCGTACATAAATTGAAATTAGAAAATATCGTTTTATCGGAATAACAGCGAGATTCTAGACTAGGTTAGACTATGGCAAACAAGTTGTTGTTCATCGCCTGAAACATTATAATTTTTGACTAGAAACTGCTTTGGAAAAAAAAAAAAAAATACACATTTTACAACACATAATAAACAGCAAACAAACTTATAAACAATTTTAATTAAGTAATTTTAAGTAATAACATTATCAGAAAGCAGCGCTTTTTGTTAACACGAACAAAAATAAAAGGTAATAGAAATGAATAAAGTTGTTGTTGTTTCTAATCTCCCTTTTGTCTGACGAAGTCAGACAATATCAGTGAAGCCATTGACATTAATGAAGTCTGACACTAGTTGTGGACAGTTATAAATGTCCTCCCAGTCCAGTCCAAGGCAGTTCAAAATGTGCTGAGGTGATGCCTGTTCTTTTTGGCATTTAGGGCAAAGAGGAAAATTTTTGCTTCCCCCGGAATATGTTAGGCCTTTAAGGTGACCACTAGCAAGTCGGGACAGACGGGTATTGGTGTGCCTATCACAAGGAAGAGATAGGGAGTGTCCTGGCTTTTTGGCTTTATACCATTCGTGAGATGGAGGTATATGCCATTTCGCTTTATTTTGAGATATTTTCTTTGAGTATAACTCTTGATATGTGAGTTCTTGAGTAAAGAGGACAGGGTGTTCTAGTCCCTCCTTAGCAAGAGTGTCAGCCAATTCATTTCCGTGGATGTCTACATGTGACGGGATCCACTGAAAGTGCACTTTGTGCAGTCGGGATATGCTCTTGACTTTGCGTATTATGGATAGACTGGTTTTGTCTCCCACGAGGGCCCAGTTTTTAAGGTGTTGAATTGAACTTCGGCTATCGGATAGAATCCATAAGTCTCCGTAGTTGACCTCGCCAAAGATATTCTCTAAACCCAGGTCAATTGCTATTAATTCGCTTCGAAAGACAGAGCAGAAATCTGGATTACGTTGTTTAATAGAATGTTTCTCTACGGGCGTTTCTATATAAATTCCACTGCCTGCCTGTATATCTATTTTGCTGCCATCTGTATAGATTTTGATGTCAATTGAAGGAATTTGATTAATAATTTCCAATGCCAATTCCCTAAGAAATTCCGGACAACATTCATTCTTATTAAGTGTGGTGGGAAGGCAATCAATAAAATCAACATTGGAGAGTCCATCGTAAGTGTTCAAATTAGTATTAAGACAGTGGGGCTCTACATTATCTGCCATTAACTTCTGTGATTTAACTTGGCTGAAAGGAATGTGTTTCTTAAGTCTTTGATTGCTTGTCCAGTTATTTAAGTAATAGGCCCTTTTATTTTCTTGGTTTAAGCTGGAAAGTTTATTGAAATATTTGACCAAGCCTGCCTGCCTTCTGAGAGAGAGTGGTTGCAGATCCGCTTCGTAAAGAACAATTTCTGAAGGACAGCTACGTTTCAGTCCTGTGATTATGCGGGCAGCACTCAAGTGAATCCTTTCCAATTTGTTCAAGTTCGTATCAGAAGCACAGCAGTAGATAGGGCAGCCATATTCTAGAATAGGTCTAATAAGTGCCTGATAGGAGGTTCTGAGCGTAGTTGCGTCCGCTCCCCAGTCTCTACCTGCAATGTGCTTAATAATATTTAATCTTTTCCTGGCTTTCAAGGCTATATATTCAATGTGTTAATTGCAAGTAAATTCGGGATCAAGAAAGGATAAATAACCTCTTTCTTAATTACATATGCTCGAAATGTTTTCCTTCGACTAAAATACCTAAGCGCACACGTGATTCAAATTCATCTTCAAAATTTGTCAGCATTACAAGCGTAATACACCTGGCAGCGGATATAATTCGATTCTGCAAATCTAATAGACTCGTCGATTTTTTTTTCATAGACCTTGCTTTTCAAAAATCTCCAAAAAAGAAATCCAAAGGATTTAGATCTGGTGATCAATGAGGCGATTCTACCGGACCACCATAGCCTATAATGTTGTCTTGAAACATGTTGTGTAGTATTGTTCGGCAGGAAGCTGCTTGTGGGGTGGTGCATCATCCTGTTGAAACCACATCTTTTTAAGATTTGCTAACACGACATGTTCATCCAGAAAGTCAGATAAAGGTCCCTGTAACACGTTCGCATACTTTTTACCTGTTAATTATCAGTAAAAGAGAAAGGTCCTACTAACGCTCCCTTCCGTATGCCACACCAAACGTTAACATCGCACTTGATGCTTGTTTGGGGATGGGGGTTACATGGGGATTTTGCAGGGAACAAAAGTGTGTCTTTTGCCTATTTACTTCCCCAGTTCTTGAAAACGTGCACTCATCAGAAAATAGAATGTTATTCACAAATTATGAATCCATTTCTAGCTTGTTCATGAGGAAATTGCAGGAATCAAACCGTCTATTTTCATCCCCGGGCAAAAACTCTTGCACAAATCGCGGGCGATAAGGATGTGCACTGTGTCGGTTTAAGACTCTCCACGTATGGGCTTTTGAGTATCCACATGCTTCACTAATGTCCTTGACACTGAATAAGGGAAGGCAACAGCATAGCCCAAAATACCACTCTTGGATTTCTGAATCGAGGACGTCTTCCTATACTACCCGTTTCTCGCAAACGCTTTACAACATTTAAAAACTTGGAAATTTTTGCAAATTTCCCATTGGATATTTAATTGCATATTGTCTTGCAGTCTCTCGACCATTTCGATTACATAGCAATATTACAGAATAGTTTTCCAAACGCAATTACTTTTTCTCTGTATTTCATTTTGTGTACATCCCCTTAAAATATGTTTATGACCACGGGTGTAAAGTGGTATAAGTCAATAAATTCCATTTTTCATATCTCCATGAATATTGGTCTTACAAATTTCAATTTTTTTTTGTTTGAAATGTTTTTTCATGGGCAACATTTTCCTAAATATGAGTTGAGGGAACTGTGGACCATATACATTACAATCCGTAATTTTTATACCAACCCCTTTGCTAACTTAAAAACTATTCAGTAAAACATTTCTTCAATTGGGACTATGCATCTAGGACCAACGGTGTCGAAAATAAAGGTCGGCCAGGTTATACGGGGACACGCTGTATAGTGTAATTGAAAGTTGTGCGAAACTCCACACCCCTAGTTATTTTCAAAAATGGTCAGTTGGGCGTTACATTTTATCTCCCCCCACCCACCAAAAAAAAAAAAGTTTTTTTATCGCAAGAGCAAAACGAGGTCAACACTGCGTCAGCTGCCTTTTTTATTTATTATATCCTATATATTAACTTCGATTTTGTGTGTGTGTCGATGGGAACCAAATCTGCGGGCGCCTAATTAATCCCCTTGCCGTAATCCAATCGGGCTGAAACTTGGCAGATATGTTCGATGTCGATGCATTCTATCCAATTTTATGGCTGTTATTGTCACTAAAAGGTCGATTTTATGGAATACTAATAAATTAACTTGCCGTTATCCAATTGTACACTCAAATTGCCTTTAACCAATCATTGTTGATACACTTTCCTGTTGTCAATTTTTTTTAAGTATATAATAAAATTACTTTAATCAGAATAAATAAATGATATTTTGATGTGAGAGCATAAATTCACTTTCATTTTTTAATAAATAAATTTTGAAAGGTAGTCTGCCTCCCATTTTGCTAATAGAAATGTTTTTGATATTTAAAATTAGATGCAAACACCAAGCACACACTGCTGTTTACAGAATCGGCGCGCCGACCAAACGGTATAGTGGTTAGCGTGCTAGCTTCTAGACCGCGAGGTTGCGGGTTCGAGTCCCGTGTTGGCATGGATGTTTGTAAATGTATGTTGGCTTGTCTAATGACGAATGGTTTCAGCGCATTATAGCCCTCGTGTTGCTGACGGTGCCAGATAATCTGAAAACAACCAACCAACAGAATCGGCGCTGAATATAAAAATTGGCAATGCATATAAAGGATTTATATTAAAAAGTATGTTTTTATGGGTTATATTATTATCAAGATAAATATGTGTGTAGAGAGAATGACTTGTAGATCTTTTAAGTGAAAACTGTCCCCAACTTGTACTTCGAATGGAAGAAAACCCGTACAATTTCCTACATGCAGCCCAAAATGATCGCCGCTTTGTTGTGCCTTACATATTTTATAAAAAGTGGCTGCTAAAGTGATAACGATGCTCGATACCTTTTGCATGCTAAACATGTATTATCTCACTCGGGCTTTTGGAAATTTATATTTTAAATCTTTTGGAACAATTTATATTTTAAATCTTTTGGAACAATTTATATTTTCAATCTTTTGGAACAATTTATATTTTAAACCTTTTGGAACAATTTATTTTTTAAATCTTTTGGAACAATTTATATTTTAAACAGTTGTATTTGAAAATATCAATATTCTTTTTTCCAGTTCTTGTGGCCGACTAAACGGTAAAGTGGTTAGCGTGCTAGCTTATGGACCGCGAGGTTGCGGGATCGAGTCCCGTGTAAGGCATGGGTGTTTGTAAATGTATGTTGGCTTGTCAAATGACGAATATTTCGGCGCATTATAGCCCTCGTGTTGCTGACGGCGCCAGACAATCCGAAAACAACCAATTCTTGTGTGTAGAGCTCATACGGGAGATTGCTGTATCTTGGATAAACTTTTAAAATAACAAACTAGAAATTAAGAAATTTACTTGTATTTTTATGTATTAGGAGGCTCCGACCTCTCCTCGCTGACGCCCCCCCCCCCCCCCCCCGCTGTGTGAGAGGGAGGCGAGCACGCGGCGGGAAAAATTTGAAAAACTGCGGAGAATCTTTTTAATCCTTTTTTTTTTTTTTTTAATATAGTGTAGAGATTCTATATGATATTCACTATTACTATAACAGTTAGGCTCATCCCTGTCTAACTGACTTACTCTGAAACGCTGCATCTTTTTATTTATTTATCTTCATGTGATGCGGAACTAAGATTGTTGTATAGATTAATTGAGATGCTCGTGTATCTTTTTATTTCTGTTCACGGGATATGGAAATTACATATAGTTATTGTTACGAATTTTCACATCAGAGGAATGTTTCAATTTCAGCATATTTTTTTTTTCTTCACAGTTTTAACGAAAGTGGCAACAGTGGAGAATAGAATTGTCTTAAAAAAAAAGTTTATTTGTAACATTCCAAGAATTTACTAAAAGAGCAAATGCCTCACATGCACTAAATTACATAAGAAAAATTTCAATTCAGTTTTTTTTTTCCTCAGTTCAAATGAAAGTGGCAGCAGTGGAAAATAAATTTGTCTTGAGGAAACAAGATGTTTTATTGTTAGACTAGCTTTATTTAGCTACGAAAATTTAACATGTGCAATATTTTAGCTAGCTGTGAGGACTGGCGTTGCGGAAATCTGTCATTCGTGTATAGGACCCAGTCTTTGGCGCTTCGCTCGCAGGAAGGTTCATCGCTACGCAAAATCGAGCTCGCTTCGTTCGCTGATAAGTTCATGGACACATATATGTTATCCCCAGTGTGATGTAGAGGGCGCTGCTTATGTAATCCCCTAGCGGCGACTTCGTCGCCAGAGAGAGAGAGAATGATCGGAGGAGTGGAGGTGAACGGACGTGGAAGTCGCCGCTCCTAGTTTGGGTTTAAGAACCTATTTCTATCTAATGCACGAATAAACCTGCTGTCCATTTAATTGGCCTCTTTCACTTTTACCCCTTCATCATACAACATGGGGGCTCAGCCTGCTTTTTACCCGCGATCATACAACATGAGGTCTCGCCGTGCTTTTTACCCGCGATCATACAACATTTAAAAAACTGCACTTCCACGCATCCAGAGGTCAAACCAAAATCCTCTTCACGAAAAAAAAACCTTTACTTCTACGCATCCAGAGGTCAAACCAAAATCCTCTTCACGAAAAATTTTTTTTACTTCTACGCATCCAGAGGTCAAACCAAAATCCTCTTCACGAATTACCGCAGCAGTCAGCGACCACCAGTGGAATCTACAAATAAAAGGAAAACTCATCAACCAGCGTCGTCATTATACAACTGCATAACACTCGCTTCGCCGAACAAGTCCCACTTCAGCCGTCAAGCAGAAGTTCAACGAAGCTAACATCGTTATTCCACATAGCCGGCAAGAATCCAGAATCCTGAGCCAAATCGAACCTACAACTACAACACTGTCGCTTCGCCGAACAAGTCCCACTTCAGCCGTCAAGCAGAAGTTCAACGAAGCTAACATCGTTATTCCACATAGCCAGCAAGAATCCAGAATCCTGAGCCAAATCGAACCTACTACTACAACACTGTCGCTTCGCCGAACAAGTCCCACTTCAGCCGTCAAGCAGAAGTTCAACGAAGCTAACATCGTTATTCCACATAGCCAGCAAGAATACAGAATCCTGAGCCAACTCGAACCTGCAACCACAACACTGTCGCTTCGCCGAACAAGTCCCACTTCAGCCGTCAAGCAGAAGTTCTACGAAGTCAGCAAAGTTATTCCACATCGACCAACTTCAGCCGTCAAGCAGAAGTTCTACGAAGTCAGCAAAGTTATTCCACATCGACCAACTACTACGAACCAGAAACCAGAAGCAACGAGTACTCTTCGAAAGAGCAACAACACAAAACGGATACAGCTCCAAAAGCGAAGTAAAATCAAGAAACGCAGGTAGGATCCATCTTATTATTAATTATGTTTAAAAATATCAAAAAGCAAGATCTCGTATTTGTCGCCGCTGAGTTAGATATCGTTGTACCGGATGGTGCCACAATTCTAAAATTAAAAGACTTAATCGAAAAAAGTGAAGTTTTCGTTGAAGATCCAGATTTCGTTAAAGATTTAATAACAACAGTTGTAGAGGATAGAAAAACCCAAGAGGCTAATGAAAAGCAAAAAGAAATCGAAAAAATTAAACTTGCACAGTTAGATGCTAAAATTAAACTAGCTCATTTAGAGAACAAAATCCAAATTCCAGTAACTGCAGAACCCTCTGATATTATTTGTGCTAACTCAATAACACCACCTAATGTAAACGAAAGCATAAAAACACACGATCCACTTCCGATTGGAAACCCATTCGAAACCCACACGGAAAAAAAATGCTATGTTGCTTTAACCCTTTAAATCCC
Organism: Linyphia triangularis; assembly: GCA_963978545.1. Lineage (NCBI taxonomy): Eukaryota > Metazoa > Arthropoda > Arachnida > Araneae > Linyphiidae > Linyphia > Linyphia triangularis. The sequence continues at coordinate 49,293,898 of OZ021729.1, read as the reverse complement.
ATGGAGTCAGCGTTGTGGGTTTCACAAAACCCCGATGACTTTCCATTCATAAAAACTGGAAATGAACTCGCCCAATTCGTTCTCCTGTCTGCCACTCCTGGGATTGCTGTGGGGGGTCACTGTCGACCATTAAAAGATCATTACTATATGTATACAGCCTGCAATAGGGGTGTGCGTTGGGTCATCTGCTTGATATGTCAGAGAATTTAGTTGGCGTCTTATCAATGAAACAAACGCCACCGCTAAGTACATGACAAGATTCGCATAAAAGAAAAGTCCCTGACTATCTTACTCCATGTCCAAAGGGTGGGGCAGTTTGACATTGAGTACTTTAAATCCATGTCTCCCCTCTACATGCCCCACAATAGCCTATTGTTGAGGACCGTCACGCTTTAAACAACTAAGGCAGGGCAGTTCCCCTCACTTGAAAATATACGTTTACCCCTGGTTTACACCTGCAACCGCCCGAAAGGCGGTTAGCTGGGAAATTCTCTACAAGGCGGTATAGGGCGGGTTGGGATTTAAAGTGTTAAAAAAGGAGGAATATATCACTTTTCCAGCTGAAAGAAATAACGAAATTTTAAATACTTCGCAAATCCTTCCGATTCCTGAAACGCAAAATGACACGTGTCAAGGTCATACAAAGGATAACCCAACGGAAAAAATAAGTTCTTCGTTGATGGGGGCGGGGCCCAATGTCCCCATGAGAAAAGATGAACGATCATTGGAAGATCCCGATGAAGTGTGTGTTGTAACAGAAGACTTAGAAAAAAGCCAACCAGCAGAAGCACATGGTCCAGAATGTAAACAAATGGAAACACGTGGAGCATGGAAACAAACAGAAGAGAATTTTTTTCTGTTTACGATTGGGGATAGCGTGAGTTTAAACGAAGCGGATTTCTTGCACATTAACGACGATAACTTGCGGGATACTGTTACGAATATGGTAAAATTTTATAAACCAAATAAGATAAAAAGTACAAATTTTCAAATGAAGATTTTTTTATCGGATGAAACGCCAATCTTTCAGCGGGCACGCCGTTTATCAATCACCGAGAAATTGGAAGTTAACAGGCAAATCAAACAACTATTGAACGACGGAATTATTTCAGAAAGCACTTCTGACTTTTGCTCACCAATAGTTTTGTGCAAAAAACAAGATGGCTCAACACGCATGTGTATTGATTACAGACGTTTGAATAAAGTGGTAATCAAAGAACGATTTCCAATTCCTATTATAGATGACGTCTTCGACAGGCTACAAGGGGCTACCGTGTACACAAATTTAGATCTCAAAAATTCGTTTTACCAAGTAGACGTTGATCCTGCAAGCCGCAAGTATACGAGCTTTATTACACCAGATAATCAGTATCAATTTAATAAAGTCCCGTTTGGACTTTGCAACTCGCCGTCTGCTTTTCAAAGATTCATACAGATTGTTTTTCGAGAACTTTTAGAAACTAATACACTGATCTTGTACTTAGACGATTTGATCATCCCTTCAATCAATGAGTTAGAGGGTGTCGAAAAACTCAAGCAAGTCTTCAAAGTAGCTTCCGACTATGGACTTGAGTTTAACTTTAAAAAATGCAATTTTCTACAAAGAAAAATCAACTTTCTCGGGCACATTTTAGAAAAAGGTACAATTCGTCCCTCGACAGCCAAAACAAACGCTGTTTTAGGTTTTCCATAGCCCAAAACAACAAAAGATGTTCAATCATTCCTGGGTCTAAGTGGATTTTTTAGGAAGTTCATAAGGGATTATGCTGCCATTGCAAGACCCTTAAGTGATCTTTTACGGAACAATACTCCTTTTTATTTTGGTACAGACCAAAAACAAGCTTTTCTAACACTGAAACAGGCACTGTCAACAGAGCCTGTGCTACACCTATATAAACAAGGCTCGCCTTTACAGTTACATTGTGATGCATCCTCAAAAGGATTTGGTGCTATTCTTCTTCAAGCAGACTCGGATAACATCTTCCATCCTATACATTATATGAGCCATAAGACATCACCACAAGAAGAGAAATATTCATCGTACGAATTAGAAGTTCTTGCCATAGTTCAAGCACTAAAGAAATTCAGACACTACCTTGTAGGTACCAAGTTCAAAATTGTTACAGACTGCCAAGCCTTCCAAAAGACCATGTCAAGGAAAGAAGTTCCACCAAAAATTGCCAGATGGGCAATGTTGTTAGAGGACTTTGACTACGAGATAGTACACAGACCAGGCAAGCAGATGACACATGTTGATGCTCTCAGTCGTTACCCAGTCATGTCAATCCAAGTTGATGCAACAACCCAGAAAATCTGCGATGCTCAGTCAAAGGACGAATTCACACAAAACATTAAAAATCTAATCGATCACTCTTCAACTACAGAATACAAATACAAGAACAACATTCTTTACAAACTGGTCAATGACCAAGAACTGTTAGTTATACCACAAGACATGCAAAAACAAATAGTCCAAATAGAACACAATAAAGGCCATTTCGGGATCAATAAAACTGAAGCATTGGTGAAACAACAATTCTGGTTCCCGCATATAAGAAAAACCGTCGAAAGCGTAATATCCAACTGCATTCCATGCATACTTTCTTCACGTAAAGTTGGAAAACAAGAAGGATTTCTACACCCAATCCCAAAAGGCGACGTCCCGTTGGACACTTACCATGTCGATTTTCTCGGCCCACTTCCAAGCACAAATAAAAATTACAAATACATCTTTACCGTGGTATGTGCCTTTAGCAAATTCATATGGATATACCCTGTTAAGTCAACGTCAACAAAAGATGCTTTGGATAAACTTCAACTCCAACAAATTACCTTCGGAAACCCTAAACGAATAATATCAGACCGCGGATCAGCCTTTACAGCAATAGAATTTAAGAAATACTGCGAAGATGAGGAAATTGAACATGTCACAATCACCACTGGTCAGCCTCGTGGAAATGGACAAGTAGAGAGGTTTCATGGAACACTTATCCCTGTCATCACAAAGTTATCCCTCGATGACCCCAATAAATGGTTTAAACATGTGCCAGCAGTCCAACGCGTAATCAACAGCACCGTTTCTTCAGCAACAAAGTACACACCTTTCGAGCTCTTAATAGGGATTAAAATGAAAAATAAGGAAGACCTTAACATCAAGAAAATCCTCGAAGAAGAACACATACATACCTTCGTCCAAAATAAACGACAAATGCGCGAACAAGCAAAAACCAATATACTACAGCTGCAAGAAAGAAGCAAGCACAACTATAATACTCGACGCAAGACAGCAAACAAGTACAAACTCCACGACAAAGTAGCCATCAAAAGAACACAGTTTGGTACTGGTTTAAAACTGCGTCAAAAGTTTTTCGGCCCATACGAGGTGGTAAAGATTCGGCCAAATGACCGATATGATGTCCGTAAACTGGGGACAACTGTAGGACCACTTCTCACATCTACATCAGCTGATATGATGAAGTGCTGGGAAGATACTTAAGTTTCTTCAATTTTCTTCTACAAGAACTTTTTACAGAAGAGACTTTTTTTTCTTTTTATGAACTTTTGAATGAAGAGACTTTTTTTTTCTTTTTATGAACTTTTGAAAGGAGAAACTTTTTTTTCCATCATACAAACTTTTTAAAGAAGATACTTTTTTTTCTTTTTATGGACTTTTGAAAGAAGATTTTTTTTTCTTTCACACAAACTTTTAAAAGAGAGACTTTTTTTCCCTTTCTATAAACTTTTCATGGTGCAAGAACTTTTTCCACAGACTTTAAATTTTTAAGAACTACACATTGTGATCTTCAAGACATTAATGTTGTTTAAATTTTATTATTGTGCTGTATTTTTCAATATCTTTATTTACATGTTTAGTATATATCAATGAGTCGGCGGTCCTCCTCAATCAAGATGGCCGAGTGTTATCCCCAGTGTTATGTAGAGGGCGCTGCTTATGTAATCCCCTAGCGGCGACTTCGTCGCCAGAGAGAGAGAATGATCGGAGGAGTGGAGGTGAACGGACGTGGAAGTCGCCGCTCCTAGTTTGGGTTTAAGAACCTATTTCTATCTAATGCACGAATAAACCTGCTGTCCATTTAATTGGCCTCTTTCACTTTTACCCCTTCATCATACAACATATATAGGCTTATTTCACTCGTTAAAAGGTTCATTGCTATGTAAGCATAGCCTCGCTTCTCTAGTTGAAAAGTTCATTGCTGCTTAAGCATAAGCTCGCTTCACTCACGAAAATCTAATTGCTACGTAAAGCCTTAATATTAGAAACCTCTCCCTTGTTAAAAAAAAAAATTCCCCTTTAATACAATAATTCAGCACCCCTTTAAGATTATTTTAACACGTGTTAGTGGAAAGCAAAATTAGAAGGCCAAAACAGCCTATGTTGAAACTTTCAGAGCTCTAGGCCAATTAGAAGTCGCTTTTTGTGAAAATATTAATAAAAAAATAAATTAAAATTGTAACATTCTTTTTGTCAAAAGTCCAATTAGATGGCCAAAACTTCTTGTGAAATCTCAGAAATGTAGTCCAATTACAAATCGTTTTGTAATATATATATTAATTAATTAAAAAAATTAATTAATAACAAACTGAACAAAAATTTTAAATTCTGTTTTTCTGAAGTCCAGTTAGATGGTCAAAACTACTTACGTTGAAAATTTTAGAGCTGTAGCCCTATTAGATATCATTTTGTAAGATATTAATTAATTAATTAATTAAAAAAATTAATTAATTAAAAAGAAACTAAATGAAAATTTAAAATTCTGTTTTTCAAAAGTCCAAAACTACTTATGTTGAAAATTTCAGAACTGTAGTCCTTTTAGACATCGTTTTGTAACATATATTTATTAATTAATTAAAAAATATAATTAAAAAAGAAATAATTAAAATTTTGACATTCTGTTTGTGATGTTTAAAATTAGAACGCCAAAACTACTTATGCTGAAAATTTCAGAACTCTACTCCAATGTTAAGTAGGTTTCTATAGATCCACAGACAGACACACAGCTTGTTTTATTATTATAGATTCTGAGGAAAATTTGCATTTGCCCAAAATCAAAAGAAAAATGGCGCCTTATAACTTTCTAATTTATAAATAGTAGGATAAGAAATGCTAATTAAAATATTATAATTTCATGTAAAATGATTCATGCATGGTACAAGATGGTCTTGAAATTTGGAACCTCAAACCCGCTTTAGAGAGCTCTTCATTTTTGATCATTGAGTTTGCATAAAGTTTTGCATAGCTATTTCTCGTAAAAAGTAATAATAATAAAAAACTCGCCTGTTTCCGGCTGCGACTGAGAATCATTTGGAACACCGTTAGCCTCAGGTTGACTCGAAGTTGGTGCTGGCATCTCTTCTGCAATAGGAAGAAGAAAAAAATAGAATAGTTAGACCATAAATTGACATAGCAAAGCATATTCGATCAGGATAGAGGAGGTAGGCATTGTTACCCCCCCCCCCCCGAGTCTTTTTAAGTTGTATAGTATTTAACCTGTTGTAAAATTGCTGTTATTTATAATTTTACTAATTTAACTTATCATTCAATAATTCTCTGTTTTCGGACACGAAAAGATTAAAAAAAAAATCGGTTTTTTTTTATATATTTTTTTTTATTGCATCTTCCTTTATAGCAAAATTTTTTGATGAATGTTTTTTTTTTTTGTTTTTTTTTAAATTGATCAAATTTCTGGTTTTTTGTAGAATGACCTATATAAGTGTCGAAACAGCTAGAACTTGATTCTAAGACTTTACAATAAGTCTGAATTGCAAATTTTATAAAGTTCCAACAATTTTTTAGTCTATTGTGTAAATAAATATTTTACTGATTATTATTAATTACTGTTCACATTTTCTTTTCAATACATATGTTTTGTAACCATGTAATATTTTTTCCCACCTAACTTAATAATTGAAATTCTGCTAATATAAGATTTATTAAACTATAATATTTGGTTATTTTAGAAATATATATTCCACAAAAAATAATTTGTAAACAATTCTGTAAACTGTTAAAAATTGTCATAATAAAAATAGTATTTTGCCAACGGATTTCAATATAGAACAATATTTTTCTATAAATTTACTCAGCAACAATTACTAAAAAGCAGTTTACAACTATCATATTTAATGTGAAAATAAAACATTCATACAAATCTCGACAAATCTGCTTAGACAACTTTTTGAGCGTATGACCGTATCTCTAATTATTTTTAAAAGTCTAAAATTCAAGCAAGTACATAATGTAAAAATTTTGGTAGCAAAAGGGTGTTAAAAAGTTCTAGGGGGGGGGGGGGGGAGATTGTTTTTGCATCTCCCCCTAAAAAGGATTGCCTATTTTAAATTCTCACCAAATTTTGAAAACAAAATTTAGAGAAAGAAAGTAAATGAATTTTAAAACGTCTCGGTGCAGCACCAGAAATCAATTCACTGGTAGAATCTATAATTATAAAACAAGTTGTGTGTCTGTCTGCGGCTCTGTGGATCTATAAAAACCTACTTAAAATTGGAGTAGAGGTCTGAAATTTTCAACACAAAAAGTTTTGGCCTTCTAATTTTAAGTACGGCAAACAGAATGTTAAAATTTTAATTAGCTCTTTTTTAATTAATATTTTAATTAATTATTATTATTTTTTTTTTTTTACAAAGTGACTTCAAATATAGCTACAGCTCTGAAATTTTCAAGATAAGTAGTTTTAGCCTTCTAATTGGACTTTTGAAAAACAGAGTGTTAAATTTTAATTAGTTATTTTGTAATTAATTTTCTTAATTAATTAACAATTTTTTTTACAAAACGACTTCTGATAGGGTTACAGCTCTGAAATTTTCAACATAAGTAATTTTGGCCTTCTTTTCTCTTGAAAAACAGAATTTTAAATTTGTTGTTAGTTTTTTTTTAATTAATTAATAAATATTTTACAAAACGGTTTCTAATAGGGCTACAGCTCTGAAATTTTCAAAATAGTTTTAGCCTTCTAACTGGACTTTTAAGAAACAGAATTTTAAATTTTTATTTAGTTCTTTTTAATTAATTTTTTTAAATTAATAAATAACTTTTTTACAAAACGATTTCCAATAGGGTTACACCCCTGAAATTTTCAACATAAGTAGTTTTAACCTTTGATTTGACCTTTTGAAAAACAGAATTTAAAATTTTTATTAAGTTCTTTTTCAATTAATTTTTTAAATAATTAATATATATTTTACAAAACGATATCTAATAGGGCTACAGCTCTGAAATTTTCAACATAAGTAGTTGTGGCCTTCTAATTGGACTGCTGAAAATCAGAATTTTAAATTTTTATATAGTTCTTTTTCAATTAATTAACAAGTATTTTGTAAAACGATTTCTACTTGGGCTACAGTTCTGAAATTTTCAATACAAGTAGTTTTGGTATTCTAATTGGACTATTGACAAAAATAATGTTAAAATTTTAATTTGACTTTTGATTAAATTTTTTAATTAATATTTTTACAAAAAGCGACTTTGATTAGGCCTAGAGCTCTGAAAGTTTCAACGTAAGAAGTTTTGGCCTTTTAATTTTGCTTTCCACAGACACGTGTTAAATAATCTTAAAGGAGTGTTGTGTATGGTATTAACGGGGGGGGGGGGGTTTGCGTGTCTCGACAGGTTAGAGGCTTCTAATATTAAGGCTTTACGTAGCAATTATAGATTTTAGTGAACGAAGAGAGCTTACGCATACGCAAAAATGAACCTTTCAGCGAGAGAAGCGAGTCTATTCTTGCATAGTATTGAACCTTTCAACGAGTGAAGTAAGCCTGTACTTATGTGTCAATTAACTTTTCAGAGAACGAAGTGAGCTCGATTTTGCGTAGCGATGAACCTTCCTGCGAGCGAAGCTCCAAAAACTGGGACCTATACACCAATGGCGGATTTCCACAACGCGAGGCCTCATACATGGTTCATACAGATTTTCAAAATAAAAATAAGGACTTTCTAAGTACTTTGTTAACTTTTTAAGGATTTCAATTTTCTTTGTGATTTATACGAAGGCGTGAAATTGAATGAAAAGAAAATATTAATGTATATTAAAATTCATGAATGAAATTTCTTTTAATTCCTAATGATTATGATCAATCATCGTGAGAAATAGATATACTTTTACTAAATGTAGTTTCAATTTTTGAAATGCAATGTAAATTATGCATATTTTTAATAAGTTCTTGTTTCTGAGAGCACTTTTAAAGCAAATTGCAAAATTTCGTAACTGGTTTTCTACCATAATTTCTACAATATTTTATTTTCTACCACGATGAATACATTTAATTTATCGATTTAAAAAAAAAAAAAAAAAAAAAAAAAAAAAATAACAGTAATGCTTAAAAGGGAACAAATTTAAACTTCTTCAGAAAACCTTTTCAAACTCGAAAGTCAAATGACATTAAAATACTGAAATATCAATTAAAAATGCTCCAGTCACACCTCTGTTGGAATGTGATTAAAAGAAAATTATTGAATAAAAAGGAAAAAAATCTACAATTTGTAAGATTTTCATCCAATATTCATTTGCAGTGTGGCTACAGAATTCAAGCAACAAAATTCCCTTACATTTCACTGATTGCCAGAAAATTCCCTGATGTCTACCTGTTGACGTTATCATTAAAGAAACGAAAAAGAAAATAATGGCTAATTTAAAAATATACAAATTTATAAGTAAATGTAATTCCAAATAGTCTAAGCATAACTGCTCCAAAATAAATTTACGCTAAAAATCAAAACAAGCATCTTTAGAGCATGAAAAAGAATGGAAATCATTAATTAAAGAATTAAAAATTCACACATATCCCTCAGTTAAAACATTAATTAAAAAATTAAAAATTCACACATATCACTTTCAGTTAATTGTGTTCAATAAAATATCAAAAAAAAAAAAAAAAAAATAATCGAGTACAGGATCTAAGACTTTTCGTTTTTGAATGCTTTTAGGATTGGCAAAACAGTAACACAGAGCTATAAAGGGTTAATAAAAACCAAAAAATACGATGGAATCAATTTGAAATATTAAGGAATTTAGGGCTCTAATATATTCTGTTGACAAAAAGTGCAAGTCAAGAAGACAAATTATCATATCTGTAAAGGAAGTAGTTAGATTAAAATTAGAAGATTTTTTTTAACAAAAATGCTACCGGCGGCCGCGCTTCTAAGTTATAAGATAACTAAAAGTCTTAACAAAAATAATACGGAAATAATTTGAGTTCTAATATATTCTATTGACAAAAACGCGCAGCAAGAAAAAAATTAATCATGCCTCTAAAGGATGCAGTCAGATTGAAGTTTGAGGATTTTTTTCTAAAAATAAGGCGTCGACTTCAAGGCATCCACTTCACGTGACGCGATCCGAGATAGATGTCCGTACCCGCTCGGCAATGCGAGAAAAGAAACTCAAATATTATAAAATTCCCTGACTTAAGAGTAATTTTACGAAATTCGCCGACTTGTCCAGAAGAGTGAAATTCCCTGACATTTCCCTGAATTTCCAGTCTGACGCCACCCTGATTTGTATAAAAATAGCAATTTATAACTGTAAAATTTAGCTAAGAATAAAATATTCATAACCAACTCCAATGCAAAATTTTCGAAAATTTGATCAACCCCAACCGTTTAACTTTACTTTTAGGCTTAGCCATTGTTAGACAGGAGGTAGTATTTAGCCGTGCTTTTTGCTGGCTATTAAAAGTATACCAGATTCATGATATCACAAAAAGAATATTTTGATTAAAGAACTTGGACTATGTCTTAAAATATGTTAATTTTTATTTCCAAAATCAGATCAAATTCTGCCTAAAACTACACTTTTTTTTTCCATACATACAGCCTTTAAAAGTTGTGTATATATAATTTAAATCGGAAATAATCCGGGATTTTGATTGCATTCCTGTGATTGTTAATTTCAAATATTAAACGGAAGTTCAGAAATTAATTAGCAACAGCTAAAATTACACAAATCGTTCCCCTAAATTTAGTAAGAGAGCATCGCGATTGCGCGTATCGGTGCGGAAATATATTCTTTTTAAATGCTTAGCAAAAAACATTTAATGGTTTATACACCTTAAAATAACTTTTAAATTACCGTGTCCAAGAACTTTCTTCTTTATTTTGAGTAAGAAGGCATGGTAAAAAAAATCCAGAGAAATACACTTAAACAAGGTACGTATGAAACGGGCATACGTGCTAACTAACACTTGTAATTCTTGGGATGGCCCCCAGCAATACACCTTTATATGATGCACCTGGTATCAAAAGTCATTCATCAAAAGATTTCAGCGAGTCACTGGTCTGTGCGTGGCATGTTTGAACATGAATGGGCATGCTCAACAGGCGATTTCGGTTGGGGTGATCCGCATATTGCATTCCAATTAAAAAATGTGCATTTTTTTTTTAGAAAATAACAGAAAAGATGCTATTTTCAGAGAAAAACTGCTTTTTTTTTTTTTAAATAAAAAAGGCAGGAAGGACGAAAACACTTTGGATGATCTCTGTATTTCGCCAATATTGGTTTTTAACTTGGAAAAAAATAAGGACTTTTAAGGATTTTTTTTAAAAAATAAGAACGTTTAAGGGCCTTTAACTTTTTTTCGAGTTTTTAGGGACTTTTAAGAACCGTACGAACCTTGTCATAGCTAGCTAAAATATTGTACATGTTAAAATTTCGTGGCGATGAACGGGTATTCAGCTGGTATTTAATATTTTATCAGATTTTTTAAACATTCCCATGATGGGGCTTTTTAAACATTGTATTAAAATCGATGTGTAGATTTTTTGAAAAAAAAAACATTTCCCCAATTTCCCATAAAAAAAGACATGATATTTAGTGCTCAATTTAAAATTTAACCAAATTAAAAGTAATGACTATTTCGTGCTTAATTCATACCCTATAATATCCTATTCAACCTCGTATGAGGGATGGATTAGTTAAATTTAAATTCGCACGAAAATTTTTTTGTGTTTTATTAGTATTTACACATGAACGGATTTATGCAAGTAGCAAAAATTTGTTGTTGAGTTTTTAGTATTACTAGATATAAGACAGCTCAAAAATATACTATATAATTGCTATTGTCTTTAAATGAATTTAATTCAATTTATCAAGTTATTTATCCCGAGTTATATATTAGGAACAAAATAATAATAATAATAATAATAACTCTTTCCTGTTAGCAATACATAAAATAAGGAAGAGCTACTTCAAAACCACATGTAAAACTAAATCAACGAATATAATTCGGTATTAACACCATGAACAAAATAATAATGAAAACGTTTTTCTATTAAAACACATGAATTGAGAAAGCTCAAATTACTAATGTGATAAATTTCGATTCCACGTGCTTTTCGATAGAGCCCCCTTGTTTCTGCACTTTCAATAATAAAATGAAATCAGCTTCAAAACGAGGACAATAAAAAAATCTCACCTATGTCTGATGTATTGCTTTTGCAGTCCTCAAATTCCGGCTGATCAATTTTATCTATTTCAGTGGATAACAAGGAACTTTGAGAGCCAAACGACGAAGACGAAGAGGAGAATGATCCGGCCCGATATACCACCGACTTGCTGTTGTTCCTTGAAGATGGAGAAAAAATACTACTGACTGCAGAGATAAAACTGTTCGGGGCCGAGTTCCTCTTCATGTTCAATACAAATGAGAACCAATCATACTCAATCTTGGTTTTGGCACACTTGCCATTCCATTCTTACCTGTCCCTTCTAAATGGAATCGACGTCTTCCACTTGAGGTCAGTTGGCTTGAGGTGTTCGAAGTCCCCCTTTATCTCAATGGAGGGGTTTGGGAGAAAACTGTGAGATGGGTTGGAATCTTGGAAGAATGGGTTAGATTGGAACCCCTCAGTTGGATAATGGTACAGCTCTTGTAAAACAGGTGTAGAAGAGGATAGAAGAGGACAATGACAAGGTCATTAAACAATTTTTCTGCTGGATTCTGTGTAGGACGATAGTACTATATTTCTCTGTGCCACATCCTAATGTTTGATGTTGAAGCGATTCGACACTAGCATGCTGTTGTGGATACAATAAAAGGAAGAGTAGGTGGTATACGATATTCAGAGTTGAAATGCGGAATCATATTTGGGGAAATAGTAATTTTCATATTGTGAGGTTCTCAAAATTGTATTTTTAAAAGGGGTTGCATTGAATTTTAACTATTCATTTCAACGATTTTTGAAAAACCAATCCCAGCTAGTAATGATAAAATTCTATTGTTTTCGACAAAGTATCGAAATTCGAAATGTTTGCCAGTGACGTAACGATGTTGGTTAGAATCACAATGCAAAAAAAAAAATTTTCGGGCGAAATTGAGAACTGTTATATTTTCACATTTTATTAATGACAGTTACAGAGAGTTCATTTTTATTTACAATATAGGTTTATGATTTATAGGTTTTAACTAAAGTCCCTTTTTTCAATTTACAAGGTCTGTAATGAGTATGACATGACCACAAAAATCACATTATTAAATTGCTAAGAACTGTCAATTTATTTAACGCACTCTCTCTCTCATCCGATGAATAATTTAAAAATATTTATCAATCAGTAATCACTTTTCTGTTATCCCATAAGAACCTTAGCACATCGTTCTGCTATTTTTGTAAAATTTCTTTTCAGTTTTTAAGGTTACGCTTGAATAGTAACAAAGTTCCACAAACCTGTACATAAGTAAAATTCAAATCATATTCTAAAAAATTTAATCATTTAAATAAACCATCTCGAAGAAAAGCATTGACTGAGAAATTCAAATTAAATACGGAACACACCTAACAAATATCTATTAAATCCACCAAAGAAGTATGCAAGAGAAATATTATTTCCTTTCTATAGTTGGTTTAATAACAATATCATAATATAGTTCACTCAACTTTAAACTATCCTTAGCTAAAAGTTTTCGATCACCGAATAGAATTGTGTTCATATGAGTAGTTATTTTACCACAAACTCAATATATTTTCATTCCTTATCCAATCTAGCTAAAACTTGGCAGATAGATTCCTTGTTCATGGCAAGACAATGTCATAATTTACTGGCATTTCTTTGCATTCTCTGAGAAATTCAGAATAATGTTTGATAGGTTACCTAAACTTGCGATCGCTTCTCGGATTATAAAAAGTATAAAACGTGAAATCGTGGCTCGGCAATTCAAAACAAAGGATTAGCAGCTACTGCTAAAGGAAGAATTTTCTAATGATCCAAAACATAGAATTATGAAATATTTAAAAGACGTAATGCCTCAAAGACATGTTGCTCAGATATTTGCCTGTGTCCGAAGTTCTGTATATGACATTTGAAAATCAATAAGTTTAGTGTTATTTTGAACAGGGATGGCTACTGGAACATAGAATCACTCGATGAGTTTAGATTTATGTCGGCCCAATTTTTTAATTTAATCATTAATCAAATTGTAATAATTATTGTTAATAATAAAACAATTCCAGCAATGAATTAGTTTTAATAATTAAATAATTTAAATAATTAATAGATTTTATTATTTCAATATTTTTTATTAAAATTAATTTAAATAATAACATAGTTTTATTTAGTAATTAATTTTAAGAATTGAATTGTTTTAATAATTTGATCAAATTGTTTAGTAATTAAATAAAATTTGCTCTCTCTATACTCTAATTTATACATATTTTGAGTAAACTTGGTATATATAAGTAATTGATAGTTTGTTGCAAAAACTATAATAAAGAAATCGATATTGCATAATAAGAGATGTCTATGAATGTCTTAACATGTTTATTAGAAAATGACATACGAAATAAATTATATATGATTGCATTGGATACATAAAAAAATTGTCTAGGAAGGCAACGGCTGATATATATATATATATAAACTAATAGTTAACTATAGTTTAACTAAAACACTCTCATTCCAGAGTTGTTTAAAAACTATTTTTAGGCTTTTGTTTGTGTGAAACATAATAAGTGACAACTAAAGAAATAAAAAACTTTTTCATAAACATTTTAATTCCATCAACATATAAAATAATAAACCAGTTTATATTTACACAAGTCAATTTCTAAAGTGCCCACAACATTTAGGATAGTTTCCCAGATTATTTCTTGCAAAATAAATGAAATGTTTTGTCACTGATGTCAACGTTCTAGATTATGTTCTCCTATGAATCCATACAATGAGATACCGTCGCGCCCTTTAATAATGATGCCTTGTTTCCATCTCAAAGGTTACGTAATTGTGTCTTTAATGTAATAATCGAACTCTGTGCCAAATAAATGAGACAGGTTACAATTTGTTTCAAACCGGTGCGATGCTAGAAGCTAATGCTTAGCATGAGACATAAAATTGTCCATGGTGTTAATTGTTATGGCTTTCTCGAAATCCATCGAGATTTCTTTAAAAATGTTGTATAGCGCTCAATGCTTCGTTGAGGATACGGCAAGTTGTCTCCATTCTCTCTTTCTCTTGAAAATCTTCTTCGCAGTCTTCTGTGAGAGTTGACTGAAAAATAACCACACGCATTATTACAAAAAAAGATTGTTTTTGATCGGTCAAATAAAAACTTAATGGCTATGTAATAACCCAACATTGGAAGTGTGACCATAAAGCTTACACATTAATCATTTAAAATAACATTAAACAACTGTTTTTACCTAACTATACAGCCGGCATTAAACTTACCACGTTAGAAGCGCTTACTAGCCCAGGCACCAAGTCAATTTTAATAAAGTCGAGCACCTGTAACAATGCACTAAATTATTACATTTCATAAATTTCTCTTCCACATTTTTTTTTATATATATGCAAAAGCAGTTACCATATTATAGATAATTAAAACTGTGTCCCGTAGATATGTCAGCCAAGGTTTTGAGTTATTAAAAATTTACGATGTCTAGTCACTCCTTTAAATTTGTAAAACTAGTAATTCAATTAATAGCTATTTCGTGCAACAACTCTTAAAACAGTCTATGGAAAAACGACTTTAAAACTTTTCGACAAAGGACGAACTGACTTGGTGGTTAGAATCCTACCACTCATTCCGGTTTAATATATAGTTTCAAACTTCATTTACTGTGGTAGTAAGGGGTTAGGTTAAAAAACTAAATCATAAGACCAAAATTTGTTATTATTAATGTTTAATATCAAATTTCCTACTTTTATGTTCAATTGCAATTAACTTTTTCTCCTCATCTTATATCGCGGCCATTTGTTTTTAAAAGTTTCCAAAAATTGATAGAATGCATTATCATCGACAACAAGTCTATCTGCCAAGTTCCAGATAGATTGAATGATGATAAGAGGTTTAATTAGTCTCTCACGAAGATTTGTTGAAGTCGTCTGTAGGTCGGTACAAACAAATTCGAGGTTAATATAAAAATAATTTTAAAACAAAAATTGTATTGCACATTATTCCGAGGAGTCAAAGAGTATAATAGGCTGGCGCCAAAAATTGAGTTTCGTCCTTTTCCACAAAGGTCCTAGTTGTGTCCGTAATAACTGTTTCAATAAAAAGAAAAACAATTATCCAATACAGGAAGTTTTTTAGAACTTTATTTACCCCGACTTGGTGTAAATAAAGTTCGAAACTCTTCTAAGTGAGCTCCCACGATCCAGGCAATTAAATGGGAAGTTCGTGAAAATTCTTTGACTGCGAGTGCTGTCGGAGAAGTACATAGTACATAGATTTTATAGCTGAGGACGTGATAACTTGATTGTTGTAAAAATGTGGTATCTAATGTTGGACAAATTTTGTATTTTTAATTTCATGTGCTTTTAGCAAATTTTTACAAGGTTCTCTGCACAGGAAATGAAATGCCAAAAATTTTGACATAAATCGTTAAAGCTGATTTGAGGGCCTGAGAAGCAAAGGGGTCCAAGTGACTTTTCTTAACTTTTGAGAAAATACACTTTAAAGTTTCTTATTAATTAAATTTGTACGAACATTATTTGTTGTTCAAATACTAACCTCTGGAATGCACTAGTTTTCATAGAATTTAATTTAAATAAGAAACTTTAAAGTATATTTTCTCAAAAGTTAAGAAAAGTCACTTGAACCCCTTTGCTTCTCAGGTCCTTATTTGTCCTATTTAGTTTTATAAGAAATTTTATAGGAACTCAATTTTCTAACAGCAGATACATCCCACGCATTCGTGATTTTGACTAAATCGTTATTTCGTGACTAAATCGTTATTGTAGCTTTCCATATTTAACCACTACTAACTTGTATATCAATTTTATTCACTGTAGTGTTTTGGATATTGTTGTTGACAGACACACCAGACCATTTTCTATTTCTACCCCCTTTTCGATTACCTGATATATATAACATAGAGTGATGAAGAAGTGTTGCATTGGGGTACAAAAAGCGATGTCAATGTTTTGGTGGAGATCACCACGTTTTAGAAAATCATTAGTCTGAAAATAGTTAACTTTAAAAATGGTCTGTATGCATGTCTGGTGTATAGCTATGAATATATGCCGTATATTGACCAATGATCAGTAGTTGAACCGATGGAAAACTAATGAAGAACTGGAGCAAAGAAGTATGATAAGGGACTTTAAAAAAACTAGGAGGCACCTAGTGTCTGTCATCCCAACAATGATGAAAATATAAATTTACTTAATAAAGTATCATAGCATATTTGTACTACACTCTATCTACAGAGATCAAAAGCAAGATATGGGACGTACCTTCTTGATGAGGAAGCAGCAAATGTACTTGACAGTGAGATCCGCTATCTGCTTCTGCACTATTTCCAAGTACTTGGCAAGCAACACCATGATGTACTGCACCTTGCGCTGGATGCTCTCGTTCTTCATTAGGATAGGCTATTGGAAAGTAAGAAGAGTAACAGAATATATAATACAGAAGAATACACTTTCGTATACTCATTACATGCAGGTTAAAAGAAAGCGATTTGATTAAAAATATTTTTTTAAATAAAGATTATTTTCAGTCGAAAGGCTCATACATTTTCTTTATAATATCGATATAAAGTTTAGATTGAGAATTACGTAAGCGGCAGATCATTTAAATTAATTATACTAGTTGTAGTTTATAGGAGAGAAAGAGAAGGGTAATAGGTTCATGAAGGAGAGGGGGGGGGGGGGGCTCGAATGTTTATATAAAAATGGCAAGCTATGTAGAATGTTGAGAAATTGTATTATAATTTTAAAACCAGACCCCTTTTTAACCTTTTTCATTCACTCCAGAGACCCTCACACCAAAATAAAATCCTGGGCACGGCTTTGAATCTTATATCCTTTAATGAAGCTGGAACGGTAATCAACGATAATTTATTGATTACCTAGAAAATATTCAGATTATCTGATTTCTCCCTATTTGAGGTAACATAGACTTATCATAAGAGTATTTGCTTCATGTGACTACGTAATCACAGTAACGTACCAATTTATGTTCATTACCTGCGCTATTACACTAAAGAATGTTATTCATATTGAATTACTATTGTATAGTTATGTTCTATTTTGATGTACTTCAAATGAGGGACTGAAAAGCAAAGAGGTCTAAGTGACTTTTCTTAACTTTCGAGAAAATACACTTAACAGCTCTTATTTATATTTAACTAGCTAAATACCCGTGCTTCGCCACGAAATTTTACCATATGCAATATTTTAGCCAGCAGGGAGGCCCCGCGTTGCGGAAATCCGTCATTGGTGTATGGGCCCCAATTTTTGGCTCTTCGCTCACAGGAAGGTTCATCGCAACGCATTCGCTTGCTGAAAAAGTAATTGACACAGAAGCACAGGCTTACTCGACTCGTTGAAAGGTTCATTACTATGCAAACATGAGCTCGCTTTGCTCGATGAAAGGTTCATTGCTGCGTAAGCATAACGTCGCTTCACACACTAAAAACTAATTGCTACGTAAAGCTTTAATATTAGAAGCCCCTCCGTTGTCGAGAAACAATAAAAAAAATTCTCCGTTAATAAATATAATACAACACCCGTATAAGAGTATTTTAACGGTAAGAGTGATTTAACGTGATGTTTGTAAAAAGCAAAACTAGAAGGTAAAAACTACTTAGGTTGAAACTTTCAGAGCTCTGGGCCTATTAGAAGTCGCTTTTTGTGAAAATATTAATTAAAAATTAATTAAAAAACAAATTCAAATTTTAATGTTCTTTTTGTCAAAAGTTCAATTAGAAGGGCAAAACTATTTGTTTTGAAATTTTCAGAAATGTAGCCCAGTTAGAAATCGTTTTGTAAAATATTTGTTAATTAACTAATTAAAAAACGAATGAAATTTCAAAATTCTGTTTTTCAAATATTCAATTTGAAGGTCAAAACTACTTATGTTGAAAATTTCAGAACTGTAGCTCTATTAGAAGTCGTTTTGTAAAATTTTTTTTTAATTAATTAAGAAAATTATCTAAAAAATAACTAATTAAAATTTTAACATTCTGTTTTTCAAAAGTCCAATTAGAAGGCTAAAGCTACTTATGTTGAAAATTTCAGAGCTGTATCTCTAATTGAAGTCACAAAAAATAAATTAATTAAACAAATTAATTAAAAAAGAACTAATTAAAATATTAACATTCTGTTTGACATACATAAAATTAGAAAGCCAAAACATCTTATGTTGAAAATTTCAGAGCTCTACTAAAATTTTAAGTAGATTTCTATAGATCCACAGACAGACAGACAGACACACAGCTTGTTTTATTATTATAGATTCTATGAAAACTAGTGATATCTTCATTCCAGAGGATAGTATTTGAACAATAAATAATTTCCATACAAATTTAATATAAATAAAAACTTTAAAAGGTATTTTCTCAAAAGTTAAGAAATGAACTTGGACCACTTTGCTTCTCAGGGCCTCAAATTCATTTATTTTGTTTGTTTGAAAGTGTTTTTTATATTCGTATACACAATTTTTCTTCCACATTTCCATGAAACTTCACATCTAGTTATAATAATCTGTGATCGCAATTAGTTTCAGCTGGGCTTGGTTAAACAATGAATATATATATTTATCTTACTATTAAATGTTTGGTCCTTTCACTGAGATCACTCTGCTGACCATTCACTGGAGAAGCAAAAGCGTCTTCTGATGATGCGTCAGTTGAGGTTGAAGCTGTTTCGTTCCTTGAACTCTCCCACACTTGGGTAGGGCCAATTGCAGGATAGAGTTGATCGCAACTACAGAAAAAGGGAATACAAAGTATTAAAAAAAGAAAGAAACAATTGAGATGAATCATATTTTTTAGAAGTAAGTGTAGCTTACAGGGTGAGATCTAAATCTGGATGCTGAAGGTTGATATAAAACATTTCGGCCTGTAAGTGTTCCTTTAATTTTTCTATCGTCTTTTCACATTCCTTTTCAACGCAGCGGTTTATCCTGTAAAGTACTTCATTCTTCGTCGCCTTATAACTGTTCAGCTGGAAAAAGAAAAAAGAAAATCAGCCCTTCTTTTATGCAGGGTTAACGAAAATGCAAAAATTTAACAAATGTAAAAAAAAAAAAAAAATAGATGCTCAAGGAAAAAAAAATGTAATGGCTAAATTAGTTGATTGTTGTTGTAAAATTCCAGTTTTGGATTAGAAAATTGACTT
The DNA here is from genome assembly GCA_963978545.1 of Linyphia triangularis. NCBI lineage: Eukaryota > Metazoa > Arthropoda > Arachnida > Araneae > Linyphiidae > Linyphia > Linyphia triangularis. Next base: position 49,274,306 of record OZ021729.1, on the reverse strand, counting down.
CGAACAGACAGAAGAACATAGCTCGTGCAAAAGCTTATTGCAAAGAGCAGTGAGCAGAAGCTAAAACTATATATCTTATTAGTATAAATTGAGATTGGATGCGTATGGATACTAGATTTTTAGAATTAATAAGAGCCTTTTACTTTTGCTGAAAATTATTTTTATGAACAACATTTTACAAGTCATTTGACATGAAAATATCAGTATTAGAAGCATGAAACCCCAAAACGTATTTTTAATGGCAACATAAATAATTTCTACGATTTGAAACTCTATAAAAAAAGAAGGAAAGTGATAAAAAAATAAAAGAGATATTATTAAGGAATTCTCTTCCCATGAGCATTTATTACTTGGAATATTCCTATTGTTAGAGTGAATTATATAAGGATTAGATTTCCATTTGGCAAAAATTGCCTTAAGAACTATTAAATGCATCTCGAAGCTCTGAGAGAGATTCAAAATATTTTCTATCAAGTGGATCAATTAAAACTTCACTCATGCACAAATAAATTGTTTAAGTTATGGGGTTATTTAGTCAAAATTGTATCGTCCTTACCATTTGAGCTGTACACATATAATTTATATATCTTGAATAACCAGTGAGCTTTTGAACTTATAAAAAATATTCAATTCAAGCAAATTAAAGGTTGATTTACACTCTGTCCTGCCAGTATCTGGAATGCCAGCAGGTAAGTTGTGGAAAGTCAACAGTTGATTGGAGTGCCATCTTTGCAATTATAATGTCAACACGTAAGCAATGTACAGCTATTGAGCGAGCATTAAGCCTTCTGTTCATAATCACGGGAGATCGCAGATGATAGGATGATGGGAATTGGCGCATCAGTAAATAGAAAATTATCTACTGGAGCGCCCAGAAAGGAGTGATCAGGGGACGAAGTGGTTTCTGTTTGGATTGGAATGAAACGCTTACACAATGCTAGAGCTAGCGTCTAATGTCTGATGCATTGAAAAACGCTCTTTGCATTTTTTTTTTTTTTTTTTTTTTTTTTTTTTTTTTTTTGAATAATTGGGATTTTACCATCTTTTTTCCATTTTTGCATACGTCCAGTTTTAACTATTTCGCGATCGAGATGAATCATTGGATCGTTAACTACCAAAGTGACTGCGTTGTCCCGAAGATACTCACTTTTCAAATGTCAATCATAGGTATTTGTTTTAAAGTTCTTAAATTAAGAGTAAAGAGAGATGACACGTAGTCAGATAGCACGGTACCTTTGCGGCAGATTCATTAATCGCCATTACGAGCACTCTTTGTACGCACTCCACCGACTCCTTCATGGGTTCTTCGTACTCTTTCAGCAGTTTCTTGGATTGAGCATCCAGTACGAGGGAGGATACGGAAATCGAGTTTCTGTAATATAAAATTGGTAAATGGAATTTAAAATTGATTTTGATGATGAGACGGCTTATATCACAGTCTTAAAAAGCGTGCAATGTGCTAGTAAGTTGTATTTTCCCGATCATATCTATCATATACGCTTTATACCCCCCCCCCCCCTCCACCACCTCTCCACATCTTTCATCAGCAGCGTCACCCGCTGCAATTACAGCACCGCCAATTGACATTTAAATGTCAGCACAGGCAAACTGTGAGAGATTCCTGAGAGATTGCTGATTGCTCTTACCCTTTCTGGACCTGTTCGATGCAGACCTTCACTTTCATGTCATAATGCACGCGAGACTATTATCAAGGCGTAATGGCCTATCTTTGTAATCCACTTAATATGCTTCAATAAAAAGAAATTTAAAGGCGAAAATGCCCCTTCTTGACTAAATTACATCCTCCTGGGCACACCCAGTCAAAACATATCTGATGAAATAATTTTTCAAGTAGATATAAACAAGACAAGGTAAAAAACAATTTTTATTTGTATTAATTGAATACCAATTCAAAGTTTATTAAATTTGAAAATAAAAAATAAATAAATACATCATACGTTTAGTAGCCTTTCCAATATCAACGGCGTAAAGCATGAGTAGTTTTCGGAGGAATTGTGAGGGAACAGACTGCGACTGACAGTGGTATAGGAAAATTTATACAAGATTTACTCATTTTCAAGAATTTGTTGAAAGCAGTCACTTGCAAATACTATTCTAGTTTGAATTGCAAGGGTTTATGGGTAAATGACATAGGTATAGGTTTATAAGTAAAGGTAAGTGAATTATGTCTCATCTACTTAATTCTTTAACTAACATGTTAATCTAAAATAAAGTCGTTGAAGATTATGAAATTACATGTTCATGCGATAAAATCTTTAAATACTAATCTTAAAGTTTAAGCAAAATAATAGAATCCCAATTTCTTGGGGGAATTCAGGTGCCTACATCAATATTGAAGAACAGAGGAATCTTAGTTTGGTAAGAATCTTGGTCTGTTTCAATTTTTCTCTCTAACCCAATACCTCCTTGTTTTTCTATGCAACTTTAATTATACATAATCCCCTTTTTATTTAAGCACATTCTCCACATATAGACATCTCCATTTCCTTCCTTTTCTCTCTTGAAACGTGTTCAGTTCATGGTCTTTCTGCCTTTCTCTATATCTAACTTTCTTTTTAGTCCTCCCTCAAACACTTTCTTTCTATTCTTCTCCCAAACACTTTCATACTCACAGCCTCCTACCATATTTTAAAGACTGTCATAAGTACTTACACATTTTTCATTTCATTAGCTGCAAAGGATTAATGGTTTTTTTTTATTATTTTTTTTTTTTATTTTTTTTTTATTTTTTTAAAGAGCAGAACTTAGCACTTACTTGATACCACTCATACTCTCAACGAGGATGGTCAATTCTTCTTCGTTTGGAACCAATCTCTGAAAAATTAAAATATATTTTCAAAGCCAAGATATGCATTAAATTTTAAAGCATTCATAAGAAAGTACTTCATTTAATAGTAGAAATACTATACTTTCTCATCCAAAAGGTTTCGAAATTAATTGAAAATGAATTAAAATTATGCGCACCGGAAAGATAACTAGGAGTGTGGAATATCGCACAACTTTCAATTCCACTATAATATTGGCCGTTGCATTAAAATTTATAGTGTTATTTACCATTTTCATATTTTCACTCATTTGAGTAAAAATTGCCAGTTTGATGATATTTTTGGCAATAATTTTTAGGTCGACTACAAAAAAAAAAAAATTATCCCGCCAATATGGGGAAATTGACGATGCCATTCGATAAACATTATATTGTCCTTTCTTGTGCGTGACACAGAAAAAATCTATTGTTGTTGGGCGATGCTCAAGAGCAGAGAACTTTGTGGAAAAGGCACTTGCTTTTTAACGCTTCACGCTTTCATCTCATTTCTACGGGAATTTCGAAGGTGGGGACGATTAGAACACCTTAAGAGACATTTGCACAGAGATTTTAATCAAAATCGTTAGAGCCGGGTTTTTTAGCAATTACTGAAAAACATGATTTTTTTCTGATTTTTCATGACTTTAACCTTATGCGCATGCGCGATTTTGACGAAAACCTTAATGGTAGGTCTCAGGGCCATCACTAACCCACACACAAAATTTGAGCATCCTAGGTAAATTTGTTCGGGAGTTATGCTGACTACGTATACACAAACACATTGCTGGCGCGACTTTAATGTTCCTTTTTGATAAGTACTAATAAAGTAAACTATAACTTGAAGTATCATTTATAGTGGTAGTATATTACATTTGAAATAAATAACTTATATCCTCAATAAAACCGAAGCATGACGGAACTCCGAGATAGAAGACAATAATTAATACCATAAAAACATATTTATTCAAACACTTATAATAATTACAACAATGATATATTTAGGCTTGTAAACAAGTTAAATTGGAATTAACAACAAGCAACATTCGAATTATTAATTTTAAATCAATGTGGATATTCAGTATTTAACAAGTTAATTATTTAAATTAAGTTCTCATGAAAATTATGAAAATGCTCTTCCTGATAATTTATATTGATTGACTCACCCCGACTCCAAAGATATTTCGACTTCGAAATAATCCTATCACCAGCGTGAAAACTCGCTGACCGCACATTATATCTTTTGATAAAATAAAAAGCATTTTGTTGATGCACATACACTAAATCGATGTTATGCATATAAAGGTGTTTTAGTTGTTGGCAGGGCTTTTGTTCAGCTTCCAAACGAGTTGACGGGGCAGGAGAAGTACGCCTGCAGTTTTCGACTATATTTTCTTTGGCTACTATTGTATGAACGTGAATCTCTAAAATGTCTGTCTGAAGGTTAATCTGAATGTGTATGTTCTCTTGTGCACCCAGGTTTTAAACTTTACGAAAATCTATTCAATTTTCTTTTTCTCGAATAGCAGATTTGGATCCGCCTTCAATATTTCAGGATCATTTTCAACTCGCTATTTCATGGTCCTCCTACGTGTTTACCATATACATGATTGGATAAGATTTTTCTATTGAGTTTGAGGCAGCCTGTCAAACTGACCTCGTCCCGCAGTTGTTACCAAGTGAATTCAGAAAGCACCATCTGTCTAACAGATAGCAAGTTCAAAACTCAACTCAGAAAACTCTTTGTTAAATTGCATAACAGAAATCCGTAAAAACTAAAATTCTATACCTAACCAGTGGGAAAAGGATGCATATAACTAAAAAGTATCCTCTTTTACAAAGACCGTATAAGTTCGAAAATCACATTAATGTTAAAAGTCTTCTCACTGAGGTTTTACAAGTTGTTAATCAAAACATCAGCTGGTGTCAGATAGTGTGAACTCAGACACAACTTCTATACTGAGTGTTTACTCCAAAATATAGTTTCTCCCCGCTTAGCAACCCAAACAGATATTTTTGTAGACCACTTTTTTGAAATCAGGGTGTTCCGAAACATGGAGGAATGCAAAAAATGTTATTATTATTATTATTATTATTTTTTTTTTTTTTGTTGACCGAATGCTATACTTTCCTTTCATTACCCTATGTAAGCTTATGGATAATTGAAAGACAAAATTGCGAAAGTAGAGACATGGGCAGAGGGTGCTACGATGAGAAATACACATTTACAGAGAGATCTAGTGAGAAATACAGCGATACAAATTTAAGGAGCTATTATAACTTTTAAAATTTATAGAGTTGCTATAGAATGAAATAGATAGAGGTAAAAAGAGCGACGAGGAGGATGTTATAATTTCGTGAATAAATAGACAGGTATACAGAGTGATTGATCATAAAGAAATTTTCCCGATATATGGACCCCTAGTGGCCAATTCGCTCAACCAACCAAAAGGAAATTTCCCATATTGTTATTTGAAGGCAAGCGCTCGAGATTGTGAAGTTTACAAACCACGTAACTCTCACGGTGTCGTTTATAGGTAAAAAAAATTTAGAAATTTTCGAATGGCAACACCCATTTTTTTTTCTTGCGCAAATTGATCAGCGCATTGAAAAATCATGGAGCGATACACGTATAATGAAAATCGCCGGCGTAAAATATTTTCAAAAAAACAAACATTATAAAAGGCCTACAACACAGAGATGAGGTGTATTGTCGCATTGGTCCTGCAATATGCTCTTTTTTGCAAATGTTTTACTGTACGCCGACAATTTTCGTCGTACATGTATCGTCATCCCAAACTCGAGCGCATATCTTCAAACAACAATATGGGAAATTTCCTTTCGATTAGTTGAGCGGATAAACCACTAGGGGTTTATAAATTGGGGGAGTTTCTTTATGACCACCTTGTATTATAGAAAAATGTTGAAATATGGAAGAAAGAAACAAAAGTAGAAAGAAAGGAGGGTATGGATGAAAAATTGTGTGAAAATAAAGAGAGGTAAAAGATAACTAACTAGCTAAATACCCGTGCTTCGCTACGAAATTTTAACATTTGCAATATTTTAGCTAGCTGTGAGGCCTCGCATTGCGGAAATCTGTCATTCGTGTATAAAACCCAGTTTTAGCCGCTTCGCTCGCAAGAAGGTTCATCGCTACGCAAAATCCAGCTCGCTTCGTTCGCTGAAAAGTTCATGGACACATAAACACAGGCTTATTTCACTCGTTAAAAGGTTTATTGCTATGCAAGCATAAGCTCGCTTCACTCACTAAAATCTAATTGCTAAGTAAAGACTTAATATTGGAAGCCTCTTCTTTGCCAAGAAAAAAAAATTCCCGATAATACAATAATACAACACCTCTTTAAGATTATTTTAACACGTGTTTGTGGAAAGCAAAATTAGAGGCTAAAACTACTTATGTTGAAACTTTCAGAGATCTAGGCCTATTCGAAGTCGCTTTTTGTGAAAAAAATTAATTGAAAAACAAATTAAAATTTTAACATTCTTTTTGTCAGTTCAATTAGAAGGCCAAAACTACTGGTGTTGAAAATTTCAGAAATGTAGCCCAATTACAAATCATTTTGTAAAATATTTGTTAATTAATTAAAAAAAAATTATGTTTTTCAAAAATCCAATTAGAAGGCCAATTAGAAGTTTATGTTGAAAATATCAATGCCGTAGCCCTATTTGAAATCGTTTTGTAATATATAAATTAATTAATTAAAAAAATTAATTAAAAAAGAACAAAATAAAAATTTAAAATTCTGTTATTTTAAAGTCCAATTAAAAAGTCAAAACTATTTATGTTGAAAATTTCAGATCTGTAGCCTTATTAGATATAGTTTTGTAACATATATATTAATTAATTAAAAAAATTAATTAAAAAAGAACTAATTAAAATTTTAACGTTATGTTTGTGATGTATACAATTAGAAGGCCAAAACTACTTATGTTGAAAATTTCAAAGCTGTAGCCATATTAGTAGTCGTTTTGTAAAATGTTTATTAATTAATAAAAATAATTAATTAAAAAATAACAAAATAAAAATTTAAAATTCTGTTTTTTAAAAGTCCAATTAAAAGACGAAAACTACTTATGTTTAAAATTTCAGAGCTGTAGCCCTATTAGTAATCGTTTTGTAACATATTTATTAATTAATTAAAAAATAACTAATTAAAATTTTAACGTTATGTTTGTGATGTATACAATTAGAAGGCCAAAATACTTATGTTGAAAATTTCAGAGCTGAAGCCCTATTAGTAGTCGTTTTGTAAAATGTTTATTAATTAATAAAAAAATTAATTAAAAAATAACAAAATAAAATTTAAAATTCTGTTTTATAAAAGTCCAATTAAAAGACCAAAACTACTTATGCTGAAAATTTCAGAGCTGTAGCTCTATTAGTAATCGTTTTGTAACATATTTATTAATTAATTAAAAAAATTAATTAAAAAAGAAGTAATTAAAATGTTAACGTTATGTTTGTGATGTATACAATTAGAAGGCCAAAACTACTTATGTTGAAAATTTCAGAGCTGTAGCCCTATTAGTAGTCGTTTTGTAAAATGTTTATTAATTAATAAAAAAAAAAAATTAAAAAATAACAAAATAAAAATTTAAAATTATGTTTTATAAAAGTCCAATTAAAGACCAAAACTACTTATGTTGAAAATTTCAGAGCTGTAGCCCTATTAGTAATCGTTTTGTAACAAATTTATTAATTAATTAAAAAAAATTAATTAAAAAATAACTAATTAAAATTTTAACATTCTGTTTGTGATGTATAAAATTAGAAGGCCAAAACTACTTATGCTGAAAATTTCAGAGTTCTACTCCATTTTTAAGTAGGTTTCTATAGATCCACAGAGCCACAGACAGACAGACAGATAGACAGACAGACAGATAGACACACAGCTTGTTTTATTATTATATTATTATTATAGATAAGCGTCGCATAGGAAAGGTAGAAGGCTTCTCTCTAACTAAACGGTTGGAACAGCGGTTTCCAACTTTTTTAGTTATGCGGACCATCTGTTCTGACGAAAAAAAAAAAAAACTTTGAGGTCCTCTAACTTATAAAATATTTGAGTGCGTCTGCAATTAGTAAAACATAATTTACAAAAATGATTAAAAAAAAATATTTTTTTTATAAAGAAAGAAACTGTAATGCTTTTTGCTGTCATAACTATAAGAAAATTAAATTACAAGTGATCAAAGTTAAAAAGAATGGGATTTTTGATATTATTTATACTCCCCGAAGAAGTTAGTGTCTGGAATTAAAACAGGATAGTTTTAATCTCAAATAAGGTCATAGCATTCAGCTTTTTTTTTCTTTTTTTTATTTAAAAATAATAATAATAATAATGTTGAAAAGGCTTGTTCACATAGATATGTTGACGAAAAGCTCATGAGGTATATCAGTGCAATTTTAGCAATTGCCGGATATTATTGGAGAACATTTATCCAGAACGGGACCAATGATGTTATTATACATGCTAGTTCAATTAACGTCTTCTTCACTTGAATATATTTTCAATTTTTTTCGGCAATCTTCAAAGGGAATTCACTCGTTAAACCATCAAAGAATACAATAGAATAATTCGATTGTTGCAAATAATCTAGCGACTCGATTTTCTCATCTCTAACCCTGAAGCTCCTATAATATTTATCTTGACTTAGACTTTTGACCAGCTTTCAAGGCCCAGTAACCCGCTACTCTCGGATCAAGGGTTCGGAACCGCTGGGTTAGAGGATTATTGAAACAGGATGGGATTCTTACCAAACTCAGGTTCCGTTGTACTTCATTGTTCAGCTGGAAGTTGATGTAGGCACCAGGTGAAAGAGCTTTCATGTCGATTAATTCAGAATTACCCATGAGCTTGATAGTGATGTCCTCAATGAAATTGTTGACCTGCCTACGAACAACAAATAACACATAATTATTAAGGAAGCCAAAGATTGAGTACTTAGGGGTAAAAAAAAAAAAAACATATACCGAGGAAGATTATTTAGAACTAAGTAAAATGGCGCAAAATATACTCTATGATGTGAGGCAATCTTTAATCTCCTGAAAAAAAATATTATTTTGGAAACGAAATACTTTTGATTTCGAGAGCAAGTCATTAGAATATAGTATTTATGTAGCATGGTTGTCAGCTGCAAGACAGTCTTTCTATTTTAGGTAAATTTCTTGATCAGAAGGTGTCAAGTTGAGTTTTCTCTTTTTCACTTATCGGGAAGTGTTTCCAAGTGATAATTCATTTCTGACGGACCATCACTAGTGGATAGCTTTTAATCTCAATTACAGTTCCAAAAAACGACCCTAGTTTTCTTCTGTTATCACTTTATTATAATTCTTCTGAAACGGGAGGAAAAGGTATTTTTAAAGGCTTTTTTAACTCAGTATTATCAACCAGAACAGCAAAAATAGAACACTGAAAAAACTTATTTAAATGCCACTTGCCAAGAATAAACTTTTGTAATTACGACAATGAAAATTATACCAAACATAATTAAATAAGAATTAGAATCATGACGCGGAGTAAACACCATGCATGATACTGATACATATGCGGTTCCATAAATACACAATCCATAACCAAAGTTAAGTATACTAATTTACGAATTATAAAATACATTTGTTTACTTTAAAAATACACTAAAAAGTTTAAAAAAAAAAAAAAAAAAAATGTATTTTTCAGATAAATGTTTAGATTTTCTGTTTTTAAATTCTTTATAGTATTAACTTGGATTTTGTTTGTGGGTATGTTTGTTGATGGGGGCAAATATGCGGAGGCCCAATTAACCCCCTTGGCGTCATCCAATCGGGCTGAAACTTAGCAGTTAGATTCGATGTCAATGACAATGCATTCTATAAAATTTCGGGGCTATTACTGTCACCAAAATGTAGCTTTTACGGAATACTAATAAACCAACTAACTGTCATCCCATCGCGGTAGAATAGCATTTAATTGACCATCGAATAAACCCTTTCCTATTGCAAAACTTTTTAATTAAATAAATAAATAATCGAATTGTTTTAAGCAGAATAAATTAAAGATATTTGGATGTGAGTGTAAAATTAATTTTTAATAAATAAATTTTGAAACGTCGTCTGCCGCACATTTTGCCGATAGAAATGTTTTTAATATTTAAAATTAGATGCACACACGCTGTTTACAGAATCGAAGCTGTATTAATGAAAATAAAAATTCGCAATACATATAAAGACTGTATAATAAAAACTTTGTTTTTATGGTTTATATTATTATCTCTTCAGAAGGTAACTTTTAGAAATAAATAGATGCATTTAAAAAAACAAAAAACATTAAGAAGACATTTATAAAAATCTTTAGTTGAATATGTAGTAAAAGTTATCCAAATTATTTCACACATACAAGCTTCAAATGATAAAAGTATCAAATTTTTCAGTTAAAAATTTTTGACATTTAATTAAAATTTTGTGCTCTCACTTGATCATGTAAAACTGCCTGTCTTCACTTCCTTCACCTAACTGTTCCTTTAAAATTTTAAGTTTAGTTTCGTTGGCTGTCAGTTCCCGAGCCAGCTTGTTGCGGAGATCGGGCAAGGCCTGCTTGATGCGCGCTTTCAACGTCTTTTGCAACAATCTCTGAAGGAAAGGGGTGCCACAACGGTCCTTGAGATGTCTGAAAGAAGAAACTTTTCTTTTCATAAGAAGTACGATGATTTGTTTTATCTATCACCGTAAAAGAAACTAAAAACAATAAGTGTGGGAAAATTAACAGGGCGTTCATAACTGAAGTTCTACTGTATAAAGCCGTGTAGAGCCTGTAGCAATCGAAAGATCTTCATAACATTTTGTATGCGTACTGATAAGAAGACGGGAAAATTACCACTACTGAATTAATGTTTGAATAATTTTTAATTAAAAAAAAACAACAACAAAAAAAAAAAAAAAAAAAACACACACACAACATAATTTTTTACGTAATTTAAATTTACACACACATCACTCTCCTATTCAGATATTCATAGCTATATTAGTTTGAATTTTTTAGGTCTAAATCTCCAATGATTCTCGATCAGTCGTGTTGCCAGACGTATTTTTTTTAAACACATCTCTCTCGCACCAATATTTTGACATAGTACCTTTCTTTGTACTTTTTGAAGAGCAGCTTGTCTTAGTTTTTTAAGCACTATTGATATTGCAATATGTAAAAATATAATTAAATATGCTATGTAAAAAATGCACTGTGAAATATTGCATACCTAAGAATTTGAAATTCGAGATCTGGTAAAGATGTTCTCCGGTACATTGATATATACTTGGAACATAATATATATTTGGTGAAAAATTATTGCGCCACGTTTTTCGCCAAACTTGCCAACATACAGTCATTTTTTTATATTTAAAAAAAAAAAAATCATCTTAGTTTTTGTTATGTTGTCACTGGGATGCGATTTCAGTCATTAATAAATATCGCCAAATTGTACACGCTTGACATCTTTGCATGGGTAGAAGGAGCTTTTTAGAGACCATTGACTGTCACAATTTTATTTGTCTTAGTAAGAAAATTTTATAAAAATCGTTACAATCAACTAGTTTTAGTATGAAAGTAAACTTAAGTATCTTTTTTTTGCAACGTAGATGATTAACTTGTATTACACTGTAAAAAGTTTACTTATAAGCGAACATAAACGATATCGACATTGATGACGTAAAAATATAAAGAAAATGCTAAGAATAAAAAGAAAATTTACTTTTTTTTTTTATAACAATTCTTTTTTCCATTTCTAAGCAAACACACTCCCCACTCCTTCCAGATGAAAAATAACAACATTAATAGAATTTATCAAATTAGAAATATCATTAAAATAAATTGATTTGAACCAGTTGTTTTTAAAAATGTAAAAAATCCGTGTATAAGTAAATGGTATGAACACCCTTTAAAAATACCATTCGGTATTTCTTGTTTTTTTAAAAAAAAATAAAAAAAATACCTGTAAGCTGGATGTTCCTCAAAGAACTTCTTTTCTCTCTCTAATGTGGATTCAATGTCTTTCCCCTGCTCAATTTCTTGCTGACTCCTGTTGACGACACCAACGAAACCTGAATAATAAAACCCATAAAAATAGCGTTTTTAAAAAATCCGTTATATTCATTAACACAGCGCCGATATCAAAAACATTTCTATCAGCAAAATGTGTGGCAAAATACATTTCAAAATGTATTTATTAAAAATGAACGTGAATTTATGCTCTCACATCCAAATATCATTTATTTATTCCGATTAAAGTAATTTTATTATTTATTTATTTTTAAAAAAAATTGACAACAGGAAAGAGTTCCAACAATGATCGGTTCAATGCCATTTTAACGGGTTTGGATGACGGCAAGTTGGTTTATTAATATTCCGTAAAAGTGACCTTTTAGTGACAGTAGCAGATCCAAAATTCGATAGAATGCATTGTCATCGACATCGAATCTATATGCCAAGTTTCAGCCCGTTTGGATGACGGCAAGGGGGTTAATTATGCCACCGCAAATTCCCCTCCCATCAATAAACTAACACACAAAATCGAAGTTAATATAAAGGATTTAAAAATGACAAAGCAGGCATCTTCAATAGATACATGAAAAAACATGCAATTTAAAGTGTTGCAGTTTAGTAAAATAATCCGTTTCTATTGGCTTCCAAGATTTTGACTGTCCAAAGTAGCCAAAAGTAGAATTATGGTAGCCAAAAGTAGAATTTATATATTTTTTCTATATGGAAGTCAATGACCAAGTGTAGTAATTCGATGATATTAATATGAAAAAGAGCTTAGAAACGAATTATAGTTTTAAATCTTCTAAGTACGCATGCAAAAATATTAAAACTGTAACTACTTTTTTTTAATGAGTTTTGTGACATTTTATGCTGGATGATAGGAGAATCTTCTTAAGAAATGAAAATTTTAAATCGATTTTTCACACAGTTTATTTTTTAATGATATTGTTTGTTTGTTTTTTTGTTTTTGTTTTTTTCTTAATAATTGGGAAATATTAAAATTTTTGCAGCATGTTATAAAATATGTAGATTTTATAAATTGGCATTCTAATTAACAACATATGTTGTAGTACTTTTTTTTTTAACACTAAAGTAAAATTATTGCAGATTTATAGATTTTTTTGTTTTTTTGTTTTTATAAATAAACATTAAAAATGTAATTAATTACTACCAGTATTCCATATTTTAATGACAATTCTTATATAATATAGTTTAAAGAATTTTGTAGAAAAATTTGTGTGGGAAAATTTTAGTATTTAAGAAAGCCTTAGCATTTAAATAAAAAATGCGTAAAATATTTAAAATTTTTAAATTTAAAAAAAAAAAAAATTGAAAAAGAATTACATTTTTTTTTGTGAAATATTGTTCTTTCACACAAATTGAAATAAGGGACATCTATTTTTTTTTAATTTAAAAATACAATAATAAAAAAAAACCGTACCCTTTGTGGTCGAAAAACGAACGTGGTCGAGTGTACCCTTAAACTACATTACGCTTAAGCAACTGAAAAACTATTATTAAGATCTCAAAACATCCTTACCTCTTTCCAGTTTAACCATTCGCTGTTCAAGAACATTGCGAGCATCCGTTCCTGCATCCATGAGATCTATCTTGGTCAGGACTCCAATGGTTCTTTTCTCTAAAAGAAAAACAACATCGAAGAGAAAATAACTACCAGATAAACAATACATCTGAGATAATTTATCCAATGATGGACACCGATGATGTTGGATAATCGACAACTTTTATTAACTAAGAAAGGTGTGGTAGGCTGGTGTCTAATATTGTTTTGTTATGGTGTTTGTTTGTTCATTTAACCATGGAAATGGAATCACAGTAAATTGCAAAAGTATTCAAAATGAAATAAGAATTCGTGAAAGCGTGATTTTCGTGGATCATACGTTTTGAAAGTTGATGAATTTAATTTTCATACATTCTTTGTGGGAGGAAAAATAAATTACAAAAGTGGTTTTGTGGTCGAATCACATTATTTATAAAAAAAAATAAAAAAATTCTATCTTTGAAATTGGATGAAATAGAAGGCATTTTAAACGTGACTTACGCCTTTTTAAAAGAACTATGTAATTACAAAAATTAAGGTTCTAAACCACGAGGTTGCGTGTTTGAGTCCCGTGTAAGGCATGGGTGTTTATAAATGTATGTTGGCTTGTCAAATGACGAATGTTTCGGCGCATTATAGCTCTTGTGTTGCTGACGGCGCCAGATAATCTGAAAACAATCAACCAACCAAAAATTAAGGGCTAGGGGCATTCAAAGCTAATGCAAAATATGAAAAATTGTATGTCCTAAAAGAAATTTTATTACATCAGTAGATGAAAACTGGAAATAGCACAAATTACTCCATCAAGAATATAGAGAAAACTAAATTTTAAAACAATTTGTGAAATGGGTCAATGTGCCCCCTTGGATGGGGTTGTTTGAATCTCCAGGAGGGGCAGGTTGAATCCATGTTAAATAAACTAACATAAGTGATAATTTTTTTCCACTGTACATTTAGGATGAACACTTACTCTGAATATTTAAGGACACATCTACTAACAATTATAAGGATTATTGTCAACCCTCTTAGTGGAAGCAGTTGTCGTTGGTTTCGAAAGGCACATTTGTTAACCTGCTTATGTAATTTTTATCTTCTACGAAATTTTCCAACCAGTTTATATTGGCTTTAAAAGTAAACTTCATATAGCTGCTCGTCTACTTTTATTAGAATATTTTCCCCCAACATAATAAAGGGTTTTCAGTAAAAAATCTAATAATGATAAACCAATCAAAGCGAAATCAGCATTGAACATAGGTTACCACCAGGTTGAACATAAGCTCTAACTGCCCTGTTTCTTATGGTTCAATGTGCCCCATTGGAAACTCTTAAAACTATAACACAAATCATTATCTAGAACAATACAATATGCTTAGTAAAAGAAATTAATTAATAGCACATTTACCATAGTGAAAATAAACTGTTTACTTATCTGTAAAATTTTACTTTCATGTGTGAATTTTAAACAGAACCTTCCACAATGGTAGCAATCAAAGGAAATAAATAATGCTTTTGCATGAATCATATATTTACTTCTAGTAGTTTATAGTACTGTGGTGTTATCAAATGGAAAAAAATAAAAGTAAAAAAAAAAAAAAAAAAAATGCAAGTGGCTCAATGTGCCCCTATGTTTAAAGTGTCCCACTCTTCCCCACCAGTGATTAAATACTACAATTGGTAACTTTGATACTCACTTTCCTCATCCACTTCCTTGGCTATTTCTAGTGCATCCGAGGTGGCGAGGTCCTGATTTGCTGGCGTCACTGCCAGGATGATACTCTCCGGCTGGCGGATGTACCTGAGCACCATCTCCCTCACCTCACGCACGTGGTTTTTCTGGTTGTCCAGCGGCACTTTCACTAAGCCCGGAAGGTCCACCAGGGTCAGCTTCAAGACTGGACAAATTGATTTACCTCGATCAGTATTATGTCCAGTTACCAGATATATTCATAAACTTCTATAATTCTCAAAATAGTTAAGTCGGAAATAAGGGTTTTTTACAGAAATTCACAGAAGGAAATGGAATTTATTTTCCCGATTAAAATAAATAAGTCAAACCCCGTTAACGCTAAGTCGATGGGGCCGCTGAAATTGTTCACGTTAATAGAATTTCGAGCTAAATGAATCAATTAATCTTAAGTTTTTAAGTCCAGGGAACTGCTTTCTATGCATTTCTTGCTATGGGCTGCAGCGAAAATCTCTCGAACGCTCAAATTTCTACGGCGCCATCTGCTTGGCAAAAAACTAGAATTTTTTTTTTTTGTAAATATAAATTTCACTTTTTCTATTCATTTGTGAAAAACACCACAATATCTCATTCTATTGATTTGTCCAAGTATATTTATTTTTTAAATCTCTTTTTTTTTCTCTCTGTGACTTCCCTTTCTCTCTCTCGCCCCATGTACTAGAATTGTTTGTTTTTAGAGAAACAACAATTCATTTGCCTGATTTATAAACTCTATTATAGAAACGAGTTGCATTGTGGGTTACTTTCAATAAAGGAGCTTCTTGGTAAGCTTTAAAGACTGTCTCGTCATGCGTTGCGAGCTGAGAATTTTTTAGTCACTAATGATACTTTCGGTGACTTTTCAAGTTTTTTCTTATTATGACGATTTGAAATGTGGGCTAGTTTTTTTTTCATCGTCGTTTTGTGCATATTATGTCAAAAATATCACAAAATTATAAGTAGAATAGTTCGTCAAAAAAAAATAATAATAACTGTGTAATTATGAGAGGAAGAGAACATTAGTTAAAATAGAGGTTTCTATGGTGTTTCTTTCATCTTAACAAACCTTTCTTTTCATAATAATAATTTTGCTGTACTTCTGTGGCCCAGAATAGACGACAGATGGTATTATACAAGTTAAAAAGCTTTGACAGTCCCAAATATTTAGAAAGAAATAATTTTTTTTAAACATTTCTTAAAAAAAAAAAAAAAATCCTAATTTTTGTAACTGCGTATAAGGGCAAAATAATAATCTCAATACTAAATATATTTGCAAAATGTCTGCTTTGGACCTGAACAACTTGCATTCAAGTTATCATCCATAGAAATAGTTTCATACATATAGTGGCCTTTTATAATTTCAATTACACCATGGAATAGAAAAAGCGTTAGAAAAAGCCTTGTGCTACAGAAACTGTCATATTTACCTCGGGGTGAATATATCTTCAGATCAATAGGTACTGAAGAAAATCCATTATTTACCGGCATTTGTGTCCAGATTTCATCTTTAACTCTATTGAAATCATAAAACTTCTCACCTTTCCTGTGACCAAACACTGCGTATTCTGTAAAAAAGAGAGGAAATACTTCTAAATATTGAAAATTTGTCTGGTCATATAATTAAAACCTTAATTATTAAAAAGAACACACAACAAAGCATTTAAAATTTGGCATATTACACAACCGTTTAAGAATTAGTTTTTATATTTCAAGCTAGCATTACTATGAAAAAAAGAGGGATGCTAATTATTCACTGCAAATGAAATTTTTAACTTAATTGTATTGAAAGGTGTTGAATAACTACGTGTGCAAGTTTTGTCAAATTCTATTTAAAAAATCATAGTATGAAATACCATGAAATTTATTATTTAATTAAATACATTATCATTAGCAGATATAAAGGGCAGAGTTTTAAGAAATAATTTTTTTAATTTAGTTATATTTATTTCGAATAATTAATAATATTATATATTTTCTTTTCTTCAATGAATGCATTCCTATTAAGTACTTCTAAAGTGTTTTTAATATTGATGACTACTAAGAATACTTCTAGTATTGGTTGTTGGTTGTCGATTGTAGCCTTACGCAAATCCTATTCTAAACCAAAAGTATATGTAATAATTAACAATAAATAATATGCAACACATATTTTCCAAGTGTTTTCCTCAAAAAAGTTTGCATTTTTTTTTTTTTTTTTTTTTTTTTTTTTAAACTTGATGCAAATCTCGGTAGTTAAAGGATTAATAGCAATAATCGAGAATTTGAAGAGTTGAGAAAACGCTTGTTTCTACATTTTGATTAGAGGAGTCAGAAGTAAAATGGATGGAAACGCTTATATAGAAGAAGGGGAGGGGGGGGGGGATATTAAAAAAAATATTGCCCTTATATTATATATATAATATATATATTTATGTAATATATTTCTAATTGTCATTTTAATCTATTTAGTATACTTTTTTATGATATCTCCTCATTGACGTTGCATACATTTCCGCACTTACCTTCTCCGGAAGTAGGGTACAGCTGTATAAGAGTTGGCCTCCGGGTCACCACTCCGGATCCCCTTGGAAGGAATTCTCTGAAAAGATACGTCAGTAAAACTTGTGAATGAGATACGTGCTGAATAGTGAAGGACATTCTTTCTTCGCTGGAATATTACTTTAAAGCTTGTGACATTTTTGTCATGTATAGCAACAACAATGGAGCTTGTTTTAATAGTAATTTGACGACAATGCAATGCTTTAAATTCGAATACAAATTACATTTTTACAGGTTTTGCAGTATCTTGCATAAGGATATGGTATTATAATTTCGTTCGACCCACATATTTTTAAATATTAATAGTAAAAAAGCGACACCTTATTTCCCTCCACATTTCGATGATTAACTTTTATTAGTTTGGTTACATCTATATTCTTCAACCGTTCTTGGGTTGCGAAAAATATTGGGTCCTGTCTACATGCATAAAAGACTGATAAAATCAATCTAATGGGTGATAATTATTTGTTGTTCAGCCCTGTAAACCTAATGAAATTTTTCTTACACACGGAAAAGGCAGAAATATTGCCTCAAAACTTTTTTTCTTCTAATACAGAAGCCGGAATGAATTTAATTTTAGAACTAATGTGATAGAAACTTAAATGTTAATAATTATTTTTTTTTTGTCAAACAAGGCAATTAAAATAGAGAGAAATGTCACACACCTAAATTCGATAAGTAAAAGAGCTTCACTATATTATGCTTTTCAACTTCATTGTTGTTGTTGTTAGATACGATATAAAATTTCATAAATTTTGAAACAATATTTTGGCAAACATTGTGATTTAATAAAAATTACTATGCAGCAAAAAGAAACTAAAGATCACTCGTAAACAAAATGGATTGTGATGATTACTATCAACAAATCAAATTTGGACACAATTGGAACTTCAAACTTAGTTTGTGTACATTGATACAAATTATATTTTTGTAGCATAGTGACGAGTTAATTTTGCTGTACCCTAAAGTGTTAATTAAAAGCCTTT
The DNA here is from genome assembly GCA_963978545.1 of Linyphia triangularis. Taxonomy (NCBI): domain Eukaryota; kingdom Metazoa; phylum Arthropoda; class Arachnida; order Araneae; family Linyphiidae; genus Linyphia; species Linyphia triangularis. The sequence continues at coordinate 49,255,645 of OZ021729.1, read as the reverse complement.
CTGTTAAGTTATACAATTGTGTAGCCGTTCAAGTTATCTTTTTAAAATGCGAATGCATCACTAATATTGGGAACCTTGACATTACTTGAATTGCGACTCAATAATTCTATTCGAATTTCAGTTCTAAGACTGTGAATGAAAGTGGTACTGACTTTCCGACGATGTTCTCCAAGACGCTGCTCTTTCCTGCGCTCTGCGAACCCACTACGGCGATCTGAGGAAGATCCACGTCCAGACTTTGTCCACTGGCCACCAGCTTGCTCTGGAGGTCATTCATCAGGTCAATCAAGTCGGGCTCCTCTGAAACACCAACAACGATTTGACTTTAAAATAATGATTATGTAAAGTTTTTACTTTCATTTGCCCGATATGTAATATAGGGAAATAAAAGTATTGTTACGAATTTCTGTAAATATTTCGTAGTATTGATTATGTAAATAGGAAAATTTATGTACATTTCGCATAAGGCAGCGCATGAGTTCGTTTGTCTTCGCTTTCCTGCAACGTGTCTGCTAATGCTTGAAAACGAGTTTTACAGAGATCATGCTGGAAACGAGTTTTACAAGGAGCAGGCCATTTAACATTATGGTAATGACAATCTCGCCAAATTGGCGAGATAGAGCCAAGTTGACGACGGTTTTGGCGACTAATTTTGGTCACCAAATTTGGCTTCAAACTTGGCGACCATTTGGTGACATTTTCGGTCCCCATGTACAAGTATAGGGCTTTTCGACTACGATCTGGAAAGTCCTCCAAATTTCTATCTCTAGAAGATTCACGAAGGATTGACTTTCCTATATAAGCCCGGTCATGAGTTGAGTTAGTGGAATTACTGAGTTGAGTTACTGAGTTAGCTGTCTCTAAGTGAGCATTTAGAGTAGTTCTAAAGCGAACTGTTTTGCATTGTCTTTTGTGGCGATTTGTAGCAGTTGTGTATCAAGTTTTTAACTGCTGTTTTGTGCTTTATTGTTGTGTGAAGAGCTGTATTGAGTCTACTAGAACGAGAAGTTCTGGAGTTATATCAGAATAAATTTCTGCAAGTATTGATCTGCTTTGGCTTCTAATCTTTCGAACCCACCCACGCAACATTCGATTATTTTTTTATTATTTATTTATTTATTTATTTATTTATTTTGCATATCTAGAACATAAGTTTTGGAACGTCTTGGGTCTAAAAATGTGCTTCTATCTATGGTAAATATAACTCCCGAACGAACTGACCGACAATATTCAATTTTTGTACATGGATAAGCGAGGGCCATGAGACCTGTCATTAAGATTTTCGTCAAAATAGAGCAAAGAGCAAGTGCATAAAATAGCTCGATAGCTACCATTCAAAAAGTATGTGTATTAGTAATTGCCAAAATACTGCTTTAACGATTTTGATCAATATCACTGTAGTAATGTTTTTTAAGGATATCCTAAACATCCCTCTTCTAAAATTCATGAAAAAATTCGATAAAGACGTAACAAATTGAAAAACGAATATCTTTAACATTAGAGTTATATTCCTTTGAACAAGCATTACTCATTAACGACTGTTTTTCTGTTATACTTACCAGCAAGAAATAACGCATTCATTATCTCTATAAATATTATTACACAAATTTTTTGTATTATTCGCTTAAAGTTCTATTGCATTTTATTTTATTTTGTTTGTTAACAGCGATAATACAGGTTAGAAAAATGTGGCAACATCTAAAGTAATAGAGAAATTTCGAGATGTTTCGCTTCAATCAATTGACCGGTCAACTACATATTTCGAGAAAGTTCTCAAGCGCACCTATAAATACAAGACTGCAGATCGGTAGAAATCAGTTGGACTTCGGATGTCCATTTGAAAGAAACTGAGCTCTTTGTTTACTTATTTGAGTGCGCCTGAATTATCTCAGTATTCGAAGTTGTTTTTACTGAAGTTTGTGTTGAAGCTTGATAATGATTGCACTATTGTACGGAGAAATTTTGTGGCTCTTTGAAGAAAGAACAAATAAAGCTTTTTATTTAATGAAAACTGTGCCATCATTGCTTCTGAAGAAAAATTAATAACAATATCGTCACTTTTCAGATTTTTTTCTTTTTTGGCTTGGCTAATGTCAGTCGCTGCCTTTGTTTATGTTAGACAAAGTATCAAGAAAAAAAGATTAGGTTACCAACGAACCGCCATTTCACTTTATTTTTCTAAAACTAACTAGATTTTGTTTTGTTTTGGAACTACCGACTGTCTATTTCTGCTTAACACAGCCAAATACGTCTCGTAAGTTTAAGCTTCTAGAAGAATACGAGATCGAAATCTTCTAGCGTAAACCCCTCTCTCCGACCCCACCACACCAGCGAGAGGACATTGAGGCCACGACAGATTTAATGTGCACCAGCCCCCATTAGGTACACACCGATATTTAGGACTTTGGCCCGAACTCACGACCCTCCGGTTATGAGCTCGATACTCTACCGTAGGGTTATCGGAGCCCAACTAACTAGATACAATCAAAACACATTTCATTACTTTTTAAAAATACTATCTCGTGCAACAATCTTTAAAAAATTATAAAAGCCGTTTGTTATATTTTAAATTTCCCGTAGCTGGTATTTAGCACAATAAACAGATGTAAACGCATTATTAATTCAGAAACCTTACGGCCAATGTAATAATTATAGCTTAACGAGACAATTTTTTTTTAAATTACTAAAAATATGGGAACGAAAATGGTAAAGAATACAATTCCATGTCACAGTGAGCAGTATCATAATGAAATTCAAAGTTACTAGGGGACACCGCCCCCTGCTCGCTGAGGCTCGCCAACCCCCTGGATTGCTATGCAATCCCCTTGGCTCGCTTTGCTCGCCTCAAAGTGGAGCATTTAAAATATGCCCTAGCAAAAAACTATTTCAGCTGCATAATGCCATGAAATTGAAAACGTTTTGTTATTTATGAAGAGCCAGAATACTTGCCACGTCATTATCCTACTGCTGTCGAGACGCGTTAAGCAGGGACAGTGTGGCAACATAGTAGAAAGTACTTGGAAAACAAAACAAAAAAAAATAGTATCGTACATATATTTAAAAAAGATCGGTTATTTCATTGAATAATTAAAATTTACGGACTCGTATAGTATGAAACGCTAAAATAATTAACATTATTTATCAAAATTTCTTAACGAAGCAATCATATGTTCACATAATCTTTTTTGCGATACTTAGAAAATAATATAAAACAGTGAAAAGCCAATTATCCGGCATTCAATCAACAGGAATTTTTTGAAAATCAAATTGGCGAGAAAATTAGCCCTATTACACCAAAAGTTTTTTATTTATTTCATATGAGATTTTGAAGTTGAGCAGGTGGTTTTATTAGTTATTTTGATAGTTTTCAATTCGTAATAGCTGAATTTGCATTGATTAGAAATGAATATAGGTTCAGATTTACTGCATTTTGGTGATTTAGCGCTGAATGCAACCAGGCGACCTCCGGAACATGTTCCAGCAGATAACTTTTCCGAAAAGTCTGGTTTATCCGAAATTCCAATCCAAAAGAAATATACACATCTTGGATCTATTTATTCTTGCATCATCGTAACTATTAAATCAATACGTTTTAAATAGGCAATAATTTCTATCTGTAGACTGTAATAAGAAAAACAAAATGTAGAGAATCCAAGTTGTTGTTGTTGCCAGATGCATTAGTCAAATTTCAAAAGATATGTTGTGATTGGCTGGATTGCTGAATTTGAAAATTCATGCATAAAGTACATTTAGAAGATGTGTTTGAAGTCATTGCCATTCTGCTCACAGAAATACAGCCGAATTTGGACGTTACGCAAGAGAATTATATATATAGATACTACGGTTCTCCACCCTTAGTTTATATTTAGTTGGCATTTTTAAGATATCAAATAAAGTGTTTTATGAAAAAAAAGTTTTATTCATGTCATAAAAAAATTTTACTTGAAAAATTAGATGTAATCAATGGTTTTGCGTTGACAGTTATAACTCGTTTGAAAATTCCATTCTTAAGAGGGATCGTAGACAGAATTCTTCATATTTTTGGCCACAATATTTGCCAAAATGTTGCTTTCAAACATGTATCACCAGGCATAATATTAATAAAAGTTTTTTCATGAAATGTGAAGGCGAAAAAACTAGTGTTTTTTATTAATTTTTTAAGGTGGGTCGGAGTCTAAGGATTTCAAAAAATCAATTTTGTGTTTGATATTCTTTAAAAAAAAAAAAATACTTCAGACATTTTTTTAATTAATCACTGAAAAAAAGGTTTATCTCGTTAAATTAGGAGTATTTTTTACATTTTTTTACAGGAAAAAAAAAACTGTTGAGCATTTATTCGTAATTTTGTTTTCAACTTCAATGGCTCAGATCTCAAAACAACAATTTTGGAGAGTTAAAAAACATTTGTTCAAACACTACTAAAGATAAATGTCTAAAATTTCTAGCATGTGTTCTTATTACACAATTTGAAAGTAGAATTTTTTTTAAATATTTTCCAAATTTAATATTTTATACAGTTCTATTGATAAATAAAATGAAATTTTTTGAAATTCTTAACGAAATTCTATTGAACATCAGACATTAAATTACTTTTTTTTCTCGAGGAACAAAATAAAATATTTAAATATGCTACTCTCAAAATATGTTTAATAAGCATGCAGATGTCTTAAACTCTGACTTCTTAAAATTTTTATAAGATAGTTATAAAAACTTTTAAAAATGAAATAAAAAACACGCAATTATTTTCCTTTCAATTTTTTAACGTTCTTTTAGTACTATTACCCTAGTTCCTTTGGTACAGTTACGTGGTATACAAATTCATATGTTTTTAAGCAATACTTCGGTAGATATCGTGGATGGTGGAGGCAATGGGGCAGGTAGAAAATGACGAAATTTCTCTTTAAAAAGAATTAACTTGTTTCTGTAATTCTCTATTGAAAGAGTTTCAAACAATGGCTAGAATGAATAATAAGTGTCTCAATTTTAACTCCAAATACGGGGAAATGAGTTATCAAACTATAAAAACCTTATCTTTTACAATGATGTTATATGACAACGATAGCAACGAGGTTTTGACGAGGATGAGAATGAAGCAGAAAGATTAAACCAAAATGAAACTAGAAAATTTTATCTGAGGTTCTTTTAAGGCTTATCTTAGACTTCTTATAAAGATTGGGTATAATTTATAAAAAAAAAAAAATATGAGGAAAGAAATCATATGTATCTAGCATTACAGAACTAAGGGCAAATAACTACCTGCAAATACTTTCGATCACATAACATAGGTCACTACATTTAATAATATAGGTATAATACAGGTAACTACATTTAATAATATAGGCATAATATAGGTCACTATAATGTAGGTCACTACATTTAAATTTGACATGGATTGGTCCAAGGTACCACGCAGATATTGGCCAATATCGCAAACGGGGGTTCCGGGAAGATTGGCGAATCTATACCGAAACTCAAGTATCGTTTTAAAATACACGATTAAAAAAAAAAAAAAAAAAAAAAAAAAAAAAAAAAAACTTGTCAAAACCATCACAAAACACGATTTCTACCCTCCCGTCCTTTTTTATAAAAAATATTTCCATTTTAAAATTCTGCTTCAACATTTCAAAATTTCCATTATATTTTACCGAGCACTGGCGAGATTGGCCAAGATCCGTAGCAACGGCCAGTCTACAACGATCCACATTGTGATTGGCCAGTGTTGAGTGACATTGGCCAGCGTATTTGCGCTACTGGGGGAATAATTTACTGTTTTCATTATCATACCTCCCCAAATTTAAAAAATGACCATTTTGACAATGTTTTTGGCAATAATTATTGCATTGAAAAAAAAAAAAAAAAAACTCTAAAATAGTGAAATTGGCGTTATGCTTTTCAATTATTATGATATCCTAGTTTACTGAATTTGTTATTGTATTCTGATTTTCACTTATGCGTCCAAACTATCCAATTGAAACGAATCTTGGGCTTTCGATTATAGGTTTTGAGAAGTATTTGTTTTTGAAATATCAACTAGGTCCAAGTGTTTGTAGTAATTTTAGAAATCCAGAAACATGCAAGCTAACAACATCAAACTGAAAAAAAACAAGAAGAAAAAAAAAAACGAGCAAGACTAGTGAGTTATATATAGTTTAATATTTTAGATGAAGTCAAAATTAATAATAAAAAAGTGTCATACCCCTTTAAGGAATAAAGGAATCGCAATTTATAGCATTAGATACATTATTAAGTTAAAATAAGAAAAATGAGTCACAAATTATACCCAATTTATTGACAAATCTTCAAATGTCTTTTCCACTCGACCACGTTCATTTTTTTTTTTTGTTATATTAGATACTGGAGAAAAATGAATTAGGAATTAACTCATGACCAAGGAGGAAAGAGGGGGGTAAGGAGGGGCCCTGCCCGTTTCGGAATTTGAAGCATCGCCGTCAGGTTTTTCCAGGTTCTGCGCATAACAAAACGCTATGCATTCTGGGATTCATCCTAGCTCTTCTAGCTGTCGCGGACTTTATTCTCCTTGAATTGCGTTGATATTTCTTAAGTTTTAAATAAATCTTTTTAGTATTTTAATGTTCTAATAAGCAATTATGGCTTGTGTGGCCTACAAATGCAATAACAGACTTTCCAGAAAATCTGAAAATATTTCATTTCACAGGTAAAAACAATTCTGAAATTAAATTAAAATTAGTCATATACTTTTTGTAGTATGTGGTAATTTCTAAGTTAATATTGTGGTAATATTAGGATTAATGATTACTATTAATGCAGTGTATAAAAAATTTCAATGTCTTGTATGGATGTTTAAATTATGCATTTAATAAATATTATTGTTTTATTATTATTAATTTCATCTGCACGTGTTAAGTAGGCATAGTGGTTGTTGATACTTTAATCGTTGGATTTTGTATTATAGTATTCTAATAAGTTAACAAAATCTAAGTCTAGATTTGAGTAATTTAGAAATCGAAAGTTATGTTTTTAATTAAATATACTAGTTAGTGGGTTGAGTCTAGATTTGAGTAATTTAGAAATCGAAAGTTATGTTTGTAATTAAATATACTAGTTAGTGGGTTGAGTGAATTATTTCAGTTATTCCACGTCTCTAAACATAAGATGTTGTTTTTCCTCTTCTATATTTTATTTTTAAAGATATGGGCTGTAATTGTGTAAATGAAACTTAACGTATAATAATATAAATATTGTGTGGAATTGTGTTTTGGGGCTACAAGGTTACTAAAAACTGCTCAGCAGTGATTCAGGTTTATTTAAGTGGCACACATTTGTGGCAATAGATAGATTAGATAGTGGCAATTTTACATTTCACATATTTTTCCCCTTTTTCTTTTTACATTACGATTGATACCTAGTTTCAGTGTGTAAAATGTGAGGGACAATAAGAACAAGTAATTGAAAATTGTAATTAGTTAAATATTCAGATCAAAGTATATGTTGTAAAATAATAGTTATGCAAATTTAAATTGTACCTTATCATGTAACTCATACATAGAACTAGGTCCTTAGATAATATATTTTTGGGAAATTATTGTTTCAAAAATTTTTCAGCCAATCTAGAAGGAAAGGTATTGTGAAATTTGTATGTCTCTTCTAGCATTCCTTTAAAACCTTTTTCACATTCATGCCATTTACAAAATGAGTGAATCAAATCAAAAAGGCTGAACATGCTTTCATATATTATTGTTAAAAATTATTTATTCAAATACTTTTATTATGTTTGAATATTATTAAAGCATTTTTAATTTTGCTGAATCCAAAATATATTGCTGAATAAAACTGTGTAACATAGTATACATATATTTTTCACACTGCAATAAACTATTTTTATATATAAAGTGATTTATTTCTTGTTATCAATACTAAAAAACATGTGGTAAACTAATATATATGTATAAAACTTTTTTTGCTTATAACCTAGTTATTTTTTAACAACTAACTCTACTCTTTTTCCTCGCGTTTTACTTTAAAATGTACTTAAGAATCACTTCAACAAATAACCTTAATTATTAAAATATATCTTCAGTAATTTATAAACAATATGCAAATATTTAATTCGGAAAAGTAAATATTTAAATTAAAATATTTTATTTAATTTTCAGATGTATTTAAATTTGCCACTACAATGTTGTAACAAAACTACGATAGCCAGTCGTCTGCACTAGGCTATCAGAAAGCGAAACTGCTAGGATGCATCCCAGATGCATTGCGCAGGCTGCTTCTTTTGTGCGCTACTGCGCATAAACCGGGGCCTCTCCTTACCCCCTCTTTCCTCCTTGCTCATGACTGATATTAAGGGCCCTTTGTTCATAAGAACCCCATTGTAATTGTCAGCAATATCAGTATTTACCCCTACGACAAGAGCCCCTTTTAGGTCCTTGTGGACACTGGGCAAATGCGAATCAAGTTGGGCCCCAAAATAAAATGCTTTTACTAAACATACAAGGTAGAAGACAATAGTTTCCTTGGCTTCCTATGGAATGTAAGTAGTATACATAAATGTTTCATGTAGTACCTAAAAAGTGGACCCAAGTTGAGACGCGGATTTCCGTTTGGAAATTAGAACATGATAGATTAGATTTAAAATTTATTGTTTAATCGTGGTGGTTGGTTTAAAGTTGATGAACAATAAATTTACTTATTAAAAGTTACTTGCATACCCCATAATTTCATTGCAAATTCAGCTTATTTTATGTATGTTTATGGTTCAATACTTTTTAACACATCAATAGTTAAACTATCACAGAATAACATCATATATTAAGAATGCATACAATCTTCTTCAACGCATGCGAGTTGCTAATATTTTATGTCTTCTAGCACCACAGAAAATAATGTTACATTTTAAACAATTTTTATGTATACCAAAACAGCATTTCTACTTTATTCTTTTAAACAGAGTTTGACTAGAGAATCTAAATCAAGAAAGAGCTCATAGTTCCAGGAAAAATTCAGAAAATCTAAAACTCTTTTCTAATATCAAGTGAATAAATATTTACTTCTACTCTAAAAATCGGCACAGAGAGGAAATTGGTTTACATTAATATTTAGTTATTTTGTACTACATTTTGGCGAGATGTTTTAGGTTGTTGGTTGTATTCAGATTATCTGGCGCCGTCAGCAACCCGAGGGCTATAATGCGCCGAAACATTTCGTCATTTAACAAACCAACATACATTTACAAACACCCATGCCAACACGGGACTCGAACCCGCAACCTCGCGGTCGAGATGTTTTAGGAGTATACTTTACATGAATTTTAATTAAAACAGTGCTAAAGAACCTTAACGTGATATTCAAACCACTCTCTTGTATTTAATGTAAACTTAGCATTTCTATACATAAACATAGCAATCTATTCTTTACTTATCTGCTGAAAGTTTGGTCCTAGAATTAATATCAAGACCGAATCAAAAGTCTCTGAAAAAGTTCTCGGAGCGTTTCAAGTTCAACGTCCGAAAAAACACAAGATATTCAAGAACATTTTACTTCAGCTGTACGTAAGTCAACACATAGCTCTGTAATTTTTAACTTATGAACATTTTGTCCTTGTCGTAATCAAAAAGTAAACACTAACCTGGAGGAGCCCTGGGTACTCCATTCTGTTGGGCATTGTGTTCATTTGGGGTAGGAATATTAGCAGCAGCCGACGGCATTTTGGATGAATGTAGCTCGTTTCTGACGCAGGCTTCAACTGACACACCGTACTTTTCTTATAAAAGAAAACGGGTGTTATCTCGCATTAGAATTGCGTACTTCACGTGGTGCGATAAGAACGGGCAAAAGGCGTTATCAACATTGGAGGAAACAATTTCCCTTTGAGATCGAGCTTCGTTGAATCACCGAAAAATTCAATTCTAATGTAAATCGAGTTTAATATCTATTTTAGGAAATATTAAATACTTTTTCTTTTCGATTCTCATCAAATACCCGCACAATGTCTTCCTCGGGATGTTCAAAATACACCACTTCAGGATAGCGGGATCTACCCCAGGACATTCAAATATGATCGTACCATATCTACAGAGCGTCCCTGGTATATTGTAATGTTCGGCGATTGAAGATCACTATAAGGTCCCAAAGATGTGACAAAATTTTGAGATGTCCCCCTGCCTAATCTTTATCGGACCTCTTGAGGTCGAGGTTTGAACTAGCTGGGGACATTCCTTGGATTACCAGAACAATAACGTCTTCTATTTGTCTATTTCAGACCTTCAGAGGTCGAGATTGGGACGATCTGCGGACATTCCCAAGATTAAATTCTCGATATAGGTAGGGGAAGATAATTTCCTTTATATTGTCACTTGAATGTCAAACAACACTAACTACATGGATATAGCTTAGTAGAAATAATAATATAAAACAAAACATAAAGTCCTAGATAATAATAACTCAGTTTCTACTTTTTTTACAATTTTAACTAATTAGAAACTTGAATTATCTGACATTAAATAGCACTTTATTTTTCCACTACTTAAAGAACGTTAGCTACAACACTAATCTATGCAGATTGTGTTGTTCGACAATAAAGCAACTATATGTTGATATGGGTGGCAACCAGAACGCCAACGTCCTTTATATAGTCCTATTAAACGACGACTTGATAAAAAATAATTTTCCCCTATAAGTTAGAAAAAACTTAAATAACACTGATTTTTTGTGTGCGTGTAAACGACCTATATTACCATTGAGGTCTAATAAAACGATGTATTTGCACTCAATATTTTGTTTAATTATTTGAAACAGGTAGTTTTATTATTATGTACATTAATAACTTTATGTAAAACTCAAATACTTTTGGTATAAGACATTTTTATGCTGATTCTTATGTGTTATAGCTTAAAGACCCAAGGAATTTTTTTTATAAAAAATAAAAGTATTTAAAATCAGCATATGTATTGAAAAATAACAATTGTGATCTTGTTTTAGTTCTCATTTTTAAAAGAAAGATTTATTCATTCAATTTTAGAAAAACTTTAAGAAAATAAATAGTTGCTTAAACAACTGATACTGCTAGTGAAATGGAAAAACAAAGCAACGTAAATGCAATCATTAATTTTTTTAATGAATTTTCTAACAATATTTTCTAAGGAACCATTACTTTTCGAACAACTTAAACTTTATAAAAAAGACTTTATAAAAGACGTTTCAGAAGAGTTACCAATACCTACTTCATCTACTCAGTCCTAATTATTAATTTCAAATTACACATTCTTTTAAAAAATTGAGGTTATATACAAAAATAAATGGAGAGTTATTTAATACAATTCTCTGTGAAAAATTCGCCACATTGTGGCGACGAAATATTTCCAAACTTGAAATCGAATCGTAATAGGGAATTAAGTAGAAGTCAGCGATATATCCATACAACGATATTTTTATCGATATTTTTTTTTTAAATATCGATATAAAAAATATCGATAAAAGTCACTGATATATCGATATTTTCAAACATTTTTATTTTTTTAATGATCGTTTTGTAGTTCCACGTGTTTTTTCAATTTTCTTTAAACCTTTTTCAAAAACATCAAAACTAAAATTTGGACTTGGCTGAGAGGCAGTCAAAATGGCACCAATGTTCAATATTTTGCCATACACTTTATAATCACGGGCGCCAACAGGAAAGTTCAAGGGGGTGCACTTCCCTGGCTTTTAAAAATTAAAATAAAATTTATAAAAAAAAAAACGAGTTAATAATATATAAATATATATATATATTAGGGGGCTCCTCCCCCTGCTCGCTGACGCTCGCCAACCCCCTGGATTGCTATACAATCCCCTTGGTTCGCGATGCGAACCAGGCTCGCTTCGCTCGCTTCGAAGTGAGGCATTTAAAATATGCCCTAGCTAAAAGCTATTTCAGTGATATTGTGCCATGAAACTGAAAACGTTGGATTATTTAAGATGAGTTACGATACTTTGGACGGCATTATCTTACTATTTATGTCGAGTCTCGTTAAGCAGGGACAGTTTGGTAACGAAGCAGAACGTTTTTGGAAAACAATAAAAATAAACACTCTCGTACATATACTTAAAAAAAGATAAGTTATTTCAGAAAGCAATTTAAATTTATGGACTGGTTTTGTATGAAGCGCCAAAATAATTCAAGTTGCATATCGAAATTTCTTAAGGAAGCAATATTAGCAATCAGATGTTTGCATAATCCTTTTATCGATACTTAAAAAATAACACTAATTGTCTATTCTCAATGTTGAAGTATTTATTCAATCAGTGTGAATGTGAGCATGGAAACCTTAATATTCTTCCAGGAAATTCCGTGCTCAGTTTTTATAGCCATGTATCCGGAAAACGTTCATAATAAATATGTTGTGGTTATTTGCCGAACCCAAACAAATCTGGCTTCTTTAATTGTATAAGAAAAAGAGTTCTTGGAATTCTAATCCAAAAGAAATGTACACATCTTGCATCATTGTAAATATTAAATCAATACGTTTTAAATAGACAATAATTTGTTTCTGTAGACTGTAATAAGAAAAACAAAATAAAGCGAATCCAAGTTATTTTCTGTTGCAGTTGTATTAGTCAAATTTCGAAAAATATATTGTGATTGAATGAATTTGGAAATTCGTGCATAAAATACATTTAGAAGATTTGTGATTGGATGCTTGAAGTCATTGCCATTCTGTTAACAGAAATACAGTCGAATTTCGGCGGCACGCAAGAGAATTATATATATAGATATGTATGTATTTCATCCTCTGTTAATTTTTCAGTTATTTACATTGTAAAAATATTATGCTAAATATTCAACGTTGCCATTAGAAGCTGTTTAAAATTATCTAAATTTTTCTTATAAAAAATCTTGTATCGATAAAATCAAATCAAAAGAATCATGTATCGATGTATCTATATTTTATCGATATTTTTTTCTATGCAACGATATAGTATCGATATTTATTTTGATCTATATTTCCGACCTCTAGAACTAAGATACGAATTCCCTTTATTGACAAAATTGCAGGAACTTCCGTTCAGTATTTCCGATAGAATTTTAGTGTGCTAATAATCGTATTACTATCATAGCACATAGCATATCATATAGTAATTATGATTAGACGAGGATATCCTGTCGAATCGAAACGTATCATCCGGTAGTTTCGGTTTAATTTTGATTTCGAAACTTGCGGCGACGGAGCAATTAGTTTATGGTGATGAAATTTTGATAATTGGAAATAATATAACCCATAAAAAGATATTTTTTAATATAAATCCTTTACATGCATTGGCAATTTTTATATTCGTTAACACAGAGCCGATTCTGCAAACAGCGTGAGCTTAGTATTTGCATTTAATTTTAAAAATCAAAAACATTTCGATCAGCAAAATGTGCGGTAGACTAAGTTTCAAAATTTATTTAATAAAAACGAACAATACATCCAAATATCTTTGATTTATTCGGATTAAAACAATTTCATTATTTATTAATTAAAAGAAATTTTGCAACAGGAAAGAGTTTCTTCAATGGTCGGTTGAATGCTATTTTAGAGTGATTGGATGACGGCAAGTTGGTTTATTAGTATTCCATAAAAGCTATCTTTTAGTGACAGTTACAGCTCCAAAATTTGATAGAATACATTGTCATCGTCATCGAATCTATCTGCCAAGTTTCAGTCCGATTGGATGACGGCAAGAAGGTTAATTAGGCCACAGCAGATTCGAAATTAATATAAAGAATTTAAAAAAGAAGTTACCATTGAGTAGGAAATGCTGGAGTTTTACTTTCGTTCTCTAATCGTATGCAAAAGTGAAAATTCGCCAAAGAACTCTCATGTGTAACTTTCTAAAGTGAGGTTAATTAGAATAACATCTCGAATGAGTTTCATTGCATAGTGGCCAGAGCATGAAAGAAGACTGCCATGATTCAAAATTATGCTCCGAATGTGAAGGATTTACTATCATTGATGAAGCGTTTCAAATGAGTATTCTTTATAAATTTACAGATTTTCAGGTAGGGAAGAAGAAATTTTAAAAAAAATAAACAAATTGTATATATATTTTTTTAAATCGTTGGTATGGATTTTTCCTCTGGAAAAGGTGTAGATATACATTTCAAAATTTCCCAGGTATTTCTGATTCAAAAATTTAGCAAAGGGATCTAACGTGAAAAATTTGTAACATTGTCAAATTATTTAATCTCCTACAAAGGTGTTTAATTAGTCTTGAAATATATGAAGATTTAACATATAATTAAATATTTGAAAAAGTTTTCAATTCAGTGAAAGAAAGTTTGAATAAATAATAAATATATTTCGTGTATGTTGTGCGAAAACGCTATATCCCGATATATAAACATTAATGGAGGTGAATGGTTAGATCAATTGGTTTTTTATACAAATCTACAGTTTTATTCCATTTTAGTGAAATTTTTCACGCTGTGCCTTCTCCAAAGTTATTCAATGTGCAAGACGTGCCCAGTAATGACTGAAGCACAGGGTGTGATAAATATATTTTAAATTTATTCCTAGTAAAAACCTAACATCACCAAGCAGTTAAAATGCTAATTATTTTTAATTAATAAGTAAATACATTAATTATTGTATAAATACATTGACTTTTAAATTTTAAGTTTTGAACGCTTTTTATTTTTTATTCAAAAATTTACTCGAAAGGCTTTTCTTCGATTGACAATTGCTCAAAAGAAAGATAACGAGGAAAAAATGAAAAATAAGAGAAAGGTGTGAGAAAATGTAATTTTTTCCCAAATTTATAATGACGCTTTAAAAATTTGACCGCAGAAACTGATTTGTTTAGTCCCGACGCAAGACCATACCATCATCAAAACAGCTCGTGATTATTTTTTTTACCATAATCAGAAAATGGAAGTACGGTGGTCTTAGCTACTGATCTTATTGGCTATCTAAAAATAACAGAAACGAGTAAATAGTGAAAGAAAGATAAGTTAGATACAAATCAGTTTATCTTCTAGAGTCTAGAAATATTATCTCCCGGTATCATTTCTACATTATTTTTTTAACCTGTGAATACGGATGTATAACTAACGTTTAATTAAAAGAATTTAAAAAGTCATTCTTTATTTGAAATGAAAAGATGCGTAATGTATTCAGAAGTAGAGTTTTATGTAGTCTTTTCAAACACAGTGGGCTTAAAGTTTTACCTCAATATATTAATTGGCAGTATCTAATATTTTTCAGCACCACAAAGTATGGTTTAATAGATGAAGAAAGAGTTACATCGAGGCTAATTAAGTGGGTACGAATCCCTCCCGAGGAATGCGGATCCAGAATTTTTCTATTTCTAATTTGAACAGTTAATTAACGTTTTGCTACTACTAAACATTATGTAATTAGCTACTGAACATTAGTTGTAACAAGTTACACTATAAGCTACAATCTATTAATTAATGAAATGATCTGAGTCTTCCCCCCCCCCCCCTTCCCCTCGCTCTCCTTGTAAATACTTTGGCCGGCCTTAACGTAATAAGATTTTACGTTGCATTTAATAGCTAATTTTTAAAAACCGTATTTATATTTATAATAGTAAAGTAAAGGCCTTGTCTAAGAAATATAGAGTTAAAGAGTTGTTTACTCTCAGTAGTTGCTATTCGGAGCCAGAAAATGGAATTACGAACACAAATTAGCGAAAGTGGCGATAAGTACTACATTAGTCATTCGGGTAAGTGAGGCAAAAGAGTAACAGTCGTTGATGAGAAATGCTCAAGCGAAGATAAAAATGTTAAAAAAGTAATTTTTCAACTTTTTACGCCTTTATCGCATTTCGACTGGAATTTCGAAGGTTGGGATGTTTAAAACACCTTAAAGGGCATTACCACAGTGATTTTGGTAAAAATCGTTTAAGACGTTTTTAAACTGTAAACAATTGATAAAAACATAAACTATTCAATGGCAGCTACCTTTTGTGCTTGAGTTATTTCGCCGAAGACTTTAATGACAAGCCCCATAGAAAACACTAACCCGTACACAAAAGTCAAAGAAGGTAGTCCAATGCGTTCGCAGACCACAGTTATGCTGACCACAGACATACACACAGACGGACGAACACACTGACAATTTTTCTAGACCACTCTTTTGAATTGATAATGTTTCAAAACGTGCAGAAATGGGGGGGAGGGGAAAAAAACTTTTTATTTTTACCGAATACAATACTTTCAATACTCTATATTGAAAGGGTATAAAAAGTCCCTAAATTACATATAAGGTATTCGAAAATATCTTTTCACTGTATTGAATTTTGAAGCGGATTGAAATATTTTATTGTTTGTATAGTTTCAACAGATTTAGTGCCAATACAAGTAACCATTGGACCATATGCGTAGCGTTATATGCAGTGGGGTTGCATTGAATGGCAGTACTCCTCATCCTTAAAAAATGAATTTTCTACGTCTTAATGGACCTACATTCCATTAGCCACGTACTGGTCTGGTGCCGTCTGTGTTAATTAAACTGCAGACAGACCTCAGGTTCTTACATAAATAAGATTAAAACTCCTTAAAGGGTGAAATGTTTAGTAATAAACTCTGCCGAAAGATCGCATAGTGGAACTCCTTTGATGAGTGTGGTTTGAAAAAGCTGTTCAATAAACATAACCAAAGTGATAACAAACAAATTTATTAAATACTAGGTTTACTTTACAGAATAGAAGGTTACGTTTAATAATTAATGATCGCTTCTCTTTTACCAATTTTAAACATTGAATCTACTTTACGAAGTCGATCTTAAATTACCAATCCTATCAAGTTTATATTAAAACACCCAAAATCGGGTACTGTTTATACATATTCAAACACATTTCATTTAAATAGTCATTTTGGTTAGAATTCAGTTGCCCTCGCTACTTTGTGGTTAAGATTTAATATTAAATTTACTCAAAAGTGAAAGTCAGAAAGCTGGAAGATTAGCTTAAAATGTGAATAACTGACCACACGGTACCTGAGGCCATACTCGTCATGGCGTATTCTGCCATCCTCGGGAAAACCTATAATCCAAACGGGCCTGCGGCGTTCGCTAATTGACTTCCACTCTCCACTTCAAGCAAAAACTCCGAATCTCTCCTCGGGCTCTCGTGTCCCCCTTTTTTACGTCAAGACAAAGGCGGGGTCAAAATTCACCTCCAGCCAGTCCAAAGATCCGTAGGTTCAAATCTATGGTTTTGAACTATAGCCAATCGTGAACCCTAACATCACTGAGCTCCCGCCTCTGATCCACAAGCGTCAGAGACTGGACTCGGACCTTCTGACGTCAATTCTGTGTACCGCCTAGAAATTTCCGATCCCCTCTTTTTCACAGCTGCCAAGCAGCTGGATCCCAATAATTTTGAATCCCAGCTTGCTGTCAAACGTAACGTCAAGTTGGCGCCAGTCTTTGTAAACCTCACCTAAAATTGAAAAGCCCCCGAGTATTTACGACGTCTGGCTCCTGCTCGATTCTGCCTTCACACGAAATAGTGAATGTAAACCCCCTTTTCAAGATTTCCCGACTTTTCATACCCAACTGACCTTTTGACTCCTAGCATTCCCTGTAATCCCGGGCTTTTGAAAGTAACCCGCCAACATATGTTCCAAAAGTCCCTTCTATCGGCCTAGCCTTTGTAAAAGGGCTAAATGACTTCTTTGCTTTTTTTCTGGACTTTTCAAAATTCCTGATGTTCAGTTCAGCGGACTAACACCACGTATTGTGATTGGGAATGGAATTGAACTACAAAGTATTAGTCAACAACAAAAGCTGTTACCAACGAGCTGATGACCTAAGCTTAACCTTATCGTAAACTTAATGTAATGTCAATAATTGTGATCTATGCCTAACGCCTTAAGCTAACCTTCTGTTTAAAAATTTATCACTCTCTTATTTCCTGATTGGTTGTTGTAGTTTTTCTGGCGCAAGGGCATCTCTTGGGCCATACTGCAC
Organism: Linyphia triangularis; assembly: GCA_963978545.1. Lineage (NCBI taxonomy): Eukaryota > Metazoa > Arthropoda > Arachnida > Araneae > Linyphiidae > Linyphia > Linyphia triangularis. The sequence goes on along the minus strand of OZ021729.1, from coordinate 49,237,709 downwards.
CGCTCTCCCATTTCTCTATCACCACGTGTTTGGGATTATGTCAAAGCTACTGCCTACAGACGGTGGCCAAATCTTCATCGGTGATGCGAAAAAAAATGCTTTCATTAATATTGTGCACGCACAGATGGAATCTATCAATGAAGAATTTAGGTTTATCAGTAATTGCTAACAAAAAAAACAACTCCTCTGTCTAACGACTTTGATTAAAAATTGGTCTAGTAAAGTTTTTTCATGTGTTCTTAACATCCTCACTTTCAAAATTGGCTTAAAAATTCCTTAAAGGCGTGAAACGTTGAGAAGTGAACATCATCCAACAATGAAATCCTCCGTTCCCAGAAAGTTTCTGAGTGAAAGCTGAACCCAACTGTCAGGCCACGTCTAGATGTACAAAATGAATAAAGATGCACGTGCCCTGATCACCCTTGATTTATAACGTATAAACAAAAATATATAATATAGCTTTTGTACTACACTGTATAGATTTAGTTTTTAGAAATTCTATGTCCTTCTGTCCAGGGTCGTGGGCGATGGGGGGGGGGGGGGGGAGGTAGGGAAAAACAGGGCAACCCCCACCACCACCTCTCCAAAATTATGTGAAATCTTGTTTCACTACTTCCCCTTCTTTTTTTGAGTAACTTGTTATATGTATTAATTTAATTTTAAAATTAAAATTTACAAACTGCTAATAAACTTTGATTATTTATTTTACTAATTTAATGTAGAAAAGAATTGCAAATGAAAATGGAATTTCTACGGTAAGTAAAAAAAAAGGCACAATTGAGGGAGCAATGCACAATTGAGGGGGGGGGGGGGATCCCGCTCAAATCAACTAAATCTAACGATGGTCAAGCGAATACAGCCAGATAGTAAAAGTTCCAAATAACTTCACCGTTGCCATGGAAACAGCTGCTAGTATGGAATCTTCCTCCACCCTAAATGTAAATGGCACGATGCAAAATGCAGCCCTTACGAATTTCGCGACTTCAGCTGCATTTGTAAATTCAATGTGGGGGAAACCTGTGTACCTATAGGGATTAACTTTTTCAATGCATAAAAAAAGGAGCCACTGAGTCGTTTAAAAATGTGAAACTGATATGCATATATCTCTATAGTAATTACTTCCCATTGGGATTAGTATAAATACTTACAAAAATAGATTCTGTCAAATAGAAGTGGTTTTTTTTAAAGAAATTTCGCAAATGGCCCTAGGTACAACACCTCGTCGTATTGTAGGGCCAGTAGCTTATGTACCTAGGGCCATTATGTTAAAGTTAGATTTCACTCCATAATGAGTAGAAAACAAACATACACAGATGAATTTTATAAAAGAAACAATATAAAGTAATTGATTTATCAATGATTGGTTTATCATACAATAATTGTAATAAATTGCAATGTGTCAAATTATTAGTGAATTACAAGTATTTTCATAACTTTATAACTTGAAAAGCTGATTTCAAAAATGAGCTGCATGCATTGTTGCTATGAAGCACCAACAGATTTTGGTTTTGGTTATTTGAACACAATATTTTTGTTCTCAATTTCATAAACAACATCTTTATCATAGAGAAACTAATTCGACGTGTAATTTTGTCCAAGTATTTAACACTATATTGCTTCTCTTTAACATCTATTATTTCTGCCACATAAAATTTTTAATTTTTTTTTTTGCCTTGTTATCTTGTTAATCCAAAAAACCCTATTTCAATTGTATCACTTAAGCTTCTGTAGAACTTGCATCATCAATGGAATCAGAAGAACTTACAATGTCTGATAATTCTTTGGATGAAGTTGTCTCAATTTGAAACTCAGATTTTTTCACGATTCTCCTTTTTGTTTTTGCAGTTCTAATCACATGTTTTCTTCAGTTTCTTTCTTTGCTTGAGTGTCTGCCAAGATTCTACATCTCCCTGGTTTTCGTCTTATCTTTTGGATGTACGAGGTTTTGCTTTTGGAAAGGTTTAACTTTTTTATACCTGTTCAAGCATTAAACATGAAATGAAATTAGACTTCGGAAGCTCACAAAATTCAGCAGCACATGAAACGGAGTTTTATGACGAAGGTTCTGAAAATACTGCAGTAAAACTCAATTTAAAACAGATAAGTTCAGTTCCATCATTGTTGACTCACTTTCTTCCTCGGGAAAATCATTATTCACTGGCCATACACCAGGTATACGAATGCCCGCTGGAATGTTTACAGAAGTAAAGGCCAAACAATAAGATTTTTCAACATTCTCCGTCACGTCTTGTATGGTGATTGGATTTCCAGGGTTTTCCAGCACACAATTACGGCACACTATACCAGTAGTTTACTAGAATTCAAAGAAAAGTATTTGATTTAACTTTGTATAACAATAAAAGAGATGAGCTGCAAAAATTTACTTCAGACCATATAAAAACGTTTTCAAATAGCTGGCGCATTAAGGGAGACTCTCAACTTTATACAGTTGTATTTAACAAAAATGTAACTCTTCATACAATTACTAACCAAAGCAGTATTGTTTTTAAATAAACAAGATCATTTTTTTTTAATAAAAACTATACAGAGTGATTAATTGTTCTTATTTTATAATGATATGTTATAAATGTTATTATTTTGTAGAAATTGAAAGGAAACTATGATTTGAGTTTGAGTATTATAAAGAATTCGCGTTCATTAATCTTTGTGGAAATTGTGTGTATGGTTGGGGGGCAGGGGATCGTAGAGAAGTCTAATGTTTCCGGAACTATTTTCGACCACGGACCGCCACTGAAGTTCAAGATCTTTGGGAAATTTAAAAACAGAAACTCTTGGCCTGTTTTTATAATTTTCTTTGCAGTTTACCACAGAGCATTGAAATGAAATTTTACTATAATTCATAGCATTTTTGATGCAACAGTCTTTACGTGTTTGGAACAGAAAATGCAACAGACTTTACATATTTGAAACAGAAAATTTAGAGGACTTGACCTGTTTGGTACAGAAAATGGGGATATTGTTTCATGTTATCATTCTTAGTACGCTAGAGTTATAGGTGCCAACTGCCAAAATAGATCTTGATGAATCACAAACACGTATTAATTCCGACATCTCATTAGGAGAAATTACTTTGGGTCTGAGTGAAGCTGGTATCATCTTTACTCAAATAGTTCGGTTTTGCAAAAAGGATCAAACATTCCGATTCCAGTGATTTTGGTAAAAGAATTGGGGAGCAAAAACCGTTCTGAATGCGGAAGACTGACTTCAGCATTCGTTACAAGACTTCGAAAGATATCGAATCTCCCAAAATCTGCTACCGATGTCTTCGCTTCGGTCATTACCAAATTTGGATGCTCCAGACCACTTAGGTGTGGCTCCTGTGGTGAATCTCATTCCACGTCTGAATGCTGTTCCAAAGAAGCCATTTGCTTTCGTTGCGAAAATAATCACTCCGCATTGAACCCCACCTGTGAATTTTACATAAAAGAAGAATCAATTATTAATCAAGCGACCAATCATTATATCAGCTACTCTAAAGCTAAGCATCTGATCAATAACGAGCTCCCTCAGCCTCGCCAGGCTTGGGATCTTGCTTTCCCGACAATTGTTGATAATAGTGGATTCTCCTTTCTTAAGACAGAAATCGATGATCTCAAACAAGCAGTCCGTGAGGTCACTGTTCTCAGGTAGTAAAACTGAGTCAGTCCTGTGAATCAGCCAGGGCCTTCCACTCAATCGTTGGAAGACCTCCTGGTTGAAAGGGATTTCCTGAAATCCCAAAATACTCAACTGTATTCGGAAATTAAATTCTCTTCAAGAGTTAATCAAACAACTATCTAATGAAACATCTATTTTAGTGGGTATGATGAAAGACGTTGGCATTAAAATTCCCCAAAGTTTGATCACAAACAGAGAAGAATCTGAAAAGATCCCAGTTCCCGATAACCTCGCTCTCCTGCAGACATTTCAACGCTTCGCCAGCGCAACAGCTCTCTAGAACAAGAACTTTCAGCCCACCGTCATGTTCGGGCGGATTTGGAGAGTATAAGTGCACATTTAGATCGTTTAGATTCAGCACTCGGGGTGATCACTGAGAATTTATCTACTACAACTTGATCCCCTCTGCCAATCCGCCTTCCGTATAGAAGTGTAATACACGGCGTCTTTGAATTTCAACTTTGCGTTCTGTGGTTTTCGACTGGTATTGTGTGTACGGTTGAATATGATCAGAAGTTTTAGGCATTGCTAGCTACTGGATTGAACCGGTTTTTCTTCTTTTAAACGCCACTGGATTTATAATTTTGATCCCTTTGCCGTGCAGTTGGTTTTTCTCATTTGTACGCTGAGTACTTCTCTATCCTCATTGAAGGGAGTTTAACCAACCAACCAACTAACTGTGACGTCAAACTCAGCTTTTGATTTACGTTGATGCATAAGAAGCGAAGAGAAACGAAACTTCTTATTCTGCGGTCTGCGGATCTGCGCCTGCTCCTTACAATGTATGCTTTTTTAATTTTAATATTATTTTTCTTTTATTAAAATAGTTAGACGTCAGATAATATCATTATCTATTCCCAGGACCTAGATAGTATCAAAGGTTTAGAAGAAAATTGTTTTCAAAACTCTTTCATCTTTCTTGCAGAATGTAAGTTTCGTATATTACATTGCATTTTATTTACGTATTTACAACGATAAATTAATTTTTAAAAAATCAGAAAAAAAGCGTTTGACAAGTAGAATAAACTAAAACTTCTTATCGTCGCATTTAGTTTTCTTCAAGACTTCTTCGTCGGCAACAATATGTTGTGATCATGTAGTGGAACGTACGAGTTGTTTATTTAAAATTGTCGCATATTCTTTTGTTTTGTTCTTTTGGTGAATTTTTTTTTTTGTGAATTACATTTTACACAACGATTTGCATATGTTATTTCTCTGAAATGTTTCTTTAGTCATGTATATTATTTTTATTTTATAGTATTTTGTATTAGATTGTTTTTTTGCAATATAATAACTAATTTTTGTTGGTATTTTCATGCCACAAAAATATGTTTGGGTAATGAACTGAAACACTACTACAACATCTGGAAAATGTGAATAATATATAATTGAGTGGTGAGGGTATTCTGGAGGTATTTCAAAGGGAATTGCCTAACATTTTCCACTCGATTAGGAGTAAACCAAAAACTAATCGACTGTGATGAAATCTGTTCGGCAAAATTTACTGATGCAAATTTCTAATTAGATTTCTGAATATGGGAAAGAAACAAACATATAATAAAGATTCGTAAATTACTGTTTGGTGTGCCAAACAATATTGCAGTGCTATAATGATTGTTAATTATAGGAACTTATTATATAATTTTTTTTAGTTGTGGATATAACACTTTCTGAAAATGACTTAGTATTCACAGGATTAATTGTAAATGCAAGACTTTTTAAAGGGCCTGCATTTCAATGTTAAACTATACCTACTTTTCCCAAGTTACTTAGCTTGGTGTATAGTAGATCATTTAATGTATGTCTGTATAGAATGTTGAATTATTTTGTGACTTATATAGATTACCTTTATTCCAAAACAGTATGAATTATTTTCAAATATTAGTTTGAATTAAAACATTGCTTTAGTATATTGAATTCAAATTATCAATTTGTAATCATTGTATTACAATGCAATAACAAATGTTGCTTTGTTTGAATACTGTTATCATCTAAAGGGAACTAGCGATACTCTACCCAAGGCCTTTTTCTCAGAATTGGAAAGGTTTTGTAAGTTGGCAATGGTATCACTTCTTACATTTCAGTTAGCTAGCTACGTGGTGAAAATGGCAACTGAATCTCTGCATCCATTTTTAAATTATAAGACAAATTAAATTGTCATGCTCCAAAAGTAAAATCTTAGTGTTGTAAATGCTGATGTTAAAGAGGCTTTTATTGAAAGTTTTTTAAATTTTTTTTTTTTCCTTTTTTCCTTACTTTTAGCTACAATAACATATAATAGTGTTTATTTACTTACTTCAAATGGTAGCATTTTAGAGTTATGTAGTAAATGCTCCATTGGGGATGCTTGATCCAAAATATTATTTGAATGCATTTTGCTGGTATTATGGATTTTTTTTTTATTCTTGGGGGGGGGGGGTATCATTTTGTTTAACATATAAGATGTTCAATTGATAAAACATATTACTCATGGATAATCTTGAAAGTCGCATGTCGTTGCCTGCCATTGATGCTGCATGAACTAACAGTAGGTATTATAATTCAAACATTCCCTCCACATTGTTCTCATAGACTACAACCATTAGATGTATTATTTTATTCTCCTTTCAAAAGATATTATTGCACAAGTCGTCTGACAACACATAATCCTGACCAAATTCAGGCTATTCATCCACCTGAGCTTTCAATGAAAAATTATAGAATTGCAAGTTTTACGTTTAAATGCAAGCTTACATTTGCTGTTAAATAAATTGTTATTTTCTTATTTTTAAACTTGCATAAAAACAGAAATAGTTTTCAAACTATATTTTTAACTTTCTACTTTAAAAAGTTAAAGTGGACGCCATGTTAACCTTATGTAGCTAATATAAAATTAAAAGTACTGGTCTCATTCAACAAGAATAGAAAAGTTAATATTAACCTTGGACTTTTTAATGGAAATTATGTAGTTATTATGTAAAAGTGTTACATTTATAATTTAATTTGTATACTCCCAAATATAAGACTTGGGTCAACTATACCTAAGAGGTGGGTTAAATATCCCTATACATAAAGATACTTGACCCAAATTAAATGTTTTTTTATATTCCATATTTTACCATATTTACATTTCAGAAAGATGTTCATAAATATTGTGTAGTACTTAATGTCGTATAAATACAGTATTTGCACACTCATAGGTAATGTAAAAAAAAATCCAAAACTAAAACTAGGGTCAAGTATCCCTAGTTCCGCCTACATTCTTTAAAGTTTTCCATTTGAAAGTTTATGCAACATAAAGCATAGAATTCTGCTTCTAATACATTAAATTTTACAGAAAAGTAGTCTTGCATAATATTTAAAATGCTATTGTGCTATTTTTAAAGTATGGTAATATCTTTAATTTCTCAGGGTTCATACGCTTCAGGGAAAACATGGGAAAACTCAGGGAGAGTAAATCAGCCTTAAAATCTCAGAAAAAGTCATTTTTACTTTTGAAAAGAATCCTACTCTTACGCTATTTGTTTACCTTAACTTGAGGACGAAGTTACTGAATTATTTGATAACATAGACTTGCAGAATGTTATTCTTAAGGAATAAAGACCTTTTACGTGTTATCGGAAGAATTTGTGCAATCGAATGTTGACTATATTTATCTGGCTTACTATAATAATAAGGTTTTTCTAAAAATATTTAACTCTGCGAAGGAAAACACGACTCTGAGAAATATCGGGAAATTTTTTCCTGGAAACGAGTATAAACCCTGTTTCTTATACCATTGTTATTCAATACTTAAAAAATTGTACACAATATTGTATCCCTGATGTATACGGAAAAATTCGTACCTTAGAATTTAGAAAATATTCAAATGAGTATTAAAAAATAGGAAAGAAAATATATTTGATTACATTTAACCTTTAATTTCTGAAGGTACTTAAAAAAAAGTTTGCAGTGAAAAATTCAGGAAAAAAAGTGTACACAATGAAATAAACAAGCACATTTTAATGTGAAATACAACGACCTCCAACTTCAACACTAGTCGTGCATTGGTACTTCACTTCTTCTAGATGCTTTATAGTGCAGTAGTAGGCAACGTTTGGGATATTGATACTTCTATCGTGTCTCGCTATGGCCATCAAAAGTTACCTGAGCCTTGTTCAAGGAATTTAATTTCAACTCTCTTCTCGTCTAATATGTTTGCAATTTTCCTAATGTGAAATGGGTTACTGTTGTAATAAATGGCAAAATACAAATGCTCCTGAAGTATACCATGGTTATTTATAAAGCAAATTTCTTGCATTTTCTCTGGTTAAATTCTTTTTTAACTACACAATTTCAAGTATTTCTACATTTATTCTCAATATCTTCATCAAATGTTTTAAAATATGTACATTTTGCTGATGATGAGGCATCTACATTATTAATTAAAGTTGTTGTTTTTCGATAGAATTTTTCTTGGTGTGCATTATTTTCTCTTTTGTTGCAATTTCTGTTGCTGTTTTGTATCAGCCTTATCTTTGATTTCCTTGGGGAGAGTTTCCTTGTTTCGTTTTGAGTCCAGATCCAGTAACTTGATTTACAATAACAGCTGAGTTTGTGTTTATTTGTCTTCTTATTTCTGAATGTGTTAATCTTAGAAGACTATCTTAAATGCTTACTTAAGTTGTCTTCGAAACTAGTTGATACTCTTCTTGAACAGAAAGTGTTTGATTTAGATATATTGTTTACAATAGAGGATAGTGTTGCTATTCTCAAATGGAAACATAGAAATTTGTAATTTTTGTTTAATAAGTAGTTAAAGTAACAATTAATATCTTGTAATGTTTGGAGATAGAAATAAATTTGAAACAAAATCAATGACTAAGAATTCCCCCAGTGACCAAGATTTACCCTAGCAAACTGTAGTAAAAATGTGTATACTTATGTAAGCAAATTTTAAAAAAATTATACATGGGATTCATAAGCTTAGCTTATCTCTAATTGAAAAACAGCATTAACAAAAAAATATTACAAAAGTGTGGCACAGATATGGATCATGAAAAAAAGTAGGATTTTTTTCAAAACTATCTTGAGACAAGATGTTTTCATAGTAGTAAATAAAGTTTTTTTTTTCCCTCGTTTGCTGTAAATTTATATATTTTTTGAATTCTGCATGAGAAAATAAAACATATAAGGATTTTTTCCTTAGTTTAGTTGTTTAGAAATAGCATTTTTTAATAATGAAAAGTGGGTGACCATTAATTGTCCCAGAAAATTAGTGAACAAGAATTCCCCTGTATGATCCTGCACTTCTAACTAAGTTAAAATATATATCAGAATGTCCAAATGCATTTAGTAGGTCTGTTTAATGAATTAGTAGATTGAAACTTGAGTATTTAATGTTTAATTGCAATACAGTCGCAGACTCCCATTGACACATAGTGCTTTATAAGCCAGCATTTTGCCCACCCAGAACCGGTTTCAATCTTCCTCAGCTGCTTTGTTGGTAAGCATGCCTTTCTTCTATAGACTCATATTAAGAGAGAAGAAAGCATTGTAATTTGTTTTATTTTGTTTAGGGATGCATGGGAAATTCTCATCGATCGTGCTGGATGTTATGCTTATGATCATCTCTATAAAAAGGATAAATGGTTCAGGCGCCTATGCACCCAAGTTGTGGAGATTTCAGGAATTGCATATTTTATGATTCCAGAAGAGGTTTATGTGTACTACTTACGTAAGTGGTTCAGGGGCACACCAGATCCCTTCATAACCAACGAACAACTTTCACTGGTTTTGAGGTCCTCGATTGTGATGAGAAGCCGTGATAGGTACGAGCTGATTTTAGAGTTGTACCAGAAGTACTTCCCTGAAGAAAGTGCTTGCGCCAAACCTCGTTCTCTGCGCCACTTGAGCCGATGTACCATAAGAGATAGGTTGAAAAAGAATGACCAGCTGGAGTTTGGGATCTATGCCCTGCAGATTCCTCGCACTTTGCAAGATTATCTAGACTTGAATTCATGAGTTGAGTTGCTCTTTGAGGTATAGTGGTGCTTGGAAGTGATTGCAGTGTGTATCAAAACATTTGTTTTTCGACAAACGAACTGTAATTGTATTTTGTTGTGGATACAAAAAACATAAGGTTGGCCATAAATTTGATAAAAATTTACCAACTAGGGGCAAAACGTGTGTCATATTAAGGAAATTCAACTGAGAATTTCTAAAATTAAATTCTTCATGATCAATTTCTGATGTGAATAATGAACTAATATAATTTAATTGTCTATCATTTTAGCCATTTAATAACTGTGTGTCGTCAAAGGCATGATTCTACAATTTCGAAAAAAGTTAGCATTATTATTAGATTTATACTGTTAAATGTTAAGGATAATCTATTATGATGACTGTTAAACATCCAAGTTTCCAAACATGTTAAATGCAAAGCCACTTTATTGTAATGTGACGGACTATTCTTTACAAGCCTCTGAAAGAAATTATGTAATTTTTTAAGCTGTTTTCTTGTTACCCTGGTAAAGTTCATTGATACTCAATCCTTTTTTAATCTTTAAACTAAGCTTAATTGTAAACGTTCATTTACTATGTCTGTTGAAAAATTTTGATTGCATTTTTCTTACATTATACTTATATTTCTGATATATGTAATAAAAAATAGAGATCTGAATACTTAGTATGTATTTTCGGATTATTTTCCTTTGTAAAAAAAAGTACTACAGTCATTTTTCCTGCCCTGTTCTACTTATGGAGGTTCTACCTCCATGGTTCTACTAATGCTAAACAATTTTAAACACAATATCTAACAAAATACTTCTTTGAACTATGTAAAATTTTATAAAAGATAGCTTATTGATAGAGCTTATTGGAAAAATTTCTGATGCAAAAATTTAACTCTTTTAAGACAAATTATTTATAAATTAATTTCTTGACCATTTTCTCTACCATGCTTCTGTCTTTTGAAAAATAGGCAAAACATGTCTTTTTATATTTAATTTTTAAATTGTCTGATGTGGATGATGAACTTAGTATTAAAGTTATTACATTTTGAAATATAAATCATATTTGAAGCCTTATTTCTAAAGCTATTGTGGTCTGATGCATTAGGTTATATCCATATGCTTGGAAATTCGAGAAACCCACTTTAGTATTAATAACTTTTAATTATTTAAACCGAGATTTAAAATTATTTGGAGGAAATCGATTAGAAACAAATCTTTTTTTTAATGTTTAATCTATACTTGGAGCGATTTTTAGTTGTTTTGAATAATTATTTCAAATCTTGAAAATCTGTATTGTTAAGAGATTAAGAAAATATTGATACCATGGTAATACGCATAATGAAATTATTGTAGCTCTGTTTCAGGCAATTTTGTCCTCTAAAAAATGTTCAGATTGACCGGTGAATTTAGTTTTTTTTTTTTTTTTTTTTTTTTTTCAGTATTTGTTATGGTAAAACTGTCTGTCCTTCTTGAATTTTGAAAAAGGGCTATTTGAATTGCTAAAAGTTAAGTTTTTTATAATATTTCAGGATTATTTGTGGTTGTATTTGTGCCAATTTGCATTTTGAAATGTTTGTTTTTATTTTATGCATTTTTTTTTTTTTTTTTTTTATATAATAAAGATTTAAAAAATATCTATATTTGATTACTTTTCCCTGTCTTAATTTATTACGTTATAAATTATCTACTGAAATACGTTTTCTCATTTCACCTCAGTATTCCTGCAATCTAATATGACTTGTTTTCATACTTTAACATTGGATGTAATTGAAATCCAGGCTCTGATTGGTTGGTTGATATGAGAGTACGATTATTCCGACCTTTTTCTACTGTCAGCAACTGGACCGAACCGATTTATTAGTGCTTTCCCCTCGGCCAACTAACGGGAGTTGGGCAATAAACACGCACACACTAATTTGTACAAATTTAATTGGCCCACGTTTTTAGTGGAGTGTATTTTTACATAGTTAACTTCGATGAACTTTTTAAATTCGTTTTAAGGGACCTTGGTACCCTTCAAACTTTTTTTTTTATTTAAGCCTTTAAAATTATAATTTTTACATATTTAGAAAAGTACGAAGAATTAGTACACTAAATTTTCAAAATTTAAAAAAAAAAAAAATTCATAAAATTTCATTTAGCAAAATTTCATTGCAGTTATCGTATCAACTCAAAAACTTGCCAGAATAAGGAAAAGGTTTCAAAGATTATAAACACGCCAAAAATAAAAAATTGATATTTTTAAAAAAATTTGTGAAAATAAGGGGCATCTAGTCTCCTTAAGATTTGAGACGTTGCGGATACAAAGAGCTTACTCAACAAAAGGTGGTTGTCAGAAAAACGCTTTTGAAAAGTTTTCCTTGTATTAATTTTCCTATGTTTGGTATCATTCTCTGAGTATTTTGAGAGGTAAAGAAGGGTGAACTCAACATGAAAAATATACCTGTAAAGGATCTAGATCCGGAGGACCGGATGCGAAAAAAATTTGACCCGATGTTTTATCCGTCTCACCTCATTTGTCCTAGCACCAGCCGCCAGCTCATCTTTGGTTAGATTTTACTATTAAATATCAAATCGCAACAGAAAGTGGTCTTTTTAACAGGATCTCTTCAGAATTTTATGAATCATTGCCCATTCTTTACTTTCACCGAGAATTTTATTTTGGAATTTATTTCGAAATTTTATTTTGTTTTTCTGAAATATGTGGCTGCAAAAATTGATCAAAAGTGCTGTTGATCTTGACATATTTTGTATCATAAATATACTTGTTGCTTTCTTAGTTATCAATTTCTCAAAAATGTATCTTTTCATGTAATTCTCTACACAATATATACGAGACCACGATATGTATAGATATTAATTATTATATTAGGTATTAGGCCCTGCGATGCAGAGACCCGTGTCTGGTGTACAAGTCCCACGTCTACTGGTGTTCTCAAACAGGTTAGCTTCGTTCGACAAAAGTTTAATTGTCACGCAAACACAGCTCTCTTTGCTCGTTGAAAAGTTTATCGACACATAAGCACAGGCTCGCCTCACTCACTGAATGGTTTATGCTACGCAAGCACAAGCTTTCTTCGCTCACTGAAAAATTTATTGCTATGCAAGGACGGGCTTGCTTTGCTCGCTGAAAAGTTCGTTGCAATGCAAGCATAAGCCCTCTTTAATCATTAAAAATTAGTTGCTATGTATACCCTTAATTTTATAACTCCCACCCCTGTTAAGAAACAAATTAAACAATTCCCAGTTAATACAATAATGCAACTCCCCTCACCAAAACTAATTATGCTTCAAGTTTCAGAGTTCTTAGGCCTATTAGAGTGACTTTGTAAAAAAATTAGTTAAGGCGTCTTCTCACTTTAGGCACCTCGAAAATAGGCTATTTTCGCGATTTTTTTTCGAGGATTTTTGCAAACAATTATGGGATAAAATGGATCCTATATAATAAACACATCTTTCAAGTACAAGAATTTTTTATTTTTTTGAACAATTATTATAATAAAACAGTAGCATCGAAAAACCCGTGTAGAAATGTAATGTTCGTGGCTTGTTGATGAAATTTCGGAAACTATCCGGCCGATTGTCATGAAATTTGAAGGACATATTTATTCTTCATAGTTATGGCTATAGCGCATATCATCAGATTTTTGAAATTTTGATTTGAAGTATTTTTTTAACAAAAAACTGCAAAAAAACGCGGTTTTTTTTTTACTTTTTCGAAAAACGTGCGCCATTTTGTTATTTTCGCGAATATCAAAAATCTGATGATATGCGCTATAGCCATAACTATGAAGAATATGTCATTCAAATTTCATGACAATCGGCCGGATAGTTTCCGAAATTTCATCAACAAGCCACGAACATTACATTTCTACACGGGTTTTTCGATGCTACTGTTTTATTATAATAATTGTTCAAAAAAATAAAAATTTCTTGTACTTGAAAGATGTGTTTATTATATAGGATCCATTTTATCCCATAATTGTTTGCAAAAATCCTCGAAAAAAATCGCGAAAATAGCCTGTTTTCGAGGTGCCTAAAGTGAGAAGACGCCTTAAATTAATTTAAATCTTAACATTTTATTTGTCTCCAAGTCCAATTAGGATACCAAAACTATTTACGTTGAAAAGCTCTATTCCTGTTAGAAGTCGCTTGGTAAAAATTTTAAAATAAAAATTTAAAGTAGCTTTGTGAAAAAAACTTGACAAATGTTAAAATTTAAATTTTTTTAAATTAAAATTTGTTTGCTAAAAGTCTAATTAAAAGGTCAGGACTACTTATGTTGAAAATTTCAGAGCTCTATGCCTATTTTAAGTAACTTTCTGTTGAGGGACAGACACACACACACATTGTTTTGTTGTTATTGAGATTCGGATTTCTGGGGGGAAATTTTGCATATCCCCCCTCTCCTCCATACCTTAAACATAATACTTAATGTACTTTCGTAATACCACAAGCAAAACTTTACAGAGTAATTAAGAAAAGTCGATGACAGTTGGATTTAAAAAAAATACGAAATTGATTTTAACTTTATACAACAGGGTATTTACTCTTACGCCCTATTCTTTTTTAAACAAGGCTAGAGCAAATAATCTTGGAAGAAAATAGTAACTAAATAATAACTTTGGAAGAAAATAGTTGAATCGATTATACAAGAAATACTACTTTACTCTTCCCCTCACCCCCATCAAATATTTAATACAGGAAACTTAGAAAAATAGATGACACACGAATACTTCATGCGAAATATAACATGTGACACAGGTTAAGTCGCTGTGCTTTTTAAATAATATTTTGTCATCCATTTTACAAATTCGTCACCAATGTAGATTTGCCAGAACAGAAAAAATATCAAAAATACGACATTTACACTGGACATTTTTTGTTGTATAAGAAGGAATGTCACATTGTACCTGCCCCTTATGTTTTTTTTTGTTTTTTTTGCCATAATACCTGTCAAAGTATTTCTTGAAATCATCTGAATTTTTAAACTTGGAGTAACAACAGTATTAATTGATCATAAACAAAATTTGAAAAAAAAAAAGGTAACCCATTGTGCTCTAAATTTTCAATTTTTTTTTTTTAAACTTCAAATTTCAAAGGCACCCCATCGAACATCATTCTGAATTTTTGATAAAATGTGAAGAAAAGTTAGTAGATTACGAATTCACTGGTCTGCCGTGGCAAAAATGGCCGAAACTAGTCGAAAATAGACTGAATGAATGGAACTAAATCTGATTGCCAAATATGCCATAACTTGTCAAATAATTAGCATTCTTTTTTATTTGGTAACCCTTCGTTCTTTAATTTTCAATTACAAAGGATGCAGACGATTCAGATACCTGGCAACGGCTTATATACCTCTTTTAAAAATGAGCCGAGTTGGCTTACTTTTAAAATATGCTAGTTTTCCGACCCAGAAGTCAGAAATCGTCTGCGCCCTTCTTCATTGAAAAGTGCGTTGGGTTACCAGACCAAAAAGTGGGTTCATTTTTTGGCAAGTTATGACATATTTGGCAATCGGATTTAGTTCAACTCATTCAAAGTTGATTTTTGACCAGTTTCGGCCATTTTTGTCACGACAAACCAGTGGATTCGTAATCAACCAACTTTTCTCCACATTTCATAAAGAATTAACATGCAGTCGCCTCTCAGTCTTTTATCTTAATAAAATTACAATTGATATTTGATTATTTTCTTTTTTCAAATAATTAAAAAATAATTTTCATTATTAACGAAAATCGAAGTCTAAAAAAAGAAGCGAATCTTTCGTTCGAACATAACAATACGAGTTGACCTAACTTGTAAGAAAAGTATTTAAATTGTACCTCCAGATTACCCTCTTTTGTCGTTATCAATTGTAAGATGATGACGGTCTAAATCGTTCAGTTTATTTTATGAAAGAGTCGGTATTTGTTACAGCCTATCTTAATAAATTGTCCAAATGAGATTCAGTTAAGTTGGTTCCTCTATTCTCTGATGAAAACTATCTTGCTGATAGTTTGTTCATGTAGTTCTGTCGGGCACATAGTGAAGAACTCTGTTCTGCATAGTTGACAAATACTATTTTAGACAAATTAAAATTATACATATATATATATAAAAAAAAAGGTCCATTCTATGAAGTTTGATTGTTTTTTTCCTTCTGTGCGTCCGGCGGGCCGCAGAAAAATATGTCGTAATCTTAGTGTAATAATAAAGAAAGCAAATATTTTTCCTTCACTTTTTTAATGAACTTCTATTACTGATGAGCCGACCAAACGGTGTAGTGGTTAGCGTGCTAGCTTCTAGACCGCGAGGTTGCGGGTTCGAGTCCTGTGTTGGCATGGGTGTTTGTAAATGTATGTTGACTTGTCTAATGACGAATGTTTCGGTGCATTATAGCCCTCGTGTTGCTGACGGCGCCAGATAATCTGAAAACAACCAATCTATTACTGATGAGCATTAGATCTATGGGGCAAGGACCGAGTGACGTTTCTTCTTTCGGATTTATATTACTGCTGTTATACTTAGTAAATAATGTTATAATACCAGGTATTAATACCAGGTAAAACAATATTTCGGCAGAAATTGTGGCCAAAAAAATAGAGCATTTGATCTAATGGGCTAACAATGCCTATAGTAGATAATCTTCCTTAGTAGAAATCTTCGTTTACGTCCCACTGGATCGTACTTTTTCATTGGTGGCCGTGACCGAAAGTATTTTTCATCAGCACGAGCAACCTAAACAGTTACCTGGATGGAAAATAAGATGGAGTTTTAAGAACAACCTCTTAACGAAAGATTAAAAAAAGATCAAAGGATTAAGCTCGACTATTTGATGATACTGCATTAATGTGAAGAGTGGTGCGATGGGCGTAAGTTCTAGCTCCAATGTAGTTGAAGGCCAAACTTCTTAAAGTTGAAGTTACTATAATTAGCTCTTTTTTTTTCAGCCATCGTACATTTAAAAACTATGTTGAGTTTGTGTGTTGATTGGAGATACGTGTATTCTAGAAAGTACATCATCTACTGAATTTTCAGATCTTTTATGATAAGTAGATATATCAGTAATAAACAAATCAATGGAAACCAAGTAACGAATTTTTCATCAACTCTTATCTTTTTCTGCTCGAGGAGAGTAAGCAGGAATAACGATTGGAATAAATGGGCTGCCTTCCATTTTGTTTCTGCCTGTGCTTTTTTTAGAATATTTTTTTATTTACATATTTCTTTTGGACAAGAAGTTCTCAACCAACAGACATTAGTTATAACATCAGAAGGTAGAAAGCAATAGTAACACAAAATAGCATCAGGATAATGTTCTTACTAAAAGTATTTAAGTAATCATTAAGAATTTTTTAAGATTTGATTAATTATTTAGGATGGAGCTAGATAAGAGATTAATCGTAGATCGAAAAGATATGGGCCCTTGGATCTCACTGACTAAAGCCTCATGCACGATACGAGCGGTAAAATACTTGCGGCAGACCGATGGAGTAATAGAACGGTGCGAGTTGTTTTGTCGACGATGAGAGTAGGGCAGCTTTTGAAATGTTATTTATTTTTTAAAAAACGTATGTTTATGTGATGTTTTGGGATAATCTCACCTCTATTAAACAATTTTGGTTTTAGATACTTTATCTTATATGTGATAATTACTCAAAAGAAGCACTCAGCTAGTTCGCTGGATGACGTCACGTTAGGAAATGATGAAAAATACCGTCTTCACTCTCATCATAGCCAGAACAACTCGCACCCTTCTCTTTACTCATTCGGTCTGCCGCAAGTCTTTAACCGCTCGTATCGTACCCGAGGCTTAAGAATAATCCATTTTGCACTTTTTTCCCAAGATAAAGAGGCGCCACGTGTTTGTGAATAAATTAATGGCCTTGTAGCAGATGAGTTTCAGCAGGTCCACAGCCAGGGGAAGAGGAGGTTATAAGGGTAAAACCTCTCGAGGACCTCCAACTTCAAATTTTTTGTTATGAACAGTAATCATAAATAATATCAAAAGAATACTTTTGATTTGTCATCATTGCGAAAGTCTGCTGCATCGAATTAGAAAAGTGTCGCAATTAACTGCAACTGTAGCGCCACTGATTTAACTGTAACTGTAACGGAAAATAAGTTGGTGTTCGAGATTCGTTTTTTGTAAATAAACGGAGTTGTGTTCGTCTTACTGGTATTTGATCATCTATGTTAATACAAGAATTATTTAGCTATTTTTAGTTATTCAAGATCTAAGCCAGCCCGCCCGACGTCGGAATCAAGAAGAAATCGAACCGTCGCTGTGAATAAAGGTAGGCAACCTTTATATTTTCCTTTTGAGCGACACATTTTCTGGCGCCCGAACAGGGACGTCGGGTTATTAAAAAGGGCTATATTAATTAGGAAACATGGATGAATTTAGTAAAGACGAGCTCACAAAGTATAGAGCTCCATTAAGATCCAATTTTACTAGGTCAGCAAAGAAAGTAGAAGAAATTTTATGTTCGGAAACGGTAGATTTAGAAGAATTGAATGTTTCGATTTCACTTTTGAGCGATAAATTCGCCAAACTAGAAGCCGCTGACAATCGGATGCTACACATGCTATCGAAAGATTCTGCAATCAAACCGGAGGACCTTGAAAACGAATATGAAAAAATAACTTCATATTGTGATTTATTTGTTTCGCTCCGAACGAAAGTTGAACGTTTGCAGAAAGGTACCAACCAACCACATATGTCTGCGCGTGTGTCGTCTAATGTCGAACTAGATGCCGTTTTTAAAAGAACAGTAAAACTTCCAAAAATAGAGTTATCCAAGTACGATGGATCGATAAAAGGGTGGATTGGGTTTTGGAGTTTGTTTAAGAAAATCGACGAGGATTCTGATTTATCGGCTGGAGATAAATTCGTGTATCTTATTCAGAGTACCGCCGAGGGGTCACGTGCGCGCGAACTTGTAGAAAGCTACCCCCCCACAGATGAAAACTATCCGCTCGCAGTTGAATGCCTGAAATCGCGCTTTGGGAAAGATGAACTTTTGATTGAAGTTTATGTGAGGGAGTTGTTAACTTTAGTTTTGAATCATAATAAATGTAGTTTGGTTACACTTTATGATAAAATTGAAGCATATTTAAGAGCTTTAGGCACGTTGGGTGTTACTTCGGATAAATATGCTGCCATGTTATACCCCCTTGTTGAAAGTTGTCTACCCGACGAAATTTTGAAAATATGGGAGCGCCAAATTAGTTCTGTTATATCCACGAGTAAAGGAAAAGAGGATATAAATAAATTAACTGCACTTATGGAATTTTTGAAGTCTGAGGTAGATGGTGAACAAAGATTAGCGATAGCTAAAAATTCTTTTGATTATGGAAAAGAAACACATAGAAAAACTTTCAAGCGATGTGTTAGTGAAAATAATTGCAATGTTCCGACTGCTTCAGGGTTATTGAATACCAATGAAAATAATGAAAATTCGTGCATTTTCTGTTTTAAGAAACATAATTCCGCTGATTGTAATAAAGCAAAAGGTATGGGTTTAGATGAAAGGCGTGACCTAGTTAGGAAGGCTGCATGCTGTTTTAGGTGTCTGAAGAAAGGCCATTTATCTAAGCATTGCTATAGTAAAGTTAAGTGTTTTTGTTGCCACAAATTTCATTGTACAATTATGTGTCCAAATACGTTTCGTGAAGGCAAGATAGGCACTTTTAAAGTTGTTGAAGAATCAAATAGTATTCCAAATAAAGATCAAGCTCTGTCGACTCAATCTAATAGAGCAGAAGTATTATTGCAAACTTTACAAGTGTATCTTAGGGGTAAAAACACTAGACACGTTATTCGAGCCCTTATCGACACAGGCAGTCAACACTCGTACATAAGTTCTAAAGCAGTAGAATTAATGAACTATGAATGTGTAAGAGAAATTCCTATTATACACAGTTTATTTGGTGGACATGAAACTCCTCAACAAATACATCGCTGCATTAGAGTGTATTTAACGAGTATGAACGAGAGTTATAATTGCAATTTCGAAGCTCTCGAACAAGACAAGATATGTGGCGATATAAAGAAGACCCCACATGGACCGTGGATGAAAGATCTTCGTAAGATGGACATACATTTGACTGATGTCGTTACGAGTTCCTATTGTGAAGCTGATTCTGATATTCATCTACTGATTGGGGCGGACGTCGCAGGAAAACTCTTGAATGGGAAAGTTCATAACTTAAATGCTGGACCTGTTGCCGTGGGTACTTATCTTGGCTGGACGCTTATGGGGAAAATTCCACAAAAAACACAGACTTCAGAATCTTGTTTGTCCATTATTTGCCTGCACACTCGGGACATAAACTTGCCAGACTTGTGGAGTTTAGATAGAATAGGAATCACGGATCCAGTTGAACGGCAAACTGAAGAAGAGTTACACAAGGCAGCTTATGAACATTTCCAAAGCAACTTGAAGTTTAATGAAGAAGGAAGATACCAAGTAAAACTTCCTTGGCTCCAATTTCATCCTGATCTTCCTGAAGGGAGAGAATTAGCTGAAAGAAGATTGAAAACTACAATTGCTAGATTGAAAGCAGCTAATATTTTGGAACCTTATCAAAACGTTTTACATTCCTGGCTAAAGGAAGGAATAATCGAAGAAGTTAGTTTGGAAGATAGTACTTCACCTGGACATTTCCTTCCACATCGAGCTGTCGTGAAGAATTCAGCTACCACCAAAATTAGGCCTGTTTTTGATGCCTCGGCGCACATCAGAGGATCACCATCTTTGAATGAATGTCTTGTCAAGGGACCTAATTTCCTAGAACTCATTCCTACAGTCCTTACTCGTTTTCGTATGAAGCAGTATGCTGTTACCGCCGACATCAAACAGGCATTTCTTCAAATCAGTGTTTCTGGATCAGATCGGAACTATCTAAAATTTCTCTGGATGGAAGACGGTGATGCAACTAAATTGAAAACGTATCGTCACTGCAGAGTTGTCTTCGGTTTAAAGTGTAGTCCTTTCCTCTTGAATGCCACCTTGAAACATCATCTGGAGACGGCTCCTCCTCACTTTAAGGACACTGCCTTGAAGTTAATGGACTCATTCTATGTAGATAACTGTCTTGCTTGTTTCGACACTGTTGAGGGCTGTGAGCTGTTCATTGAGGAAGCCAGGGAGTTACTACGATCTGGAAAATTTGATTTGAGAGGATGGAGAAGAAATTACTGCATTTCAGAGTCTGACCGGGTTCCTAATGTCATCAATGAGCCAGAAGAAAACGAAGAGGGAGATTTGGTATCAGTTTTGGGTCTGACGTGGGATCTCTCCAAAGATGTTTTGTACACAAACACAAGTCATTACGAGATGGAAGATTTTCGCCCGGTCACGAAGAGGAAAATTTTGGCTACTGCGCAACAAATCTATGATCCTCTAGGCATCATCTGTCCATTTACGTTGTTGCCTAAACTGCTACTTCAAGAATGCTGGAGGTCAAACATACCTTGGGATAAAGAACTACCTGAAGATATCTCGAAAACATTTTTGAATTGGAAGAAACAAATTGCATCTTTGAAAGACGTTTCCATCCCTCGATGGTTGTTGAAGAGAGAACTTCCCTTGAGATATTGCAGTTTACATGTATTCGCCGATGCCAGCAAATGTGCTTACGCTGTTTGCATTTTCATCCGAATTGAAACTGAAGAATCTGTGTCGTGTGAATTTGTCAGTGCCAAGAATCGTGTATGTCCCTTGAAACCAATCACGATTCCTCGATTGGAACTTTTGGCATGTCTGATCGCTGTTCGCTTAGCTGAGAATGTGAAGAAGGACATTCAAAGACCAGATATTGAAACGCATTATTGGACTGATTCCAGTAACGCCCTCAGCTGGATAAAGAGGGAAGACTGTTGGGCCACTTTCGTCGCCAATAGAGCAAGAGAAATTCGGAAATTGTCTCATCCTGATGACTGGCATCACTTACCAGGCAGATATAATCCAGCGGACATCCCTTCTCGAGGAAGTACAATCAAACACCTTATAGAAACCAGATGGCTACTTGGTCCAGAATGGTTAAGAGCTCCTAGGGAAGAATGGCCGAAATCTCAAATTGAGGTTGATGAAGAAACTTTAAATCAAGAAAGAAGAAAGACTGTCGCTACAAACACAGAAAAGGAGGTACCTTGGTATCACACCAGACTTTCTTCTTACTCCAAGTTGATCAGAACTATTTCCTGGATGAAGAGGTTCTGTGCTAATGCCAAAAAGCTTGCTCCAGAACGTAATTATTTGCCATTGACTGTTGTAGAAATCGAGTTAGCCGAGTTAATGCTACTGAAAGCTATACAACGGGAAGCCTTTATTTCCATCTCCAATCCCATCTTGAAGCCCCTGCGACCACAGTTGGATGATAAAGATTTGATTCGTGTGACTACCCGTCTGATACAACGAGAAGACACCGAAAGTTTCAAAAGACCTATAGTCCTCCCCAGCACGCATCCTGTTGTTCATTTACTGATATTAGAGCATCACAGAAGAAGCCATCATGCAGGAGTACACACTTTGATGGCGCAATTGAGAGAAAACTTCTGGATTCTACAATGTAGAAGAACGGTCAGAAAAGTTTTAAGAAAATGCAAGAACTGCCGGAGATTCGAAGCTTCGAAAGCAGAAGTTGTACCAGCGCCTCTACCTGAGAAACGTATCAGAGATGCAGTAACATTTGAAATAACAGGAATCGATTTAGGGGGACCGCTGTATTTAAAGGATGGTGGAAAAGTTTGGTTTGTGCTTTTTACGTGCGCTGTCATCAGAGCGGTGCATATCGAGCTTGTCCTTTCACTGAGTACTGAAACATTTCTTCTTGCGTTCCGAAGGTTCGTGTCAAGAAGGGGAAGACCCCTATATGTCTACTCGGACAACGGGACAAATCTCACCGGTGCTAACAACGTATTTCAATCCATAGACTGGCAAAAAGTAGAGGAAATGGCTTCAGTTAAGAGAATTCAATGGATTTTCATCCCTCCATCCGCTCCTTGGTGGGGTGGATGGTGGGAGCGACTCATCGGAATCGTCAAACGAATTTTAAGAAGAGTACTTGGACGTGCCCGACTGAACTACGAAGAGCTTTACACTACGATATGCGAAGCAGAGAACATAATAAACAGCCGCCCTCTTACTTATCTCTCAGAAGATGTAGAAGATCTGCAACCTTTAACTCCATCATTATTTCTACAAGAGATCCGTTGCGGCTCTGTTCCCGAATTAGATATATTCGATTCTACTCATTTGAATAAACGACTCCGCTATCGGATGAAGCTGAAAGAAGATCTAATGAAAAGGTTCAGATTAGAATACCTCGGTCAATTGAAAAACTCCAAACTCAAATCCCCCACCACCCTCAAGGTTGGTCAAGTTGTTCTTGTGGGAAGCGACAATCTAAAAAGACTCGACTGGCCTATGGCCAAAGTCCTAGAGATCTATTTAGGAAAAGATAAGAATCCTCGTGTTGCTAGGGTAAAAACTGCCACTGGAGAACTTGTTCGACCATACCAGAGACTTTATCCTTTAGAAGCAGATGAGGAAGAGAGATCTACATTGATTGAGACTTTGCCTCCAGTGGACTGTCCCAGCCAGATAACTAGAAGTGGAAGATTAGTGAAACCTGTAAAGAAACTAGACCTTTGACTTTACATAGTGACTGTTGGTTGCGAACTTTTTTCCAAAGTTCGCAAGGTGGGAGGATGTCGCAATTAACTGCAACTGTAGCGCCACTGATTTAACTGTAACTGTAACGGAAAATAAGTTGGTGTTCGAGATTCGTTTTTTGTAAATAAACGGAGTTGTGTTCGTCTTACTGGTATTTGATCATCTATGTTAATACAAGAATTATTTAGCTATTTTTAGTTATTCAAGATCTAAGCCAGCCCGCCCGACGTCGGAATCAAGAAGAAATCGAACCGTCGCTGTGAATAAAGGTAGGCAACCTTTATATTTTCCTTTTGAGCGACACAAAAAGCTTATTGTTTCTTTCCAAGAACTTTGAAACAAAGGATAGAATTGTAAATTTCATAGCATTAAATAATCGCTATACATTATTTATGGTCAAATCAGGTCTAATATAATCTATTGTTTAAAATATGCACAAAAGATGTTTCTATTTTCCAAATGTTGTAGTATTGTTTCAGTACTATATGATCCATAGGCGTAACTAGAGTTGTTGAATGGGGGGGGGGGGATTCGAAAAATACAGACTCGATATACCAATGAAAAAAAAAAGGAGTGGGGGGGGGGGGGTTAAAAAAAATTCATCTCATTGAAAAAGTTTTCAAATCATTGTCCAAATTTACGATATAAGAAAAATTTCTTACGAATTCTATTTAAAAAAAAAAAAAAAAAAAAAAAGGAGTGGAAAAATGATTTTAAATACATGGAAATTGAAAGGGTCTGATATAATTGTAAAATATATGGATGCAATATGTTTGGAGAAATTTTTCGGGCGTAGCAAACAAGAGAGGATAAATTTCAGTGGCGGGACCCCCTCGAAATATTTCAAACATACACTGTCAAAAATAAGCATTAAAGAAACTTCCATAAACATTTCAATATATTTTTTCCTAAATAGCTGTGTCTCTTAATGTTTATATTGCATTATTGTTTTTATATACAGTATGATACCAACACCGCCCGAGTTGGTAAATCTGCGGATAAAATTGTAATTTTTTCGACTTCATCTGGAGATTTTTCAACGCTATCTGACGATTCTTTTTCAACTTGAACAGTAATTTCACCATATTTTTCTTCTTTTCTTCTTTTGCAAAATAAAAACAGTGTCTCACTTTGAGTTTTGCGTTTGCTACCTGCACTCATTTTAATTCTTTTCAATTTTCCATTTGTTAACATAGGGTAATGAAAGTATTGTTTTCGATCCAAAAAAAAAAAATGGAATTGTTTGCATTTCTCCACGTTTTGGAACATCCAACTGGAAAAAAAATTAAAAAAAATGGTGTAGAAAAATGTCTGCCGGTGTGCCTGTCGTGGTCAGCACAACTCCCGAACGATTTGACCTACGATGTTCAAATTTGGAGTACAGGTTAGTGGAGACCATAGAACCTGCCACTAAAGTTTTCATCAATATTGCGCATGCGTAAAACATAAAAAAAAATCACCTTCTTTAGTAATCACTAAAAAGCGGCTCTGACGATTTTGATGAAAATCTCTATGATAATACTTCTTAAAATGTTCTAAACATCCCCATCTCCGAAATTCCCATAAAAATGTTATAGAGGTGTAAAAAGATGAAAAACGAGTTTCTTCAACATAGATTTCTCTTCCCTTGAAGATCGCTCATCAACAACCTTTTTTCTCCTCTCCACTGTTTCACTAATCAGAAAGGATATTGCAAGAATTTTCCTATAAGTACATTCTCACATTCGCAATTGTGGCGTCTTTTATTTTTTATTATTATTATTTTTATTTTGCCCTTATAAGAGTTATCTGTAAAAATATCATTAAAGGCCATTATTCCAAAGAAATGAAAATAGCAATAACACTATTCCACGTCAAATTTAAATTTGCTGACTATTATTATAGTGTAATTGAAAATTTTGCGATGTTCCACTCCCCTAGTTTACATTCAGTTATTGTTTAGTGTTTGGGTTTTCTATACAGCGCAATGTCCACTCAGAACTTATTTTTCTCGCGATGGAGAGTCCATTTCTTCAGCCTCGGACGAGTGTAGCGCGTAATTATCATTAAATGGAAAGTTTACTCTTCTGGTGAAAAATCCATGTATAGTCTTGCAGTTTGGTATAGCTTTTGATTACCTTAGTAAAACACTGGTCACTGAATTATCTCAATAATGAAATTTAATGGATAATTTGAGTAATAATCAACAAAGAGTTGATTAGGGGGAAAATGCAGTCTATTTGTTTAATTCTTTCTCAACTTAATGGGTTGGGGGTCGAACCCCCAAATCCTCCCACGTTACGCCTATGGTCTTTACATTAAGGGTTGATGACTAAAGTCAAGTCTGTAGCACTTATGTTCCCGCGATAAAGACTCAATTTCTCCAGCCTGTGTAGCACTTATAGTAGTCTGCGAACAGCATACAGTTTGCGAGGCGTTCAATATGGTACATTAGTTGCATAAATGTATTTCACTTTGATATAGCTATTGATTACATTAGCAAAACACTGAATAATTACTAGTAAGGAAATTTAATGGAACTAATAATTACTAGTAAGGAATGGTTGAAAAATAACCAACAAAGAGTTAGTTGGGGAAAAAACGTAGTACATTTGCTTAATTTTTCTCAACCCAATGGGGGGGGGGGGTTCGAACCCCCAAAACCCCTCCTTCGTTACGCCTATGATATGATCTTTGTATTTCAAGCGCTGTAAATATTTAATAAAATCCCCCTCATGTTTCCCCGTTCACCTAAAAATTTTACTCCGCCTCTATCTGAATTGAAACAAAAATTTCATATAAATTTATAATCCATATAATAAGGGTAATACGGGATCTATATACACTGCAAAAAAAATCCCGTCAAATTTACGGTTTTAAACTGGCAGCTGGGTCGCCAGTTTAAAACCGTAAAAAATACGGAAACATTCCGTATTAAATACGGTTTTTGACTGATTGCAACGGTTTTTTCCCGTAAAATGAACGGAAACTTTCAGTAATAATTACGGTCATTCCGTACAAAATACAGTTTTCTCCCGTAAAATAAACGGAAACTTTTCGTATTAAAAACGGTTATTGACTGGTTACTAACATTGATCCCCCGTAAAATAAACAAACTTTCCGTATTAAATACGGTAATTTCATACAAAATAATTTACTCCCGTAAAATAAATTAAAATGTCCTGTATTAAGTACGTTGATTCCATACAAAATGCAATTTCCACCTGTAAAATAAACAGAATTTCTGTGTTGAATAAGGTCAATTCCATATAAAATACAATTTCCCCCGTAAAGTACACGGAAACTTTCTGCAATAAATTTCATATAAAATACACAGAAATTTTTCTGTATAAGAAACAGTTTACCCCTATAAGCGAAGTTTTTCTCTATTTTACACAAAAACTTGCAGTGACAAAAAAGGTTTACAAATGTAAGTGAACGGTTTGCTTTTGCAAAATATTAAGAAACAATTGTAGATGGAAAAGCTTCTGCCACAAAATATATGATTAATTTTAGTATTAAACACAGTTTACAATATCAAGAAGGCATTTGTGTTCTGCTAAAGGTTTTGTTAGTAATAATGACCATATTCAATGGATGAAAATCATAAAAATTAAAGTACAATTCTGTATCACAGCAAAATATTCTATGTCCCATTATAAATTAAAACAAAAAAAAAAATTCCGAAGCAATAAGGTAATCCTTCAACATAAATAGAAAGGTAAAAAATATATCACAAAATGAGCATGTAACACAAAATAATTTATTAATAGCTATCAGTCTTTTCTTATATCAAACTATAATAATAAATTTATTTGGTTATCTATACTATGATTACCTAGACTTTCAATTTGATTAAAACATTAAAAAAATGCAATAATTTACTAACTTTCAAAATATTTTTTAACGCGACAGGATTTAAATGTATTTTATGACACTGTGTATATATATAAGTATTAAGTAAAACAAATTAAATTTGATAAAAATATAATTTTATTTCAATACACATAATAAAAGTATACATAATTATAAAATTTCAATACACACGAATGAAAAGTGGTTCAGATTACTTTATTTAATAAACAAAATATTATTGAAACACATCTAATAATTATTAAACATATTTAATAAATTTTCAAAATTGACAGTATAAAAGTATACATAATTATAAAATTTCAATACACACGAATGAAAAGTGGTTCAGATTACTTTATTTAATAAACAAAATATTAAAAAATTTCTAGGAATAATTAATCATATCAATCAATACAAGCTGCAGCAACTTTTAAGGCCATATGAAAATCATTATTAGTTTTTCAGTTTAGAAAAATATGCAAAATATACGAAAAGGAAAAATTTAGATTGCGGAATGTACAAATTATTGAACACATCTAATAAATTTTCAAAATTGACCAATGCAAGTTATATCTGAATAATTATGACTCTACAAAATCACCATCTTATAAAATGTCCAAATTACCACAGTAAACATACTTAAAAATTTTTTAAAGGCTAATAATTCAATGTATTCACATAAGAAAATTAAGTTAAAATTGAAAGATGACCACCCCTACATTTTGCAATGAACTCGCCTGGATGACGTGGAAGGCACGTGATCAGGTGGAAGTGGTATTTAACTGCTGCTGGAGAGTCTGAAGAATAATTCTTTCACTTACTTCTGTGTGTGGGAGCGAGTTGCCTGTTGTTGTTGTTGCTAATCCTCACTGTCTGACGGAGTCAGACAAGATCTACGAGTTCGTTGACTAAAAGGAAGTCGAAGACTAGGAGAGGATTGCTAAAGATGTGACGGTTCAACCTGGCATGCGCACCTCTTCTGCACATCTTCACCTTGATTGGTCAGCCACAACATCGGCGAGAGCGCATGTCCAAGCGGCCTGGTAAATAAAAGCAGCTAGTTAAGGTCTTCGGGGCTGCTTGCTGGGTTTTTTTAGTTTTATGTTTAGGCTCAGTTAGCCTGTAGGATACACCGAGTTGGTGTTTAGGTTACCGCTGGTCGGTGGACCTGACGTAAAGTGTACCGGAAAAGCTGTCACCGCCTTGGAATCGCTGCCGCAACCAGCCCTGGTAAGCGTAAGAAGTTCACTACTTCCCCCTCGGTGTGGCGGCCCGTTGCTTATGCTTGCAGTGTAAACAATAAACCCAATGCAATCTTTGAACTCACCTCTGTTCTTTCTTGGTGACCAGAGTGCGTGACAAAGAGATCCTCCTTAGAGAGTCCAATGCAATCCAAGAGGTGCTCAGGAGAGGTCTGATGATTTTGGCACTTGGTGCAGGTGGCAAAGGTTTTCGTGCCCTCGTTGAAAGTTAGGCACTTGATGTGACCGCTAGCAAGCCTTGATAGAACAGTCCGGGTATGTCTGTCACACGGGAGGTCAAGGGACAAACCCGGTTTCGAGCCCTTGTACCAATTATGGGTTGGGGTGTTTTCCACTCCTCCGAGATCTTTGATTTTTCCAGAGAGTACAATTCCAAAAAAGTAAGTGTGGAAGAGGGAGATGTTGAAATCCTGCAATTCTCCTTAGCAAGGATATCGGCCTGATCGAGTTGCCTGGTCAGATGGCAGTCAGGATACGCCGTCTTTCAGGCGAACAGTTGCTCCCTCAATGTACAGTAGGTCATGTACAGTGCTCCCTCAGGCCGGTGGTGGCGGTATTATGCTTTGGGGGACGTTCTCTTGGGCGTCTCTGGGACCCGTGGTTGTGGTAGAGCAGGTATCGGAACATCATTGCGGTGACTGAGCCTTTGTCTGGATTCATACCCAGAAGCACCTGTGATACAGATCAAAATAAAGTTTTTAATATAAATCCTTTATATGCATTGGTAACTTTTATGTGCAATTACAACCAGTGTTTAAGCTTTTTAAATGCCACTAACATAGCTCTGTAACAATACTAATGTCATAATTAGCATTCACAAAAGCAAAACTATTTTTAAAACAAACCTCAAATAGTAAATGAAATAAACACTTGTATGTAAATGATAGCAGATTATCAAAACTACTATTACCGGGTGGCCACAAAATTTACGAAAAAAAGTTCCCTGATTTCCATGATGGATTTCTGAAAATATTCCCCGATTTTATGGCAAACTTTTTATCCAATTTCCCCAACTTATCCAGAAGTGTAGACATCCTGATCAAATAGAACATGTTAGCTAAAGAGATAACGTGCCAATTTTTTAAAAATAGTTTTGGCGGTAATGAAAAGTTCAAATTATTCCGAAACATTACATTTTCAACGATTACCGCCACAATTCTCTGGGTAAATGGCGCCAAAATGTGGATGATCAGGAAAACGTGTCTTCAGAACAAAGAAAATTTCCCTGATTTCTGTGAAATTTAAAAAAAATCCCTGATTTTTTTCCAGAATGAGATAGTTCCCTGACATTTTCCCGATTTCTAAGTTTTCCTGGTTCTGTGGCCACTCTATATTAGTGTTATTTAAGTACAGCACCTCTAACAAAGGTGAAACAAGCAAGTTCTTATAAAACTTAGCTTACCACTGAACGTTGCAAGAAATAAAAATGTTTAATTCTAATTATAATACACTAAGTAAATTTATTCTAAAAGCACTAAAATTTATTCCAACAGTATTCTCACTTCAAATAAATAGAGATGTATTTGTCCCTAAATCCTATCTAAAATAAAAGAATCTCGATAGTTTACCTGAAAAGTGCAGAGAACTTTTAAAGTCTAAGGAGTTGTTAGGAGCCAGCGATAAAACTGCTGTACAGCAAGGCATTCAGCACAACTGGTAGTTTCTTTTTGAAAAATTCCAATAAACTGTACAAAATATGAAAAATATTGTAAAATTTGTCATCCTTATGTACATATATTTACACTCGTGAAAAGAGTCAAATGAACTAGCTAGCATGAAATCATCTTTTAAAAACCTTATTTTGAAATATGGATCTGCACATCAATTGGGTAGTCTAGGGATGGGATAAATGGATTAATTTCCTTCAAAAATAAAATTTAAGTTTATCTCCTTAAAATAAAGACTCAATATTTCACACAACACTATTTCTTATTATATCATTAGGTTCATGGCATTTAATGTTATAAGCGATAAAACGATAATTTGCGGAAGGAATGGATTAGAAATTCTCAATTACTACTATCCGTTAACGCTAAAAAAAAGAAATTTATTGAAAGAAAATCTTTTTTCTTTGCTCACAAACGTAGGTTCATTTTTTAGCTACGTTTTTAAAGAATTTTACATTAATTCAACTAACACATTTCATAAAATGAAGAGGTCTTTTAACCCCTGCATTGAAAGGCTATATCATCACACCAATGCTATAGTACTTGAAAACAGCAACATTTTAAAAATCTGTTTTGCAATTAATTCAATCCCAAAGATCACCAGCCCTTCCCTTACTTTTGCCAGTGACCAAGTACGATAACATTTATGACAGATGATCTTGTCTTGACAAATAAGCTATCTAATCTTGAGGAACATGATTTTCTTCAGTCAAAGGCAGTAGGTGCCATGTAAGAGACTGAAAATGTTCCCAAGTGATTTCTAAGGCAATCCCAGCAGACTTTGATTTGAAACAATCGCAATGAAACTGCAGTGTCGTTTGACTGAAACTTCACACAATGGAACAGATGTAGTGGGGCATTTGGCGATAAAAAAAATCAAAAACATGGTAACTGAATAAGTTAAAACATAAACAATAATAAAATCAAATTAAAATTTAAGTAATAAAATTAAAGTATGCTAACTTAAAATAAAAACCCATTGTTACAAACTGCATTTTTCCTGAAAAAAACAAAACAAATAAAGTATAAAATATAACTTAAAATAAAACTCTTTGACAAAAACTACAATTACCCAGAAGAAAAAAATAACAAATAAAATCGCCCCCAAAAAATGTCCTAAACTACATCTGTAGTAAGTAATTTTTAAATAAAATTTTAATTCTCAGATATCAAATCTGATCTTCCGAAGTTTCATTTGCAAAATTTGTGCCAAAACATTCAAAAGTTATTACAAAACTAAAGAGCACATTTCTAAATGATAGCCAATGCAGTTAATTAAACTTCATTTAGTTTTACAACTCTTACAAACTCGTGAAATATTACGTACAATATTCTATATCACACGCATATGTTTCAGAAAAACAATAGAACAACATCGCTG
Source organism: Linyphia triangularis (assembly GCA_963978545.1). NCBI lineage: Eukaryota > Metazoa > Arthropoda > Arachnida > Araneae > Linyphiidae > Linyphia > Linyphia triangularis. Next base: position 49,206,248 of record OZ021729.1, on the reverse strand, counting down.
TTTTTGCTTACATTCAATAAAATAAACATTTTCTGATTCTGATGTAATTTTATGTACATACATGAATTTCATAGCAATGAACAAATTAATTGATAAATGATTATGATGAATGATTGATATGAATGCTTAATTGATCATTATAATGAAAAGAAACTTACCAAAGAAGCCACTTTCTTTCAAAACAAACATGCTCGGCGTCGTTTTCGAAGGAAGGCGTAACGCGCATGCGCAGAGAGCGATTCTTGGTGAATGACGGTTATTAACTGTAACCTTGCCTACGAAAACTGCTTTAAACCGTAAATTCAGGTTTACGGATTTAAACCGTTGATAATATTGGGAATTTCCGTATAAGTGACGGTTTTTTTTTACAGTGTAGAATGAAATCTCATGGTGAGGAATTTTCTATAACTCGAAAACTGGACAAAAGTAATATTAATATTTTGACATACGTAGGTGGCAGATTAAGAAACTGCACATATTGATGAAATGTGACAAATGGAATGAGAAAGTTCTACATATACATTGTTTTTAATACAGAAAAATATCAAGGCAACGTGGTGCTTGATTGAATACTCCCCCCACAGAAATTTTCTTTTTGCACTCTAGAGTTTCATTGATTTCGATAAATGGCATGGATTATTACGGGATGCTATTTCATTTTAAGATTTGTTGATTAAACAACTTTATAAGAAGCCCCTAAATGAAAACTTGATCAATTACCAAAGAAATAACCTCGTATACTTAGGCTTTATGGATAGACGTCTCGAAATAAATACATACCTCACAGTTACTTTGGTCATCAATTAGTGTTTTGCCGACGAAATTCCGCGTACTACCGGTCGATTTTGTAAAGAAGCGTACAGAGAAGCAGTGACTTCGTTTGCATATCATTTGGCGTTATCATTATAATAAATTCGGCGTATGCTTTAGATCTACATCACTGCCAGAGAGTACCGACCAAATAAATCACTATAAACAGCTATTCATTAACCAGATCTTCGATTGTTTTAAAGATAAAACAGAAATGTCTAGTAGATTTCATTATATGATAAAACGTAAGAAAGTTAGCTCTCGATTTGAGCAATACAATATTTTGTTCATTTAATGTCGTTCAAAATGGAACTCAGCTTTGAGATTGTCCTGTAACGTTCTAGTATTTTTACTTAACCTCATGACCCCACATAACCATCCCTATTTATTGCTTTTGAGACAGGATACATGTCTAACATGAGACCATGGGATGGAACTCGGGTTGCAGTGGGTGTATAAGTAGTCACGATTGCGATTATGGTATACGGAAATGAAATCGATCTTTTTGTCTGTTCAGAAGAAGTGGTTTTTTTTTTTTTTTTTTTTTTTTTTTTACTCTGAGCCAAACCCCAAGGCTATTGTTTTCAATTGCTCAAAAGTGAGGTCCGATATCTGTCCTCACTTAATGTTTGAGTATGCACAGGAAAGACAACGTGTAGACATGCGCCTGCTTGTATAAAATAAAATACATGCTGATGTTGTTCAGTTGTATCAATGTTTGATAAAACTCAAATAAAAATTTAAAATTTTTTAATGGGCATGGATTTCAGCTCTAGGGTAAACTGTACATCTTCCCTAAGCCGATTACTTTTAATTATTATTTTGTCTTAATCGCGAAGCAAAAGCGGGCAATTTCATTTGTAATACCTACTAAGACGAATTCTCCCCCAACCCATGAAAAAAATTTAGACTTTTCTTCAGTATTCCAGATATTGTCACGAGGTTTTGGTGCTGTGTATCCTTTGTTTTTCTATGTAATTATATTTCTTTTTCAATGAAAGGCCAATGGACAATTCCCAATTTTTCATAAATTTTTTATTCAATCCTAAATGTTTCGAAAAAGCCGTAACACAAAAATGTCTGCTCTCTGCCCTTTTTTTTTTTTAATTTGCAACCTAAGTTCGCTTATTAGATTCTAATGGTAAAACGACACATTCGGCTTGAATCAAATATGACGTCACTTCATCTGAAACAACTTGGCTTGAAACGTAGCAGCGGAAACCAGTTTTGCAAGTTTCTCGCAAATCGCATCAACCTGTACGGGACATGGCAATTGTGTACCAAACACACATAAACTATTTGTCAGAAACCTTACGATAACCATAGAAACGTAAGGATGTCGTGACGTCACAGCTATAGCGGATAGTTTTGATCGGACGGGGTTTCGGAGCATTTTCTTTTCTTAATAGTTAAATGACTATTTTTTTTTAAAGAACTTTTGTTTGAATATTTAAAATCAGAAAGAAATTCTTCATAAACATAAACTAATTTCACTCGTTTTTAAAAAAATTCGGGAATTCTCCATTACTGGGTGGTAACAAAATCCAAGGTAAGTCACCCTTTTTTTCCAGATAGATTTCTTTCCTGGCGAATTATTTCCTCAATTTTACGGATATGTAGGCAATTATACGGATATCCAGGAAAAAAACATTTCATAATTCGAAATGTCTTCTAAATTTAAAAAAAAAAAAAGTCTTTACATTTCCCTGATGAAGCCAAACTTTGAAAAAGTCTCCTAGAAATCTCTTATTACAGATTGCTTTATCATTTCACAATCCACTTCATATTTTACCCTGTATTGTTCCTATATTACGACTCATCTCTACATCACTTTCCTTTAGGGCGGCACCCCATCCAGGCAAGCTCACGCCTCTCTGTCCTCATGAAGCTCCCTGGGTCAATAGAATGATCTATCCAACCATGGGCTACATTATATTCGGCCGACACAACTCAGCAGCAGAATGGTGTGCCGAAGTCATCAAAAACTGGCGGGATACTCCGGACCCCTACCCCAGTTTACAGCAGATCTGGCAGGTACACTATCTAATATTCAGAAAGAATGGCTGTTCTGCTGAGTCCATTGAGGCCTTGTGCAATCAGTACGTGAGCATCAAGCCCTACTGTCGGGATGGGAGGACACCTAGGTCGTTGTTGCACTTGAGCAGGTGTGCAGTCAGGAAAGCTCTGAAGGTGAATAAGTTGCTGCCGATTGGGATTGAGGTACTGAAGATACCGGTGGAACTAGTGGAATACCTGAAACTTAAGTCGTAGTTTTATGTTTATAAAATGAAACAAGGGCACTGGAAGGATCGAAGACTGTACTGTTAGTGCTTAGTTTCTTTCATTTGAACAGGAAAGATCAATTTCCATCCTTCCTATACTACGGTATAGCCATGAAGACTTTCATCAAGAACTCATTGAGAAACGTCTGACATCTCATCTTTTGAAAATCATCACCAAAGTCGGATTTCTTTAAAGTAATTTTCTCAAAATGTGATCATTACTGGATATTAAAAAAAAGTACTAAATAAACATATTTCTGAATTGTTTTTAGTTTGAATTTTTAATAACGCGAGAATTTTTTTTTTTTTTTTTTTTTTTTTTTTTTACATTTTTAATGTTACACAGTCACATCTCCCTAATGACATTAATGCGTTACTCATTAACTGCTGGCCACCCAGAAAAGGTTACCACACTTTTAAAAAATGTGTTACTGGTAAACATGCCCACTCTTCCTCTATAGTTATATCATTTATTCAATTAGTATTGTCGTGGTTGCAGGCTAGCTCACGGTACAGGGGAACTGTGACCCTGACTAGCCTATTCTAAGATTACATACTATAGTTTATCACAAATGAAAAGTCGTCATCTCTCTATATTTATTAGGGTGGTTCGAGAAAAAAAATTGTTTATGAAACGCATGAGGTGAAAAAAGTTGATACACATCTTGATAAGAAAAACTGTAAAAAAAAATAATATCTTCCTATCGCGCATTCACATCAAAGTTTGGAGAAAATACAAAAAATAACTATTTTTAATTTTTTTTTAAATTTCTAAACGTTATATATTTGAAAGGTAATAGTTTGCAATGAGTAGTGAAAGGGTGGTATAACACAGAAAAACACTCTTCTATACATTTTTAAAACATATATTAAAAATATTCAAAAATACTTTTTTTTTTTGTTAAAAAAATGATTTTTCTGCAAAATGGATACTAACGTTATTTTTTACATATTTTTGTTAAAAATGTTTTATTTACTACTAGCATTCACTTCAAATCTTTGAATAAATACATTTTTTCTATCAATTTGTGGAATACACCAATCACTAAATTATCGACATACATTAATTTGTATTGTGTGGAATAAAAAATGAAGTAGATAGAACTTGGAAAAAAATCAAATAAGTAATTATTCAATAATAATCGTTCGCGAATAGCCTTTGAAACATTGATAAAAACTGTTTTGGCTGTTTTCAATCTGGGTGGCCTTTCTGGTGGTGCCTTCTCTTTCTTTGAAGCTCATAAACTTACTTTCTTATTCATTGGATCATAGCGCTCGTGGCTGTGATTGGGACTGCCATTAATACTGGCTGGAAATAATCTGACAGATCAAATTGCACGTTGGGAGACCACTACATTGGGATATATGCCTCCTATACTCCAATGAAGTACCATTCAGACGCCTATTTAAACACGTAGATTTAATTGCCAACCAACAGGACCAACATCTTTCAGTGAGATCAAAAATTGAAGTTTCATTGATAAAAAATTAAAGAACTGGGAAAATTTTCCCTCGACTAATTTTTTACGTGTTGAATGCTCAATTCCTCAAGCCGAGATGAAAGTACTAAGCATAGATCAGTTATATCTTCTTGATATTTTTGCAGCGATTAGATCAGGCCAATGACTTGGCAGCTCACAAACCCAATCCCCTTTCACACTCCAGATGGCTAACAACAGAAAGCAGAGTACTTAGAGTATATGAATGTGAACTATCGGATGAACTCAAGCAAGTGGTATACTTTATTTTAAATTGTTACATGCCACATTGATTTCGAATTAAAAAAAAAGTAAATTTTCTGAACGACCTAAGAACATATATGATGCAATTCGATTGTCTCGATACCTCCCTGAATATTTACTTGAAGTTTCGGACTCAGTTATTGAACAAAATGCTTCCTTCCCTCACCCAAAAAACATGATTTCGGCAATGATTTTGTAGGAAAGGAGAGATGTAAGAGAACTGAGTCGTCGGTTTCTGAAATCTCCAAAACTTTCCTAGAGAAAGACAATCAGGCATTTCAACCAAAGTTAATTTTATTGCCACTGATTACGTGAACATAATTAATTGGAATGCTTCTAATAGGACTCCTCCTTTGTTAAGAGTAACAAACGAACAGTAGTTAGTAAAGACTGGCGTATCCGATCGATGTAGCACAGTTGTAGTGGAGGAAACAGGGGAAGATTGGCTAGTCTGGCCGAGCATCTATATATATAATTCTCTTGCGTGCCGCCGAAATTCGACTGTATTTCTGTTAACAGAATGGCAATGACTTCAAGCATCCAATCACAAATCTTCTAAATGTATTTTATGCACGAATTTCCAAATTCATTCAATCACAATATATTTTTCGAAATTTGACTAATACAACTGCAACAGAAAATAACTTGGATTCGCTTTATTTTGTTTTTCTTATTACAGTCTACAGAAACAAATTATTGTCTATTTAAAACGTATTGATTTAATATTTACAATGATGCAAGATGTGTACATTTCTTTTGGATTAGAATTCCAAGAACTCTCTTTTTTATACAATTAAAACAAGCCAGATTTGTTTGGGTTCGGCAAATAACCACAACATATTTATTATGAACGTTTTCCGGATACATGGCTATAAAAACTGAGCACGGAATTTCTTGGAAGAATATTAAGGTTTCCATGCTCACATTCACACTGATTGAATAAATACTTCAGCATTGAGAATAAACAATTAGTGTTATTTTTTAAGTATCGATAAAAGGATTATGCAAACATCTGATTGCTAATATTGCTTCCTTAAGAAATTTCGATATGCAACTTGAATTATTTTGGCGCTTCATACAAAACCAGTCCATAAATTTAAATTGCTTTCTGAAATAACTTATCTTTTTTTAAGTATATGTACGAGAGTGTTTATTTTTATTGTTTTCCAAAAACGTTCTGCTTCGTTACCAAACTGTCCCTGCTTAACGGGACTCGACATAAATAGTAAGATAATGCCGTCCAAAGTATCGTAACTCATCTTAAATAATCCAACGTTTTCAGTTTCATGGTACAATATCACTGAAATAGCTTTTAGCTAGGGCATATTTTAAATGCCTCACTTCGAAGCGAGCGGAGCGAGCCTGGTTCGCATCGCGAACCAAGGGGATTGTATAGCAATCCAGGGGGTTGGCGAGCGTCAGCGAGCAGGGGGCGGAGCCCCCTAGTAGTTCCAAAATACACGATTTTTCAACAAAGAAACAAGTCAAAACCACCACATAGTTTTGTTTCTCATAAATATAATAATCCAAGTTTAAAACTGTGCATCGGCGTATCAAAACCTCTTCTATATATTATCCAGAATTGGGCGATATTGGCTAATATTGTTTCCAACGACCGATTCACAACTTTCCATATCGAGATTGGCCTATGTCTGGCGAAATTGGATAGCGTTTCTGTGCTACTAGGGACCATTGAAATCAGATTTCAACTCGTTTCCTTGTCGCTCACAAGCTGTGGAACGCTTCTTTAGAGAGACAAAACAAAAAGTGGGTGCTGCTGACGCAGAAGACGTTAGGACAACACTTCTACATAATGCCCGAGTTTCCCACAAAAGTTTCCTTCAGAGTGCATCACTGGGATAGAATGCTCGAGAAAAAAGTAAACCAAATGAATAATAGCATGTTTAAAAAAAAAAAAAAAAAGTATAACATTAGTACCCATTTTACCGAAAAATCATTATTTCTTACAAAAAATTTTACTTTTGAGTATTTTTAATTATTTAAATATGTTTTAAAAATGCATAAACTAGTGTTTTCCTGTATTATACCACCTTTTCACTACACATTGAAAACTATTGCTTTTCAAATATATAAATAAAATATATGTATTAAAAAAATTTAGGAAAAATAGTTATTTTTTGTATTTTCTCCAAACTTTGAGGTGAATACGCGAACGGAAGATTTTTTTTTTATATAGTTTTTCTTATCAAGATGTGTATCAACTTTTTTCACCTCATGCGTTTCAAAAATAATTTTTTTTTTTTTTTCGAACCACCCTAATATTTATGTAGAGCAGATTTATAGTTGTAGAAATTTGAAACCCCCACTTTATATTTACATTACTATTTCACGAAATCAACATTTTTGTGTCACCAAAATTTAAACGCAACAGGCGACTAAATACTATTTCTTTTTTAAATTCTTAAAAATATCATATTGATGTATGAAAAATAATAAAGTAACACTTCATACAGTTGCTTAATCCTTTTACATAGCAAGGAAAGTTTAATCTTGTACTAGAGGTAATTGAAAACATTACATAACTTCTATTTGTAATAGTAAACAAATTATGCATACAAATGCTGTCTATCATGAGAATAGCTCCCACCAGATAGTCTGGTTGGTGGTGACGAGAAAAAAGACTCGTCAATTTAGAATAGAGGTGATGCATGCGAAATTTAGGTGTCCAAAAAGGTTATACTACAGCTAATCTAGATTTTCTCTAGAATAATTCTTGGAAAATGAAGCTATACTAAACTTCAACTTAACTTGACATCACTAGACGGTAGATTCGTCACAGTGCTTAATAGGTATTTAATCCATTTTGGCGGCGTGAAAGCATAATGTTCGCCAAACCACAACCCTGAAGAGAACAAAAGGCTAAATACTATTTCTTTTTTAAATTCTTAAAAATATCATTATCAATCAATCAATATCAAGGTTTGGCGAGAATTATGTCTTCACTCCGCTAAAATGGATTAATTGCCAATGAACACGGTGAAGATCTATCGTCTAGTGATGTCAAGCTAAGTTGGAGTTTAGTATAGCCTTGTTTCCTCGGCAACTGCCAATGCTAGACTTTTTGTGGCGCGAGTTACTTTTATGATAGACAGTAGAACGTTTCAATATATTGAATAAAGCAAAAAATGACAAAATCTCCATTGGTTTTTAAAAGCAGCTTTTTTCATGATCATGCATATACTACCATCAGAAATTAAAAAGGCCTAGATAAAAAAAAAGACAAATCAAATCGTTATTTGAAATTACATATTTGGTACTCTGCCGTTGTACCAAATGAAACCGCCAAATTTCAGCAATAGCTCATCCAAATTAACAACCTTCAAATCATTTATAATTCCTAAAACAAACCGTTATATGGTTTCTATAGCAACCTCATAACTAACCTTAACTTTATAATAAACGGTAAACATTTAGGCTTTGCGGTACATTTACGAGTCATTTGAACTTGTAAGCATTTTGGCTATGTGACAACGGTGTCAATTGGTACTCCCGGCTAACAGAAGATACCATAAGCCATTCAATGAAGTAAAAAATATATATATATTCTAAGGTTTAATCAGAAGGTCATCATATGCATATAAATTTTTTGAGTTTTTTTAAAGCAGCTTTTTTTTATCTGAAGTTAAGAGATTATACGGATTCAGAAATAGATAAATAAATAAAAAAAAAAAAACACGGACATGCGCTCCCGATAGATTTTTATACATTAATTTGAAGAGATAAATCAATGTACGGGTAATTATTAACATTTCATACGAAATCCAACACAATTTTTTTAAAAATCAACAAGTGCTGAAATCTCGTCCTGTGTGCTTTGAAATCTCATGTAAATATTCCCGCCCGAGAAATAAATTAAAATATATTATTTAAGTAAGTTTTAAATTTTAAAACTACAATTATTTATTTTTCCATATCTTCTCCTCAATAGCTAAGCCATGTACACCCACATGTGCTTTGTCACCCTGTATGACGTCCTCGGATTTTCTGTCATTTAAAAATAACGTCTACAGCTACATGAAACCTTCTCCTCATTAGAAATAAGATGTCGAGGTACAGAATCGTCGAGGCAATTAGGGAATAGACTTAAATATAAGAATCTAGGCTTGTTTGATTTTGGGGAAATAATTCTCGATGTGCAAAAGGACATAAGAAGGTGATGACTAATTATTTCAGAGTGAGTAAGCATTGTAAATTAAAAACTAAGGATGTCCAACAACTTTCAATTACACTATATTGTTACGAATTTCTGTATATTTGTAAATATTTCGTAGTATTAATTATGTAAAAAGGAAAATGTATGTACATTTTGCATAAGGCAGTGCAAGAGTTTGTCTTTACTTCGCTTTCCTGCAATGCGTTTCTTATGCTTGAAAACTAGTTTTACAGAGATAATGCTGGAAAACGAGTTTTACAAGGGGAAGGGCATTTGTCATTATGGTTAATGGCAATCTCGCCAAGTTGGCGACCATTTGGCGACACTATTGGTCCCCATGTGCCTGTATAGGGCTTTTCGACTGCTATCTGGAAAATTCTCCAAATTTCTATCGTTAGAAGATTCGCGAAGGAAGCTTTTCTATATAAGGTCATGTAAATGTGGATACGATTGAGTTAGTGAGTTAGTTGTCTCTCAGCGAGCATTCAGAGAGTTCCGAAAGTGAACAGTATGATATTGTCTTTTGCGTTGATTTTAGCAGTTGTGTATCTAGTTTTTAACTGCTGTTTGTGCTCCATTGTTGTGTAAAAAGCTGTATTTAGTCTATTAGAACGGAAAGTTCTGGAGTTGTAAAAGAATCTGCAAAGAGTTATATCGGAATAAATTTCTGCAAGTTTTGATCTGCTTTGGCTTCAAGTCTTTCGAACCCATCCACGCAACAATATAAATTCAAAACGTACACCAATACCAACGTGCCCACTTTGCCGATATTTTTGACTGTTAATATTATAATGGCCATAACAAAAATTGGTAATATTTTTTGACGATAATTATTACAGTATTCTTTTGGGTAAGTGAGTGGAAGAGAAACGTTGGTGAACATTGCTCAAAGGGAGAGGTCTTTATCTAAATAAGTTCATTTTCCAACAGTTGGCGCCTTTATAAATTTTTTAAGGTAATTTCGGAGACGGAGATATTTAGAACGCCTTAAAATGCATTACCTTGGCGATTTTAATCAAAGTTATTTGAGTCTTTTTTTGACAATTGTTGAAAAACATAAATTATTTCCCAGAATGATATAATGATGTATGTCGTTTCTGATACTGGCTTATAGTCGTAGCCTGGTCGACGTAGTTCTTAAGTCTTCCTCGAGGTACTAAGAACCACATCGCCGACCAAACGGTATAGTGGTTAGCGTGCTAGCTTCTAGACCGCGAGGTTGCGTTTTCGAGTCCCGTGTTAGGCATGGGTGTTTGTAAATGTATATTGGCTTGTCTAATGACGAATGTTTCGGCGCATTATAGCCCTCGTGTTGCTGACGGCGCCAGATAATCTGAAAACAACCAACTAAGAACCACATCGGACGTTTCAATAAACCATTATCAAGAACGATATACGTCATTTTATCATTTTGGGTTCAAGTAATCCTGATTTTTGGTACCTAAATTTATATAGTCGGACTATTGTGATTGCGATAGTTTGCGTATTTCTAGTTATTTTAAAAAGTAATCAGCACTATCCTGTACAAGAATGTAACGGATACAACCATTTTTGAAGAATGGTAAAGAGTGACAGATTCTTAACTATTAGTTCTGTATAATTACGAAAAATGCATATATCTGTAGCTCAAAGGCAAAGGGCAGACATAGTGCCCTTTGCCTCTGAGTTACAGATCTTATTTCCATGCTATTTATCCCTATATTGAAAAAAAAAGTATGAATTAAAATGTTTCTTCTCGCGTTAAGGTATCTTTCTCTTCACGTAGATCTTTGAAATTTTAAGCATAATTAGTATTCACCTGGAATGGTGGACCCAAAGCCGGAATTTAGAAATTTTAATTTGTTTTTTTTAATTTAACCGTAATTCAATGCCTAAGAGACCAATAACTCTGGGTCACTTACTCTACTCAGTCTATAAAAACTACATTCTACTTCACATAAAGATCTAAAATTCTAAACTTAATTAACAATCTGTAATTGCGCATCTGACCTCCGGAATTTTAAAACTTTAATGATTTTTTTTTAATTAATTTTCAAATTTCAAAAATCCTAGGTTTGCAAACCAGCCCAGGTGTGAGTCATTCTGTTGAGAAGCCTTTTTTGGATTAGAATGTGAAACTCCTCAAACTTCCCCGCGTTCGTCTAGAGGTAGGAAATATCAGAGAAGATCGCCATTGAGAATGGTTTGAAAAAAAAAAAAAAAAAGAAGGGGGGGAAAAAAAAAAGCAGCTCCCTCCAAAGTTCTTCAAAAAATATCAAATAAATATTATTAAATTATTAAAAGGTCGTCATTTTTCTCCAGTTCCAATAACTTAATTATCTCTTTACTCTAGTAGAGTTTTAGTGCTGGAAATGACGACACTAGGAGCCAGTTCGAAAAAGGTACAGCGAGATAAAATGGTCCACCAGAGTTTTACCACTGTACGAGTGCAGAATCTTCATCTCCAGTAGAATCGATACGAGTACCTTCCATTACATAAATTTCTGGGTTTTATCTAATGACATCTTCATATTAGAAAACAAAGTCACCAAGGAGGACATAACATGTATGTGGAAGTGGCAAGTGGGCTTTTATTAACTTATATCATACAACAAAGCAAGCATTTCAGGGAGAAGAAGGTGGACGTGGTGGATGACAGAAGTGCGTCCTCCTCCTCTTCTTTCCTGCCGTGACGACGCTCTCCACCACTTGTTGCACCCCCTGTAAGAATGTGGTCGTCACGGATTCCAACAGACCTCTCGCCATCTCCATCTGCTCCCGCATCATCCCCTCCTCCCACCTCTGCTGCATTTCCGTGTGGCGCTCGAACCATTGTCGGTAAGACTCCTCCTTTTCCTGATCCTCATAATCCTCATCCTCCTCATGGATTCCTGGCAAGAAAGAACTTAAACTTTATGGTGGTTAAAGTGTGGCTACGTGACAAGAGGAAGCAGACAATAGATTTCAATGGGGGTAAATGTCGCAGCTTAGGCAAGAGAAAATACACATGTCAACCGACTAACTGTAACACTTTCTATATTCCAAATAAGAAGGTAATTACCAAACGGGGGAGTGGAGATAAAAGGGAACATGCAATGGACTGCAATGATGGTTAATGTGCGAGAAGTTAACAAAAATAAATACTGCACTTTAATTCTGGTTAACAGGAAGACAGCTGTTGAAAGGAAACTACTTTCTAATGATGGTTACCACGCTGAAATCTGACAAAAAGTAATATGCACTACATTCGAAAGGAGATTACTTAATGAGAATGGAAGTGACAAAATGATGAATATTCAGATATGACGATAAAACAATAAATAGGCTGAAGTAAAGAATGAAACAAAACTTTGGTCATGTTAAATTTCGAAATGAGCCTGCGGGTTTTGCTTTTGATCGAACATCACTGCGAAATTTATATGGAATATACAAATGTATTCATACTTGAAGATCACTCTGATTTGTTGGCTTTATTTAGACGGAAAATAGTGGAAATGTAGCTCAGAAGCGTTGCAATTTTAACGGTAAACCAAACCATTTATATAAGCAAATTTTGTGAAATATGTCAAGTCAGTGCTTACTTCCGGGTGGAATCGAATCCTGGGAATTGGAATCGCCCTTGAAATCTGGAGACAGCTCCTCGTCTCCTTCGATCAGTTCAATTTGCGCTTTCACTCCATCGACTTCTGGCATCATTTCGTCTAAAATAGAAATTTTTTGTTTGTGTTGGTATGCGATTGTAAGTTTTAAATCGCTCTAATAAACAAACAGAAATGCAAGATTGTAACAAACACAAGGAAATGCTTTAAATCTTAGAAATTTGACATCACATACACAAATAAGCTATACTTTCTGAATAACATTTCGAAAAGAGAAAAAGAAAACCGTTTGTATGTAATTCCTATTTTCTCCTCCAGGTGACGACTTGAATAGTTTCGAGAAAGTGACCTTATAGTGAATTTTAAAATGCACACTCTATATCTTTCTTCAGGTCTTCTCCAACTGATGAGGCTATAGTAAATCTATCCACAGTAATATAAAACTACTTTTTATTAATCCTCCACATTTTGTGAATTTCGATAAAAGAGGCCAAAAAATTAATATGCTTAAATCTATATTTTTAGCGTATTTTTACGATCGATCAAAATACTGCATTATCAGTACAGTATAAAGGAAGTCCTAGGAGCAGATAAGAGGGAAGAAAGAATGGGAATCTTCCCCCTTCCCCAAACACCACTCTATTATCGGCCCTTTCGCACCCAATCGCCCCCAATGACCACCTTATGCAATATTTTCAACCATTATGTTTAAGGCCTGCATGAGACTGTATTGATATCATACTGATAATTCATGACGGAAAATCATCTCTTGACTGCGAAGGGTTAATAACCACATCATCGACCTAAATAGTGCCTCAAAACGCTAATTTTTTTAACAAGATATACCATAAGCTAACGAAATTAGAAAAGATAAAGTTTTTTAATATTGGTGTATAAAAAAGGGCGTTTCAAAAGATTGAATTTTCTCATTCCTGGAGGTAGAGATAGTGACTAGTGGATAATGGACAGGATAGGAACAAAAAAAAAAAAAAAAAAAAAAAAAAAATCGACAAGTTATTGATAAATTTTCATAATTAAAAAAAATATCTACAAATTGGTGAGCTTGATGACGAATTCGGTAAAAGAAATTATTAATATCTATAGTTTTGGCTAAGAATGTTGAATTCGCATTACAGACAAATAGATGACCATAGCCTTGCAATAAACTCAATAATACTGTTGCGTGGATGGGTTTGAAAGATTTGAAGCCAAAGCAGATCAAAACTTGCAGAAATTTATTCCGATATAACTCTTTGCAGATTCTCTTACAACTCCAACTTCTCGTTCTAGTAGACTCAATACAGCTCTTTACATGACAATAGAGCACACAACTGCTAAAATCGTCGCACAAGACAATGCAATACAGTTCGCTTTTAGAACTACTCTGAATGCTCACTAAGAGACAACCAACTCAGTAACTCCACTCAGTCAGTAACTCAACTGACTAACGAACTCAACTAACTAACCCGCTCTCTTGGCCGGCCTTATATAGGAAAGGCGAGTCTTCGCGAAACTTCCAGAGATAGAAATATGGAGAACTTTCCAGATCGTAGTCGAAAAGCCTTATACATGTACATGGAGATCGAAAATGTCGCCAAATGGTCGCCAAGTTTGGCGACAAAAATAAGTCGCCAAAACCGTCGCCAACTTGGCTCTATCTCGCCAATTTGGCGAGATTTCCATTACCATAATGTTAAATGGCCTGCTCTTTGTAAAACTCGCTTCCCAGCATTATCTCTGTAAAACTCGTTTTCAAGCATTAAGGGTTACATTGCAGGAAAGCAAAGTAAGACAAACTATTGCACTGCCTTATGCGAAATGTACATACATTTTTCTTTTTACATAATTAATGCTACGAAATATTTACAAATACGTATACAGAAATTCGTAACAATACATTATTGTAGAAATAAAAAAAAAAAGGAAATTATAATTGAAAAAGTTTATTGCAAACAAAAACTTTCTTTCCAATACCTTTCCGAAATTTTTCCTTGGCAACCAAAAATGAAATTAAAATTAAAATTTTGTATTTTATATCCAGTGTCGTACATTACCAAGAAAGCGACCAATTCAGAATCAACAAGTTGTCCCTATCAAATACTGACCAGTGCTCGTCGGCGGATCATGCTGAGTGAGAGAGAATCCCATCGAGTTGAGTTCCCTGACGAAGTCCTGGAATCTGGTGCAGGACTTGAGTGCGGCCATGATTCCGTCGTCCCGAGGGGCGGGAGGAGATGAGACGAGGAGGGGGGTCGACCGCGGACCACTCCTCAGTCGCTCGCGACGACGCCTCTGTCGCTCAGCCTCGTTGAGGAGGCGCTTTAGTTTGGAATGCGCCTGCCAAAACAAGAGGACAGTCTCTGAGTTTTTAAAAGAAATAATTATCGGAGAAAGTAGTTGTTAGTTTTTTTTTTTTTAATATTGAGGAAAGAATTTATCTTTTATTAAAAGGAAGTTCTAGTAAGGATCACTACCTATACTATTTACTATGTTATAATCTTCTAACCCAGTGCATTATAGACACTACTTTCTATAAAACCTTGAAATTTGATGAGTAGGTACAAAAAAGATCACCTAATGAAATGACATCAATTGTTTTTCATTTAATGTCTGTATATAATAATAAAACAAGCTGTGTGTGTAAGGGGGGGGGGGTGCGTGCTTGCGTGTGTGCGTGTGTCTGTCTGTCTGTGACTATGTGGATTTTGTGGATCTATAGAAACTTACTTAAAATTGGAGTGGAGTTCTGAAATTTTCAACATAAGAAGTTTTGGCTTTCTAATTTTATGTATGTCAAACCGAATATTAAAATTTTAATTTGTTATTTTTTAATTTTTTTTTTTTAATTAATTTATTTTTTACAAAGGGACTTCAAATAGAAATACAGGTCTGAAATTTTCAACATAAGTAGTTTTAGCCATCTAATTGGACTTTTGAACAACAGAATGTTAAAATTCAACATAAGTAGTTTTGGCCAAATTATTGGCCTTTTAAAAAACAGAATTTTAAATTTTTATTTAGTTCTTTTTTAATTAATTAAGAAATATTTTATAAAACAATTTTTAATAGGGCTACAGCTCTAAAAATTTCAACAAAAGTAGTTTTAGAATTTCAATTGGACTTTTGAAAGACAGAATTTTAAATTTTCATTTAGTTCCTATTTAATAATTTTTTTTAATTATATATATATATATATATATATATATATATATATATATATATATATATATACACTGGTGTGCAAAACTTAAGCAACAATGTAAAAATTTAGCAAATAGCCATGAAATTGTAGAAAAGGAGGTCTGGAGATCAGTACAATGAACACGTAAGTCACTAGAAATGTCATGCGTATGCAAATATCAGGAACGAAACGTCAGAGGCGACTTGAGCGTACGCAAAACGCGTGATGTCGGCGCGCGCAGCTCAACAGTAATATAAAAGGAAGGATGGAGACGCAATTCAGCATATTCGCTGCAAGTGCCAGTGAGTCAGTTCGTGAAATATGGCTAGAAGAAATCACCTGGACGACTTCACACGTGGAAGAATGATCGGAAAGCAGGAGGAGGAGCGTACTGTCACCAGTGTAGCTGAAGAGTTCGGAATCAACAAAAGTGTCGTTTCGCGCTCTTGGAAAGCCTTCCAAACCACAGGTACAGCTGTTAGAAAGGTTGGTGGTGACCGTCCGAGGACGACAACTGCAGGGGAGGACCGATATATCGTCCTGCAGGCGAAAAGAGGCCGACATCAGTCAGCAAGCGCCATTGCTCAGCAACTCTGTACAGCAACGGGGCGACAAGTGTCGCGGTTTACTATGGCCAGACACCTTCACAGAGGGGGCCTATTTGCCCGCTGTCCTGAACGCTGCCCCCCCCCCCCCCTTTGAAAGTTGGCCATCGACGCCACCGTTTACATTGGTGCAGAGAGCCCAAAAACTGGAGAACTGATCAATGGAGTCGTGTCCTCTTTACGGATAAGAGTTGGTTCAGTATCGGAAGCGATTCTCAACGCGTTTTGATTTGGAGAGAGGTCGGGACCCGGTTTTATCCCAGTAATATCAAGGAAAGACACCGTAACGGTGATCCTGGAGTTCTTGTCTGGGGAGGCATTATACTGAACGGGCGAACTGAGCTCCACGTTTTCGACAGAGTGTCTGTAACCGGGGATCACTATTGTGAGGAGGTACTCCTTCCCCATGGGCGTCTGTTCCGAGGTGCCATTGGCCCAGACTTCATTTTTATGGATTACAATGCACGGCCACATCGGACTCTTGCTGTTGAGGAGCTACTGGAAAGTGAAGATATCACTCGAATGGATTGGCCAGCGTACTCCCCAAATTTAAATCCTTTCGAACATGTGTGGGATGCTTTCTGGAGACGCGTTAAAGAACGCTTACATCCTCCGGAGAACACCCAACAACTCAAACAGATGCTGATTGAGGAATGGGCACTCCTACCGCAAGAAATGTTGCACCAGCTGGTTCTGAGTATGCGGAGACGGTGCGAAGCAACCATTCCAGTGAGGGGAGGGCATATCCCATATTAAGGAATATCTGCTTGTTGTTCTTCCTCTTCGATAGACAATCATGAGTCACGACACTATGCGTTCAATAAAGCTTGTTTTTTTTTATTCCATACCGGATTCCATACCCATTGTGTTCCTTTTTCAGCGCCAATACTTTCGTCATACTTTACGTACATAATACTTTCTCTTATTTCTGAATTTCATGTCTCTCAGATGATTTCTCGTGAAGTTATGGCAAAAAAACCACCTGTTGCTTAAGTTTTGCACACCAGTGTGTATATATATATATATATATATATATATATATATATATATATATATATATATATATATATATATATATTACAAAACGATTTCTAATAGGGCTACAGCTCTGAAATTTTCAACATAAGTGGTTTTAGCCTTTTAATTCGACTTTTGAAAAACAGAATATTTAATTTTTATTTAGTTCTTTTTTAATTAATTTTTTTAATTAATTAATAAATATTATACAAAACGATTTCTAATAGGGCTACAGCTCTGAATATTTCAACAAGAGTAGTTTTAGCCTTTTAATTGGACTTTTGAACGACAGAATATTAAATTTTTATTTAGTTCTTTTTTTAATTAATTAATAAATATTTTACAAAATGATTTCTAATAAGGCTACAACTCTAAAATTTTCAACATAAGTAGTTTGGGCCTTCAAATTGAACTTTTGAAAAACAGAAATTTGAAAATTTATTTGTTTTTTAATTAATTAATTAACAAATATTTAAGAAAATGATTTCTAACTGGGCTACATTTGTGAAATTTTCAACACAAATAGTTTTGGCCTTCTAATTGGACTTTTGACAAAAAGAACGATCAAATTTTAATTTGTTTTTTAGTGAATTTTTAATTAATATTTTCACAAAAGCGACTTCTAATAGGCCTAGAGCTCTGAAAGTTTCAACCTAAGTAGTTTTGACCTTCTAATTTTGCTTTTTACAAACATCAAGTGTTAAAATATTCTTAAAGGGGTGTTCTGTTATAGTTATTAACGGGAATTTTTTTTTATTGTTTCTCGACAAGGGAGGGGCTTCTAATATTAAGGCTTTATGTAGCAATTAGTTTTTAGAGTGTGAAGCTACCTTATGCTTACGCAACAATGAGCCTTTCATCGAACAAAGCGAGCTCATGTTTGCATAGCAATGAACCTTTCAATGAGTTAAGTAAACCTATGCTTATTTATCAATGACTTTTTCAGTGAGCGAAGCGAGCTCGATTTTGCGTTGCGATGAACCTTCCTGAGAGTGAAGCGCCAAAATTGGGGCCTATACATCAATGACGGATTTCCGCAACACGGGGCCTCACAGCTGGCTAAAATACTGCACTTGGTAAAATTTCATGGCGAAGCACGGGTATTCAGCTAGTCTACTATAAATGAAAATTAAAATAGCACAAGACAAAACCAGGTGGAGCTACTGCATAGGCATTGACGTAATGATTTCAAATATAAAGTAATGTATATTAGACACTATTTTCGTGTTTTTAATTTATGTCATTGCATTAAGTGTTCATATTTGTGGCTACTTACCAAATGTTAAGGTTTATACGAAGTAGTTTCTAAATGCACTGGGCTAGAAGATTGTAATATAGGGAATGATCCTTACTAAGACTTCCTCTTAACAGAAGATTCCAGTGGCTCGGTTGGTTGAATATCATAACCAGAATGCTGTGATATTGAGACAAGGCGCTGCAGGATAAGGAAATCTGCAAATGTTAAACCCATCTTCAACATTCTTTCATTTCATATCGCGTTTGGTATCAAATAAAAGCTACATAGGCAACAATTTCAAAAATATGCCACAATGTTTCTTGATGTTTTTGATATTGTAGCAATGTGCGCAAACGGGCTTTGCGTGTTAGCAGTGAGTCGTCAGATGCTGCTTTGCTGTGTGGCAGTGAGTCGCCAGAGGTTGCTTGCTATGTGGCAGTGAATCGCCAGAGGTTGCTTGCTGAGTTGGTAATGTAGAGGTCGGGCAGCATTTTCAGAAGGCGCCAATAGATGGCAGCATGATTCTGTTGTCCGGGAGTCACCTATGTAGCGATGTACGTTAACTGGGAGTCGAACCAAGGACTCCTAGCTCAGTAGACAGGCGCGCTAACCACTAGACAAAAGTGACCACTAGTGTCTAGGTGTTGTAACTGTCATTTGCACACGAGACCACCACAATATGTTTATTTAAAAAATATCGTGTATTTTGGAACGATGCTCGAGTTTTGGGCAGGATTGGCCAATCTTCCAGAGCTCCTGTTTCCGACATCGGCCAGTACTACTGTGCCATCTAGGTTCTGGCAAATACCAGTATCCGGGGAGGACTTAGCTTTTTTTAATTCGGAAATTATATATGCAGAATTTAAAATAATAATAATAATGGGGAAATTGGATGACCATGAATTGTTTGATTTTTTTTCTTAAATTGTCATAGATTCAAACAATAATTTGATCCTGTATAATATATGAGCTGGTCTTGAACAATCACATTTGAAAAATATGCTACACTTTCTAAAGTTACTCTATTCATAAGAATACTGGCTTTGTTGCTGTGGTATTGTATTAGCATCTGAGCCGTACCGGGACATAAAATCGGTCCGGTCATATTAGATTTTTACAAATTTTCAATATAATCAGTAATCAAATTCTAATAATTATTGTTAATGATAAAATAACAATTCCAGTAATTAATGAAATAACTAATTTTAATAATTAGCATGATTTATTATTTCTATATTTATGTTTAATAATTACTTTTATTCATTAATTTTAATAATTGAATTGTTTCAATAATTACTTTAATTAAATCAAATTTTTTCTGTCTACTATTTTTACCACTTTTGAGTGACCTTGGTTGTCATAAACCATTGATATTTTATTTAAAAACTAAAACAAAGAAATCTAAATTGTAAAATTTAGAATCTCTTGGTATATAGCTAGTATGTTTATTAGTAGCTAGTTTTTATAATTTATAGGGCTGATAGGAGTGATTGTAATTTGAATGGATTAAATTTAAAAAAAAAAAAAAAAAAATAACTTCCGTACCAGATCATTCCATTTTTTATAGACCATGACCCACCCCGGCCATATTGATAATTGACATTCTTGTATATGATAAATGTAAAAATAAAATGTTCAATGAATGGAAAACCTGCATAACAGAATTATTTTAACAACTGAATTTTTTTTTCCCTAACTGTCTAGTTGGTAACATTCAAACCCGTTTATGACAAAATTATTATTTTGCCTTCGCTGTTTTTTAAATATTAGTTGAACAGAATTTTGAGATAGCTGGCTAATTAAAACATATTTATTTATTTATTTATTTATTTATTTATTTATTTATTTATTTATTTATTTATTTATTTATTTATTTATTTATTTATTTATTTATTTATTTATTTATTTATTTATTTATTTATTTATTTATTTATTTATTTATTTATTTATTTATTTATTCATTCATTCATTCATTCATTTGTTTATTTATATGTTCGCGCGCGCGCGTGTGTGTGTGTGTGTGTGTGTGTTTTATTTTAAGACTAGTTGAAGTACCCGACGTTGCCCGGGCAAAAACAGCTCTACCATACTTGTAGAGATTAAAAAAAATTCATCGATTGCATTACATCGTTCGTTAAAAGTTTAGAGAAACATAGTTTTGAAACACTTGAAGCCATACTGTTGATTTTTATATTCTGAATGTCTTTTTTCAAACGAAGAATATAACGGGCATACATTTCTTACATTCGAATACATGTCATGCAATCAATAGATTTTCCCACACTATAAGCCATTCTCAATCGAGGCTGCATGAGAATAGATCACGATTTGATAGTTAAAACATTTTTGTAAAATGAAAGTTGATAACTTTACAGTTTGAGAAATAAAAAAATTTAGTAAAATGAAAGTGAACAAATTTACATTTCGCCTGTAACCCCCCCCCCCCCTTCTCCCCTTCATCCATTCCATAAAAATTGGTCCCCATCTCATCATCTGGGCTAGTTGGTAACTATGAGGAGAATAGATCGTATGTGCAAGCAAATATGTTAAAATAAACCCCTCTCCGATCAATCCAGCCAATTACAGTATATTTATAAATTAACCTTTTGCTGTAATTTGTACGGCCAATCACAAACGCGAATTTAATTTTTTTCCAAAAGTAGCAAACATTTTTGTCACTAAAAGTTACGAGTATATCGATAAACTGTTGAAAAAAATTTATCACCTAATATCTAAATTCTCATCCCGTATCTTTATTTTCAGCCTCGATTTGAGCTACCTATTGAACTACTACTGAAGCAATCTTTCAGTTGAATTTTATGTAATCCTACTAATTTTATAGAGACCTTTAATTTGATACATTGCAAATGCCTGTAGCATTTATAATTTAGGCTTAAGGAACAGCAAACGGAACTCTGATCAACATTATCAGTACTCTCGGTCGTAATTACCGCTTGAATTTTAGTATAGAAAATCGTCTCGACGAGACCTTTCATTTGATATATGACTCATGTCGTGGTATTTCTAGGTGTTTCTGAGTGTATTAAACTCAGACAGTTGCACAGAAAGAGACTTTGTTTCAGATTCTCTCTATAGTAAGCTAAAACTTAAAAACATTTGTATAAATTATTTAAAAATCTTTTAATTTCTTCGTCTTTGTGAAATTGTTCGACATTTGTTCTTGTATAAAACTCGGTTTTCAGTAGGAAAATGATAAGAAAAAATCTAAGTTATTTTCACTAATTAATTTTAAATAAAAATCTAGGTTATTTGAGTCGTCAAAAAAGAGTATTTCCACTTTGTAGGAAAGAAGTAACACTTTTTTTTTTTCAGTATTCGAGTTCTTAACGAATCACGATTTTTAGATTTCTTTGTATGTTTAACTTGTAAAAAATAACATTTTGGGCTAAAAAAAAAAATAGCCCATAAAAACAAAGTTTTTAATATAAATTCTTCATATCCACTGTTTCAGCTCGATTGGATGACTGCAAGTGGGTTAACTAGTCCTTCGAATTGCTAATAGAAGCTTGTGTAAAAGCAGCATTTTAGTGATAGCCCCAAAAACTTTCCTGGACTTTTATGGATCAAAATGGTTGAAAACAGTAGGCTTATAGAACCACTTCGAATTTTTTATGTCTGTCCGTCCGAAAGATTAAAAGTTTAATAGAGCGAGAATTAGTTAAAACTTGCAGGAAAGAAAAGGCAAAAAAAAAAAAAAAAAAAAAAAAAATTATAATAATTTTTTTTTTAGCAGATTTTTAAATTTGACTAAAGTAGTTTTCTTTAATAATGTCGTGTTTGTTATCAAATGAATTCTAAAAAAACTATTAAGCTATAACAAGTAGTGTTCGTTATAATTTTTTAAAAAACATATAGTACTTTAAATAAAATGCTTATGCAACCTAGAATAGGTTATAAAATAAAAAGTCATTCGTTAGTATAACTCACATGCCCATGCAAATTATGTATTGGGGTATGAAAAGCTCTGTATAGAGAGGGGGGAGGGGTGGGGGGTGACTGCTTGCACGTTGTCAACAAAATCTTTTTAGGTAGGTTTTTATCTGTAAGTTTCGAAATATTGAGAAGGGTGAACATTTTCCGATGATTAATAAAAATGAGCATTTTTTTTATACATTGACATATTGGGCTTACATTCAATAAGAAATCATTTACGAGACAATATTTATAAAACGCCACTTGTGGCATATTTTGGAATCTATTCTTCTATAACTTTTATTAGGTATCAAACAAACAACATAACTACAGAAAAAAAATAAACCTTTTTTTTTTCATTCTTAAATTCATTTGTTATTATTTTTTGCATTATTTGCATATAATTGGCATTAATCTAAAGTGGTAACCCAAATTTCATTTAAATCGTCCAAAAAATTGCCGTGCTATTCAACTTTTAACGGACGGGCATCAAAGAGATTCTTTTTCACCTTTTAATTTTTAGATTACGGAACACGAAAAACAGATTAATTATTATTTTCCTCCGAAAACAATAAATGTGCAACAAAACATTTAATCGAAAAAAGTTACCTCGGTGAAAAAATAAAACACTTTAAAAAGTCATCCACTCCGTGAAAAAGAAGAATCCCCGTTTACCTTCCTCAACTCCTCCTCCACGCACCTCATCTGGTAAGTCCCTTTCGCGTCCAGCCGGCCAGCACCCCTCATCCTGCCCAGCCTCCTCAGCTGGTTTTCCAGCAAGAGTATGTGTGCCCGTGTAGCCTCTTGTGCGGGGCTCGCTGCCTGCTTGGTGCAGGGGGCCCGGGGCTTTTCCTCTTCTTCGCCCTCCGAGAGGGGCTCCCGCTTCACCAGCAGGCGATCCATTAAGGCGTACTCTTCTGGCCGTACGCTTCTGCGCCGCCCCACTACCGGTACGTGTTTGAGGGATGTCACGTGATGTGCTGTCCTGCGGGATCGACCGCTTTTCTGCGTACGCATGCGGACTTTCTACCCCCCACCCTTCGCCGCCCTTTTGGTGACTGGGGAGCGTATCGTATTGCGGAGAGTGGATGCTACTGCGAAGTTAGCTTGGATTGGGTACGTTTGTGTTGTGTTGAATAAGCTTTTCATTACAGACGATTTTGTGAGGCTTTGCTTGTTACGTTGCAAAGTTGCAATTATTCGTTGCAGATTATTTAAATATTTTTATTACATAATGTGGCTGTTGTTTTTATTGCAGATGGCTGTACTTTTTGTTGCAGACAATTGTACTTTCTTTTTGTTGCAGACGATTGTACTTTTTTTGCAGACGATTTTCACAATCGAGAATATTTTTTTTTGTTACTTTTTTTTTTTTTTTTTTTTTGCGTTGATTACTAGTTTTTTGCAATGCAGATTGTTTTAACGAATAACAATTCCGCATATTTTAATATTATATTTTTTAATATTATATATATTATATTTTTTTGTAATGCAATTTTTTCATTATTGATAACTATTTAGTTATTAGACACAAAAAATCTATCTTCCTCCCCCTTCCCCATTCTCCATCAATTCTTTCAGGGCGTACAAAGTTTGGAAACTAACTACGTATGATTAAAGTGTTCTCTTAAGAATTTTCTTCTTAGAGGAAATAAAACAATGAGCTTCTATTTGATAAATAGAGATTGACAGATATTTGTCATTTGTACTTTAGGTTCGAGGCTCTCTTCCAGGATGCAGCTTTGGGCTACCTTTGATGTCTAAAAATACAGAAAAAAATAGAGGACAATCGAAAATCGAGACTTCTGAAAGTAATTCGCTTTAAATATGTGCTAATTAATCATAAATGAAAGTGTCTTTTTAAGGATATTATAAAAAATATATATTATAGCATTTAGGATAACATTAAGGATATTATAACATTTAGGATTTACTAAGTACCTTCAATATTTATAAAAAAAAAAAAAAAAAAAAAAAAAAAAAAAAAAAAATCGCAGCAGTAATGCAGAATTTAAAAATAAATCAAACTATTTTTTAGATTATCAATTCTTACCTCACTGGATTCAGAATAAGAGCACTGGATTTATTATATTTTAATCGAACTCTTAACAGCTAGAAAACAATTGGAATGTAAGATTCTGCAACCGTATCTAAATTTATGCTTTTGCTATTAAATAGCTCTTTTATTCAAAAAATTAGTATTTCCCACCCAGTCCGAAAAAATCCTACAATTTTAATCATACATGTTATTATTTAAATTAGTCTGTCGTTTTCTATTAAGCCACGCAGTATTAATGTCAGTTGTGCCACCAGAATTTACCCCATGGGGTGTCCAACCATCCCATTGGGAGGATGGTAATATCACAGCTTTTAATTATTTGCATGTGTTTTGTTGATTTGAATTTGTGTTGAAATTAACTTTTAAAAAGGTGTGGCGTAATAGATAAATTAAAACCAATCTTATTTCTATCTTCATGTTGTTTGGTCCTTACTTTGGCATGAAGTGGATATGGAGTGTGAGGTGCTATAGTTCAGGTGCCAATCTCGTCAATCTGACAGAATTAATAAACACGAGCCGTATTTGACTATGATAAGTCCTTTATTATCCGAAGTAAGCAGCCGTAAGTGAATACACATGCTATTGTTTTACAAAATATGAGACTTGAAGTTTGAGTTTAAATTTTAAGATTGAAAACAAAATAAGGGAGTAAACAAAAATATCCAATATTTTGCAGCGTAGCATATGTATGATAGAATAGTTTTTTTGGTCGATTATAGTAAACGTACAATACACACACAAGTCTTCTTATGAATGGCTTGTAAAACATTTTATAAATTGCAAGATCAATTCCTCAGTAACAAAAAAAAAAAAAAAGGTGGCGCAAAAACGTTTGCCAATCTCGATGTGGATGTTGTAAACCGGCCGTCGTTGTTATAGATATTGCCCAGTCTCGCCCAATGCTAGATCAAATATACTGGAAGTTTTAAAATGTTGATGTACAGTTTCAAAATTGAAATGTCTTATTTATAAGGAAGGACACAGGGCAAAAAATATGCTTTTTTGATGTTTTTGATATGTTTATTAAAAGAAATCATATATTTCGGAGTGATGCTCGAGTTTCGGCCAGAATTGGCCAATCTTCCCGATCCCCTGTTTCCGACATTGACCAATGACCAATACTCTGGGATATTCTAGGATAGGTTTAATTCAAAATTCGTATTGTGTGAATGTGGGTGTGGGCGGATGGGAAATAATTGCCTCGTGATTTGTCTACTATGGAGGTTCTTTTATAAGTTTTGTAATTGTAGCAGAGAAATGTAAAATATTTTTCAAAAAATATATAACTCCAAGTAATATATGTAAACTCCAAAGAGTTGTAATAAAAATACTATGCAAATTTCATATTTTAATTCCGAAATAAAAATAAGTTAAATGTGTCCAAACATCTTACATTAACTTATCAGAAAATGAGTTCAATTGAACGTATATGAAACTTTAAATTGAAGGATTTAATGCATTCATTTCATTTATTATTTCTAAATAAAGTACTTTTTTTTTTAATCATTGGAAAAAATATACTTGAAATAAACTGCAAAGTTAGTCATCCCAAAATGTGGCAATATCGAAGGTAAAGTATTTCTCATAAAATATTAAATAAAAAAAAAGCTCATTTATCGTTAATTCATGAATCTTGTGAAATTTTACTCATACCTTATTTTAAGCCTATGCTAGAAAAGAAAAATCATGTTATTTTATATCATTAATTGGAAAAAGGAATTAGGACGAATTTTTGACGCCACCAAATAAAGGGTTACACTTTATAAGTTTTGTCTATGAAGAAGCAAAGATCCATCTATTTGATATTGCTACAATCATTACAAGCCAATCAGCTCATCGAATTCTCAAGAGCAGCTGAAGTTAGAATTAATTCATGATCGGCAGCCCCGCTATTATATTACGTGGAAGCATTGGCGGCTTCAAGGGGGGGGGGCCATGGGGGCCATGGCCCCCTCCTTGAAGGGTTCCCTCTTCCTTCCTAGCCCTTTCAAATATCCCAAAACTCTTTGAGAATTTCCAGTTTAAAAAACTGTGAAAATACAGATTTTTAAGCACAATTTCATTAACGTAAATTTTTTCTTTACAATACAAAAAATTATAGCCCCCCCCCCCCCCTCAAAAAAAACCCTGGTTTTAAATGTATTTACGTACACAACACACGACACAACACAAGTACACAGGTAGTGACCATCCCCCTCCTAAACGACGATTTCCTTTTTCCCGGGGGCCTCTGCCCCTTTTTGGAACAACCATGCTCTTCTAAGCAACCATGGCGCCGAGGGTAATTTCAACACGTGATGTCTGGACTAGTGTGTGACTTTTGTCACTTGGGCATGGAATCGGTACTGTGTTATTGTTATAACTAGTTTAGACAGGCCATTTATTGTGAAAATATCTGTTGAACTAGCAACACTTTTATTCGTTGTTTAAAGATTTCGTGATCATTTTACCTCGAGTAATTAGTGACGAATATCTACAATATGTCTTCAAAAAGAAAAAATGAGAGCATTTTTAAATACTTTTCTAAAAAGAAATACTCAAATACCAGAAGAGTATTTTAGAATCTCGGTTTACATACCTTTATTGGATAATATAATTGAAGACCTAATAGGAAGATTTCCAAAAGAAAATTTGGATTGTTTTGGCTTTCGATTACTGATTCCAACCTCCGATATGGAAAAGCCAACAGAATCAGAAAGCAACGAGCTTTAAAACTTATTAAAGAAGTTCATACCAATTTTAGGACTGACACAAATGAGTGTTATTCTGATTGAAAGTGAGCTAGCACTATGGAGAGAGAAATGGAAAAAAGAAGAATAGCTCCCCACTTCTGCCATAGATACAATGAGAGCTTGTGACAAATATGTATATCCTACTATTTACGAGTTACTTAAAATTTTGGCAACACTACCAGTTAGCGTTGCCTCTGCTGAAAGAAGTTTCTCTACCCTTCGACGCTTGAAAACGTGGCTAAGAGCTAGAATGGGGGAAGAAAGGTTAGCAGGACTTAGCTTGCTGCATACTCACAGAGACATAAACATTGATGTGAGCTGTGTCATAGGCATATTTGCCAAAACAAAGCAGAGGAAATTGGATTTTGTTCTTTTGGCTTTCAAAGAGTAAAGAAGTGTGATTGTAAAACAATTATTAACTATTTTTTATTTTTTGTAATTTCTTTGTTTTACTCTTTTCTTATTTTTCAGGAGAGCAATTCAAGCTTAAGTTAACTTTTTTAATTCTGCATCAAATGAAAATTATTAATTTAGAAAATTCTACACTTATCATTGCAATCAAGCATTTAATCAGCAGTTAGTTTATTATAATTAGGTTACATAGTGCATACATTTTACGAACTTAAAGTTTAAAATGGCCCCCCCCTGAAAAATGAACCTAGGGCCGCCTTTGCGTGGAAGGAAGGCTCTATTGGTTACCATGGTGACATATTGCAACGGGGTAGCCCGTTAAGCCTTTCAAGAAGGCACGACTGTAGTTCAGAGGAGAATCACTTTAATTGGAAGTTGGTTTTCTTCTCGTGAATTATTCAGGCAAGAAGCCGTTTATCGGATTTTTTTTACGCACTGTAGAAATTGAATCTTCATTTTAGAAAATTGTAAAATATATAATTTTAGTTTTGAATTAATAAATTTAGATGCAGCCCGGCTGCACTGGCTGTAGTGCACGAGCCGCTACTGATGAGCATCAGCTTTGTAAAACCAAAAATACTGGGAGTTTACACCCAAAGACTCAAAGTTACCCTGAATCATAGGCGTAACGAGGAAGGGTTTTGGGGGGTTCGACCCCCCCCCATTGGGTTGAGAAAAATTAGGCAAATTTACTACGCTTTTTCCCCATACCAACTCTATGTTGGTTATTACTCAAAGTATCTATTGTTACGAATTTTTGTATATTTGTAAATATTTCGTAGTGTTAATTTTGTAAATAGGAAAATTTATGTACATTTTGCATAAGGCAGTGCAATAGTTCATCGTTAGTTTGTTTCACCGCAATGTGAGTATTGATGCTTGATAACGAGTTTTACAGAGGTAACTCTGGGAAGCGAGTTTTAAGGAGCAGGACATTTAACATTATGGTAATGGCAATCTCGCCAAATTGGCGAGATAGAGCCAAGTTGCAGACGGTTTTGGCGACTAATTTTTGTCGCCAAATTTGGCGAGAAATCGCCAAACTTGGCGACCATTTGGCGACATTTTCGGTCCCCATGTACATGTATAGGACTTTTCGACTACGATCTGGAAAGTTCTCCAAATATCTACTTCCAGAAGTCTCAAGAAAGTTCACCTCCCCTATATAAGTCGGCCAAGAGAGCAGGAGAGTTAGTTGATTTTGAATCACTGAGTTAGTTGTTAACTGAGTCCATTAGTTGACTGGAATTACTGATTCTGAGTCTCAGTGAGCGTTCAGAGAGTTCCGAAAGTGAACTGTATTGCATTGTCTTGTGCAGCGATTTGAGCAGTTGTGTTGTCAAGTTTTTACTGCTGTTTTGTGCTCTATTGTTGTAAAAAGAGCTGTATTCTGTCTACTAGAACGAGAAGTTCTGGAGCTGTAAGAGAATCTGTGAAGAATTTTATTGGAATAAATTTCTGCAAGTTTTGATCTGCTTTGGCTTTAAATCTTTCGAACCCGTCCACGCAACACTATTAAATTTCCTTCCTAGTAATTATTCAGTGTTTTGCTAAGGTAATCAAATCTATACTATACTGCAAGACTATACATGGATTTTTCACCCGAAGAGCAAATTTGCCATTTAATGTACCAGTTGATGATAACTACACTCTACACCGAGGCTGAAGAAATGGACTCTCCATTGCGGGAAACGTAAGTTCTGAGTGGACATTGCGCTGTATAGAAAACCCAAACACTAAACAATAACAGAATGCAAACTAGGGGAGTGGAACATCGCACAACTTTCAATTACACTATAATAATGGTCAGCACATATAAATTTGACGTGGAATAGTGTTATTATTATTTTCATTTATTTGAAATAAGGGCCCTTAGTGATATTTTTACAGATAACTCTTACAAGGGGGAAAGGGGAAAAAAAGGAAAAAAAAAAAAAAATACGCCACGATGGCGAATGTGAGAATATGTACTTTTCGAAAAATCTTGCAAATCTCTTCTTGTTAGTGAAACAGAGGAGAGGAGAAAAGCAGTTGTTAATGAGCATGAGCGCCCCCAGAAATATTTGCAAGGGGGTGCAAGGCTATAATTTTATCAAAATCTTTAATTTTTTTTAGAAATGTTAATTAATAATTATGCATTATAAATTATTCTCTTTGAGAATAGTTAAAAATTAATGGTATATATGAAAGCGCAACCCTGTTCAAGAGAAAAAAATACAAAATAGTAAAAATATGAAAATATATACTTTTAACGATTTTTTTATCATCAAACTAGATCTCATGGCATTCAAGAAACAGTGTTTAGAATAGAGGAACTCGAAGATGCAAAAATACAGAAGCGTAAATTTTTTTTATTTCTTCCAAGTTAAGGATATAAAGAAAAAAAAAATTCAAAATGAAACACGAAGGCAATGTTGGAATATGTTCAGTTTAATTCTAAAAATAGATTTCAAGATATTATATCTCATGGGCTTAAAAAACAAAACATTTTCCTAGAATTTTGAGAACTACACAAGAAATGATCTCTATATATATAAGGCAAAGCCCTCACTCACTGACTCACTCACTCACTCACTCACTGACTCACTCATCACTAATTCTCCCACTTCCCACATAGTCACAACTCTGAAAATCGGCACAAATATCAACAATGGTAAAAATAGAAAAAGTAAACTATTCCGATCTCGATTAACACACTTTAAGGGGTCGAAAAGGGGTCAAACGTTCCAAACGGGGGACATTCGAAAATCCTACTTCCCACATAGTCACAACTCTGAAAATCGGCACAAATATCAACAATGGTAAAAATAGAAAAAGTAAACTATTCCGATCTCGATTAACACACTTTAAGGGGTCGAAAAGGGGTCAAACGTTCCAAACGGGGGACATTCGAAAATCCTACTTCCCACATAGTCACAACTCTGAAAATCGGCACAAATATCAACAATGGTAAAAATAGAAAAAGTAAACTATTCCGATCTCGATTAACACACTTTAAGGGGTCGAAAAGGGGTCAAACGTTCCAAACGGGGGACATTCGAAAATCCTACTTCCCACATAGTCACAACTCTGAAAATCGGCACAAATATCAACAATGGTAAAAATAGAAAAAGTAAACTATTCCGATCTCGATTAACACACTTTAAGGGGTCGAAAAGGGGTCAAACGTTCCAAACGGGGGACATTCGAAAATCCTACTTCCCACATAGTCACAACTCTGAAAATCGGCACAAATATCAACAATGGTAAAAATAGAAAAAGTAAACTATTCCGATCTCGATTAACACACTTTAAGGGGTCGAAAAGGGGTCAAACGTTCCAAACGGGGGACATTCGAAAATCCTACTTCCCACATAGTCACAACTCTGAAAATCGGCACAAATATCAACAATGGTAAAAATAGAAAAAGTAAACTATTCCGATCTCGATTAACACACTTTAAGGGGTCGAAAAGGGGTCAAACGTTCCAAACAGGGGACATTCGAAAATCCTACTTCCCACATAGTCACAACTCTGAAAATCGGCACAAATATCAACAATGGTAAAAATAGAAAAAGTAAACTATTCCGATCTCGATTAACACACTTTAAGGGGTCGAAAAGGGGTCAAACGTTCCAAACGGGGGACATTCGAAAATCCTACTTCCCACATAGTCACAACTCTGAAAATCGGCACAAATATCAACAATGGTAAAAATAGAAAAAGTAAACTATTCCGATCTCGATTAACACACTTTAAGGGGTCGAAAAGGGGTCAAACGTTCCAAACGGGGGACATTCGAAAATCCTACTTCCCACATAGTCACAACTCTGAAAATCGGCACAAATATCAACAATGGTAAAAATAGAAAAAGTAAACTATTCCGATCTCGATTAACACACTTTAAGGGGTCGAAAAGGGGTCAAACGTTCCAAACGGGGGACATTCGAAAATCCTACTTCCCACATAGTCACAACTCTGAAAATCGGCACAAATATCAACAATGGTAAAAATAGACAAAGTAAACTATTCCGATCTCGATTAACACACTTTAAGGGGTCGAAAAGGGGTCAAACGTTCCAAACGGGGGACATTCGAAAATCCTACTTCCCACATAGTCACAACTCTGAAAATCGGCACAAATATCAACAATGGTAAAAATAGAAAAAGTAAACTATTCCGATCTCGATTAACACACTTTAAGGGGTCGAAAAGGGGTCAAACGTTCCAAACGGGGGACATTCGAAAATCCTACTTCC
The DNA here is from genome assembly GCA_963978545.1 of Linyphia triangularis. Lineage (NCBI taxonomy): Eukaryota > Metazoa > Arthropoda > Arachnida > Araneae > Linyphiidae > Linyphia > Linyphia triangularis. The sequence goes on along the minus strand of OZ021729.1, from coordinate 49,174,249 downwards.
CACATAGTCACAACTCTGAAAATCGGCACAAATATCAACAATGGTAAAAATAGAAAAAGTAAACTATTCCGATCTCGATTAACACACTTTAAGGGGTCGAAAAGGGGTCAAACGTTCCAAACGGGGGACATTCGAAAATCCTACTTCCCACATAGTCACAACTCTGAAAATCGGCACAAATATCAACAATGGTAAAAATAGAAAAAGTAAACTATTCCGATCTCGATTAACACACTTTAAGGGGTCGAAAAGGGGTCAAACGTTCCAAACGGGGGACATTCGAAAATCCTACTTCCCACATAGTCACAACTCTGAAAATCGGCACAAATATCAACAATGGTAAAAATAGAAAAAGTAAACTATTCCGATCTCGATTAACACACTTTAAGGGGTCGAAAAGGGGTCAAACGTTCCAAACGGGGGACATTCGAAAATCCTACTTCCCACATAGTCACAACTCTGAAAATCGGCACAAATATCAACAATGGTAAAAATAGAAAAAGTAAACTATTCCGATCTCGATTAACACACTTTAAGGGGTCGAAAAGGGGTTAAATGTTCCAAACGAGGGATATCCGAATGTTCCTCTTCCAATGTAGTCATTTTTCTGATATTTTTTTGCAAATGTTAAAAAAATAAGTCATTCCAATATCGATTAACGAATTTTTAAGGGATGAAAAGACGACGCAACATTGAAACTATACGAGGATTAACTTAATGTCTAATTAACTTAATTCCAATACAGCTACTACTTTGAAATTTAGAACTAAGAGCAAACATAAACACAATAAACTATTCCAGTTTACTATTCACAATTATAAATTTCGTTTAAAATGTCAACAAAGGAAAGTTCCTATTTTGATAAATCAATTTGTCGGGATCGAAAAGGGAGCAAACGTCTGAAGTGTAGAATACACGAATGTCTTTTGATCGCTAAAATGCTAATGGTAAAATTTCGTAGCGCAGCACGGGTATTCAGCTAGTTATACAATAAAAGGAATAAATACTTCTACTCATCAGCCTCTAATAATTATAAACAACAAGCGCCAGAAAATCGTCACGCAAGTAGCTATAAAAAACGACACAGGAAAGAAACAAAATATTAAATTAATAGGACAAAAAATATTCATTGTAACATAAAAGTAGAATTTAAATTTAAAAGTAGTAGTTTTCTATTAAAAGTAGCTTTTTTTATCTTGGAATTTACATCTTTTCCCTAATTTTTTTTTTTTAATTTTGAAGAGCCAGGGGGGTGCAAGTGCACCTCCTTGCACCCTCCTGGGGGCACCCATGTTAATGAGCGATTCTCAAGGGATATTCGTCTTTCATCTTTTTACACCTTTGTTACATTTTTATGGGAATTTCGGAAATGAGGATGTTTAGAACATCTTAAGAAGTATTATCAAATAGATTTTGATTAAAATCGTTAGAGCCACTTTTTAGTGATCGCTAAAGAACGCGATAACGCGATTTTTTTCTCTTTTTTTATGTTTTGCGCATGCGCACTATTGACGAAAACCTTAATGGCGGGTTCTATGGCCCCCCGCTAACCTGTACTCCAAATTTGAACATCGTAGGTCAAATCGTTCGGAAGTTGTGCTGACCACGAACACACAGACACACCGGCAGACATTTTTTTTTTCAGTTGGATGTTCTAAAACGTGGAGAAATGCAAAAAATTCGTTTTTTTTTTTTTTTTTTAGATCGAATACATTACTTTCATTACACTATGTTAACAAATGGATAATTGAAAATTTTTTAAATGAGTTCAGGTACCAAACACAAAACTCAAAGTGAGACACTGTTTTTATGTTGCAAAAGATGAAAAATACGGTGAAATTACTGTTCAAGTTAAAAAAGAATCGCCAGATAACATTGAAAGAATCCACCAGATGAAGATGAAAAAATAACAATTTTCTCCGCAGATTTACAGATTTGAACGGTTTGGTATCATTATGTATATAAAAACAATAATGCATTATAAACGTTAAAAGACACCGCTATTTATGAAAAAATATGTTGAAATGTTTATAGAAGTTTCTTTAATGCTTATTTTTGGCAGTGTATGTTTGAAATATTTCGAGGGAATCACGCCACTGAAATTGATTCTATCTTGTTTGCTAATCCCGAAAAGTTTCCTTAAAATATTGCATCCATACATTTACAATTATATCAGCCCTTTCCAATTTCCATGTGTTTAAGAACATATTCCTGCTCTTTTTTTTTTTTTTTTTAATATATAAATAGAATTAAGAAATTTTTCTTATCCCATAAATTTGGACAATGATTTGAAAACTTTTTCAATAAGATGAAATTATTATTATTATTATTTTTTTTTTACTCTCTCCCCTCCCCACTCCTTTTTATATTCATTGGTGTAACAAGTCTTCATTTTTCGAAACCTCCCCCATTCAACAACTCTAGTTACGCCTATGCCTTGAATGACTGTAATATTTTAATTGAAATGTTCTCATGCATACATGAATAAAAAAAAAATAAAAAAATGTAATAAAACATACATTTCAAAAATAAAAAATGAAGAATGCAATAAATAAAAAAGAAAGAAATGTTATTATAGGGAAAAGTAAAAAAAAATTCTAAATATTCCACATCCATTAGTTGTTAGCCACATCATACAGAAAAGTATTATTACACAAATTATGTACAGCACCCAAAAAAAAAAATCAGAACGATGGCTATTTCTTGTGCTCTAATTGGTGAAATAACAAACAAAAGTTACCTTTGTAAATCGTGGAAAGTTTTTAATAATTGCTCGTAGTTGTTTTTGTCATGAGTAGTCATCTACATATTAAAACAGAACCAAACTTTAAAAACTTCAATAGAAACCTCATAATATTATCCCATATTTGGATTCAGCATCCAAAAAAATGTCGAAATACAAAAATTCGTAGTTTTCTAGTGAATGGTTTGTAATTTAAATGATAAAAAGAAAATGATAAATTAATGTTAAATAAAAAAGTTGGTTTTTTGGTTATAAATACTTAAATAATTAATATCTTTCAGTAATTTTTTTTTCAAAAGATAGTTTGTAAATGGCCAAACATAAATAGCAATCAACTTTTGCATCAATTTCTTTTTTAATAATTAATTATTAATTAATAAAACAATTTTAAAAATCTTTTTAATAGAAACATAGATTTTTTTTTGCTTTCATTAGATTTACCGTGGTTTAACCCCCCCCCCCCCTCCCATAATTTTTTTCTTTCCATTTTGACTTTTAGTTCTCGATTTTTTAGCGAAAATGTAAAAAACGCTCACTTTAAGGGAACGTATAGTAGACGACTTTTGAAAACTATCAGAGATTAATTCAAGGTAAACTAGAGGTGTGGAAAATCGCGCAACGTTCAACTATCGTAAAATGGGGTGAATAGGAACAACGGGGTGAATCGGAACAGAATTTCTTGAAATTAAAAAAAAAAAAAAAAAAAAAATTATACGAACAAAGCAGTTTTATTTTATATATATATATATATATATATATATATATATATATATATATATATATATATATATATATATATATATATATATATATATATATATATATATATATATATATATATATATATTAATCTGTCTAACGTGTTTGGAATTGTGGAACATATGTTTTGTGTGGTTTTCAACAGTGGCCCTTTTTTTTAAAAAATTTTATTTCTTAAATTACATTTATTTAAAACAACATTTTTTGAGCAATTTCAATAAGTTATCCTTTAAAAACTTTACTGAATCATGTGATTTTTTCATTTTATAAATACATTCAACGATCAAGTTACATTTGTGTTTACAGTGAAATGTTTCTGTAAAATAATCATGCTTTGCTGAATACTGTTTAATAATGCCGAGATTTTATATTTATTAATTTTCTAATCATCAGTAGTATACGTTATACTTCTGCAATTGCAGTTTTCGATATTTTATTTATTTCGTGTGAAGAATGCACATCTTTAATGTTGTAAATAAATTATGTTACTTTTGCGTTTACTTGCTATTTTTGTATTAATCTTAAACATGACACTATAAATCCAAGTAGTTTCTATGCAATTTTAGACTAATATTTGTATTTTTTAACGTCGTGAAACGCCGCACTGACCATTCGATTTCTCCCGCTGTGAAGTAGAACCTTAAAAATACCTTTCGTTTTATGGAAATTCTTTCTAAAGATCGGTCAAAAAATGGTCGAAACATTTTGGCTCATAAGTGACGTGTTTTTCAACATAATGCATTGAAATTTATCATATTAGGTAAATGATACATTCTAAATCGAATGAAATGATAAAAAATAAGGGTTCGTAATAAAAAAATTTCGAAGATAGCGTTACTTTTACTTAGTAAACGGTCCCTTAAGAAGAAAAAAATTGCATCAGATATATAGAAAATCTTAAGCAAAACATTTGGGTGTAAACCGTAAGATTCTACGATAATTCCTGGTGCAACCGTTGTTGGTTATTAGGAGGTCTGTTGCAAGCAAATGGAATGTGAATATTTAAGTTCGTTTTTGAAAGTGCATTGTGTTTGATAACAAGCACGTCACAAGTGTTACCAATTGATGAAAATCCACTCAGAATAACACCTAGCATACAGTCCATGGACCAGTGGCGGATCTAGGATTTTCCTGAGGGGGGGCGCAACACCTGTGCCTTAGCCAGGATGAAATCAAATATTTTAAAAAAGTTTTTTAAAAAAATCTATGCAGTGTTCTAGAAATATACTTCAAGATAATCCGTATCCAGGGCCTGATTTACCATTAGGCCCACTAGGCCCGGGCCTAGGGGCCCCGAAATTTGGGGGCCCCCAAATTTTGAAATTTTCTGAAAATTTTAAATATAATGGTCTTTTTATGGAAAGTACTGAACAAAAATAATAATAAATTTTTAGTTACACATCAGCAAATTCCATATTTTTTATAGTCACAGAGAGTAAAATTAGATAGATTAACCTAATAAAACCTAGTTAAGCAAATCTTTCCGGTTCAGCCAATCATATACAACTTCTTCATATGTATACGGTGACAAGGGCTTTACGCCGCTGTTCTCCTTCTCTCGCCTCTTGTAAAGAGATGTTCACCAACCAACCATATACAACTTCTTATATTATGAAATGAAAGAGTCTTTGTGATTGGTTGGTTTGCAGGCTCTTACGTGGACTTTTTTGGCCCTCCTTTTTGGTGAGATCATGGAAACAGTGGAAAGGTTACTTTGTATTATTTACAGTTATTGTTATAAAATTAAGTAATCTTTATTATTATATAATTTGTGGACCCTCTGTGGTAAAATGTAAGTTTAAAATACAGGAAAGTGTGCTTTAAAATCAGTGTTCATGGGGGGTCTTGATTAATTCAAAAGTTTTGAGCAAATCAAGATCATACTAATTATAACAAAAAAATCGTGTGAAAGTAAACTATGAGTTTTAATTGTAAAAAGTTAGTCTTAACGAATGTAGCTTGATTTGGTAATACTGTGACGTAAGGAAATAAATATTTGCTATTGGGGCCCCTCTCTGAATGTTGGCCCTACAGTAAAAAAAATTCTAAATCAGGCCCTGTCCGTATCCATTGATTGCCCCCCCCCCTCCCCTTTTTTCGTCCCATTTCTGACTCGCTATCTTAGCGTAAGGTGAAATGCCCAGGTTATACCAAAATTACTTTTCAATTTGAAAAAAAAAAAAAAAAAAAAAAAAAAAAAAACTTCCACTCCTCAAAAAACACCCGTCTATGCTAGATATTTTTATGAACTCCTTTGTTTCTTTATACTCATGACAAATAAAAAGTTTTTGCAAAGTTTCATGAACGGACCAATTTTTTTATTTTTTAATGTATTTTACCTTTCCTTGGATTTTACATGTGTTTTCGTTAATAAAAAAGAACTAACTTTTTTTAGATTAGTTATATAGTTTTGCTTTTTTTCATTCGATTCAGCATAAAAAAAAGCACTCTAAAAACATGTGTCGCATGCCTAGATTGCTCCAAAATTAATTTTTCAGCCAAAAAACCGCCTGACCCCCCCCCCCCCCCCCTATAAAAAAATCCCCTTCTTTGCTAGATATTTTTATGGACTCATTTGAATATTCATTTTCCATGACAAATATAGAACATTTTTGCCAAGTTTGATCAAGGGACCAATTTTTTTGTTTTTCTTATGGTCTTGGGTACTATTTTATTAGGTTTGAGTACTTGTAGTCTTCCAACATCCGTTTGAATGGGAAGAGAGAAGGCTATAAATAGAACCTTCCCAGGTAGCACAGCAGTATTGGCCAATGTCGGAAACCGGAGCTCTGGAAGATTGGCCAATCCTGGGTAATGTCGGAACGGCCAGCACCGAACGGCTAACATTTTTGCAATATTGGCCAATATCGCAGTGCGGTTTTGGCCGATCTCGAGGAGCAGTTTTGGCCGATATCGATGCGTAGTTTTGGCCGATATCGATGCGTAGTTTTGGCCGATATCGATGCGTAGTTTTGGCCGATCTCGAGGAGTAGTTTTGGCCAGTATTGATGTGCAATCTTGGGCAATATCGATGAGCATTGGTTTAAACCAAATGTTTTTCTTTTCCCTCAGAAAAACGAAATATTTTTTTTAAAGAATAAGTTAAAATTGTATTTTTATATATAATTAGATTTTTTAAATTATTTGATGTTGTAGATGACTTCTATTTTTAGCTGAAATACAATATGTTCTAATGTATTTTAAAATAAATCTTCCAATTAAAAACTATTGAAGTTTTTATGAGTATCAAATGAATCGAAGAGCAATATTCTATGTATTATGTAGTAAACAATTACTATTGTATATATTGAATTTAAAAAATAGTACCTCTAAATAAAATATTAAAATTTAATGATTTAAATGTCCCCATAAATAGCAACAATTGTTTATTTACTTAGTTCAAATTACTTTCAAAAGGAATATTCATTGTTTATAAAACATAAATTATTCTTGTTTATGCTAAATTTTATTTATAAATATGTATACATGTAATTAGAAAAGGATAAAAAAAAAAGACCTCTGTTTAAACCAAAAAAACATGTTTTTTTCCAACCCTGAAAGAGCAATTTTAGCTACTATTTTTTTATTATATCACAGAGCAGTTTAGGGTAGATTTGCCACTCAACATATCTGAACTTTCTTTTTAGTGGAAGAAGTGGTTGCAAATGATAATTCTTATATGCGTTTAGATTCAATTTTGAGCTGTTCAATGTTTAGTAACACATTGTTGCCCAAAAACCCTTAATAATTTGTTAAGTTATACTTAAACATTTGTAAAATAATGTTTTCAACTCCCCTACCAAAAAAAAAAACATTTAGATAACAAAATGTCTGACATTCAAGGATTTAGAAAGATACATGCAGTTTTAAACTAGAAAACTAACAGTAGAATTTAAAATCCCTATTGGTCAATCAATACTCATTGAACTTTTTATGCTAAGGTTTCATAAAAATAGAAGGTTGAATTTTAAACTTGTGAAGTATATTTTTTCTGCGCCGATCAACTTCATTTATGAAGTCCCTTTTCATTTTTAAAACATAATTTTTCTCTATGCATTAAGAATCAAATAGATAGTAAATAAATCTCATTTTAATGCTTTAGTTCATTCACTTCAATCATAATATTGTAAAAGCAATAAAGTGAATTAAATTGCAGACCCCCCCCCCCCCATTGAAAAAGTTTTCTCATCCAAAAATTATTTGACAAAAACATCTATTATTTTAAAAAATCCACAATAATATTTACATGAATACCTCGTATAATGAATAATTTTTCATACTTTCATTCCTATTTTAATTGCTTTTTAATGACCGATAATTGAAACCCAATATAATTTAATTGATATTTTATGGCTTAAAAACCATGCACTCTTAAATTAATTGTCACTTTCTGCAGTGCATATTTATAATAAAAACATAAATTTAATACAAGCTGTTTATTATAATACATATTTTATTTTACATATTTTATCTTCCTTTGAAGTTTCTACCTCGGCGAAGAAAACGAACCTGAAATATAAAATTATTCATTTCTGTTTTCATTAAGATTACATTAAAATTTAAAAATCAAATTATTGCATCAAACTTTTTCTAGTCTTTAGCTCTTTTTATTTTATCCAAACTCTTTTTGTTACGGAACTGGAATTTGTTATCAATAAAAGAAATCATGCAGTGCAGCATTTACTGCCCATTAAAAAAAAAAAAAAATTGCAAAATGAAAAACACAATTTTGCACAAAAGCATAAGATTATTAACATTTTGTTAAATTGTTATATCAGAAAACATTTTCTACTAACATTTAAGAAAATAATTTTAAACTGGTATTTAAATTTCAATTGTATATACTGAGCTTGTATGAATTTAATTTATATAAAGTACTCTGCAAATACGTTTGCACCAACCTCAACCAAGCACACAAAAAAACTATCAATCACGAAATAAATGCTAATTCTGTTTTTTTTATAAACTCGTTCATTTTTCTTTAGCCGTTTAAAATTGTAATAAATAATTTATAAGAGAGAAAAATCTCTTTTAAACTGTTAAATTAACCACCAAATAAAATCAAAATAAATAGTAAAAAGTGTTGTTGAAAAGTCTGTGATAAAATACACTGTTGCACTTGAAAAGTTATAGGAACTAATTTAGAACATAGTGTTTTTGTTGTTTTTTCTACTGAACTAATTTCTCAATTATAAGCATATGACAAAGGTGATTTGTTCAAAATTGTTTAAAGAAAAAGATAATTTTTTGTTATTTGAAAGACTAGAGATTCTCCATTGCTTATTATATTTTAAAATATAAGTTATTGTAACATCAAATTGAAATTGCTTGGATCGTTACCTAATTGATTATCATATATTCTTACCTGGTAGAGGAAGTTTTCACACTTTTTGGTTCACAAACAAGTTTTTGCTCGTTTTTTTGTGGGATTCCAAAGAAGGGGGATCGTCTTTGAAATGGGCTGGAATATTAGTTCGGCTTTTCTTGGTTAATAAATTTTCATCTTCTGAAGAATCACTCCCAATTGAACGAGCAAGCTCAGCTTTATCTTATGCCTGTTAAAATGAATCTAAATAGGAAAATTATGGATATATGCTATCTCAAACTAGTTGCAAAACTTTATATACAATTTATTTATACAATTAAATATCTTATTTAAAGCACTTTTAATATAACTCACTAAAAAACCAATCTTCAGTTTGAGAAATTAAAATAGAATATTATTTAAATCTGTTAATAAATATCTGTTATTCATGTCCACCACTTCAAAAATCTACACCATCAAAACAATGAACTTGAACTGATAAGTAGATCAATGACTTATGAAACATTATTTGTGATACCTTGAATTATTTGTATATACCCTATACAAAAATTGTAATTTAATTACTGTATGTACAATAGATTTTAAAATTAAATGTTTGCCATGTTATACTTGAGGGCATATATTCTTTAATCATGTTCATTCCCCCCTTCCCCATTTGTTGCAAACTACCAAAGACAACTTTTGTCTGAGATGAACCAAGATAAAGGAATTATTTCTACGGGTTCTCCATTTCCATCAATGAACCCTACAATAGTATATTTCTTTATTTTAAACTGAACAGAATAACAAATTAACTATTGAAAGGCCATACTGGCATTTTACTGCCAAGGGAAGGAAGGCTACAACTATTACACTTTTCATTCCAAGACAGAAAATAGCACTAACAATAATACTTGATTACAATATTTGATGTTTACTTTTCAAATGGAAAGTCTTTTCTTTAAATGAACAAAACATTTTTATTTTATAAAAACAACATCTTTGCATAGTATGTTTAAATTAACACAAATGAAGTTAGGCATTCAAAATATATTTTTGTAGATATTTCAAAAATTTCCATTCATTGCTCTTTTCTGAGAAATCAATAATTGCACAAGACAGACCTTTTAAATAGGAGAATGTACATATACAGTAAAACCCTGTTAAAGCTAAGTCGATCTGGCCACTGAAACTGTTCGCTTTAACCGAATTTTGTGTTAAATAAATTAACGTTAAGTTTTAAGTACGGAGAACTGCTTTTCCTTTGCATTAAATGTGATTTTATGCTAAGCAATTTTGCGTTAACAGGGTTTGCTGTATTTTTTCAAAAATAGGAGGCATAATAACATTAGTTATACATATTGTTAAAATTGACATTTTCTAGAACATTTACTTTTTATGCCAAGCGGTTGATTGAGATAATGCACCCTATTCCACACCACCTTTGAGATTGAGTAATAGACGTGTTTTAATTTAATGTGGTTTCCTCAATATGTGCAATTCACAATATATTCTATTAACAGAGCTAATCATGGAGCTTGGATATTGAATTTTATAAGCAATATAAACTAACGATAACAATTATGATAAATAGGAAGACAAACTAGAATGTAACATGTAGTATAAGTATATTTCAATGATGAGCATAATTTGAAACAAGCAATGGAGGGGTAGGGGGGAATGGCTAAATGAGTATTAGTTTGCATCCGTGTATGGATGAGATAAAAGCTGAAAATCTTGTTTATATTTTAAACAGCAGCATTAAATAAATAATTGAAACCAACTCGATTCCTAATCAAGTTTAATGTGAATATCAATCACCTTTGTCAACATCGCTTTTGTAGATCAAACCAAGTCGGCAATCAAGTATCGTTGAAATTAACTAATACCAACTTAAACCAATAATGTAATACGTAGATACCCCATGAAATCGACAAATTATTGTGACAACACTTACCAGTAATAAGTTTTCGATCCAATTTTAATGTTACTAATGACCGTCGCGCCGGCGACATAACATAAATAAACTTAGTAAACACACATCCGGGCACTTCAGTTCCTTCAGCCACTCGGTGGCGATTCTTTTTGAGAAATCCTGCGCATCGTTTTATATCGGATTCGGCCAGTTTTGGCCGTAGGTCGAGATCGTTCCAAAATACATGATTTTTTAAAAAATGCTTAAAACCGTGGCAAAAATATCACAAAACATATTAATGCAAACCTTCCTTTCTTATACATAAAATATTTTAATTTTAAAACTGTCGATCAACCTTTCAAACTTTTGAGTATCGTCTATCCAATATTGGGCGAGATTGGGCAATATCGGCATCGAACGGCCGATTTTGCTCCATTCCACATCGGGATTGGCCAATGTAGGGCTGATATTGGCCAATACTGCTGTGCTACTTGGGTTGGTACAAAAATAAGCTTTTTTGTGTGCTTTTTTCGGAAATTAGATGAAGGTTAAAATATAATTGTTGCTTGAACTTATTGAAAAAAAAACTTGGAGGAAAAAAAAAATTCTCTGTAAATTGTAAAAAAAGACTCCCCCTGAAGAGGGGGCGCGTGCCCCCCGCGCCCCCTGACTGGATCCGCCATTGCCATGGACTTTATGCAAGGTGTCATTTTGAATGGGTTCCATCTTAAGGAGATATTTTGGACATATGATCAATCACAATACACCTCTTGAAAAAAATTCGAATTTTCTTTTATTCTTAGTTTTAGCCAATCACAAATGTCCATTTTATATATATTTAAAAGTAGATTTTGATTGTGACGTAAACATGCATAACTCAATTTTTTTAATTTTTGTTAAAATATATTGTGACTGTAACTGCCATGTAAGATTTCTGTACAAAAAAAATGAAAAAATAAAATAAAACTAATAACTTGATGAGAAGCCAAGCCACTGATAATTCATAAAAAAGGAAACTGATAGCTATTTTTCTTTCTCCAACATAACTAGCAAGTGTTATTTTATATGTGCTCCTTTTTGTTTTCCTTTCCTTTCTTCTTCAAGGGTATGTGAGGAAATTTGTTTCAGTATTGATTACCTGGAAACTACCAAACCATGAAAATGGTGAATGTTGATCCTTATATGGTGAGTAAAATAATCATCACTATTTGTTTAAATGATTTGCTATATTCTACTTTTGTACAATAGGCACCAGTTTTAAATATATTAAAAAAAGTTTTTGCTTAAAACTTATGAAATATTGTTTAAGCTTGAATCAAAATATCTTTAGCGAAAAAGCTCAAAAGTTAATATCACATAAATAATAAATCACTAAGGAAATGTATACTTAAGAAAAGAATGAAATAACATTGTAATAAATTTACAGAATACAATAACTGTAATTTTTAAGATAGTTTTCCTTATTATTTGAACAGAATATGGAATTCTAAAAAAATATCAAAAGTTATATTTGAAATGAAAATTGTTTCTTCAGTCGTTCATTTCTTTCTGTCGCAAGTCAAATTTTTGGATAACAAAAACTGTTGTTTTAGAAATGTTTGTTGTAGCAAAAACACCAAAATAAGATTGTAGTCTTCCAGAAAGTTCTTTGGCATTACTAAAAAGTGATCCTCAGCTTAATCTCTAGTAACTTAATTATTGTAATTGGCTTTAGCCAAATTAGCAGTAGCAAAAAGTATTTGGCCCATCTCTGACCAGATTCTGGAAAATTAAATGTGTCTGCAAAACACTCTTTTTCCTCCTTAAGGACACATTTAGTTCAAAAACCTTTTTTGATTTGAACATAACTCAGATTTGATGTTTAAAGGATATATTAGACTAAAGTTTTGTGTCAGAATTACAACTTTAAAAGTGTCAGAATTGAAACTGATTTGTCGTATATTGAAAGTTGATTTAATGGAACTATTAAATCAAAGTTAATTCAATTCAATTGGATAATTTTTTAATGATGTAATATTTTAAATCTGTCAGTAAATATGCTCTAAACTGAGTCACACGCTGCCAGTGTCTGGAATACCAGATGATAAGTTGATTGGAAGGTCACTGTCATTGCAATGCCAACTTTGCCCTGAAACAATCCAGCTATTAGGTCAGCATTACACCTCTTGTTGGTAATCACAGGAGAATGCAGACAATGTACAATTCCTGCATTGATTGTTTTATTAAATTCTAAATGTTTCGAAAAGGCCATTGGTACAAAAATTTCTGCTCTCTGTGCTTTTCTTTTTTTAATTTGCAACCTAAATTTGCCTGCTAGATTTTGGCAGAAAAATGCTACATTCGGCTGAATTAAATGTGACCTCACTTCATCTGAAACAACTTGACCTGAAACGCATCAGCAGAAACCAGTTTTGCAAGTTTCTCGCAAATTGCACCAACCGATACAGGATATGGCTACGGTCCCAGGTGCCTGTCTTGGCAGAAATCTTACAATAACCATAGCAAACAAGACGGAGCGAAGGATTGCGTCAACGAATGGAAGGATGTCGTGCCATCACAGCTGATAGTTGAGTTTTTGATGGGGCAGGGTTTTGGGGCATTTTCTTTTCTTAATATTTAAATAACTAATTTTTAAAAAAAACCTTCTTCTTAAATATAAACTAATTTCACTCGTTTTTAAAAAGTGCAGAATTGTCCATTAGATGGGAGTCGATGCATCAGTAAATCGAAAATGTTTGATCTACTGGAACTACCGTTCAGAGGCGATCAAGTGACAAACTGGCTTTTCCTCGAACTGCAATGTTGTATTTAAACTCAGCTTGTGCTGGCCTCTAATGACTGGGGATTTCAATTGGTATGCTTACCTGGTAATGGGTAAGCCAGCCTTAAGTGTGTTGGGTTCTCTACTGTTAGATGGATACCAGTTGTCGCCAAGCCTAAATGTTTACATATCTAAATGACCATAAATTTATCGCCAAGGCTAAATGTTTGTGGTTTATAATAGAGTTGCTTATAATCCCTATAACAAACCGTTATAGGTTGCTATAGCAACCCTATATCAATTTGTTATAGAAACTGTAAGTGATTTAAAAATTGTTTGGATGAGTTATCGAAGCAATTTAGCAGATTTTATTTGTTCCCTGTCTAATGGAAGAGTACCGTGTGTTGATAGTAAAATAGTGTAGGCATTATTTAAACAAAAACTGGTTCATTTACAAGGATGTTAAGTTAAGCTGTTCCTCAGAGTGGCCAAAGAACCGGGAAATGTCAGGGAGCTTAAATTTCATGAAAATCAGGGAAATTTTGTATTGTTAAAGGCACGTTCATCCATATTTTGTCACTATTTATAGGGAGATTTGTAGTGGTAAGCCATTAGAAGTTTAATGTTACGGAATAATTTAAACTTCTCATTACCAGCAAAACTATTTTTTTTAAAAATGCATATTATCTCTTTAGCATACATGTTCTATTTGATCAGGGTGTCTAGACATCTGGAAAACCTAAGAAAATTGGGGAAATTTGAAAAAAAGTTTGGCCTTAAATCAGGGAATTTTTTAGAAGTCTGTCAGGGAAATCAGAGAACTTTTTTTCCTGAATTTTGTGAACACCCTGTTCCTGTTAGGGAAAAAATATACTTTTATTTTGGAATTAAAAGCATATCAAAATCTGTTTATTAGCTTTTGGATTACCTTGACACGAAGCCAAATAAAATGGTTTGGCTAAGATAAAAGAGCAAGATTTTTGTCATGGCTCATAAATTTTAACCCATTGTTTTTTATCATTATAAAATAACCCTTTTTTTTAATTTAGGATGTTGAAAATAGTCAACAAGAATACATAGACCGTTTATTTTGCCCTGACCCTTTCGCTTGCTTAGAAGCTGTTAGGTAAGTGATTTTGCAAATAACAACTAAATAAGTGTATTTAAAAGTTGAACACATAGTATATTGTTTTGAGTTCAGCTGAAAGCCTTGTATATTAATTATGTTTTCATTACATTTATTCACAGGCATTTAAAGAACTCTGTCATTGGTAGCAATAAACAAAAAGGAGTAGTTATTCAAATGGGAGTTTTACCTAGGTATGCTATATTTGTTTTTCTGGATATATGGAAGGAAGAACATCTATTAAATATTTGATTGCAAAAAACTTTAAAAAATGTGAAAACAATTATTTGAATAAAAAGCATCTTTTGTGAAATGTCAGTTTAAAAATTACAAAGAAGAACTCTGTATGCCAGCAAAATAAGAAATGAAGATTTTCATCTAAAGATATCTGATTGTCAGTGTTTTTAATAAAATTCTGTGATTATTTAAAACTGTGTGAGTCTGTAGATAATTGAATTTTGTATAATTTATTCACTATAGTTTTCATTTGAATTGATTTTAACAATAACATTCTTTTATTTAGGTTATTTCAACTGCTTCTCGATAAAAATAGTAGTAATGAACTGATGATAGAGACTGCAGTGACACTTGGTAGTTTAGCGAGAGGAACTGATAAACATGTGGAAGAGCTTCTAGCATCTGGTCTTATCAATGCAGTTTTGCGAGGTAAGAGAACTTTTTTTACTTAGACTGCTTTCGGAGTTTTTCTTTATTATAATAATTTAAACTATTTTGGTACATTTTTATTTTGATAGCTGATTATCTTCTGCTTCAATATTTCAATTAATATACTAGTAAGTGATTGAGACTAAAGTGGAAAATGTATCTTTATAGAATATAAGTTTTAATTAGCAACCGCTGTTGGCCGAGAGAAATTTTGAAGTGAGCACCTAAGATAGCTATGTTTTAGCTTGTTGGATAGACTTAAATTTAAAAAATAAACAAGGCCCTGTTTTAACTCTAGAAATTTGTATCCTTTGGATTTCTACAAATGCTCTGTTTTTCCCTGTCCCCAAGAATTGTGTTTTTCTCATGATTATTGAAAATTAGACTACATTGGAAGGTAAACTCGCAAGACTAATTGTTTTGATGGTAATAAAATTTTATTAGTTTTATTTAATTGGAGTAATATAAAATTATGTGCATCACACAGTATGAATACTCAACAAAACATTAACTAAAATGGAATATTTGGCATTAAAATTTATTCAGAATTTGCATTAAATAGTCATAAGTCAGCAAGTCAGGAACTCATTGTACTAGTAAACATTTTTTAGTATAGTTTTCAAAACGGTTTTCTTATTTGGACTTGGGTATTTTTTTAGATATTCATTTGTTACAAAAAATATATATGTTCTGATCATTCTTGTTTAGCAAAAACTTTTAAACTATTTTTTAATAACTTAAATTGATGCATATAATTTATGAAATGAGATATTCTGAAACATTTGAGAATATCAGTTGGAGATAAATATACAAGCCTCTCCAATTTTGTGTTTAATATTTTCTACTGAAAAGAAATCGGTTTAAACTCTAAATGTCAGTTATTGTGACCTCAGTGGTAACAGATCTTGCCATTTTTCAATGCCTTGTACTAAATGAAATTATAGAAAGTAACTTTGTTATTTACTGATTATTGATTAATTAGTTTGTTAGAATAGTTATGTTACAAATTTGTTTATTGTCAAATTATTTAAAAAAAAATGTATGTTATTATTTATTTGTGAAAATTCTACCAACAATTTTAAATGCCAACTTGAAGCAACATCAGTCATTTTCTTGATAAAATTTAACTATTGACTTACTTATAACTTTTTGACGTTATCTTTTTATGACCCTTTTTCTACTTTTATATTTATCCACTACTATCAAGTTTAACTTGGACACGATAATTTTTTTTGTGAATTTAAATTTTTCTATTTCCATGTTAGTTATATTTGAAGCTAACTTTAAATTTAAACTTCCTTCTAGAAAAACACTTCTTAACTTATTGCCTTTCATTACATTTAGTATTTTTCTACTGTTTCTTAAAGGTTTGGTCAGCCCTGAACCCAAACTAATGGAAGCCTGTCTCCGGTGTTTGCGGACAGTCCTGTCCCGAAAAGACTCGACCATAGAAGTGCTTTACGCTGACCCATTGCTTGTTCCTCATCTAGTGAGGATGGCAGAACAGAATTCACTGAGTGTAAAAGAGTGCGTTATGACAATTTTCTATTCTGGATGCAAAGTAAGAATATCTCATTACTGTGTGTTAAGTTTGAAAAATTGCATTTTTAACGTTTAAAAAGTTAAAGATTTTTTTTAATTGTTTAGTCAGTAAATTATAGAGCAACCATGGTAAACAGAGAAATATTATGAAAATTAGTAATTTTAGAATTGTTGGGAATTTTTTAAAAATTTATAATTGTGGGAATAATTTTAATTAAAAAGTTAGGTAATAAAATGAAGTAATTAACAGTATTTTCTCAAATATGCTATTCTACTCTTCTTTATGTCACAAAATTCTTTTCTCTAATGTTTAGTTTTTATTTAATTTTTTTTTCTTTTTCGTTTTCATTTAATGTTTTGTCAAAAACTTTAATATTGTTAGAAAATTTACAAATGACTTGTATTTTTTATAATGTTTTTTAATAAAATCTTTAATTGTTTATATTTGCGTTGTTATAAAAGTCTTGCATCTTCTATATGTTTATTCTATAAGGGATCGGTCCTTTTTTAGTCAACTGTAGGCCATAAAATTACAGTTGAGGTTAATAAGTAAAGGAAATGCATACATAAGCAGCTAGTTAAGAGAGAAACAAGGTTTAGGTCACGTTTTTGGGTAGTAATTTTTATATGTTAAGTTTAGGAGGGATCAGAATCAGGCAATAAGTTTATGTAGATTAAAAAAATAATTTGTTTTCTTTTTACTAATTGTCAATGAAATCATAAAATCTTTCCAGATTTAGATGCACCGTATTCATTTGTTTTAAACTGAATTCCTAGCTGCTTTTTAAAATATTTACTTGTAAGGTTCAAATACTACAAATGTGGAGTTTAAAATTTATGATATTTCATAGCTTACTTTTCAAATGATTTATCTGAAATAGACTGAATCTACTAAACTACGTCTGATAATATTTTATTCTATAAAATCTTTTGTTTAGCTGGCATTTAATTATAAGTAAATTATTTTAATTAAAAAAAAAACCTAATTGTCTTATTTTTTTTAATACCTGATGGACCACCTCACATGTGTGTAAATGTTATATTCAAATTCATGTATCTATATTCAGGGTTTCCGCGCATATGGAAAGTCGGGGAAAATCATGGAAAGTCATGAATTTAGACATAGGGTCAATTTTGTCATGGAAAGTCATGGATTTTGAACAAAAAAAGCCTAAAAGTCATGGAAAAACAGTGAATTGCATGGATTCCAAAAAATCTTACGGAAAATCATGTGACTATGACGTCATAAACGCCATGATCGCGATTCGTTGTTACTTCAATGATTCATTTGAGTTTTTATTTACTTTATTGATAGAAATAACGGTTGCATTTAAAAACTCCGGCCAATGAAAAGAATTTCTGAACTCCAAACTTGTGACATCACACAAGTAGGTCTCAATGAAAAAAAATTCATAATGTAAGACTGAAAAAAATTAATTTCATAATCTTTACTTTTGGTTTGACTCTGTATGCTACTGGTTTACATTGTTGATATCAAAACATTTGATTTTTGATTATTTAATTTACTTATATTTTCTTATTCCTTCTTCAAATATTTATTTATTATTAAAGATTGATTAGCTTTTTTAACACCTGAAATATCAAAGAATGGAAAATTATTTTTCGCCGTTTCTTCTGGTTTCGACGTATCTTCGTTACTGATTATATGGTGAGTACCTATTCCTCTGCATTTATTGGAAAAGTCTCTTGTAGATATCTAGGGTGGCGACAGAACAGGGAATTTCACTATTCTGGAAAAATAAAGGAATTGCGTAAAATTTGAACTAGCTAACGCGCTTCATTTTAAGTGATTATCATCTACAAGATGATATATCTAATACCAAAATTCTCAAATTATACGTCCAAATAAAACATTTTTGAATTAATGTAAAATCAAAACAATATTTTTAAAATCATTATATTTGTCATTCCATAAACATGGAATGTATTAAACTTCTGAAATCAAAGCCACGGAGATCTATGTTCTTCTCTGCCATCTGGACGGTGAACGAAAATTAATGTTTGGAGGTAGCGGTAAAATGAAGCGGCAAAATGTTTCACCCAGTCGCTCATGTTCATCATTGCCGGCCGGACCCATACTTCCGTTGTAATCAATGTTCACATTAACGCAAGCGGTGCCGCTCCATTGTTCTGCCGACAGTCGCTTACGCTTGCCGTTCATATAACTTCAATCTGACTGAATCCTTTACTAGCATGATTATTTTTAAACTTATTTTTTGTCAACAGTATGTATGAGAACCCTAATTATTTACTTATTATTTCTGTTAGATTTTTAGTTATTCTATAACTTAGCAGCGCGGCAGCTCGCATCCATAAACAGAAATTCTTCAACTTCAATCTAACTGCATCCTTTACAAACATGAATATTTTTCTACTTGCCTTGTGTTTTCTGTTAACAGAATATATTAGAAGCCTAAATTCCTTAATATTTCAAATTGATTCCATCAGATTTTTTTTCGGTTTTATTTACCCTTAATAGCTCTGTTACACACCTCGCTCTGTTTTATACACCTTTACTGTATTATTTTTCTATGCTTAGTTTACTTACATGAAATGAGGATTTTTTACTCAATATAAAACTTATAGTAATCATTTTACAATCATATACAATAATTTATTTACTATGTTGCGTTAGTAAAATTTACTGCATTGAGTTAGTAAAATAATAAAATTCTTGAGCCAGGTTCAATGTTTTTAATGTGATTTCTTGAGTCATGGAAAATCATTTGCTTCAGTCATGGAAAGTCAGGGATTTGGGACATTTAAGATTGGCAGAAACCCTGTATATTCTGTGTGAGCAAGTAAGACATTTTCAAAAATATCAGTTCAATCTTCATCAATTACCTCACAGTATTGAAAAACATCATGCAATTAAAAATTCAATTTCATTTCTCGCCTGTCGAGCAGCCACTAAATTTATGAATTTGACTTTTAGTTTGTAAGAACTCAATTCATGTAGTTGCTGCAATCCTTCTCAGAAATCTTTGAATAAAACCAAAGCAAATGTTATAATAACTATACTCAATCCTGATTATAAAACTTCAGAGATACAAAAACTTAAAAAATAATAATAATAATAATAATAAAAAAATATCAATTATTTCTTAATACAAGACAAACACCAATCCAAAGTTGGGTTATAGAGTCCAAACTAGGCTTATAACAGTGTTTAGACTGTGGTACAAAATTTCCTTAGAAAAGAGCTTGTCATATTTTCATTTTAGCATTTTGCTAAAATGATTATGCGTTCCAATGCTCGTGATGTTTAATTTTACATAATGAAAAGACTTTATATTTAGATTTAATAATGATTTTACAATAAAGTTATTTTATACTGAACATCAACTGGGGGGGGGGGGGAAAATGCTTTTCACCCTTGAGCTTTCGTGTTCTTTTAAGTTGATGACTAATATTGGGATAACAAAAATGGTGATTTTGCACATTTTGTGCCTAAATGTTTTAGCAAAAGATCAAAACCACACTTTTTAAATTTTAGCATTTAACACGTTAACTGCCACAGAGTTTTTCACTATTCCATGGTACGATGATACAACACAAAACAAAATACTCCTGTCCAATCTGCCAAAAAAAGCCAACACTTCGTGTGGAAGATTGTTTTGAAAATTATCACAAAACATAAAAATTTATTTCCTTGTATAAACTTTTTCTTTTTGAATAAACTTTGTATAATTGTATTTTCTGCTCATTTAAGTCAAAATTGATTTTTTATTCTTTTTCCTGAGGCCATCTATTTATAATTGCACTGTTATGCTACGAGTTTCTTCGTAGCTGTACAAATATGGCAAGTAATGAAGGGACTACGTAACTCGTAGTAGGCGTCCTGAGCAAGTAAACAACCTATGAGATATCTCATAGTTGGCAGTTAATGTGTTAAGAAATCTCTTAATTATTTTGCTAAAAAAACACCCACAGCTTGATCCCTGGCTTGTAAATATTTCAGAACTTGACATTTGCTTTTTCATATAAGCATATAAAGTTCATACAAGCATACATAGCTTTGCGCTATGTACGCTTGAAACAAATGCATATATATTTCATGTTATGGTTGAATGACCATCCGCAAATTTATTTTCCAGACAACTGAGCATCAAGATATTTTATGTGAACATGGAGTGCTAGAACTTTTAACGCCACTGCTGTGCTGTAACATCTATCGAGTAAGTAAATTGAAGATTAACTATTAATATATCCTTTGCCGTGATTTAATATCTGTCAAACTCTGCTAAATTTTTCTCTATTTGTTTTAAGGTTCAAATCCCAAGTCTGCGTTGTTTGGCACAGATGTGTTACCAAAATGAAAAAGTGTCTGAATTAGCAGCTACTTGTAAGTCCATTGATAGTATATTTAGTAACTTTAATATGTTTTTGGCTTTTCTAATGTTGAGTATTTAAAAAAAAATTTATTTTTCTAGCAAGTTATATGGGTAAATCAGTTCCAGATATTCTCGTCTCCCTTATGAGTCGTGATGGAACCACAAAAATGCAACTTTATGCTGCTAAATGGTATTTAATTTCCTTATGTTTTATTTTCTTTTTGTAATGCTTTTATTATACTTGTATCTAAAATTGAGTGCATTTCTGTTGTGCTTTTTAATTTTAAAAGTTAACTATTTTCTAGATACTATTTATAACTTTTTCAAGTTATTTCATTCTTGTGTTGCTAAATTAACTCAAATTTGACTGTATATTATTATTTGAGTTATTCTTGGAGATATTGATGATGTCTATTTAAAATTAACTTAAATAAAAGTAAGTTTAATTTTTCCTGTAAGGTGTTATCAATTCTTATCAGTTCACATTTCATTGCAAATTTTAAATTTATTTAAATCTGTCCCAATATAACATAATTAAATATGCAATGTGAATTTATCTTTAAGCAAGTATTTTCTTTATAATATACTTTAAAAAAAAACATTGATGTTTTTACATTGATCAGCCAGGTGTCAGAGTAAAAATTTTGTTGATATTTATCAATCCACCTTTTGAAATCCCCCTTTTGTCAAATGCTTGATGTCCTGTTTGTAAAATTTCGTGTACTTTTTAAATTGATTTAAAATGGATATTCAATTTTTAGTATGACATATTTGTTCCGGTCTGGAGCTCTAGTAGCAGATGATACTAAAGTAGTTTACAAAGTATGTGAAGTTTTTATTCTTTATAAATAGTTATAGATATGTATTTTACTACAAAAAAATAATTAGCTTGGCATGTTTAAGTTATTTCATGTTAATGTTGTGAAGTTACAGAATTTATTAAATATTAATAAATTTAATAATAATATATTATTAAATTTCTTGTGGAAAATTTTAGTTTTTTAAAAAAATTTGCAAACGTAATAAAATATTTTTATTTTTATAAGTACTTTGTTAGTATATTTGATTTGTTTGGCTTTATTCAGGTAAAATCACACAGTACTTTTAACTTTTAGACTATCTAATAAGAAAAAGAATAAAAATTTAATTTTGCTGACTATCTTAAAAAGAAGGGTGCTGAATTGAAATCATTGAAAGGCTTGGATAATTAAGTTTCGGCATTCACGTTAAGCTCTAGGAAATAGTCTATTTTTAAGTTGTTATTCTCTCTATGGACAAGAAATTTTAGATATGCAAACTAAAAAAAATTATTTAATAGGTTTGTATACTAATTAACCTGACTAAAATAATTATATATATTTCTTTGTTCTGTAACCTTCTTGGTTAAAAAATATACAACCTAAGTAACCTCATAGCAATAATCGCAAATGTTTATCTGTTATACTTTCAAGTTGCTTCTATTTCAATCAGATTTTTCTTTTATATTCTAGTATAAAATAATTATTATCAGTTTTTAAAAGTCAAAATATGACACTTATGACAACCAGATTTTTATATACATGAAATAGTATGCATTTAAAGTATAGAAAAAGGTTAGATATACTCAAAGAATCACCACGTACAAGTGGATTGTAATTTAAAGTAAATAAAAAAATTTGTTATCCAAAGTTTAAAAAGCAGAAGGCCTGTTTTCTTCTTATTGCTGCAGCAGCAATCATTAGAGTATACAGATAATTTGGTTTAAGTGTGCGAAAACCTCTTGACTCAATAATATGCTATTTTGACACAATCAGTGGTGGTTTCAATCTAGTTGAGCCTCAATGTTCAACAACCATAATATTTTTTACTTTACTAAATTATTACAAGATTCAAAAGATTTAAAAAATTTCAGGCTCTTCCTACCTTAGTTCGTATATGTCAGAAAGACGTTCCACCAGAAGAAAGGGCAGAAGGTGCAGAAACACTGGCATTCCTCACAGAGGTCGACACTGACCTACAAAGGATAGCCAGTATCAGCGATCATTTAATACCAACTTTGGCAGAACTTTTGAAATACCGGTCCGAAACATCAAGTGGTGAAATAAGCGAAGAGATGTGCAGTGAAGAAACCAAGAGTGATATGGTAAATATGATCATTTTTAATGGTAAATGCATGTGTGATACTTGTAATTTTTTATGTGCTGGAATTGAAAATGAAGCAATAAGTTAGTAATTTTGTGAGGGTGAATAAAAGTAATTTTATTTTGGCTAAGAAATTGATTTCAGACAAATTTGTGTAACAAAGTAGTAGCAGAACATGGGAGTTTTGTTACTCTGAAAACGTTATCCAGGAATTTTTCATAAACGTTGCAAGTAGTTGGAAATTTAAAGTTTTTGATCTAAAAAAAACTGTAGTTGTTGCAATCTGTTTGCCCTTATATATTTATCTTTATGCTATAATATAAATATAAAATCATGAAATTACTTTTTAAAAAATTAAATTTTCAAAAAGTAGTTATGGAAATGTCAAATATATATATATATTTTTATTTTTTACTATTCTGCATTTGAAACATAATATTAAGTATTATATTGTTTGTATAAAACAATATAGTACTTAGTATTATGTTTCAAATGCAGCGGTTGTCTGCAGCAGCTAAAAATTTTGACTATTTAGCCGTCAAAAGAAATGCAACTGCTGAATTAACTTTTGATTTCAAAACATAATTTATGCTTTGGTTGTTTGTAGTGCTAATAACATTTTCTAATTTACAGGCTGCTAATGAAGTGGCAGTGGCTCAAGAAATGAAACAAGCTGCATTCAGAGCATTTGCATCCCTAGCCGCAAATGATGAAGATATTCGGAAAAAGGTAGCTGTTTTAGCCTTTCTTTATTAATTTGTCTTAATTTGAGACATTGAAGGATAATCTAAAAATTTACTTATTTATTAAAATGTTTAATAGAAAACTCAAAAATTAATTAAATGTTTCTATAATAATTTCAATTTTCTTAACAAGATATTTGCAATTTATAATTTGGTAAACATTTATAAAAATTTTATTTTACATTTTATTCAAACAATCATTATTTATCATTAAATAGCAAGTTAATTTTTGAAAATAGATGCTGACATTTAAATCTCACTTGAAGCTTTATTTTTAATCATGTATCTTATTTCTATTAGTCTTAAAAATCAGTTAATAAGAGGATTGCAAAGGAACACAGGAAAATAGTCATTATATATTTTTTTAATAAATGCAAATTATCCAAAAGGATTGAGGTCCCATATATAGCAGTACTTTATCAGGTTTCTTCTTGCGATAATTATATGAGAGTATTTCTCTTATTGTTTATGTGTATTGCAAAGCTTCATCTTAGAATTTTGACTCATTAAAAAAAATCAAAAATGCAATTTTGGTCTGTTAGTAGTTTCAGCCCTCCATATATAATGCTTAATTAAAGTGCTCCATCATTGTTTGCGGTGGGTAACTATTAAAAAAAAACTTGGGTACCTGTATAATTGATAAAATTTGGATATATATATAAAGAAATGTGTTCTTAAGATAGGTGTGCAACATGGTAAAATTGAGTAACTGTTGTAAGATATCACTAGTTGCTGCATATAATCTATAACAATCCATAACATGATCATCAAATAGAAATTTTTAAACTCCTTTTTTTTTACTAATTAATAATTACCTAGTTTTATATTACACATGGTAATTGGGTGAAAGTTTATGGGAATTTGCTTATAATACAGTCATAGTTAAAGTTCTCCTTCATCTGTAAACCATTAATGTACAAGAATTCTGTAGATACAAGCATTAATTTACATACCTGCCAACTTGTACGAATCATCCGTACAATGTACGGATTTTTACTATTTTGTACGGGTGTACGAACAGCTAAAAAAATCGTACGGATTTCACGGTACTTTTCGTTTTTTTTTTTTTTTTTTTAATATTTTTTCAAGTCACCAACAAAACCGAAACGATTTTCCAAAGCTGCCTCGTCAGTCAAAATATTTATTCACACTCCAAGATTGCGCATATGTTCAGCACTAAAGCGCGTTGGCGAGGATGCATTGTTTTCTTTTTTGTTGCCGATTAGATTTGGCAAACCAAACCACTGCTTCGATTTTTCGGGCTTTACATGTTAATAAAGAAGCAGAAAACCGAAAGTGCTTTAGTTTTTTAATTCTACCTTCTTTTGGACTGGACTCCAAAACGTAAATAATAGTACTGGACTTGCGCGTAAATAATAGCACTAAACCACGGCGCCGGGGATGCACTGTTTTCATTTGTGTTGCCAACGGGACCTGGCGAACCAAACAACTATTGCTTTGCCTCAGACTTAAGAGATTAACAAAGAATCTGTAAACCAAAAATGCTTTAGATTTTGGTTCTTCCTTCTGTTTGGACCGTACAATAATGTTGCGCGTATATAATAAAAGCACTTAAGCGCGGCGCCGGAAATTCATTGTTTTCATCTGTGTTGCCGACGGGATTTGGCGAACCAAGCAACTGTTTCGTTGTCTCGAACTTTAGAGATTAATAAAGTAGAAAACTGAAAGTGGTTTTAGTTTTTTTTTTATTCTTTCTTCTTTTGGACCGTACTCCAACGCTGCGCACTAAATGGCGCCCCCCGC
This sequence comes from Linyphia triangularis, assembly GCA_963978545.1. Taxonomy (NCBI): domain Eukaryota; kingdom Metazoa; phylum Arthropoda; class Arachnida; order Araneae; family Linyphiidae; genus Linyphia; species Linyphia triangularis. The sequence goes on along the minus strand of OZ021729.1, from coordinate 49,148,449 downwards.
CGTTTTTAATTGTTTTGGCGGCACTCTCCGAACGACTGTTTCGTTTTCTCGGACTTTAGAGATTAAAGCACTTTCGGTTTTCAGCTTCTTTGTTAGTCTTAATTATTTATTTTAAAATATCCAAGTTAAACAATCCTGGTGTAAGATTCCAGAAAATATTAAGTTTTTTTGGAGTTTACTTAAAACCAAGCGTTTTACTTCTAATCATCAGAAATTCAAACAAAGAAACAAATTTTGCATTCTGCTCTATCTATGCATCTGATAATAAGATTTCTCATGGAGGATTTACTGATGTCGAAGTTCATATCAATTCTAAAAAGCACAGTGACAACATCAAATGTAATAATAAGAATTCGAAAGCCTGCATAATTGATATTTGTGCGTGTGATTAAACTCTGAATACCACCGACTCATTGTATGTTTCACTAGAGTTTTTGTGTCATAAAACATATTTTATTTAGGTGTAATGTAGACTAAATCTTAAACATCATCAGAGATTTCATCGTAAAGTTTAAATTTCATTTATTTTTAAATCCAAGTTATTTTTTTATTTTATAATTTCCATTTTGTGCTAAAATGTAACAATTTGTTATATTTGAGAGCAATTTAATATTAAGCATTTTTTTTTTTTTTTTTTTTTTTTTTTTTTTTTTTTTTACTATTATTTATATATTACATTTATAAATATTGTCGCTATTTGACTTTACATGAGTCATAGGAATGCAAATATTTGTTCCGTAAAAATTGTACTAATTTGAAAATGCCAATGTTGGCAGGTATGAATTTAGCTATTTTTTATTTTTTTTTACAAAAATAAGATATAAAACTTATTTCATTAAGATTTATGAGAACCATTTTAAAATTTAACTAAAGTTATTATTCTCTTTAAATTTAGATAATAGAAACAGATGCCCTGATGGAGAACATAGTGAGTGGCTTCACCGATTCAAGCCCTCGTGTTCGTTTAGCAGCTGTCCGCTGCCTTCACAGTCTGTCTCGGTCAGTCCAGCAGCTGCGTACTACATTCCAAGACCATGCCGTGTGGAGACCTCTCATGAAGCTCTTGCAGAACGCCAACGACGACTTACTCACAGTAGCATCCAGCACGCTCTGTAATCTCTTGCTGGAGTTCTCCCCTAGTAAAGAGGTAAGACATAAGAGGCTGTTGTGTCTTTAATAGAGATGCCAACATTTCTATGGGTTTTCTGTAGTTTTTATGGATTTTTACTTTTTATGATTTTATTCATGGCCAATATTCTTGCTTTACAATGAATAAATATTAGATACATTAGCGATTATTACATCGGCATAACACTTGGTGAAAACAATGTAAATCTCATCAATGGCAAAAATATTAGTGAATTTCAAGATTATTGGTAAAAGATTAAAAAAGATATTCTGTGTAGGTCTTTTCTGTAGATTTAAAAAAAATTCTGTATAACAGTAAAAATCCATAAAGACTATAGAAAACTAAGTAAAAACTACGCAAAAAAACACGGAGAAAAGTTGACATGTCTGTTTAAATTGGTTAAGTTATTTTAAAATCCTGTTTAACACAAGTAAAGCAGTTCTCTGTACAATGAAGCTTTAACTTAATATTAATTTATTTGTTTAACTCAAAATTTCTCAGAATGAAATCCTACTTAAGACAAAAAAAATTTGCTCTTTAAACCACTTTTTTTTAGAAGAAACCCTACTGTGTTTCCTTATGTCCTTGAAATAATTTAAAAGGGGTAGACACATTTTTTTTAAAAATATGTATTAAAAATCAATAGCGAACTTCTTTAAATAATAAGTTATTAGTAAATACATTTGCTTTTTTTTTTTTTTTTGTTCCTATTGTATATTTTGTTAAACTTTTGTACTAAATTCTTGCCTTGTAAAGTAAGTGTTCTAAAAAACAGTAGTATTAAATACATATAGAGCTACTAGTTTAAATCTGCATTAATTGGATGAAAAAGTTAGAAAACTGATTGAAACAAAATTCGGTTAATGCGAAATACTTCTGCAAACTCACCCATTTCACATTAACTAGGTTTGACTGTGTAAAATTATTGACACTTCATCAACAGGCCGGAGAATTCTTGGTTTAGTGCATAACTTTATTTCCAATATTCCTACAATAGCCTTTAAAATAAATATATCTAGGTTATCATTAATATATGTTTTTTAACCTAATGCACTCTAGTGTAGTAGGTAAACGAGCAATTGCAAAATAGTGCACTAGGTGGTTTTTATAGCACATTGTTGATATATTAGGAGGAACTGATAGTCTTCATTGAAGCTTGTGAAAAAAAAAAAAAATTATCAGAGTCTACTTTATGATTAAAAATTTTAGGAAATGAAAAAAGTACATTATAATAAAACCCCATAAGATTTTAAATTCTTGAAAATTAATTAAATGTATTTCTTCAAAACCATCAGACATGGTTCACTTTACAGAACCATCGATTTCAGCTTTTTTAAGTGAAATTAGAGAAAAAAATGGAAAGCTATGCTTAATTAAATTCAATTGTTTTCTAATATAGTATAATTGTTCAAAGTTGTTTGACTTTCGAGTTTTTTCAAAAATGTTATAATGTTTTTTTTTTTTTTTTTTTTTTTTTTTTTTTTTTTTTTATGGTTTTATCGCTTTTGTTTGAAGTTCAACTTTTTTTTTTGCTTAGGAGCTGTGCCATGTCTGTACCATCTAAATATGTCGTGTGTCTATTTTACAGATTGAATAGCAAAAAAAAAAAAAAAATTGGGAGGGGACAAATTTCCATATCCCTCCTCTTGGCTACGTGCCTGATTTAATTGAAAAATATATATTTCGAAGAAGTTTAGTTTAAGGTATATATAAAAAATTGATTTGATGTTTCTATAATATTTATATAGAAATGCTTAATTCAGGGTGCGTACGGGGCCTGGAAAACCTGGAAAGTCCTTGAATTTCATTTTTTTTTCTTCAAGGCATTGAATAGCCTGGAAAAATAGGATTATTTCCCAAAAAACCTTGAAAGTCCTTGAATTTTCAATTCTAAAACCCCTAAATTCCCGTCTTACCAGAACTCTGACGTCACGCTTTTACGTCACGTTCCCGTCTCCGGCCTGTTCACTTTCCGTGGATCTATCAATCACAGTTGAATCAGTTCCCTCCCATTTCTTGCTTTCGGCAAATAGTGACCGTTCGTTACATGGTTTGCGTTTTGAACGGTGCCGGCTTCGGCTGTCTTTGAATTTAAATTGTCCATTCAAGAAAGTTTGTTTTCATCGTGAAAATTCCGACTCTAAACAGTGTTTATGGCTGTTTGTTTTTTCTTATTACAAAAATATCTTTTCGTTCAAGATTACGCCGTACTGCACCAAAAGATAATTTTTTGGCTTAAAAACTACTTTGCGAGAATTTTGGCACAAAAATTTTCAAAATTAACATGGAATGTCGCCAACAAAGCGATAGAGTGTATTTTGCACTTTAAGGGCGTTTTTCGTCAGTTAACGTGCCGGAAAGGGTTCACACTTGAAAATAGAAATTACAATCTCTCAGTTTTGTTGTAGGTTTTTCAAACTGTAAAGAAGTAGTAAATGAATCTGTGTGCATCTGATTTAAATCTGTTTTCTTGGCTAATTTTAGTTATAGAAAATTAATATTATTTTTTTATACCTATAGAATACGTGATTATTTTTAGATTTTTTTTTTACTGAGGCTCCGTGCTAAAAATAGAATACAAGTATTGTATTTTTCACACAAGCAATCATAGTGCATCTGGTTTAGATTTGCTCTCTTGCCTGGTTTCAATAATTAAGAAATACATGGCTTTTTTAAGGCTTAAAGAAAACTCGAATATTTTTTTTAATTTCTAAACTTCTTAATCCAATTGACAGCCTCCCGTCCCCACACAAAACGGTATAGTGGTTAGCGTGCTAGCTTCTAGACCGCGAGCTTGCGGGTTCGAGTCCTGTGTTAGGCATGGGTGTTTGTAAATGTATGTTGGCTTGTCTAATGACGAATGTTTCGGCGCATTATAGCCCTCGTGTTGCTGACGGCGCCAGATAATCTGAAAACAACCAACCAACCCGTCCCCACACACTTCCGGGCTTAATTTCTAAGTCATCGGTAAAACGGGATTTGAACTTGCTGTGGTGATTAGGTGGAAGGATTGGTGAGTATTAGTAAATGATTTTTTGGCAACCCTCTGATGTTGGATCATGATTTTGACTTGGCCACAAACGAGAAAACGCATATTACGTCATTCTTTTATTGTAGCCAATTCCCAAAAAAAGCCCCAAGTCGTACCGTAGACTAGAAATTTTACGAAGAACTTGAATGGGGGGATTTAAACTATATCTTTATTTAAAAAAAAAGTAAGGATTTCTTGTATTTACAAATATTTGTTCCTTTAAATTAGCTGTAGGAAAGATCGGGGATTCGCGGCAGTCCTTGCGCCGTTAAACTTCAACCAACCAACCAGGAATTCACGCTTTGTATTCAAACTGTAGAAGGCATGAAATCAATCTTTATGCATCGAATTTGGATTTTTTTTTTCTTGCCTCTATCTTTGTAACTAAAGATAATACTTATTTGTCTTAGTACTTTAAGAGTACATGATTCAGGGCTGCCACAGGCGACTAAAAAGGCTACTAAAGCGACTATTTTAGTGGCCAGGCGACTATGGCAACTATTTCAATGAAAAAAGGGCCCAAAGCGACTATTTTGAACAAAACCTTCAACTATTTTTGGGCTCAGGCGACTATTTTTTTAAAAATTGGATACTGTCCGTTAGAAGACAGAACGAAAACGACACTAAGGTACTAACAATTTTATCAAAATGGTGATTTTTTTAAGGGGGGGCGGGAGAGCGAACACTTCCGAAATAGTTGTCCATATTCGTTGGTAGAGTGATCACTTTGTTAGTCCGACGATAGTAACTTCACGCAAGATTGTTGTTTTTGACGGCAACCGCGGTCGTTTTCGCCTACCTGTTAGGTTTCAATGTTTTATCTTTCGCCGTGCAAGGCAACAGCATACACAATTATATTCTCAAATATCAAATTATTTCGCTTTATTTACTCTAAACAAAAATGAATTTGTGGAATTTGCCCCGAACGCCGGAAGAAAGTGCCGTAGTATGGACAGTATTGATGTTATTTGACGTAATTTCTGAGATTTGTGTCAGTGTGATGAACAATTTCGCCGTGTTGGTCAATGAATGCAAAATGATTAGAATTTCAATGCTGTAGCTAAAGTTATAAATAATAAAGTAATTTAAATTTTTAAGCAATTTATTTAATTACTCTGAATGTAGCTTAAACAGGGTGGCGTCAAAACCGGGAATTCAGGAAAATGTCAAGGAATTTCGCAAAATTACTCTTTAATCAGGGAATTTTGAAATTTTCGAGTTTCTCTTCTCGCGTACCCTGTGTGGGTGCGGACATCTGTCCCAACTCGCGTCACACGGTATATATATAGTTTTTATAGTTGTCAGATCGATTTGGGTGTACGAAGTTTCCGAACTTTTTCTACTCTCAGCAGCTAAGCCAAACCGGTCAATCTCCCTACCTTGGCCCACAACCACATGTTTATGTTCCACTTTTTTTCTTTTTTTTTTTTCTTTTTTTTTTACTTTCTGTAATTATTGTTATGCTTAGAACAATGATTTACACATTATTTCTGATAAATTTTTGGTTATCCTATAACTTCGCGTCCGCCGGTGTCTTATTGTTAAAAAAAATCTTCAAACTTCAATCTGCCTGCATCCTTTACAGACATGATTTTTCTTCTTCTTGCCTTGCGTTTTTTCTCAACAGAATATATTAGAACCCTAATTATTTACGTATTATTTCTGTTAGATTTTTAGTAATCCTATTATTTAGAAGCGTGACCGTAGATTTATTGTTTAAAAAAAATCCTCCAACTTAAATCTGACTGCATCCTTTACAGACATGATTATTTTTCTTTTTGTCTTGTGTTTTTTGTCAATAGAATATATTGGAACCCTAAATTCCTTAATACTATTTCAAATTATTCCATCATATTTTTTCGTTTTTATTAACACGTTACAGCATTGTATTATAGATGTGCAACAAATCTATAGGCATTCATAAGCAAAATGGGTTAGATCTTGTACTTTTTTTTTAACTTTAATTTTTCATTTTATTTAACGTAATTAACTGAAAATGATATGTGTTTTTGATTTATATGTTCAATATAAATCAAACAAAGAATTGAACTCCCCTTCCATAAAATAAAAAAAGAATCTGAATGCTTTACTGCATACATTTAGGCAAAGGGTTATGGAATTTAAAAAAAAGGTCCTTACATTCCTCCCACCCCTCGCTGCGAAATGGTGCGCTTGTCATGTTTTATGAAAACGATTTTTTGCCTCATTTAATATGTACTCTTGTGGTTTAAGATAATATTTTTGTTGTACAAAATTTTATTTCTGTATATCTATGAGTAATTAATTTTTTATAAGAAGCTGTTAATTTCAAGACTTTCTTTAATGCATTATGTGTTATTTATCTTTTCTCAACTTCCAAATCTAAAACACATAATCATAACACAAAGAAGAAAAATATTGTACTAGTTTTGCTTTTCCTTGAAGTTAACAAGTATGGGTGTAGTTTGTAAATTGGTTTATGCGAATTTTGTATTTTTTTTCTTGATGTTTTCCTTTCTTTTTTATGCTCTAAAGATGCTTGTTTTGATTTTTAGCCTAAACTTATATTTTATTGCAATTATACGTTGATAAGTAAATGTAATTCTATATAGTCAAATGTATATATTTTTAAATTGGCCGTTATTTTCTTTGTTTTCTTAAAATGTTGTTTCGCAAATTCTGTAGCCATTTTATTAAAAATTTAAAAACTGGCCTTAATGAAATTCGATTGCCATTGCCGATGTATAGTATAATTGTTTAAACATGATACTTGTTTTTCTGAAAAAAGTTGTTTAACTTTGGAAGTTAAAAAAAAGTTATCTTGTTTTTGTCAATCGAATTTTATCCTCGCTTTTGCGTGAAGTTTAGCTTGCTTTTTTTTTTTTTTTTTTGGAGTAAGGTCGAGTTGCCAACTTCCATCGCAGTATATCAATATGGTAGCGCCTCCTCCAAGACACCTGCCTTTTACCGTATGGAATGGAATGTTTTAGACACTATTTTGAATTGAAAGAAGAGTGTTTCTGGGTTTTCGTGTTTTATGTAAATCAACAGTTTTATTTCGATGTTATGAGAAGTGAGGCTACTATTTTCAACGTCTGAGACTATTATTTTTAATGTGTGAGACTACTATTTTGGCTACTATTTTTAACATCTGAGGCTACTAAAGCAACTATTTTCAAAGCTTACAGTCAGTGGCAGCCCTGATGATTATTTTTTAGCATATATTAATAATAAAAAAAAAAAAAACTAACCAAATGTCTTTTTTTGGATGGATTACACAAAGCACAGACTTAAGATCATTTTTGTTTCCATTGACCTTGAGATTTCACATGGGAACTCTATAATCCATTTAGACAATGGAGAATGCTAGAAAAGAAACCATTACAAAAATTACTATTTTTCAACTTGCCTTGTAATTTATTATTTAAGTACATTAGAAGTTATTTTTTTATATAAATTAAATGCTAGTATGATTGTCAAATTTCAGTTAGAGATTTTAATTTTTTTGAGTTAAAAAAAATTATCTTCCAATAAACAAATAGCCCTAAAAAAACCTTCTATGTTAAGCTATCAGTCCAAACAAGTTATGAAATATAATGCTTGCTGTTAAGCAGCCTTGTTTCACTTTTTTTGCTTGGGGGGGGGGGGGGGAGTACTTTGCATAGAATTAAATTATTTTGGATTATTGGGAAGAACATCTATAGGTAATTTTGGTACTGGGCAGGCAAGAGTTTTTTTTTTTAAATATTATTTAATCAGTTGTTAAAAGTTGCTCTAACTGAGATTATTTCGAAAAACTTAGTGATGAATCAAACCTCATGATGTCATTGAAAATTTCCTAATATTTTAATTATTAGCAAAGAGGTTAATAATTATTTTTATTACCCAAGTATTGATGACAAGACAACAAAAACAAAGAACCATTAGTGCCTTGTTTGTAAATGAATGTCATGCATTTTAATTTATTTTTTGAGTATTGTTATCAAATTAATTAATGTAAATTTAGAATGCAAACATATTTATATAATGAACAAGTTACACCTTTTTTATTACTTTAAATTAATTTAAAATATCAATGTTGAAATATACAAGAATATTTGGGGCATCACTAATTCATAATAATTTACTGCTCCAAAATCGTATTTTTACTGCTCCGACATTGCTCCAAAATCACATTTTAGTACTTGCATCACTGCAAAACTCAAACTATAAAAAATGGATTGGAAAAGATTTCTCCAATCTTCATCCCGTAATAAATATTTATGGTTGCATCTTTGCTGTTTGGTAACATTTTATATTTTAAACTTCAGCCAAATTCATTAATTAAAAAAAAAGGAAGTTAAAAATTGCAATTTTTGTACCGACTCTGCGATGGTAAAATAGGACCTTGATTTTTTTTTTGTAATGTCCTTGAAAAAGGCCTAGAAAGTCCTTGAATTTCACTTCCAATAAAGTGCACGCACCCTGTTAATTAAGCATTTAAAAATTAATTAAGGGCTTCTAATAATCATATTGTTTTATGCTATATATGTTGAATATTGGATGTTATAGTGTTTGATACAATAAAAATCTTAATGTGGCAATCTCTAAAATAAGAATTTAAATTTTAACTAAGCATTGATAACTTTTTTAATTTTGTAAAAAAATCCTTAATCTTTCTAAGAATATAAGCTATGAAAATGTTTTTTGCCAAGCTTTTGAATTTTTATGATGCAAGTGCCATTCCTTCTCACACATAAAAAGCTTATTTAGCAATGAATTAGAGGTCATTTTACTGTAGACAAAAATGCCAAAGTTTATTACTTTGTCATATGCTTAAGTTGTATAAACAGAGTTCATCCTAGAAATGAAAAAGGGCAGGGTGCTATTTTCCAAAAAAAGGGCACTTCCTGTTTAAGAGGGCACTTTTATGGCAAATTGCAGAAATACACATTTTCTGCCACAATTTTAATATTGTTATACTTTTCTACCACGATAAATAATTTTCAATATTCTGGAGGGAAAAAATTATAATGCAAAAATCCGTGAATCAAAAACTCCCTCAGAAACTTAAAAGATATCAAAATACTGATAAAATGCTTCAGTCCTAATTCTGCTGGAATGAGACTGAGAAAATTATTAAAATTAATGTATAATATACACAGTAAAATTATCATCAAATAGTAATTTTTATAAAATTATCAATTTATAATACAGTAAAATTAAGATAAGAATGTTTTAAGAAATGAAAATGTTTTAAGATAAGAACTTTTCACTCATTCAAAATTTTCTAAAGTTTGAATGAATCAACCTTAAACTTCATCTCTTAGTTTTGCTATTGTCAGATAGAGAATAGAGTTTCTCCAAATTTAACATTATTCATTGTGGGATATCACAAGGAGTATTCCGACTAAAGAACTTGGACTATGTTCTGAAATTTTTGCATTTTTTTTATTTTCAAAATCGGATCAAATTTAGCGGCAAAACGCCGATTTTTTTTGCCGTGCATGCCGCTATTATGTAAGCTATAATAGAAGTTTTATTTTTTTAAAAATCGGAAATAATCTGGGATTTTGGTTACATTCCTGTTATGTTTAATTTTAAATATGAAAAGAATGTTTAGAAATTAATTGGTAACAGGCAAATTACCAAAAACACCCCCTAAATTTAACAGGAGGACATCGCGATTACGCGTGTCCAAACGGAAATATTCTTTTTAAATTCTTAGTGTAAACATTTGATAGTTATAAACCTTTAACTAAGTTATTCAAGTCTTTCAAATTCCTTTCTTCACTATTTTGAAGGAGGCATGGTAAAAATCCAGCGAAATACACTTAATCAAAACACGTACGAAATGGCCATCAGAGTTTACTAATGTGCACTTGGGAAATTGTAAGACGGCACCCTACAATCCACCTACTAATGAAGCACTTTATATAGACATCTACGCAATGGTTTCAGTCCCTGATATATACTTTGCGGGTTTGAACATGAATTCGCATGCGCGACACCCGATTTCAGTAGGGGTGATCCACATATTGCGTACTGTTGGGAGGGGAAAAAACAGAAGTTTTTCGAATTCTTTCAGGATGAAATTTTTTCTGAAAAAGGGCAGGAAGGGCGCTATTTTTATAAAAAAGGGCAAGAAGGGCGCTGTTTTTATAGAAAAAGGGCAGGCAGGGCGCGCCGCCCCTCGAAAAATGCCTAGGATGAACTCTGGTATAAAATAAAAAGTGTGTGTGTGGAGGTGGGGGGTAATGAATTTTTTTTTATTTTATTACCTTGAATTTTTCACCCTTTTTATTTATTAATTTATTTTTTAAATAGGAAGAGCAAATTTAGAGCAGTCACTTTTTTACTGTTTTTGTTAAAACAGTAATATTAAAATTATTAAATATTATTATATAAATATATTAAAATATTATTAAAAAAAAATTTCAGTGCTGTTGAATAATTTGATCTGCTCTGAAAATTTATACATCATAAAAATGAAATTCTATTAAGGATAACTTTGTTGAAAACCTTAATGTCCTCTCTGACAGAAAAAAAAAATTTAATAACATTTTGAAAAATAATTTAATTAGTATCAAACTGTTATTTTTTTATTATATTTTTTATTACTGTATACACTAATGGTAATCATTATTTTCAGGAGTATAATCGGGTACTTTTTTGTTTTTAATTTTTCCATACAGCAATCAGATTCTATATGTAAACTTCTTGTTTTTTTAATTTCCAAATAACTAACTACACTTTAAAATGCCCATTGAAACTGCTGATGTCCCTGACTAAATTTATTTTTACTTGTCATTATTTGGATGGGAAAAAAATTGCGTCTCCAAGTTCTAAAAGTTAAGTTCAAAGTCCTATACCTTCAATTTCTTTGCATAAATATTGTTATTTTATATTATTGATTTTTTTAGTTCACACATTGAAGATTTAGAATAAGCCTTTAAATTTCAAAGTAGTATACATAATCAAAGTGGTATACATGTTACATTTAAACTATATTTAGAAACAAAGTCATTTAGACTTTTCTAAATTCATAGCATTGAATGAGTATGGTGTCATCTACTAATTTAATTTAAATAGAAAAATTAAAACCCTCTTTGTGAGAATATTTATATTTTTGGTTCCTGAGATTTTGTTTTATGTTGTTAGTTATTTCTTGCTAAATGCATTTTCTTTCAACTTGCTTTCCATTTCATTTTGCTTTCAAAGTTATATTTGACTTTTATTCTGACTTATATTATTCCTCAATTTTTATGGAGGCATATATTAATACTAGAAACTATATTGAAAGAAATATTGACAAATGTTTACCTTTGAGTATTTGAACTGCAGTTTTATTATACTTAAATTGAAACAATTCCTTGGTCCCAAAAAGTTTATGCATAGCTTTTGAAAAAAAATAATAGGGAGAGGTTACATGCTTTATCTTAAATCATCCTGTCTGTTGTATCATCAAATCTTCATTTAACTGATGTGCATTCAACTTGAAACTTGGTCAAATTATAACAGAACAATACGATCACCGTTATGTGAACATTAATTATTTTTAATTAAAATAATTTTAACACGTTGACTGCCAACTACAAGATATCTCGTAGCTTGTTTACTTGCCTAGGACGCCTACTATGAGTTATCTCGTCTCTTCATTATTTGCCTTATTTCAGCTACGAGGAAACTCGTAGCATAACAGTGTAAATATGAATAGATGGCCTCAGGAAAGTGAATAAAAATTCAGGTTTGGCTTAAATAAACAGAAAATACAATTATACAAAGTTAATTAAAAAAGAAAAAGTTTATACAAGGAAATAAATGTTTGTGTTTTGTGATAATTTTTAAAACTATCTTCCACGCAAAGTGCTGGATTCTCTTGTCAGATTGGACAGAAGTAAAGTGTTTCGTGCTGTATCATCGTACCGCGGAAACATTAAAAATTCTGTGGCAGTCAACTTTCATCCAGGTCAGCTGGGACTAATGGATATTACTGAAGATCCTTTGGAAATCTATTTTACTAGTGAATAAGATAATAGCTTTTAAAACATAAGTCTAGTGTTTTAAGTCCTGGTCAATGTTTTTGAATTTTTTTTTTTTTGTGGAAATGTGTTACATTTTTACATGGGACTGAAGCAGACATCGAAGTAAAACCGAAAAGCAGACATCAAGTTTTATGAGCAATAAACTGATGGTTTTTGTCTTCATGATATGGGAAAAACAATTTAATGAAAGAATTGGGTTAACATTTCCACTGTTTATGTATTAACTCTACAAAATTAAATTGCTTAAACTTAAAAAATTAAATTAAATTGCTTAAATATTTTAAATGTAACTGAACCTACACTTTTAAATTTGCAAGTGATATAATAAAAGATAGACTAAAAAGTAGAAATAAAATTTTAAAGCGTCTGTTTACACTACTTTCAAATGGAAAGAAATAAGAACAGTTTTGAACTTTAGGTATAAAAAACAGTATTAGTACCTATTTTGCAATACATCATTAGACTTGTTATTTTAGAGCTAATAATACTTGTAAAGTATCAGGAACATACTTTGTTTTAATTTGAAAACAACATGAACTACAAACTCTACATTTTATAGAAATGTAGAAAAATAGCACTTAAGTTTTAACAGGGGTGAAAATCCTCCGCTTTTACGCGGATTTCCTCATTTTTTTTTTCTCTGAGAAGTTCCTCTTTTTCTACAATTTTATTATTCTTAATGAATTTTATCAGACTAAACTTTCCTCCCCCCAGAAAAAATTACTAGCTGCATCATTGTTCTGTACATTCATTAGTACACAATTATATTCTTATTCAGCTTTTTTTTGTAGTTCAAAATAATGCTGCTTATGTTTTCCTCTTTTTTACATTTTGAGTGTTTTCACCCCTGTTTTAAATAAAAAAAAGGATAGGTATTATTTCATAAAATTAATTTCATGTTTTGCATAAACATAATAAAAGTTTTGGAGAAGTTAAATAGTTTGTAATTTATGTTTATTAGTTTACAATCTTGTAAATATTTGACATATTTTCATATCATTAAACAATTAAAAAAAAAGTAATATCTTCAAAAGATTAGCATAGAAATTTTTTTTGTGTTCTTTCCTCCCCATCATTCCTAATTGTCTTATTGGTTTACTAGGCTTTTAAATTGTATGTCGAATTAACTTGTTTGCTGCTGGCTAAGAAGTTAAAGCATGGGATTCTTATATAAACTGTTTAGACATCCCATTCTAATCCGATACAGCAACAGTACATTGAAAATATATTTAAAAAGGGTTGAAGAGAAATATTTATCAAAATACTTTTAAATGTAAGAAGTAAAAGTACGAAATCGCAAAATAAATTTAAGATTAAAGAAGTTTAAAGTATATTTTTATACATGAAGGTTTAAGATGAAAAGTAATGAACACTCACACAATGTTATTTTTAATTTAAAAATTGATTCTTAAGGAGATTGCTACTAAAATAATATCCACATTTGTTTTTTAATATCTTGGTAAGTATACTCACATTCATTGCACGTTTCTGGAGTGTCACAAAGCTCCACGTTTTTTCTCTTTCTTTTTGTGCAATGATTATCCTTGCTTGGCTAAACCTTTCTCGACACCAATACTCGCAATGCGAATACACTACAAGGTCCTCCACAACTGAAACCCATCCTTTGCCATGCTTTCAAGTGGAGGTACCGACAATGGGCAAAAGAGTCTCGATAATCATACCAGTGGTTTTCTACTCAGCCAATCCTGGAGATGGGAGCTGTGGACATGCTGTGTGGGCTGACGCGTCGCCAGGACCCCTTTCTGCGGCTGAATGGAGTGTGGGCCCTCATGAACTTGGCCTTCCAGGCCGACCATAAGATAAAGGCCCAGGTCCTGACTGCATTGGGCAGCGAGCACGTCTTTGGCCTTTTGTCCGATCCAGACATGAACATCCTGATGAAGACGTTGGGACTGTTGAGGAATCTGCTATCCACTAAGCCTGTAAGTAGAACACCTTTTCATCCACACCCCTGTAGAGCAGAAGCATCTAGGAGGAAAAAGGATCCAGATTGCTTGGAATCTCAACTTAGGCACTAATGACTGTTGGAATGTCCTTGTCGTTGCTCGCGTGGTGAACGCAAGTCCTCTGGTTGCAAAAGGGAGTATGTTCATAATTGAGTTGAGACCAGTATTTGTTTGTTGTTGTATCATCTACTAATTGTTTAAAAAGTTTTTTTTTTGACAAATGAAAGTTTAAATGTCGGGGTTGGTACAGACGGTCCTTTGAAGTCCCTCTATAAGGTTCTTGGAAACTGCTTATATTTGTCTAAAAGATACTTAAGTTCAAGTTTCCAAGATCCTCAAAGTGTTCTTTGAAAAACTACGTATATACTTTTCAAATTTGCAAATTTTTGTTTATATTCATATTAAGCATTCACAGAATAATTGATGCTCTTGAATATAATCTTCCTTATATATATATATATATAATTTTTTTTTTTTTTTTTTTTTTTTAAATTTTGAGATCCTTAGGAACGTCTTATTTTTACTTTCTTTAAAAGATGTCAGAACCCTGAAAGAGTTGCAATGTAAAGATTGAATTGAACATACTCCTTTTTGTACCTGGATGGCTACTCGCATTGTTAGTGTTGTGTCGGCCCTATTTGCTTTGATTACAGAATGGTTATTCACTTGATGACAAAGCAGTTGGCAAGGCTCAGTGACAGTGCATTTGCCTAAGTGAAGGTTCCCAAGTTGGATCCTTTGACCAAAAATGCTTTTACCCTCTTAGGTTATTTTCTGTTATGTACTGTGCTTTCTTGTCCCTTTCTGCTTTGGAATGTCATTGTGGTAGAACTGTTATGTAATCAAAGCAGTTTTGGCTTAATTGACAGAAGGGTTTAGCTTGCACTGTGATAAAATAGTTTGCTAAAAACTGAAAGAATTGATAAATCCAATTGTGCAGTCTAATACGGAGTTGCAAACTAGCT
This sequence comes from Linyphia triangularis, assembly GCA_963978545.1. Taxonomy (NCBI): domain Eukaryota; kingdom Metazoa; phylum Arthropoda; class Arachnida; order Araneae; family Linyphiidae; genus Linyphia; species Linyphia triangularis. The sequence continues at coordinate 49,133,354 of OZ021729.1, read as the reverse complement.
AGATGTTTGCTAGTTTTTTCAATAGAACAAAAAATTCCAGTGTTCAACAGAATGTATTGAATTGTTGTTTTAGAATTCCGTTATGCTTCTTCAGCTCTGATTAGTAGTGTAAGTGAACACAGAATTAGCTGACATTTTTGAAGCTGATGGTTACATGGTTTGTGGAGTTCAAAGCCAATACCTTAAGTGGTTTATTGTGGCTTATATTTAAGGTATTGCTTTCTTACTTATAAATACAAACAAATATTTTGCATTCCTGCTGAATACTTATTCATGAAAAATATAATTTCTTCATTTTGCATAGCTTAATTTCGTCAACTATATTTTGGCATTCCAGAATTTAATTCTTCTTTACATATAAAACTATAATTTTCAGTCACAGGACATCAGCAGAATCGTTGGGATTAGTCTCTGACTTTGTGATTGTTTCAGTCTTGAAGTGTAGTTTGTCTAAGTAGTTATTAATGCACAAAAACTTTGTCGTTTCTGTGATTATGAAAGCACGGTACATTTTTTTTTACACATTCATTTAATGTTAACCCTTGTACCTATCTGTCACACTGTACCAGCATATTATTTAATAGTGTTTTTTAATCTCACCTAGTTGATAGAATATTTAGCTATTTTTACATTCATTTCTATGAGTCCTAAAAAAAAGCTGCTTTTTAAAAATTAAACATATTAAGTAATACCTAGCATCAAAGTAATGTTTCATGCATTCTGTTCTTTTATTATTTCAATTAAGTACTTTAATTGGACATTTTAGAGCTTCTATTTCAAAATTTCAGCATATTGATCATATAATGGGACTACATGGTAAACAAGTGATGCAATCTGTTGTACTCATCTTGGAAGGAGACCATAATGTTGCAGTGAAAGAACAGGCTCTTTGTATACTAGCAAATATTGCTGATGGGGACTTTGCCAAAAATTTTATTATGTCGGATGAGGAGGTTCTGAAAAAGCTTACATCTTACATGGTAAGTATTTGTACTCTGAGCTCTGTAAATTACTGAATTTAACCTACATCATAGAAAACTTCTTTACAAATATTTGATAAGATTTTTTTGCAACTAAGCTAAAAAAAAATTCAATTTCTTGTCATATAAAAAGAGAATTTAGTAGTATTAACAAATGAAATTTCTCATTAATTGTATGTTCAATAGGGAAAAAGTCCCTTGTTAAGTGTGAAACCTTGCATTCTAAGGGTTCTGTATCCAAAGATGTCCTTTTCAATAGTGGATATTTTTATTGAGGGCTTTATAGGTTTTTTTAGATTTCAGTTGCAGTTTATGTCTCCATGACAGATACTTCATGTGATAAATTGTACTGTGCGACAGATATTTCATGTGATTAACTGCATGGTTGCCATGCAACAGAAAATTATTTTAATTTTCAATATGTAAGGTATTAAATTCTGAAGCAAATTACTAGATAATTAATTTTACTAACTACAAAATTTCATCATATTTTATCTTTAAATAAATGAAAACAAACTAAATCCTATGGCCTATCACCTACTCTCAATCATCAATTGCTCCGACATAGCATATCTTTTTACAGTCTTGTGCCATGGTTAACATTAACATCCTTTTAAACTTGTATTTCGTGCATTATGTATATTTTAATTAAGGTATGTTTGGTCCTATTTTCCTTTCAATTCGTTTGAGATTTTCCATTATAACTCATGTTTAGAGGAAATTTTTTATGTTTTTTTTAGAATCTCAAAAATATATTTTTCAACTATATATTTTTAAGAAGTATGGGGATTTTTCTAAGTATGCTGTGTGTACAGATAAAAAAATATGAATAATACTTTTAATAAAATGACTAAACGTAACTAAGAAATTTGTTAGGATATAAGTATTCTTTTAAAATACAAATTTATTTATTAAAATAGTTGGAGAAGCTATTGTAAATCAATTTATTTTGAGAAATAGTACAATGTAATTTTTTTTAGTTATAGTTCTTTTTTGTAATAATTAAAACAAACCTCAAATTCCACTTTACATATAAATTATCACATATCCAATAATTAACTGGGGTAATTTTTTTCTATATTTTCATTATTGTTGCAATTGTAAATTTGTTTAGTAAATTAATCTTGCAGTATACTAATGTAAGTGTCAAGTTCTTCTGATTGCTTCTATACCATAACTTTTCTTATCAGCTCTTAGAAATGACTCATTGTTCCAAGGGATGCAAAAACCTAATTTAAAACAGTCTTATTTTAATAAAAAAAAAAAAAAATAGTAATTGTATTTCTTGTAACAAAATAGTTTAGTTGAAAAAATTATCATGTGATGTTATAACAATGAATGTAATAAGAATGTAATAGCAAAATTGTAATATTAGTATTTCTGACATTGAATTTTTTATATAATAGTGTCCCAATTTTCCTTTTTCCACCTAAATTACCCTAGTCTGTCATGTATACTTTTTTATTGATTTTGTTATATCGCATTATGTAAAATTCAAAATTCATTACTTTTGATAATTTGTTGATTTTAGTTTGTTACAAAAATCTGTTTTTCAAGTGGTCAAATCTTATAAAAGGACAATTTAAATATACCGATAAATTTATTATAAGTTCTTTTAAATTATATATTGATGGCAACATTAATCATAAACCTGAATGGCATTTTTTGTTACAATTTGAATTTTTCAATTTCTAGATGCATTCAAATGTAAAATTGCAAATTGCTGCCACCTTCACAATCTCAAATTTACTGTGGAAAGATGAAGAAGGTAAGTACAAAATCCATGTATTTATTCATTATATCAATGTTTTTTCTGTTAATTCTAAAACAATAAACATGTCTGCAAATAGTTTTAATTGCAAGCATATTATGTATGTTTTATTGTATATATATTTTTTTGTAATTGGTGTATTTAAAAAGTGTTTTTTTTTTTTTTTTTTTTTTTTTTAATAAAACCTTCTATATTTTAGTAATGTTTAATTTTAGACAGAAAATACAACTTGACATATTTTAATGAAATTTTCAAGATTTACTAATCATATCTTGAAGCAAGATGTACTCAAGCATTATAGTTTCAGCTGGAATGTCTGTTTAATTTTTACAATAAAAGAAAAATTAACTCTTTTTACAAAATGTATGTTGATTTAAAAGCATTAAAGCATCACATCATGTTTTTAACAAATGTGATGTGATTGTCTACAGAAGAAAGCAATAAACAATTTTATCCTCTGTAAGATTCACTTAGAAAATAGTACAGTCAACATAGCATATTTTAGCTAAGTGGGTTCCTGCTTATAAAGCCATATTGTATTATTATTTGCCAAATATTTATTTTCTTAAGCCTCTATTGCACTAATCTTCACATGTGTTTTTTTTTTTTTTTTTTTTGTCTCCTACACTACAAAAACACACATTTCACTACTTACAAAAAAACATTATTGACTAGTCTAAAAACCTAATTTCCTAATCTTGCTATGTATTATAAAAATGTGAAATTTTTTAACTTTTACGACAAACTAAGTTCTAATGAAAAAAAATTGGTTTTAACCTTTTTCTATACTAGAATAGTATGCAAATGTGAAAGTTTGTTAAATGCATAATTACCTTTCTAAAATAGTTTAAATTATTTCAATCTTTCAGCACATGTTAATCTACTTCAAAGTCGAAGCAAATGCTATAATTCTGTACTTCAAAAGCAAACTATTGTAAGTGCAATGTTTACCCATTACACTTGGATAGTTTACTTCTGAGGCACAGAATTAATATTTTTTTTCAGTTGAGATTGCTAAAAATTAAATTATAAATTTGTTTTCTCACAAAATAATGATTTTTACCACTCATTTTTTCCAAAATAATGGTTAATTCAAATGTTGTTTAAAATGCAACTATATACTAGTTGTGACGATACTGCAAACTTTTAGAGGGAACAGCCAGTATGTGATAAGCCTAAATTCGAGTAATTTTTTGCATTATTGCTGTTCACCAATATTGGAAGAAATATTATCATATCATAAAATAATAGGTTTTTTTTTTTTTTTTCATCTTATATAGAATTCCATTGTTTATCTGAAAGCAGAATATTTGGCTTAATTGTTAAACAAAATTCTATTTATTATTTTACATTCTAAAATACAACAAAAAGTATTTATTTTTCTGCTAATTTAATCTTAATGTACACCAAAATAATGACTTTTAATTTTTCGATTTATTGTAGGATGCTTGGAGCGCCAGATGAGGCTAAAAGAACTTGGTGTTCAACAACTCTTGCAACAACTTCTTTCAACAAGTGATACCACACTGTTTGATAGGTAATCGAAGGAAACTATATATAAGAGCAATAATACTTGAATTTTCTGTTTATCCCACAGCAAATATCATTTGTAGCTTTGACTTTTCAAAATAGACGATAGTCTTCAAAATAATTCTAACAAATTTTAATTCCACTTGTCACTTATTAACCTTTAAAATTGAGAACACTGTTTAATTTTCTACTAATTTTTTTAATAGTTTTTTTCCTCTTAATCTTTTTGTTTGAGATACTTTAGAATCTATAAACCATTTTACAAAACTTAATTTTAACAAATTTAATGTATATAAAATGGTTTACAAAAGTTTATTGAACTAAACTCTAAAATTTGTATTTTTACTTCTGTCACATTTTATTAATTAAAACAAGTACTTTAAATTAAATGTGTTTTTGTGATGTCTCGTAAATCTGCAAATTCTTTAGTTAAAAGATGTGAGCGGAAAAAAATTTCTTATGCAAAACAGTATTCAAAGTTATAAAATAATTGTCCCTCTCCCATTGTATTGTTTATATTAATCTCACCGAGTGAGGGCAAAAAAAATTCTGAAAAACTGCCTTATTGGCGATCTTTGCCGCATGGGGCTAATAAGAGGTCAATAGGCATTTAACATTCACAATGAAGTATTATTTATTTATATTCCAATCAGGATTCCTAGACTAATATTTCCGAGAAAAAGTCTTTGATATAAACTATAGTTAGATTTTTTAAATAATGGCTACTAAGTTTTTCCCTGAATTTTTTCATTTATTTTTGTTACAGTTTTATCCACCACATAAAAACATACATAACCGACTAAAACATAAAAGGTTCGTTTTCTCAAAAGTCGAAACATATATTTTTAAATGCTTTTTAAGTTTTCCACATAAAAATCCCTTCAGTTGTTTTCTGTAAAATATCAAGAAAGTGGACATGAGTCCTTTCACAATAAATCATTCAATTAATGAATGAAAGTCTTCCGAGATATGTAAAAATATTAGGCAAGCATCAATTAAAGACCCCAAACTGAATTGATAGAAAGGCTCCTATGAGTTCAGGTATCCATCAAATATTGCTCTAAATTTTTTATAGAATGTAGAGAAATTCTAGTAGATTATGAATTACTTGTCTGCCAAAGCAAAAATAGTTTAAACTTTTTCAAAATTGACTTGCAATGAGTTGAGCTAAATCTGATTGCCTAATATGTCATAACTTGTCAAATAATGAGCAATATTTTTTATTTAGTAAATTAATATTCCATAAGGAAGAGTACAGATAATTTTACTTCTTTGGCTACATCTTAAGAATATGCTTGCATCTTAAAAAAGTGAGCCAAGTTGGTAATAAATATTACATAACTGATTACTCCAATTTAGTTCAACTTTTTCAAAATGGATTTTTAAACAGTTTCAGCCATTTTTATCCCGCAGGGGCTGAACAATTTATTCATGATCAATTACTGATAACAATTTATGATAACAATTACTAGTATTTCTCTACATTTTATAAAAAAAAATTCAGATTCAGAAATTCAGTCAAAAATTCAGAATGATGTTCAATGGAGTACTTAAACTTCAACTAAATGCACTTGCATATCTTGGACTAAATGTTTTTTAGCTCTGACTAAGCTGCCAATCTCAGATTATTTGTCAATGTCAATCTTAGATATATCTTGGATAATTTGACATATTTTAGAAATCGTTAAAAATTATTTCAGAAGCCCTTTATTTCCAAAAGCCCCTTAACTTTTATCTGGCCGTTGCAGGCATAGGTGTCAACTTTTCAAAAAACATGGGAGGGGGGCGAGTTTTGACGGAAAATGAAATTTTTCGAAAAATTATTGAAATCTATTAATTTTTCAAAAATCTAGGTATGACACAACTTCTCATATAATACCAACAATAAACATTTATAATTTATTTGGAGAATGGAGGAAAAAAAGGAGATAGTGTTACAAAAATCAGGGTAGGCAGCCCCTCAGAATTTAAAAGTGGGGAGGCCTGCCCCCCCCCCCCCCCTACTTTACGCCTATGGTTGCAGGGGTGTTCTTTCGCTTTTGTATTCTAATGTATTAGTTCTTCAGTGGATACATTCTGAATCTATTTATTTTTTTATTTACAGGGTTAAGACAGCTCTACACCAATTTCCCAGTACACCAGGAACTTGACTAACAATTCATCCTCATAGTTGTTGAAAATATGTTTATATATTATGTGTAATGTGTGTCAGATGCATTAAACTGTTACTTGACTAAGGTGTGCTTATCATTTTTATTCCAGTTCTGAATTAACATTCACTAGTTTTCTATTCCTGTTAAAATAATTTTAGATATTCAACGAAAAATTCATTGGAAGACATTTAAAAAAAATATATACTTATCTGTTAATCATTTAGTATTTAAAATCATATCCTTCAATAAAATTATAAAGCTTTTTTTTCTTTTTTTTTTTACGTGACTTCAGTTAAGCTGTTGATTTTAGTGTGCGCCATAAGTTCTTCTAATGTATTTTGGCCCATTCTTCGCTGCATAAACTTTTACTGGATTCGTATACCTGGACATGATTCAGATCGATCTAATGCCAATCCTGAAAGAAACCATGACTGAAGGTTTCATCTTTGAACAAGGAGTCGCACTGTATCACTTCCCCTGTGAGGTGACTTAGTGCTAAAGATCAAGTTTGCATTGGTCGATTAGGAGTTATTCCATGGCCAGCACATCACCAGATCTTACCATTTGCTTTCAGTGTATGGGGTTTTGTACAATACCCAGTTTATCATCCTCCACTTATGAAATCCCATTCTGGTATTGAAATCACGAACCACCACTGCACTTGTTTTGATCGACGTGAATATGCTCTCTGGCAAGAATTAACTTACAGATAAAGAATTTGCAAAGTAACAAAAGGCAATAACATTGAATATTTGTAAAAAAGCTAAACTTAGTATATTTCTGTACGTTATAATCATGTTCAGTGTTATGATAGACCAAAAAAATACATGTAATAAACCATTCTTTTCCCTCGCTAATTTGTGTAAACACCATTACCTTTTTTATCTCATTCCCACAAGGTTTCATATTATTGTAGATGTCTATTTAGCTGCATTTTCTGGAGTTTCCTGGTATATGGTAGTGAATAAATATTGGAGACAAAATTTGAAGTTATTAAATAAAGGATGCAACTCTAAAAGCGACATGAAATTGAGAAGTAACAAAAATCTATACTCACGACCACCATTATTTTAAAGTTTCTTATTTGTATTAAATCCTATGAAAACTAGTGATATCATCATCCCAGAGGTTAGTATTTGAAAAACAAATAATTTTCTTACAAATTTAATACAAATAAGAAACTTTAAAGTGTATTTCTCAAAAGGTAAGAAAAGTCACTTAGACTCCTTTGCTTCTCAGACCCTCAATTAATAAAAATAATTGTAGAAAAAATACTCTAAAATTGGTTCCATAGTTCCCATATTATGAATATATCTTCTTTTCATTTCCTCCATCTCTTTTATCCTTTGCAAAATTTCAGCACTATAACTTTGTGTATGAGAATTCATATACAGTTTTCTTTCGCATTTATAGGTTTGGAATATCTATTTTTAAATTTATCTCGCAAGAAAAATATCAACTCAAACTAATAAAACTCAAAATATATATCAATCGGGGAAAGACAATAATGCTGAAAAGACTGTAAAAAGAAAACCACGAAATTTCTAATATTTTGTTGCAAATTGTCAGTCTCTCTATATTTAAAAAAAAGTAAGGATTAAGAAGAATCGCCGCTATCTACAAACACTCGTGTCCAAATTTATCTTAACATATCCCAAAAAAATAACGATATTCAATAAAATATACAGCCAATGCGATCCATATTTGAAGGGAATATTCGAAAAGCAAGTCTAATTAGCGTTATCCAATCATAAGTAATCAAACGGTTTCTGATATGCAAATCTAGGTTTACGTCACCCGACGTTGAATCAAACAAGTTGAGAGAAGTGAATATCTTATTGAATTTCTACAACATAGCGTTTGATTTCAGTGTGTAAGTCCTTCCACCCTGAAATCACATCATCGTCATCTACGTAATGGTTGGTTGGTTGTATTCAGATTATCTGGCGCCGTCAGCAACACGAGGGCTATAATGCGCCGAAACATTAAACATTCGTCATTAGACAAGCCAACATACATTTACAAACACCCATGCCTAACACGGGACTCGAACCCGCAACCTCGCGGTCTAGAAGCCAGCACGCTAACCACTATACCGTTTGGTCGGCCATCTACGCGATGGAAACAATTTCAAACCGATGGAACTGTTCAAAGAAAACCTGGACTATGTCGTAAACGATTGACAACTGAAAATCGATATCTGGCAATCACTGCCCGTCGTAACAGGAAGTCTACTGCTCTCCAGTTAAGTTCAAAGCCAGCAGCTGCCACTGGAACTGATGTATCACGACAAACTGTATACAGAGACTTAATGAAAAAGGCCTTTATGCCAGAAAACCAAGGGCATGTGGTTCACTATCTTAGTAAAAAAGAGGGTTTGCTTTAATTGGTGCAAAGAACATCGGAACTGGAGTAAACACCAATGGTCTCGTAATATCTTTACTGATGAGTCGAGATTGCGTTTTACAGGTGATTCTAAACGTGTTTACATCTGGAGGTAGTCAGCAACACGGAACTATCCCTTGAAAATTATGTTATGCCGATACCTCGAAAATTATGTAACCGCCTAATGTTAAACTTTTCAGAGGTGTATATGGATCTGACTTTTTATTTATGGACTATAATACTCGTACACATCAAGCAAACCTCGTTGATGAATTCCTTGAAAGTGAAGACATTGAGCGAATACCGTGGCCAGCAAAGTCTCCTGATCTTAGTCCAATAGAGAACTTATAGGACAACCTTAAAAGAGCAATTGCACTTAGACATCCTCTTCCTACAAATGTAAATGCTCTGAAGACGACGTTGCTGGAAGAGTAGAGCTTAATTCCCCAAACTGTGGTTAACAACATTATTTCCAGCATGAAAACGTGTTGTGATATGTATGCAGAAGTCAAGGGAGATCACATTCTATATTAAATTCGTAAGGCTTAATTTTTTCTGATTTATTCCTTTTTTTCTGAACTGTCATATTTCATTACCATTTTTATTGTTAAATGCTACAATTTTATATCATATGCAATGTTTTTAAATTTTGTCCTTTATATTTAAGCGTCATAATGTTATGTATCATTCCAGAAAATTCATAAAATTATAGTTCACAGTTTCTGAGAAATCCGTGAATTTATGCATGTTAAGAAAATTTTGGACATGAGAGTATTTCCGCACACTTTCCTGCTTCACAGCACAAAAATTATCGGATTTAAAAGTGTGGAATTCTGCACATTAGTAAAGTTTGGGAAATTGTCTAATAAGAAAAACTTAAGAGTAATTTAATCTAATCTTAATTAATTATCTTTTTCTTTTAATTTAAATCAGAAACTAAAAAAATCATTTTAGTTTCTGATTTATTTACTACGTGTCAAAATATATATATTTTTTTTTTTTTTTTGCATGCCCTGCCCTTTCCAGGGAAAACTAACCAGTGTAGAAATCTAATATTTTGTGGTCACAAAAGTATATTATATATCTTACTAAAACTCTAACGACACCATTTTTTTTTTAAATATTTCGATGTAGTTTTGGGGTTATCAAATATCTAAATGTTGAAAGATTCAATTTTAAGCTTGTGCGATTGATATTTATTAACAACAGAAAAGTCTCTGTATATATCGAAAAAAAAAATATTTGTTTTTAAAATTATAACAAGACAGACACTAGATTAGTAGGATGCTATTAAAAAAATCCTAATTCAGATTGTTAAAATAGCGACGCGAGTATGACTAATTTAATCCAGTTAAAATGGAGGAGTTTTTTTTTTTTTTTTTTTCTCCTCTCTCTCATGTTTAAAAGAGAAAATGCCTCAGGTAGTATTTTGAATGCTATGATAGTATGAAAATTATTGTAGCATTAGAGTTAAGTCACTGAAGATGTTTTTAAATTATCACAATTCCTTATTATTTTGAGTAATAGCTATCAAAAATGTGGTATATTTATTTTTAAAAGATGTGGTACTTTTTATTATTCAAAAATTTCGAAAGATATCTAATTTAATTCAATTTACAAAATAATTATTTGTCACATAGCTTTAGAAAATACTAGGGTTGAAAATCTGGCAAACTTGGTTTTGAGAGTTGAGTTAGATTAATGTTGATTTTAATGCTATTGTTTGCAAAAGCCATACACGATATTTTAAGGATAGTAATTCATAGTTTATCGATTTTCCAGATCACGTCACAAAACTTCACTGATGGACGGTTTTCAGTTTATTTTTAATCGCATTTGCAAGTGTGGGAAGATCTGGTTTGGAAACCGCTGCCGAGCATACGACTTGATTGCAAAGCAATCCTTGGGGTTCGGCGAACATTAGTGAACACTTGTCGGACTCTCCTAGTAATAATAATAATAATATTTACAAACACATTGCATATTTTTCTTTCTTTTGCTTTTGATTAATTTGCCTTTGCGATAACTAGAAATGTACAAAGATGAATAGAATAAAATTTTAACGATACTGCGCAAATGAAAGAATTTCATAACATTACTGGTGCCATATTGTCATATCATTTATAATCTAGCATATAAAAAAATTTCGGGTATGTTTCTTTCGAATTTTGTTTTAAGCAACAAAATGAGCATCAGGTCAATGGGGCAGTGACATGTTAAAGAATGACTGCTTAAGGAATAAAAGTTGTAGACCAAACAAAAAAACACTCCAACAAGATTTTGAACATGTATCATATTATTGTATCTTTAAGGTGTCATTTGAAAACATTTTTTTTTTTTTTTAATTTATAAAATTTTTTAATGAAATAAAATATATATATATATATTTATAAAAAACATACGTATATTTGAAGAGATTCTTAATTTACAATTTTATGTAAACAAAGTGTTCTAAAGATCTGCTGATTTTGTTCAAGGTCCAGAAAGTTCCTTGACAAAATCAGTTCAATTAAGAATACTTTGTGCATCATTCAGTGGCGGCCCGTGATCATAAATGCTAGTGCAGCCAGTTCCCCCACACTACACACTTTTCCCAATCATTCATGAACGCTAAGTCATTAATCTTAATAATCTTTAATACTCAAACTCAAATCAAAGTTTCCTTTCAATTTTTATAAAATGAATAAAATGAGAATAAAAACACTTACTTATTTTTTGGGGAAAAAAATCAATCCTTCATTCTTTTAAACTTGCGAATCAGTCAATGATGTCATAAAATGGCGTTGTTTTGGTAACACACTCACCCCACCCACGCAGATTTTCATATGCTGAGCCAATCAGCTCATTGAATTCTCAAGGGCAGCCGAAGTTAGAAATAATACTTGATCGGCAGCACCTCTATTACATTGCGTAGAGGGAAGGCTTCTATTGCTTTCCATAGGTTACCATGGCAACATGGCTGCCCGAAACACGTTTCAGGAACCACGGCTGCTGTGTTCGGAGGAAAATCACTTTGATTGGAAGCGGGGGTTTTCTGGTGAATTATTCAGGCAAGAAGATTGCGGTTTATCGGATTTTTTTTCACTTACCGTAGAAATTTCTTCATTTTAGAAAATTGTAAAATAAATAATTTTAGTTTTGAACTAATAAATTTAGATGCAGCCCGTCTACACTGGCTGTAGTGCACGAGCCGCCACTGGCATCATTACCCTCCAGTTATCACACACGAGAAGTGAAGTTCCACACGCACATGAGAAGCAATCTTCACTTCACTTCTCATGTGCGAGTATGAACAAGGGTGACGTGCCTGAGGGCCACGCCCCCTTATATTTCCACAATCCTTAAACGAGTATGCCCTACCCTCCCTCCTCTCTCGACTACTACGACTGCGATACCCTCCTCCTAATTGAACTCGACGCTTCAGAGTGTTTTTAAAGGTGAAAATTATAGATCGTTTTTATGAAAGACAATTTCAAAACGGATAGAGCTAGTTTGGGGTAATGATAGCCATGAGGCTGTGGCGGGGACAGAAGGTGTAGCTGAAACTACCGCAGCGTGAATAAATTGAAGATCTAAAAGGGTCTGATTGCGTGACTTTAAGTTGCACCTCAATTTTACTAAGCGACTAATGTGATGTATTTCGGAAAAAACAGTACGGAGATGACAAAAGGTGTAATGTTACAGGACACTTTTCATCACGATATATCCTTTAAAAGGTGTGAAAATGCAGTTATTTTCTTTACAAAATATAGACTGCAAAAGTTGAATGGTTTCCAAAGTCAATTTGAAAGCAAGCCAGGCAAGCTTGTGCTCTAAAATAATAAGAAAAAAACTTAATTTCCGTTTTTGAAAGACACTTTTTATCACGACATCCTTAAAAACTCATGAAAAGACAGTATTTTGAGATACAGAAGTATCTTATTAGTTCTTTTGGGGGGGGGGGGGGGTGAACGATTTCCAAAAGCGATTTGAAAGCAGGAAAGATTAGTTAGAGTTAGTGTACTGATAGAACGAAAAAAGAAACCAATTTCCGTTCCTAACCCTAACTTGGATGGGAGCTTAGATTGGTTGTGTCCTGTCTTTAGGGTTTCATGTGTGTGTATTGTGATTTTACACCTTAAGAAACGCTCTTAGGAACTACTACTTTTAATGTACATTTCTTAGATCTCGGGAAGTTCCCGTTAGATTCAAATTACAATAAGAGTTTGAGGTGGTGGTGGACCCTCGCTCGATAGTGAAGCGTGGATAGAAGATAGAGTGACGTCATTCCTCTATGACATCCTTCCCGGTTAATTCATAGGTCCAGTCTCTGTGGAGGACGTCTGAGTCTCTGCGAACGTCTCAGCTCTGTTGGCGGTGAACAGTCGCTCGTTGAGGTAACCTTGGTCACTGCTGGTCCGTTGGTCAGCCTCCTGGAACGACTAGTCTCTGAAGGTGAGGAAGTCGGCTCCTTGTTGTTGCGTGTCGGAGTGGGTGGCACCTCTGTCTCAATGTCGGCAGATGTCACTGACGGAGTCTCGCTGGTATTGACTGCTCTGGTGTTAGGAGCTCGAGGAGTCACCTGAATCGTCTCGATTTGCTCTCCTGCTGGACGCATCTGGTCAACATGGCGGCGATGGAGTGTCCCTTGAACGTCGACTGTGTAGTGTAGTTCTCCATCGCGGTTGACTACATTGCCGAATTTCCACCTGGAGTTAGCTGAGCGATAGTCACGTACAGCAACCTTATCTCCGATCTCGAAGACCCGGTCTTGAAAATCGTACACTCCCTTGCGGATGTTCAAACTTGGACTCGTCCTCGAAGATCAGGAACCACAAGATCTATTCTTGTACGGATTTCCCTTTTTAGAAAAAGCATCGCCGGACTCTGCATAGTCGTCATATTAGGTGCTTTGCGGTACTGCATCAAGAAGGTATAAAGCTTCTGCTTCAATGTCCCAGGATAGTTGGCCATGGCTCGGAGAGACTGTTTTAGCGTGAAGACGTATCTTTCCGCCTGCCCGTTACTGGATGGTTTGAAGGGAGCTCACGTCTTGTGCTTCATTCCATTGCTTTTGATGAAGGTTTCAAATTCGACGGAGGTAAATTGCGGACCGTTGTCGCTGACCAGAACTAGTGGAAGGCCATTACGAGAAAAGCATTCTCGCAAGCATTCGATGGTTTTAGTAGAGGTTGTTGATTTGAGAGGAAACACCTCCAGCCACTTAGAATGAGCGTCAACTACAACAAGGAACATATGTTCGAAGATCGGTCCAGCAAAATCAACATGGATCCTCTCCCAAGGTGTACTAGGATACTCCCAGTGGTGAACTTGTGCTTTGGGCGGATCGGTTTTAAACTTTGCACACTCACTGCAATTTTTTACACTGTCCTCAATGTCTTTATCTATTCCCTTCCAATAAACAAATGAACGTGCTATGGCTTTCATTTTTACTATTCCCATATGACCAGTATGTAATTCGTCTAGAATTCTTGCTTGGTATTTTTTTGGTATGCACACTCGTTGTCCGTACATAATACAGTCATCCTGTAGAGTGTATTCTGCCTCCTTCCCTCTTAACAGACCTCCTAATTTTAGTGATTTGTACAGAGGACCTAACTCAGAATCGTTTACAGTGTCTTTACCCAACTCATAGGCTGTAACTGGCAATGTCTCGATTTGTGAAATCTGAAAAATTGCAATGTCGTCTTTGACAATCAGCTCTTCCGATTTGAGTGGGAGTCGAGACAAACAGTCTGCATTTCCATGTTCTTTTGTGTTTCTGTACACTATGTCGAATTGATATGCTTGAAGAATTAGAGCATAGTGTAAAAGTCGGGTGGCTGAAAGAATGGGAAGACCCTTTTTGCATTCAAAAATTGAAACCAAAGGCCTATGATCAGTGATCAAGGTGAATCTGGTTCCCTTGAGATAAAGGTAGAATTTTTTGACGGCCCATACGATTGCCAGAAGCTTCCTTGTCAATTTGGGAATAACGTTGTTCTGTTGAGGACAACGTTCGTGAGGCAAAGGCAATTGGCCTTTCTGTACCATCGGGAAACCTGTGTGCAAGCACTGCCCCCAATCCCACTGGAGAGGCATCACTCGAGAGTAAAATTGGAAGAGATGGGTCATAATGAGCCAACACTCTTTCCGAACAAATCTCCTTTTTAATATTTTGGAGCATTTTCACAATTTTTATCCCAATTCCAGGGTACGTCTTTTTTTGTCAAATTATGCAAAGGGTAAGCTAGGGTTGCCAATTCTTTAGAAAATCTCGAATAAAAATTAACTAGACCCATAAAAGATTGTACTTCCTGTACGTTTGCAGGCTGTTTTGCATTTTTAATGGCTGCTATTTTTTCGTCCGTTTTAGATAGTCCTTGAGCATTTATCTTAAAACCTAGAAATTCAATTTCTTCCTGGAAAATTTTACATTTCTCTTTGTTTAATTTTAACCCATGTTCGCGACACCTATCGAAAAATTTCCCTAATCGAACTGCATGTGTTTCAACATCGGGCGCAGCAATTCGCGCATCATCAAAGAATACTTCAACCCCCTCTAATCCTCGAAACACACTTTCGATGTACTTTTGCCAAATGGCCGGAGCCGCATTGATCCCCTTACATTAGTCGTTTACAAGTATAGAGACCTTTGGATGTATTAATTGTTAGCAGTTTTTGACTATCTGGCGATACCCTCATTTGCAAATAGGCTTGTGAAAAGTCTTTGAAAATACTTTGCCGTAACTGAGCGACGCAAAAATCTCCTCCGTTCGAGGAAGCGGATGTTTTTGAACTTTGATATTTTTATTTACGGTTACCGAATAATCGGCACACAATCTTATTCCGCCATTCGGTTTTACAATTGGAACAATCGGTGCAGTGGCGGATCCAGGATTTTCGTAAAGGAGGGGCGCAACAATTTTCCGTGCCTTAGTCAGGACGAAATTGAATATTTAAAAAAAGTTTTTTGAAAAAGTATACTTCAAGATCATAAATATACATTGATTGCCCCCCCCCCCCCATCGTCACCTCTCCGACTTGATAGCTTAGAGTAGGGTGGTTAACACTCTCCTTTTGTTTTTTCATTAACTATTTTATTTAATAAAAAAATTGTATTCAAAATGTACCGTACGTATTAAACATTTTAGCAAGCTACATTTCCGGAGGTATCGATTATACTGAAGAAATTCCAATGAAAGCGAGAACTTTTGATACTTTTATTTGTGACTAAGTATAAACCTTACATTATACTTACATCAAACTGGGAAATCAGTAATTGTATATCAAAATTTAACATAGTCATAAAATATTAATGCAGTGAGCTTAATAAGTAAAAATACGTAGTTTTACTGGATAATCCATAGCTACTCGAGTAATCTAAAGTATGTAGGGAAAAATTGTTTTCCAAAGAGAATGTTTTACTAATAATTATAAGTAATATTTTTAATAAGGCAATAGAAACAAATACAATTTAATTTTTTATCAGCTATTACAAAACAAATCCCAGTTTCGAAGTCTCTATTGCCAATAGTTATACTTACACATGAAAAAGTCTAATGATAAAATTAAATGAAAAAGTCCAGTAATGAAATTTGACATTATATAATATCGTAAAACAATAACTCCCCCCCCCCCCTCCCCCGAAATAATCACTAAAAATAGTAGATCTTCCAGCTTCCCGTGGGCACCCACCGAGTACTGCTACTTTACACAGATAATACTTTTTACAAAACTGTTTGTAAGTCTATTTCTTGTAAAAAATTGGCATACCTTTCCACTGTGGTGTTGCAAAGGAGGATTTTTAATCTGAATTCAAACATGGCGCTTATTTACAAGCCGAAACACAAGCACGAGCTAGAGCTGGACGAGTTCTAATGCAGTTTAGTTTATAAACAACCTTCCTCTTCCTTTCTATCAAAACTTTAAAGTTTAGCCAATTACCATGTCCAGCTGAATGAAGGTGGTGATTTCCAAGGAGGGAGGGTAACCCAAATGGTCAACCTCTCATTCTCCCCCCCCCCCCCCCCTGGTTGGCATTGAACATTACGCACGTGAGAGTCAAAATCTCTTCCTCCCAGCCGACAGAAAAAGATATCTTTGGTCCTGGAGGACGGGGAGAATATTTATTGGTAATTCGATCCCAGGATGTGTTTTGAAGTGTCGTGAAGATGTCTTCAAGATCAAGGGGGTGGAGGTTTGAATGCTTGTACAGTCTTTCAACGTCCGTTTGAATGAGGAGGGAGAAGGCTATAAAAAGAACCTTGATCCAAAATTAAGCTTTTTTTTTTTTTTTTTCCTTTCTTCAGAAATTAGATGAAGGACGAAATATGTTTGTAGCGTAAACTTATTTAAATAAAAAATATATAGACTCAAGCTGAGGGAGGGGCGCGCGCCCCCCGCGCCCCCTGGCTGGATCCGCCATTGAATTGGTGTAGCCCAATCCGAAATACTTGTTTTTTCAATGATTCCCTCACTTTCGAGCCTATCTATTTCGTTTTCAACTCTTTGTTTTAATGCAAAGGGAACTTGTCGTGGTCGACAGAAAACTGGAGTCGCGTCTGGTTTCAATTCCACAGTGCACTCATAATTTTTTATTTCTCCAAGACTCTCATCAAAAAGTTCCTTATACTCGCTTAAGAGCTTGGTTAGACAAACATTTTCCGACTTTTTGATAGAATTTAGAGACCGCCAGGCAGTTTTATTTTGTAAAGCCATTCACGACCGAAAATAGTATCCAAGTTTTCCTTCACGATATACAAATTTAATTCCAATATCTGACCGTTATACTCAACATTAACTGTTACGTAACCTAAAGGCACAATAATCCCTCCTTTGTAAGTTTTGAAAACAATTTCGGTTGGATGAATTTTTTTATTCGATATTTGACGAAATTTTGAAATACTCATTACACTTACAGCTCCACCGGTATCTAATTCCATTTGAACTAATTTATTTTCAATCTTAACACTTAACATTATTGGAGGACGTTTCTCTTCTTCGCTTAATTTGGAATCGGTTGTAATCGCAAACATTGGAATTTCCGCTTTTCCTTCCGTTTTTGAATTTTGCCAGTCGGTATCTATCTGCTTCTGTTTCACTGGTTTATTTTGTTGCCCCTTTTTAACCAGAAAACATGCTTTTTTTATATGCCCGACCTTCCCGCAAAAATGACATTTACTATCTTTAAACCCACATTCATCTCTACCATGTTTTGAACTATTTCAACGTGTACACTGTTCCCGATGGTTAGAAACATTTTTTCGCGGCAAAGGCTTAATTTTTTGCCATTTTTCCCCCGCGCTAAACTCTCTAATCTCATGGGGTCTCCCGATAATTTCATTTGCCCTCTTAGTAGCTCTTTCCATAGCTAGAGCTATTTTTAAAGTGTTTTCCAGGTTAATATTATCTTCTTCAAATAATCTGTCCAAGATTGCTCTATCCCTTAATCCACTTACGAAAACATCTCGAAGCATTGTGTTTAACATATCAACACTGTAGCAGCACGGAATAGCCAGTGAGCGTAATTCCGCCATGTAAGCACTAAGCGTTCTGCTCAATTAATTTGCTTACTAGATCTTCCATTATAATAAAATAACTGATAAGATCCTACCGTTAGCAGTCTTCTTTAAATTATTTAGTCCAGTGTAGAGTCCGCAGTTGGCACTCACGCAATCAACTTTCAACGGCACAAGTCCCATTCGTGTACTTCCACTCTCTTTTCACTTCCAACGGCACCAGTCCCCTTTTTAGTTCGTCACTATTTCGTCGCCACTTTGTCCTGTCTTTAGGATTTCATGTGTGTGTATTGTGATTTTACACCTTAAGAAACGCTCTTAGGAACTACTACTTTTAACCTTTAACTGCTGTGGTTGGGTGGTTTTGATGTTTTTGGCGCAAGGGCTACACATGGTCCATACTGCGCTAAACAAATTGGTGAATATCAATTTAAAGTTTAAGAAACATAGAACCAGAAAAATTAATATAAATGTCAAAGATGCGATATTTTAGGGGGTGGAAGCATTCCACAAAAAATGACTAGCGGTCTGTCAGACCGCTTACAGCAGTTAAAGGTTAATGTACATTTCTTACATCTCGGGAAGTTCCCGTTAGATTCAAATTACAATAAGAGTTTGAGGTGGTGGTGGACCCCCGCTCGATAGTGAAGCGTGGATAGAAGATAGAGTGACGTCATTCCTCTATGACAGGTTGGTTGTTTTCAGATTATCTGGCGCCGTCAGCAACACGAGGGCTATAATGCGCCGAAACATTCGTCATTAGACAAGCCAACATACATTTACAAACACCCATGCCTAACACGGGACTCGAACCCGCAACCTCGCAGTCTAGAAGCTAGCACGCTAACCACTATACCGATGGGAGCTTAGAAATGTGTGGGAGAGCATGTACAAAGCACTGAATTCCAAAATATATTTCCACTTGGTTTATTATTTTTTAGTTCCAGGGATACTATGCGTTATGTTTCAGTAACTCATTTTGTCGGCTTTCTCGCTTCATCCTGACAGTTAAGATCAACGCCCCCTCACGAAATGATGTATCCAAACAAGTGTTATACACGGTTTGAAATGCCCCCTCTGACAAGTTGCCAATTAGCGTCACACAAAATTAATCTTAACATGTGGCAATGAATCGCGAGTTCATTGGCAGGGGAGTTAAGGTTAGTGCCACCTTCCCCCCCCCCCCCTCCTATTTGACCTAATGCCATGTTATTTTTCTTAACACATCGACTATGTGAAAAATATTGATTGGGAACTTTTTCAATTTTGTGTTACGGGGATACCACAAGAAAGGCTGAACAGTTAACAAACGAAATGTGTAAGGAAAATAAAGGCTTACCTTTTTTACTATAATCATTTAAAAATGTACTTACGCAGCCTCTGCATTTAAGATTGCTAAGAGGAATTACTTTTTTGGAGATTCAGTAAATTTAGATACTGTTTTCTATTACTGAGAAATAAAGCAAAACGATTTGGAAAGGAGAACTCAGCACGGAATGGCCAGTGTAGCTGGACAATATGGTGTTAAATCGTATCCCGTATTTCAATCCTAGAGTATCCGATGGAATTTTTTATTTGACCTTTATGTTCGATTTATTAACAAATAATGAAGGAGTTAGTCAAAAACGGAGAACTAAGATTTCTTACATATATTATTACATGTAACCCACATTTATTACTTTCGATTTCCCATATGTATACATAGGGTAATGAAAGTATAGCATTCGGTCAAAAAAATTTTTTTAAAAAATCGATTTTTTTTTTCATTTCTCCACGTTTTGGAACATCATGATTTCAAAAAAGTGATCTGGAATTTTTTTTTGTCTCTGTGTGTGTATCTGGTTAGCATAACTCCCTAACAAATTGACCTACGATATTCAAATTTGGTGTGCGAGTTGTTGGTAACCATGGGACCTACCGTTAAGGTTTCCGTCAATATCGAGCATGCGCGTAAGGTAGCTGACATTAAAAATATCATGTTTTTCAATTATTGCAAAAAAACCCGGCTCCAACGATTTTGATAAAAATCACTGTGGTAATGCCTCTTAAGGTGTTCTAAACATCCCTACCTCCGAAATTCCCGTAAAAATGTTTTAGGGCGTAAAGAGTTGAAAAACGAATGCTTTCAACACAGAGTTCTCTTGCCTTGAGCATACTTCACCAATGATCGTTTTTTCTTGCCACCTCAGTTCCGCTTATAACAAATGATAATATAAGGATTATCTAAAAGTATATCGCCAAAATCACAATTTTAACAATTCTTTTTTTTTTTTTTTTTTTGTAAATCCATACGAGAATTATCTAAAAAAATATCGCCATACTGGCAATTTTTTCTAAGTAAATGATAAAAATACAATAACGGTAAACGACGAAAATCCACTTCAGTATTATAGTGTAATTGAAAGTCGTTCTACACCCCTAGTAGTTTCAAGTGCAACCTTCTTTCTATACATTGAGTCCCCTCTCATCGAGTACCAAATTAAAAAAATGTTACTTCGATTTTCAAAACAATTACTCAATGCGAAATTGCAAGTAAACTGATCGTCAGAAGCGGATGTCCTTAATTTCGCAAATCATTAATCAAATTTGGTTTTGTATAAATTGATCATTACGAAAAGAATCCAAATGTAAAAGATAGTTAAAACCTTATTATTAAGGAACTAACTGAGCATGTAGTGACTTTTGTATTTACCCATCAACTCGAAATCCGATCATGGAATCTATATGCGTATGTCATCCCTCCTTATCAGATGTCCAAACACTGGCATACCTCCTTGACAGATGATGTGGCTGTAAAAGCATATCGGGGGCATACAAATCTACCAGAAGACATCGACAAACATAGGGCGGAAATTCGATGTCGATCCACAAGGGGCATGTTGATGTTTCCACCCACTAAAAAAAGAAAGGGAGGCTGTTTCTTATCGGGGAATGAGGGACCACAGGAGTGGGTGGATTTGTAAACTTTCTGGGCATATCCTGTCTTCTTGTTTTCTGGCTCAATTTCCTTGTTCCTTCAGTTTGTTGTGATGGAGGAGGGGGGAGATTTTGCTTATCGATGGTTTATAGGGCGGGTGGAAGTTTACTTCAGGGAAGTTGTTCAAATACTGAAGCAATGTCACCCGGTTGACTTCGCTGATTTTGGAATCGCCGAATCATAAAGACCTTCGAAAATTTTATGCGGTGTCAAATTGCTAATATCTCTGTAAAATGGACTGAATTTTTCTTTTGAATAATGTAACATGTTTTATATTCTTAGCATTTAAGTTGGAGTAAGCAGAGTGTTGCAAAGGAAATGTGTGATATTTTATGGTCGCTCTGGAAAATTACACGTAGCTGACGTATTTCATATAGAAGTTAGAGTTTAGTTCTGGTTTCAGATTGAGAATATAATTAGGCAATTTATAAACGAAACTGTAAAAATATTTTAATAAGGCTATTTTTTTTATTTTTTTTTAACATTTTCATAGATTATAAGAAGGCTGTATTCCAATATACCTAAGAATGCACAATTTACGTTAAACAAGAAGGAATTTTCATTTCAACTTATTTCTCTGTCAATTTATCATACTTTAATTTTTGATGCAAAATATTCACTAATCATACTTCACTGCTTATTCTGGCTACTCAAGAAATTCAAGTGTTTTCACTCGTAATATTCAATCAACTTTCAATACGAAGCAATCGCCAAGGAGGTCCCAGACCTTCTGACAAACTTTAAAAAATTCTTCATTCCGAATTTCTACGCTAAAAGGTTTCAAAATTAAGATTTTTTTTCCTTTGAGACCAAAGTCTCAAAGACTCAGTCAAAGTCAAAGACTCAAAGTCAAAAAATTATTGTAAAAAAATTATGAAAAATGAGAAACAAAAGTTAAGAATTAATGCAAATATCCCTACGTAAGTTCATAGTTTAAAAACTCATTTAAATAAAATAAATGTAAACCCAGACTTTTTATTTAAATCTCCTGGTACACATTTCAATTTCGGGTTTATGAATATAGTATCATTCAAGTCGTTGATTTTTAGTAACGATTTTACCCCCCTCCCCCTTCTTTTTCTGAAAAAACGCGACCTGGACGTTCCCCCACCTTTTTATTTTAAATTACACCACTGCCTGACTTTAATCCAACATTCCAATATTCACAAATATTCTTCTGATTCTTAGCTTCTCCCACGCTTGAAAGGGGTCTCATAAAGGGACCGATGTCAAAATGAAGGGAGGTCAGAAGCCAGCCTAACACTACCCTTACCGCCTTCATTAAAATTAATCCTCTCTTGATATGACGCAGGCGGAAATTCCTCGTCATCCTGTGTAGACACCACTCCTCCAGAACCTAGGAATGGTAATCTTCTTTGTTATGTGAGCAAACTTGCTTTTGAGGGAGTTGAAAAGAAGTCCATGAAAAAGAAAAACTGATTTAGTTATGATTTCATTCAAGGTCGGGGGTTCCTTTCATTTTGGGGGGAGTTTTAAGTTCGTTGACTCTTTTGGAAAAACATGCTGATAAAGTAGCGGGCATTCTTGATATGGCCACCCTTGCAGTACCCCTGATTTTATCATGCTTCGAATATCCAAACGACTTAAACAAATTCCTCGTCACAGCTTTTACTTTTCAAGTTATCGGTCCTATTTTAATGTTGGAGATCTAAATATTTGTCTTTTCGTTAAGTGGGACGAGAAATTATGAGAGTTCTCAGAGACAGTGACTTGCAATAGCACCGGAATTTTTATAAGATATGTGGATGACTAGTGAGTCAAAAGAATATAATCTTAATTCAATGTTATCCTTATCATAATATTTCAGTTTTGAGACATCTGTAGTCCTTAGCAAACACCCTATTTTCTTGCAATTTAATATGCGTTACGCTGATATCATTGGAAAATTGTTTCTAAAATACAAAAATTGATCTAAAATTCAAAATAAATATGAAATTGTTAAAAAAAATTGCAAAAAAAAAAAAAAAAAAAAAAAACCTTTCATTACGCTCTGTACATTAATTTTTTTTTTTTTTTTTTTAAATCTCAGGAGCAAGCGTGCTTCTCTCGAAAGCTATACAAATTGCATTAAAATTGTCAAAAACAAAGTTTCTCTGCTCGTTTGTTTAATCGCGTTTACCAACACTGATACTTGGCGGAACGTCTTAAAAATTTGAAATTAATCGCCAGTAGATAGGTATATCACCACCATCACATAGAAGTGAGTTCACCAGGTGGTGGTGGGGACGTTCTTGTATATTTTCATTACTTTCTAAGTTTTAGTCGTTTCATGACATAAAAATATTTGTAAACGCAAACAAATATGCATTGTGCGCTCTCTATTGAAAACATTCACAACTAACAATTTTGGCGCGAAGTGATGCTAAAAGCAGTCTCATCAGATAGAAGGATGCCACTTTACTATATTTTGACACTTCTTTTATGACAAAATTTTTTAGTGTATTAAAGTTAAGGGAAAAACAAAGGGCTTTAATTAATACCCTGTATATCTTTAAACAGGGCATGCTAACTGTAACTGTAGTCCACTGCATTGGACAAAAGCCCTTTATCCCTTCTATACGCGTTACTTGTGTACGTCATGATTTCATCCTAGGCCCATTACTATTGACACTGCTCTACTGGTCAATTTACGTTCTAAGTGTACCAAAGAATGTAAAGGTATATGCAAGAACTTATGAGCACACTGATTCCTTTCTTCAAATATAAATCGTTAAACACACGTCCTAATATATAAAAGAGTTCCTTCTCAATAAAGGAATATTAGTTCCAGATGGCTTTTCCTAAAATTTTATTTGGGTAAAGATACTCCATAAAAAGTTTTGTGGGCGTACAGATAAAAGAGCTCATCATAAAAATGCCTAGCATCGAAACGACTCCATAAAATATCTCTACAATATAGCAGCTGGAAATTGATACTTATCTGCTTCCCAGTTTCAGATACAGTTCCCGCACTATTCGATGCGCATGGAATACGGAACACAAATGCAATATGGCGGACGAAGAATGATGAGGTTGACATATCGTCTGCTGAATTCGTTTTCACTCTCGTAGAAAAGATCTAGTTTTTTTTCTTCTTCTGTTAGCTTTATCTTGAAGGGTTCTTGCTCACCAAAGAGTGAGTAAGAATGACAGATAAGATTAGAATTCATCGCATTTAAACAAGCTGCGAAAGACATGTGACCCTCTACAACCCTCAACGATCCCCATTGATAAAACGCTGCCAGAATTTTAAAAATAAAAAGGGAAAAATCTTTCCTTAATGAATGGGGGGAAAGGGGAAGATTTTTATGATTTTCATTTATTCTCCTTTTTATCACTTAATGTAACAAAAGAATGACCTCAGAGCGATTTAGTGGAAGGTTAAAACATTTTTCTAAGAGGTCAGAACATTTGGCTGTCACAATGTAAAGACCCGCAGATTAGAGGTGCTTTTATCCCAGTTAGATTTTGTCACTATGAGTAATGTCTTCGACGCGACGCATCAATGGTGAGTTAAGCCATCCTTCCTTCCTTTCAAGTTGATGTGGTGATATATTTAGCAAATGGGAGATTTTTATGGCGCGATAGTAATCCGTTTTTGGTAAATTATTAAATTGATAAATGTAATAATTTTGTAACGCACCATCCAACAGTTTCTATTAATGCTTTCTTCATTTTCAATCTATTTTTATATCACAGTCATTTAAGTGTTGAAAGCATTCCTGCATTTTCGAGACGTCATTAATTTCTACAGAAAAATCCCTGATCTTCCTTAGTTCCAAAAAAGGAGTTACCATAACAGAGGTTTTAACCTTTCAGTTTTCCCTATTTAATATTAAAGATCCCTATACTCGTGACGTCAATCTTTCCTTGTGCTCCAATAATCCCTTTTTCTCAGACGTCCGATCTCTGCCTCTCATGTCTCATGTAAATCAAACGTGCGTTACTGTGCTCTCCAAAATAGCTTGCGTACGTGGCTTCCAGAACAGGGACTGACTCCATGACTATTATTTACCATCATCGCATACCCCTATAAAAAAATAAATTTTTAAAAAAATCTGGAATTATATTATTTTTTTTAATTCGCTCTGTGATGCGAATGCTTTTGGGCTAGACTAATAGGCCGAATGTTAATTTTATTGACGGTACTTACTTTAAAATTTGAAGTTAATTTACCTATGGTTTTGATAGATTCGGTTGTATCTTCCGGATTAAATTTTGGTATGGAACCTCATCTCGACGAGATCTTTCCTTTAACCTATCGCACATGTCTTTAGTCTTTTTAGTTTTGTTTGTATATGTGGCTCTCAGATGGCGATTTTTCAGAGCCTTTGTACAAGGTGCTCACTCCATTAGTGCAGAGAAGAAGATAAAATTTGGGATTTACATAAAATGTGTCACGCAAAATTTTTAACTTTTTTTACTCCCCCTACGTCACAAGCAATCATATTTGATTGACCTCCTTCTCTGAAATCGCTGCCATTCCCCCCTTTCTTACAGAATGAACTTCACCATCCACCTTTATTTATAAAATTTAAAAAAAATGCATACTAATATTGTTTTGAAATTAACATTTATCGTAGATAACTTTAAATAATGAGATGCTTTGTAAAACATTTTTTAAATAATTTCTTTTCTTTTTTTTAAACTTAAAAAAAAAAAAAAAAAAAATATTTCCCGTAAAATTGAGATTTTTAAATCACCCAAAAGATTATCCTCTCCCTTCCATCTGTGTCACAATCCATCACGTTGTACTTAACCCGTCCATTCCCTCTGGGCGAGTAACGTGGTTTTTGTACGACCCTAATGCAAAAAAGACTAGATACTTAACTTGAAAACCATATACATAAAGACAATAGGAATGATAGTGTTAAAAATCTAAAAACATAAAGCAGAATGACTCCACAATTCAGTGACGCATTAATTTACCGACGCATTATCTAATCTCAAGAACTGGAGCCATTCATTTTAAAAGCTAAGTATGGTCAACCAACCATTAAAAAAGGATTTTAAGGAATCTTCAGTTCTCCTTTCCTTATAGACATAATGCAATAACTTTAAATCATTATTAAATTAGTATTAACCTAATGCAATAACTTTAAATCATCATTAAATTAGTATTGACCTAAAACAATAACTTTAAATGATCATTAAATTAGTATTAAATCTAACAATAATGTAGCTACTATTATTGCCAAAAACTTCATAACTTGTTGTTTGAATCCGTGTTCCATTATTTCTTTTACATTCCAGGGTATCTTTATACGTCAAACCCCGGTAACGCGAAATCGATGGGGCCGCCGAAATTGTTCGCTTTAACCGAATTTCATGCTGCACGAATAAATTAACGTTAAGTTTTAAGTACGGAGAACTGCTTTGACTTCGCATTAAATGGGTTTTCATGTTAAGCGATTTCGCGTTAACGAGATTTGACTTGAAGAGAAATTTTGAGAGCGAGTAATGAGTGCATTAGGTCCATGTGGGAGGAAAAGTTCTGACAAGGGGAAACTACCTTTTCCTCAAAAAATAAACAACGACCTACCAATAAACTGCTAATTTCCCCCAATGTAATTAGCAGCCCCACCTGGCGTCCACATGTGTGCGCTCCTAGCTTTTTCCAACCCACTCCCCTTTTTGACACCCAGTGTAATTCTACACCTGTCGCACATGTCACCATCTTTTTTGTGCTGGTTTTAGGAATCGAAAAAGGCTCCTCGAACACAGCTGGGACACTTCATCTTTTCCAATTTTCCCTCAGGAAACCTTATTAAGATAAAGCGTGGGCGGAAAGGGGGGAGAAGCATAAGACTATGGGGAGAAGAAAGCAACGTTTCCGCCGAATGAGACCAGTTTGATCCGAACAGCTTTTATCAGTGGCTCTTTCAGTTGCATATCTTACTCCTCCCCTTTGCTCAAGATTTTTGTGCAGATGCAGTAAGAAAAACTCAAATAAAATGAATAAACTTAATCACAATTGTAATTATCCTGTTTTCAATAAACAACAAGTCTCAATTATCAAGTATTCTGTTTATCCCAAAATTCAACAATATAGTCTCTAATAAACCAAACAACTCAATAATCATGCCAAAAAGTAACCCTAAATCTCTATTATCCATTATTCAACTAATTAATAGCCCAATTATTCGGTTCTGCTCTGATCATAAGCACAATTATCCGTTATTCAATTCATTGTAAAGCTTAATTATCCGTTCCCTAATTAACCACAAAGCTTGATCATCCAGCTTTCAAGTTTAGGTTTTTTAAGTCGAATTCACATATTTTTTATACTTTTATAACAATGCCTTCTGTTCAAAGAAAATGCGATTGTTTTTTATTTGTAACCCTTTTTAGCTAAGCGATAGTAACTTTGCAAATTCACCAGATTAGAATAGCGATTAAATACGTGTAATGTATGCTTGTGTGTGTCCCTTTTATTATACAAAGAACTCGTAAATGAGGTAAACATAAAACTAAAGAAGTTACTTTTATAATTCTTAACTCTTATCTCTTGTCCTACCTTCTTGATGATTTCAGGCGTGGAGGAAAATCGCTTGCAATTCATCGATAAAAATGCAATAGTTCATGGATATGGATCCCATACTGTAGATCTTGTATATTTTTACATCATATAGAATTAAAAAAAAGTGTGACTTGTATCAACAACAGAAAACTAATAAACATTATTTAAAAAAACTTAAATCAGAACATTAATTTAACGTTTGATTAAGATGTGAGTTACTGTCATTTTGTTATTTAGTATCGCGTCAATTTCATGTCATAGTTATGCTACTTTTATATTTAATTAAAACCTTAACAATAAGACTTGTTTTGTTCTTGTTACTTACTTAGTACTTCATGCCGTTTTGCGCATAAGGCATCCAGCCTACCTCTCCATGCCTTCCGATCTTTTGCCAAGGATCTTGATTTCTCTAGACCAGCGTTATCCACTACGCGGCTAGCGGGCCGGATTTGGCCCGCGACAGATTTTTCTGCGGCCTTCCGGCACAACAGAAAGTAAAAAAAAGAAAGAAAAAAAAAAAAAAATATCGTACTTCACGGTATGGACTTTTTTTTTATATAAAATTGTAATTTATCCGAAATAGTACGTGTTAACTATTTAGAACAGAGTTCTCGACTACTTGCCAAAGAAAACATATGAAGAAGCTTTCAGCAATGTGGTTTTCATCAAGTATAATTATAGGAATAACTTAACTGCATCGCATATGGACAATTTATTAAAATTGGCTGCAACAAATACTGAGACAGATATCGACCCTGCCATAAAATAAACTGAACGATTTCGATCACCGTCATCTCCCAATTGATATCGACTTAAACGAAGTAATTTTGATGTACAGTTTAAATGCTTTTAATAAAAGCTAGTTCAAGTGGTATTTTCACGTTGAAACAAACGATTCACTTCTTTTTTGGACTTTACTAATAATGAAAATTATTATGTTTTAATTATTTGAAAAAAAGAATCAATTATCAATTGTAATTTTATTTCGATAAAAAAATCAATATTTTTTTTTCAGTTTTCAGAAATGCTATATAATTTTTTAATCGATAATAATTAATGATACATATATTGGTGTATCAGGCCCGTGAAAAGATTCAACATAAGCCATTAGGCCCTCCTCTAAAAGTTTGTGGTGAACGCTGCTCTAGACTATTTAATCGAGACTTTTTTTAGGTATGATAGCATTTGTCTTTACCAAGTTGTCCTAGGTCTTCTTCTTTTCCTCTTGCCATCAGGAGCCCAGGAGAGAGAAACGTGTGTTAGATTATCTTTTGGCATTCCTAACACATGATCCGCCCATAGCCAACTTCTCTTACTGATTTCTTCAAAACTGAAGTATTGTCTACCCTTTCTAAAAATGCTATGTTACTAATTTTAACAGTCCAAAAGATTTTGAGAATTTTTCTAATACAATTATTTTGGACAATTTAAAGTTTTTGAATACCTGATTTTCTAAGGCACCATGTTCCAGTTCCATACAATTTTGTTCTTATTATTGATGTCTAAATAGGAGCAGCAAATTGGGTTGTTCTCTAATTTTAGGCTAACCGGCAGCCAATTCAGATTTCATACATATTCAGTACCATTAAACACACCTCCGATGAATTTGCCGTTTTTATCAAACACTATGATGTATATAATTCTCCAGGGAAAATCATTTTAGGCTAACCGGCAGCCAATTCAGATTTCATACATATTCAGTACCATTAAACACACCTCCGATGAATTTGCCGTTTTTATCAAACACTATGATGTATATAATTCTCCAGGGAAAATCATTAATTAGACTATTCCATATTAAATTAACACACAAAATCGACATTCTTAATCCAACCCCTTAGGAATTAATTAAATTTTATGGAATTGTTTTACGTACACAGAAAAGAATAAGGGGGAAAAAAGCCCCGTCATATTTTGCATTACAACAAAAGAACAAAATTTGTCTTTCTAATAACAGTAGAGGCTTATATTTTATATCGTTGGAAAGTTTTTATTTTTAGATTTTTATTTAATTTATCATATGTAAGTATTAGTGGAATTTTTAATATTAAGGTCAAACAATCTGATTTTTGACATTAAGAATTTTTGAATTTATAATTTCATTGTTTAATATGTTGTCCTTAAAGCATCCTTTACGGCATTTTTCCAAAATCCCTTGTTTTGTGTGCTTTTCGGTGAGAAAATTGTCAGTGGATCTATTATCATAAATAAATATTTCTATGAAAAAGCTGCCCTAATTTCTGTTTAATTGTGCAATGTAATATCCCATGTCGACCGAACAATTTTACAGATTTCTTAAAGAATTTTTTTATAATAACGTAACTTTTATAAATTCCAATGTCATTTTTTGAAATATGGAAAATCAAAGATTAAATTGCTTGACCATAATATTAGAAACTTCACCAATACTCACTTGTTATATTACAAATATGAAAGCCCAATATCCAGCATTTTCCAACTACATAAGATGCATCTCTACTTTAATTAGGAAGAAATTATGGCTTATTCTGTAATGCGAGAAAAGTCAAAATCTAGGCTTTAGTTACTTTAACAGAACAATTCCTCAAAATGTCATTAAATTTTGGTAAGTCGGATTGGGAGCTGTGTTGAATTGACATAGAATGACCCAGTTTCAACGTTGTAGAAAGTTTCATTTAAACATCATTTGGCCCACCACAAGAAAATTAGCATGAATCACGCCTTTGTAACTACTCTTGATCCTCATAACCGATATTTTTTTTCTGGTTTCCTGATGGTTTTTAGGTTTCTGCTGCAGGCACAGGTATCGGATGAAAAGGAAACAACGCATTTCTTGATTTCACGTTCTTTTTTGCCATCTACCATGTCGCCGGGAACAGGGATAATTGATGTGATCCGAACCTTTCCCAAATGAGGAAGAAAATGAGCAGAACATTCGGGCGTCGCCAGAAACATTAGACTCGGGGGAACACTGGAAGAGGGGGACATCCCGACCCCCTACTCTTCTCAGTTGGGTGATAGGCATCTGACATGTGCACAAGAAGATACAATAAGGAAATATTGTGTAATGGGAGTTCCGTTTTCTTTGACCGTGAAATTACGGTTCTTCATTTCGAAAGAAGCTAGGGAAATAGTGTCTATGATTAGGACCTGATTTTTGCTGAGGACCACGAAGCTCTTGGTTAGGGGAACTGAAATTCGTGACCCTAAAATTGTTCTGGTTAAACTGGAGGCTTAATTTTTAATATACAGGCGTTCATAACTAAAGTTCGCCTGTATGAAGACAGTAGTTTTCTACAGATATTCATCACATTTTGTGTACGTACTGCTGAGATTTTGGGGTAAAGATTATGGAAATTTTCTGTACATACTTCTGAGATTATGGAAGTTTTGTATCACACTACTGAGATTATGGGGTAAAGAATATGGAATTAGGATCATGGGCATTTTGCATGAGCGTCGTCAGGAGGGTTGAGGTGATGCACTAACAACTTTTACCTCTTTTCACCCTCTTGTATTTAACGATCTGCATCCTCCAGCAAATATTCTTGTCACTGTATTATCTCCCACAATTTAACTATCTAATATTTTAACGGTTATGTTATTGGCGTGTAAAATAAAATATTATTTTTGCCTATTTTGAATGAATCTCCTAAATATGGGATCTGTACAACACATTTATTCGGGTAGCAATGGTAATCGTCCCTCCAAAGCCCATTTCCATACTCATTCATATATATATCTTGCAAATATCTTAATATTTCCTAAACTTTAAACGCTATTTTCGTCCTATTCAGAACACTTTTCACATTCCATAACTCATTTCAGATCCCTAGAGAAACACCAGAAGTCAAATTACGTAAGAACTGGACAAAAAACTTGAAATTTGAAACCCAGTAGGGGCAGAAATATTCTACACTAACAAGTGGCAACGGAACAAATCCTTAGATCTTCCGCTGATCCACAGAATTTCTTAACTTTGTCAAAATCTCCGAGACAATGTGAACCTTGTCTATAATCCCCCCTCTATAAACATACGTTCTAAATCCCCTCCCCCTCCTCTTATGACATAAGATGGCGACATCAAAATATCCTGCAGACAGGGTAAAATCGAGGGTAAAACCAACACGGATATTTTTTCAAGCGAAATATTTCTTTTTTCTTTTTCTATCTTGGTATTTTCGTTGGCTTTTTCCGAACCACCATCTGTGTTGAGATCTTATTCTGTTTCTTCCATCTTTTCAAGAACTTTTTTCTTTTTCTTTGAAAGAACTCTTTTGTTCACCAGGATGGATGCGCAATTGGTCTTTCACCCGAAAAAATTGTTTCTAAGAACATAAGATACTCATCCACTATTTCGGCATTGCTACTGCTTAAGAATATGATATTCCTACTATCGGATAAGTGAAGAATGCTTTTTAAGTTGCCCTCTGTTCACCCACAATCCACAACGAGGTCCTTCCAAATTGATAAACAGTTGATAATTTATTTTAAAGTAGATAAATTTATTTTTCCATTATGCAGAGAATTCTAAAATATTTCCAAAAAATAAGTTCAATATGAAATCTTTTTTTTTTTCACAAACACTTCTTTTTGACAAATTGAGAGCATTTTTAAATCCTTTATATTAACTTCGATTTTGTGGGTTTTTCAATGGTGGCAGAATCTGCGGAGGCTTAATTAACCCCCTTGCCGTCATCCAATCAAGCTGAAACTTGACAGATAGGTTTGATGTCGATGGCAATGCATTCTATAAAATCTTGGACGCTGTAACTGTCACTAAAAGGTTGGTTTTACGGAATACTAATAAACCAACTTTCCCTCATCCAATCGCACTAAAATAGTATTTAACCGATCATGGAAGAAACTCTTTCCACTTTGTAATTTTTTTTTTTTTTTTAAATAAATATATAAGTAATACAATTGTTTTATTCAGAATAAATAAAAGATATTTGCATATGAGTGCATAATTTCAAGTTCATTTTTAATAAAAAGATTTTCGAACGTAGTTTGCGTATATTTTGCTGATATAAATGTTTTTGATATTTCAGATTAGATGCAAACACTAAGCACACGCTGTTTACAGAATCGGTGCTGTGTTAACGAATATAAAAATTAGCAATGGATATGAAGGATTTATATTAAAAACTTTGTTTTTATGTGTTATATTATTAGTTAACAATATTATTAGTTATTTAATTATTAACAATACTACATTAAACTTTAATGTAAAACAAATGAAACTATTCTAGTTTAAGGTTATAGCGTTTTTAAAGTTATATTTGTAAAGCACATAAGTGACATTATAGTAATTACTATTCAAACATATTTTTTTATCGTACGACTCTGTGTAAAAGCTATGCAGCAAAGTTGTGCCACATAGAACAAACTTTATGGTATTTTTGTCATTCTACAAATTATATTTTAATACATTGAACTATTATGAACAACAGGCTTTTTTATTAGAAGCAATCCAGATTAATAAATGAATTTTCATTAGTAAAATAAAATAGTTTTTTATGTTGATTAGACACACAATATACCAAAATATCCAACAAATTTATTTCATTGACATATAATAAAACACTTTTTACGTCTTATGCTAAAAACAATATGTAATAAATAAGATTTGGTCAGAGATCAAAATTTCATGTAATGTGTTTTGTGATATGTCCTCTGGTCAAAAGATATCGAAATATATCAATGAGATTGGATGATGACCCTCCGACTTGTTCTTAACTTACGCCATCCGACCTCTCTTCGTCTCGACATTAGAATCACACAGTCTTTCACAACAAAAGCCATACTTTGAAAATTGTAAATAAACGTTTTTATTTCATCGTGTATATAGTTAATAGTTTAATTGAGAAATTTGTTCAATAACTGATGAATGCTGAAAAATTGAGAAACTTCGACCTTCTTTCATCAGTTAGCCTTCTACAAAATTATTTTTCTGCCAAGTAACAAATTATGCGTGACTTTTTACAACTCGGCTTGTTTATCATAACACACATATAAAAAAAAGGAGAACAACTGATGTACTCCATACCAGAACCGACTTTAAAATATTCCGAACTTCACACCAAAACCACTCTCCCAACCAGCCACAATTCCCAGACCATTTACAAATCTTAATTGCCCATTTCTACTTATATTCCCATTTACATTTTTACCTCACAAAAGCACAGGCATTGAAATAATTTTTTTTACCTTTTGATTTATGCCGAATCAGGGTCGTGCTCAGTGTTGTAGAAAAAGGCATCCACTATAATTTACCAACTTTTTTTCAAGACTTTTGCGCCGAAAACTTCTTCAACATGTAACGGAAGCTTTACAAAAGGTTTTTTGTTACCTTGCCGGTCCATAACTTATGCCATCCCCTTACTTTTCCCCGTAGGTGGCACAAAACGATCTGCCACAGTATTTGTCGTGTGCACTGCTATTGTGTGTGGTACAGATGGAAATAAAAAATGGAGGGTGTCAAGAGGCGGACCGTTATTTATCGAAAGGGGGCTTGCTTTTTGTTCAATGCCAACCCCCTACTCCCAGCTGTCGTGCGCGCGTCCATAGTCATCACAGCTGGGGCATACCCTGTGTTTTGAAATGCCAGGTGAGGGTTCAAGCGCGCGTATTGCGAGTAGGACTGTGATTGTGAATATGAAATTGGATTTTGGATGGTGTTGGCTATTTGATTTGAAGTTCAGATCAACCAAGGGAACTATTAGGTCGCTGACACACACAAAAAAACATGATAATTTGGTGAATGTCGGATGGGGAGCAAATGCACTGAATGTATTGTAAGAAGTTGGAAAAACTGTCGCCTTAATTGTGACAGTTACCTCAACCCTTACAAATCCTGCCCTCTTGAGTTAAAACTTAGTTAATGTAACTTCCAAAAACTGGATTCAGTCGTTAACAGAATTAGACAGTCTTTCTCAGTCGCTTGCATCTAATACAATATTTTCTAGAAGGCAGTTAAATTATTAAAGATTTTGCAGTTGCAAGTGAAATTGCGAAGTTCGATTGAGAAAAATCTGAAAGTTTAAATCTGAAAATCGAAAATGACACACCTCATTTTCCCTTCAACTTTGTGTGATTACTTTCAATTTAAAAATCGCAAACGTTTTGAACAAAAATTATTTGTTGATAATGTTATCAGGAAAATTTACTTTTCACTAACGGTCTATCTTAAATTAAAATAGGTTCTTCGAAATATACCCAATTTCAAGTTACATTTGAATTTATCTTATTATATTCGAGTTATATTCGAAGTTACATAGTTATATTCTAATAATTATAATTTTTTGTAGTACTTAAGTTTACATTAGAAAATATCATCAGGCTCAACTTTCAATACATGTGGAGGGAAATATACTAATGGTATATACTAGAGGTAGTCGGGAGATTGATATGCAAGATCTTCGATGGTACTGGTTATATTTCCCTTAATATGCAGCTTTTACAAGCCACTTTTCAAAGACACCGTACAATCCTTCAGAATCTACGCTTGACATGTTGATGAGATTTCAAAACGATGGTATTTGGTTTGTTCTAGTATATTCTTCATATGAAAGAACGTTGGATGCGTGTACTTGGAACATGGATTATGTAGCATTTAATGGTATTTTTGTCATTTTGTCAGGAACTTATTTCCCGTTAGGCACGTCCCCTTAAAGCCTATGCCTTGGGACCTTGAATTTTAGAGGTACCGAAATTGGCTGAAAAATAGTGAATTATTGTCTAACTATCAATATTCTATTCAGTGATGCAGTTGATAAATGGCATAAAATATGATGATAAGTTATAATAACTTATTAGTATTTAAAAATATTAATATCTTAGCATTAGTTTAATCAAGACGGTAGTAAAAATTGCCATCAATAATTAAATAGCACCAACAATCTTCAATGTGTGCTTAGAGTGACAGGAATTTTGAAATCGGATCCTGATTTTTATTCCTTTCGCACGTCTGACACAGTAAAATTTCATTATACAAATTTGTTGTGAAATTTTATTTTACAAGTCACTCAAATAAAATTGTTTTTTTAAAAAAAAAAATTGCTTCAATTGTTTCCAATGAATTTCATTCTTTATTCGTAAGATAAACGAGATTGTGCCAATTTAATATAGCAGTGTTGTAGTGTTGTAGAACTCTTCAGCTCATTGAATTCAGGAATCTATCAATCGGGTATTCAAATTGCTTTAAGCAACGTTCTTCAAAACATAAGTGCGATAAGAAATATTTTTCAAGTGTGGTGAATTTAAAAAAATAAATATATTTTTGGTCCCCTGTGTAGAATATCAGTATCAGGCTGGAATCGATCCCAAGGCTAGGCTTCATGCATCCCAGAAAAGCAGTATTGGCCAATGCCGGAAACACGAGTTCTGGAAGATTAGCCAATCCTGATCGAAACTCGAGCATCGTTCCAAAATACACGATTTTTCAAAAAATAAACACCCCAAAAACATCACAAAATGTATTATTTTAGTTCTCCTTTCTATTTTTTAAAACATATTTCAATTTTAAAACTGTGCAACAACATTTCGAAATTTTCAGTATATTTTATCCAGCACTAGGTGAAATTGATTAAGATCTATAACAATGACAGGTTTACAACGGTCCACATTGGGATTGGCCAATATCGAGTGATATTGGCCAGAATTATAGTGCTACTGGATGCTAGAACGAAGCTACAACCGCTATGCAAAAGCGATCCCCATTGTCGAAGAAAAGTTTCGGGATTTTGAAGTGAATAAGGAAAATGAATCATACAACAAAGTAAAGAAATACCAAATCTATTCACTTGCGACCAAAATGTGTTTCACTAATTCGGGGTATTAATTTGTTTCCCAAATTTTTATCGTAAATATATTGTAAGAACATTGTACAATAGGCTTAGTTAAATAGTATAGCATTAAAAAAAAACGATTTCTGTATTCAGCTTGTTAATTTTGAAAGTTTTTTCTTTTTGTCTAAAGGAGTGTTTTTAATAAAACGGACTGATGCATAGAATGTGAAAAAGGAAGATTATTTTTTTTTCACACATAACAAAAAAGTCGTAATTTTTTAAAACATTTGCAAAACATCGTAGTTTAGTAAGTAAAAAATAATACAATACAAAAAATAAAAAGCAAGACTAAAAAGTTCGAAATCCTCCCCCCCCCCCACCCACCCATTCCCAAAGCATAACAATTCCCAAAGCTATAATACACAGTAGCGTTTTATATCCCAACGTTATTGATGCCAAATGATCTATGTAAATGTCAACGGAATAACCGAAAATGAAATCTTCTTTACAGAAAAAGTCACACGCAATAAAAAGAAAACCAGTAATTTTTAATTGATAAACTAAAAATTCACAATTGCAATCTCAAAGTTTAACGAGAAAAACAACACATTCACCTTAACTTCCCGAAACTTTTTGAAAAATAAATCTCTCTAAAAAAATGTTTTTTATCGAGGACATCCGTTGCAGCACGAGCCTTCTACAGGAGCGGGGGGACAAAAGAGGGGGGAGGGACTAGAGGAAGGAGATGGAGGGGGACAACAAGGAAGAGAGAGAAAGTTGTGGAGTTGTCCCCCCTCACTAACGGAAAGATGCTGCTCTCGGGATGACGACTTTTACGATGATCTTGAGAGGAAATAGTGCTGTACCTTGTGCGGAGAACTGTTTATGGATACACATTTATAAAGGTACGTTACGTTGGGTGTGTTATATTTTATGGGGCTGAGCATTATGGATTATTTCGGGGTTGTTTGAGTGTTGGACGTACATCAGTTATAGTTTTGTAGGTAATGATATAACTTTTGGATTTTATTTTTCCATTTTGGTTTGTGTGTTGGAAAATTCTTTTATTGGTTTAAAAATAAAATGATGTGTTTGTCTATTAAATTGTGATAATACCAGTTCACCCACAAAAATTTTTGGATCTTTAACTGCTACTCAAAATGCTGTTTTATTTGAATGCTCTTGTGAAGTTCTTATCGAAATTACTTTTTCAATCTTTATTTCTCGTAAATAAAGCAAATTTACTAATGCATGGAACTATTTTATGTCTTATAATATATATTTTTCGTGTGAAAGTTCGTAGCATTTCCTCAAAGTAAAAAAAAAGAATTAAAATAAAAGATCAGAACTGAAATTTGAGCTGGTGAATTTGATTGCAGAATGACTCAATTTAATAAATAGTTGCATTTTATAAACGTGTTTCAATCTTATAAAATATGTCTTTACTGCTTCTAAAACATGTCTAAAAACAATTTAAAGAAGGAATATTCAGAAATTTAAAAAAAAAAAAAAAAAAAAAAAAAAAAAAAATTAAAAAATCGCTCATTTTGAATAAATTTCGTAATTTCTCTGGTCACAAGAGTTATTTATACACGGTAATTAATAGGAGTGGCGTCAATATTGAAATTTAAAAAATGTTTTCTGGAGAGATGTTTTTACATTTCTGTATTTGTTGAAAAGAAACAATTGCCAAACTGAAACTTAAAGTCGTTTATCCTTTTTCTCTTTCGAAAGCACTCGCACTTGACTGGATTTTTAGGTGCGTAATCTTCGAGAAGAAATAAGAATGTTTAAAATTATTTGAATCGGTAATTTGGTCATCCAAAATAATTTCCAATTTTCTTGGTATGACTTCTTTTTTTACATAATTTTGCTCCATATCTGTTTTAAAATAACGCTCTAGATAAGGTTTTCCAAATGTTTGTAACAATTTTTTTAAAGCCCTTTTGTGAACCAAATTTTTGAAATCATCAAGCACAGCAAATCATCAAGCACAAATTATAAGAAGCACAGCATGGTTGATGCAAAAACTTTTTCCTGAATTTTAAAAATATATTTATAATTGTAAATAAAAAAACCAAAAAATAAAAAAATAAAAAAAAATAAAAAAAACCTATGTAGTCATATATGGACTATCTGTGCTTCAAACTTGATTCAATTCATGAACAGATTTTCACGTTACTCGATTAATTTTGCAACCAATGAATCCTATTTGTTCTAGTACTATATTTTGGGAAAGGATATATAAACTAAGGAATTGGATTTATAAGTATTACGTTTTTTTTTTTTTTTTAGTATAAAATTACTAGCACAAAAGACCTAGAAAGAGTATGAATAATTAAGTATGACTGTCATATTTTAATCAATTACAGCAATATTAATTTTACAAAATATTTCAAAATAGTTGAACAACATGCAACAATATATTTTTACTATAAAGTATATAGAATAAACGAGTTTTTGAGATATGATTTTGGAACAATAACGTGATATAAAAGGTAGTTGAGGGAAACAAAAAATTTGCCACACAAATATCTTTTTACAAACATTAGTTTTATCTTTATTCCAATACAAACAATGCTCTTCCACGTCATAAATTAGAAGGAACTTTAAGAAGAAAACTCATTGAAAAAACTGTCAGCCGAATGTAATTTATCACTTCCCTGACTGCCACAAGACAAGCCTGAAATGATAACGTCCCAAGATTCCCATCAGTCTATAATATCTTGCCACATAAATCATACAAAATGACGAAGACAAGAAGGAATGCACTTTGAATCACTATTAGAGGTAAACTTTAATTTACAATTACCTCTAGAAAGTTTATCACTTTAACGAGAACATTAAAAAAAAATCTTTACAAATTATCGAACTTTCCATGCAGATTTAATTACATTTTTCATTGGATATAATTTATGTAATAGACATTGTATGATGTTATCAGTAGAGAAATTTGTCAAGGTGTAATTTAATTGATGCTTAATTCATTACCACATTTTAAGAAATGAATCTTTTTACTAGTAGTAAGGTTGTTATATCAATCGGCAGCGAAATTACTTCACAAATCACTGATAGTTTTCCGAATATTTATCTTATCCATATCGCCGACCAAACGGTATAGTGGTTAGTGTGCTAGCTTCTAGACCGCGAGGTTGCGACGGGACTGGGTGTTTGTAAATGTATGTTGGTTTGTCTAATGACGAATGTTTCGGCGCATTATAGCCCTCGTGTTGCTGACGGCGCCAGATAATCTGAATACAACCAACCAACCTTATCTTATCCATAGTGAAGGATAAAATCGATTGTACTTAATCGCAATGAGATAATATATGATTAAAACCACTTTATTTTCTAACTAGCTATATATCGAAATTAGTATCTTGAGCACTATAGCAATTACATAGACAATTTTTGGTTAGAGATTTAAAAGCTATTATTCAATAAATGATTTAAGAAATTTCTTGAATCATTAACTTGAAATTTCTTTTTTTAATTGATACTTATTTTAGAAGCAATAAAAATTATAATAATGGGGATGATGATGGCAGGGATGTAAGAGCTGCTCCAATTGCGCCGAAGTGCGCCAAACTGACTACCCTGCTCCAAACTGTGCCAAAAACCTCTTTTTAGCCAAGATTGAGCCGAACTGCGCCAAAAATCATTTTTTGACTTCAAAAACTACTTGGCGAGAATTTTGGCTCGAAATTTTTTTAAATTATCATAGAACGTAGCCAATAAAGCGATAACGAGTATTTTGCACTTCAAGGGCGTTTTTCGTCAGCTAACGTGCCGGAGCGGGTTCGCACTTGAAAATACATATTACATTCTCTCAGTTTAGTTGTAGGTTTTTCAAACTGTAAAGAAGTAGTAAATGAATCTGTGTACATCTGATTTAAATCTGTTTTCTTGGCTGATTTTAGTTATAGAAATTTTTTTTTTTTTTATATACTTATAGAATACATGATTATTTTTAGAATTTTTTTTACCGAGGCTCCGTGGTATTCTATTTTTCACACAAGCAATCTTAGTGCATCCGGTTTAGATTTGCTCTCTTGCCTGGTTTCAATAATAAAGAAATACACAGCTTTCTTTAAGCTAAAAGAAAACTCGAATATTTTTTTTAATTTCTAAACTTCTTAATCCAATTGACAGCCCCCTCTCCAAACACTTCCGGGCTTAATTTCTAAGTCATCGGTAAAACGGGATTTGAATTTTGAACTTGCCGTGGTGATTAGGTGGAAGGATTGGTGACTAATAGTAAATGATTTTTTGGTAACCCTGGATGTTGGATCATGATTTTGACTTGGCAACAAACGGGGAAAAGCATATTACGTCATTCTTTTATTGTAGCCAATTCCCAGAAAAAGCGCCAAGTCGTACCGTAGGTAGACTAGAAATTCTACGAAGAACTTGAATGGGGGAGGGGGATTTAAGCCTCTATTTTAAAAAAAAGGTAAAGATTTCTTGTATTTACAAATATTGGTTTTTAAATTAGCCGCGGGAAAGATCAGGGTTTCGCGGCAGTATGGCCTTTGCGCCGTTAAACTTCAACCAACCAACCAGGGATTCGCGCTTTGTATTCAAACTGTAGAAGGCATG
Organism: Linyphia triangularis; assembly: GCA_963978545.1. NCBI lineage: Eukaryota > Metazoa > Arthropoda > Arachnida > Araneae > Linyphiidae > Linyphia > Linyphia triangularis. The sequence continues at coordinate 49,092,171 of OZ021729.1, read as the reverse complement.
AAATCAATCTTTATGCATCCAATTTGGATATGTTTTCTTGCCTGGTTGTAACTAAAGATAATAAATATTTTTCTTAGTACTTTAAGAGTACATGATTATTTTTTAGCATATATTTTAATAAAAAACCCTAACCAAATATGTCGTGTTTTTTTTTAAGGATTACGCAAAACCAGACTTAAGATCATTTTGTTTCCATTTACCTTGAGATTTCACATGGGAACCCTCTATAATCCATTTAGACAATGGAGAGTAGTGTTATAAAACAAACCACTACAAAAATTATTATTTTTCAACTTGCCTTGTTTTAATTTATTATTTAATTACATTAGAAGTTATTTTTTTATATATAAATTAAATGCTAGTATAATTGTCAAATTTCAGTTAGAGGTATTAATTTTTGAGTTAAAAAAAATATCTTCCAATTAACAAATAGCCCTAAAAAAACCTGCTAAGTGAAGCTACCAGCCCAAACAAGTTATGAAATCTAATGCTTGCTGCTAAGCAGCCTTGTTTCACTTTTTTTGCATGGGGAGGGTGGGAGGGGGTAGTACTTTGTATACAGTTAAATTATTTTGGATTATTGGGAAGAACTTCTATAGGTAATTTAAAGAAAAAAATCTTATTTCATCAGTTGTTAAAAGTAGCTAACTGAGATTATTTCGAAAAACTTTCAGTGATGAACCGAACCTAATGATTGGTTAGTTGGTTAGTTTTTGTGGCACAAAGCAACACTAGGGCCATGCTGTGCCCCGAACCTTATGATATCATTGAAAATTTCTAATATTTTAATTGTTGGCAAAGAAGTTAATAAATGTCATGCTTTTTAATTTAGTTTTTGAGTAATGCAATCAAATTAATGTAAATTTAGAATACAAACTTATTTATATAATGAACAAGTTACACCTTTTTTTTTACTTTAAATTAATTTGAAATATCAAGGTTGAAATATACAAAAATATTTGCTCCATCACTAATTTAAATGTAATAATTTACTGCTCCAAAATCTTATTTTTACTGCTCTGACAGTGCTCCAAAATCACATTTTGGTACTTGCATCACTGTATTAGAGATAATCTTGGAAATGCGAAGTATCCTTTGCTATCTAATGCCCTTCTGAGTCTGCCTCATGGAAATGCGGATGTAGAGAGAAGTTTCAGCATAAATAAGCAACTGTTGGAGAGTCTATTAAATTTAAATATTTACAGTATAAATGGTCTAAGACAAGTGAAATCACATGTTGAAACACTAGGACGCTTGAACACATTTCAGGTTACAGTTGAGATGCTAAAAGCTTCACGAGGTTCTTACAAAAAGTATTCAAGCACAAATGGAGCAACAAAAACGAAAAGTTACTAAGCCAAAAGTTGAAGTCATTACAGACACAATGCAATTGAAAGCTGAAGAATCTGATATACAACAAAAATTAAAAGCATCCCAAGAATTATTAAACAATTCTGAAAAAAATATTGAAGAAGGGATTAAAAAGAAGAGTATGCATCTCGTAGAAAGCGGACACATGCTTTTTAAAGAAGCAAAATCAAGAATCAGTATGTACTTAAAGAACCTGGAAGAGAACAGAAAGAAACAAGCTTTTGTTTCATTGCATTCTACCAAATAGGCAAAAAAATGTACTTGTTTTCATTGCTTAAAAATACATGTATGTACAACATTTGTAATGGAGGACTTATACATTTTAATTGGATTATTATTGGCAGTCATATTATTTAGAGTTGATTATTGTATTTCGACAATTTATCATATTTAAAATCAATATTATGTAAAAAAAAAATATATATTCTAAATACTTTTTAAGCTAAATAGGTGAGCGAATTTTTTTGCAGAGTTTATTTATTTGTTTTATAATTGTATTTTCAAATTTAATTAGACATGCAATGGATTGTTGAAATACTTGTAAATTATCCATAATCGAATCATAACATTTGAGTAAGTAAATATTATTTTAATGAAGAAAAATAATAGTACTACTAATATAAAAGAAACCATTACAACTATCAGCTATTAATTTTACGAAATTTACTTTTTAACTTTTTAAATTTTCAGTGTTTGTTTTGTGCTCAGTATTACAAATATGAAGTCATGGTTTCTTATTGGATAGTTTGAAATGTAAATGAATTTCTTCAGACTTTTATTGTTGGGCCAGAAGTTAATGATCACGTTCTTTTTTTCCTAGCACTGATAATAGCACGAAAAATGACAAAAATGCCCTATCTGAAAATAAGCACTACCATTTCATTTATCTTTTACATAATATATTCAAATTAGTAATTATTCTTAATGTAAATTAATTTACACGCAAATTGACTTTTTTGACTTTAAGTTAGCATAAAGTAGATATATTTCGGTCAAAATACTAACAAATGTTCGGCAAATCGTTAATTTTAATGCAATACTTTACTGCAATACTTTACTTTTTACAATCCTATTTTTACTGCTCCAAAACCGTATTTCACTGCTCCAAAACCATATTTTTACTGCTCCAGAAGTGCTCCAAAATCACATTTTGGCACTTACATCCCTGTGATGGTAATAACAATAATAACAGTCATAACAAAAATAACAATAGTCATAACAACAACAATAGTAATAATAACACCACCACCACCAATAATAATAATAATAATAATGGCGACAACAATAATAATAAATATTTCGGAAAACAGTTTTAAGCTGACACGCCTAATTAGTCTCAAATTTATTAATTAAAAAAAAAAAAACATCAACCGTTCAACTAAAATACAATCAAAAGCTAACGAAGAAACGGTCACATAAGTAAAACAACAAACATTAGTCAAAAATCAACCAAATTGGCAAACGAAGTTTTTACTCTTTATTCCTCATCGTTTGAAACACACTCCCCATTGTATTTGGTTCTGTCCAAGGGGAAAATCACACAATACTCTCTTCCCTAGAAGCATAACAACGGTTCAAACACACGTGCTACCTGACATCTGGATCCACTGATGAAGCCTGTCTGTGGGGACATTAGTCCGAAGTACTCTCTTGATTGTCCATTCCATTTCCTTTTATGTTGCTTAACCAGTAAAATCGGTTGAAAAACTTTGTTCATTAACTTTCTGTAAAAAGTCAGTGGAACAAAATTGAATTGAATGCACCAAAGTTAAACAAAAAAGGTTGTTGGAATTGAACATATTCTGTGATCTCCAACTCAAAGCTTTGCTATAAGCTTACTACAAAGTTTTGCAACGGTTCTCAACTTTGTTTTAGAGTTTTTACTAGCAAAAGTGAGTTTACTCAAGAAATGGAAATGAAAAAGTGTTTTAAAACATATTTTATTAAATGCATTTATTTCATGTTCAACAACTATATAATTTTTGAAATGAAAGGTAACATATTTTTTGTTGTTGTATTCTTTAACTTTTTGTTAAAAAAATTAACAACACATACTAAATGTTTATTATTTTTAAATTTACATTTTTATGATACGTAAGCAAACTAATAAAAGCCTACTAAATTAACTAAAATAATACTTGAAATTTTTACTTTCTTTCTTGGAACAAAACCAAATGGATTTTCTGGCATATAGAGACAGTTAATTCAAGTTACTTACCAATACACAATATTGTACAACTTAAATTTAAACAAAAAAAAATTAAGATGGTGATAAAAGTTCCCTCTACGTTAACAGTCCAAAACAGTACGGAACTCAAAGATGATCTCCCCGAAATTACATCTGCCTCATATTCAATACGATGCCATTTTGATACCTATTTTACTTGGTGGTGTGTTGTTACATATAATGAAACTGCATGTTACTTAAATTTTAAGTAATAAAAGTTATAGTTTTCTACTGTTTGAACTTGTAGCGTGCACGGTAATTTCGTTTTGGCGTTTTACATCTTCACCGAAATGTCTAAGATAAGAACGGGAACATTTTGATTTAAATATATCGTATAAAATAGTACACTGTCAAGGAAAATATGAGCTGAAAGAACAATACGGGACTTAGTTTAATAAATTATTATTATTTTTTTTCTTTTAAATTTTCCTTTTGTGTGGCTTAAAAATTTTATGTTAGATTACTAATCAAAACTGATGCACAGTAAGTTTCTAAAATTCTTTCAATACGCTTGATCAATATGATATCGGAACTCGGAGTTCTAACGTTCTTGAGCCCATATCTTTGGCACTTTCCAAAGCTGATATCCGAAGGAAAAAAAAAATTATAATAGAAGGTTGCTTTTAAAGTTGACGATTTTCACTTCTTGACAGTTTTACAAGAAACAAATAAAAAATTACAAAACACTTTTTTGAAGGAAGATAAAGAAGAATTTTAAAAAGAACTGAAACTAAGTCCTTTTCAAGCACATTTCCCTCCACTTTTATACCAATTTTTTAATTGTTATATTTGCTTCCATTGGTCCAAATTTACCGCTGTACAAAAATAATTCGTTACCTAGTTTCTAGATCACTGATGGACACTTAAATAAAATACGATGTATGCCATATCGTCTGTCATTGACACGAAGAATAAAATGAGTAATTTAACGATTTTCTTCCACACAAAAATCAGAAATTTATCAAAAGTATAAAAAATTCCAATTGGATTGTTCGGCAAGTAAAACAAATACAAGTTCAGCTTAATTTAAAATCTGTAAATATTATTACTCAAATCTTGGTACCCTGAAAGGGCCAGTTTTGACTTCCTATCAGACAACTTGTTGAAATCCAATGTTAAATAGATGATTTGTGATTGCTGATAACTTGAATGGGATTTGCTGTTTGTAGTCTTATTCACTACGAATGATTGTAAAGATACTTCTTCGCACAGTGATGCGTGATCAGTTGTTTACTCAGTGGTTTAAGCTACACATAGTTAAATGAATGCCCTTAATCCTAAAATACATTTGGTACAAACTCCCACGTATGGATTATATCACGACTAGAAATAATGAAGTATCGATTAGTGGTTTGATTGATATTGCTTCGAATTGCATTTGATACAACTCTAATCTTAGATGTCATTTCTTTTATGTTTTCATGAAATTTTAATTGACTTCGTTAGCACTATATTTTATTAAAAAACTCTTCTTAACTACTTGACAGTTCAAAATATTGTTGCGTGGAGGGTTCGAAAGATTTGAAGCCAAAGCAGATCAAAACTTGCAGAAATTTATTCCGATATAACTCTTCGCAGATCCTCTTACAACTCCAGAACTTCTCGTTCTAGTGGACTCAATACAGCTCTTTTCACAACAATAAAGCAAGAAACAGCAGTTAAAAACTTGACAACACAATTGCTAAAACCGCTGCAAAAGACAATGCAATACAGTTCACTTTCGGAACTCTCTGAATGCTCGCTGAGTAACTCCACTAAGTCAGTAACTCAACTCAGAAATTCCAGTCAATTAACGGACTCAACTAACTTCCCCCCTCTCTTGGACGGTTTATATAGGAAAGTTAAACCTTCGTGAAACTTCCAGAGATAGAAATTTGGAGGACTTTCCAGATCGTAGTCGAAAAGCCCTATGCATCTACATGGGGACCGAAAATGTCGCCAAATGGTCGCCAAGTTTGGCGAAATTTGGCGACAAAAATTAGTCGCCATAACCGTCGCCAACTTAGTTCTATCTCGCCAATTTTACGAGATTGCCATTACCATAATGTTAAATGCTCTGCTCCTTGTAAAATTCGCTTCCCAGCATTATCTCTGTAAAACTCGTTATCAAGCATTAAGACACATATTGCAGGGAAGCCAAGTAAAGAACTCTTGCACTGCCTTATGCGATGTGTACACAAATTTATCTTTTTACATAATTAATGCTACGAAATATTTACAAATATACAGAAATTCGTAACATAATCATTTCTTATTGGAATTTAATTACACAAATTATTAAATTAATCGTCAAATAGTTTAGCTAAAAAAAAAAATAACTAATTTCTGATGACAGTCTAATAATAAAACTGAATACAAATCTGTAACGTGGCCTACCCTTTGATTAAGCATTACTATATTTAATGCGAAACATTTGAACACAACCATTCAGAAAAGATCAAATAACATACTAGAATCCACCCATAGCGACTTAAGTCCATCCTGCAGTACTGAAGATTTAAAAATCCCCAACCTCATTAAAGAGCCACTTGTAATTAAAGAAAGTGTGGGAACCTTCAAACTGCTCAATCATGTAACCACAGGCACACTACCACATAATGCGTGGTTAAAATAGATAGCATTGGCTATCCCATTCATCACAAAATTAAGCCATCCTGTGGTACATAGGATAATTACGGGACCATACAATCCACACCGTATCCATTTACTCAAGCCCCAACCCCAAGCTATTCCCGATTACCACTTCTGTTACCTGTACAACCATTGATTGATCACCCATTGTGGTACGCAATGTGGTCTTGGGGGTCCACGGACCCCCTTCTCTGTGGTAATGGCTGTTCATTAGCACCACTGGGGAGGTGGCAGGTTGTACAACAAATGAGATCTGTCACCCGAACATGTGTTTCCAATCTCGTCTGTCTGTCTCTAAGTACTCAGTCCAGTTCATGTCGCAGTTTTGTCGCTCGATGCGTTTGGTTTTTAGTTCAGTGTGTATCGTGGGATTTAGTCGGAGTGCATTGGTGACTTGCGCTGGATTAAGTTTGTGTTCCTGTCTCAGTGGATTACGTTTGAAAAGGATTTGACTGCTGGTAGGGATATTTGATAGTGGATAAAGGTAAGTTATATTTAACTGATAATTTTCTCTTCTGTGCCGTGATTCTATGATGAACTTTTTAAGTTAGATTACTTGAATTTGCACTCGCAAACATGAATTTTTGAAAAAAACTGCCCTTCTCCATTTGTTTGAACCTTTGGAATACTCTTCCTTTTCAAAAACATTACATTTTTGCTCATTTTAAGACAATTTATGTAAAACTTTTTAATGAAAATAATTATGCTTTCACATATATATATATATATATATATATATATATTTAAGGAAATGCAAAAATGTTTATGCATTGGCGGCGCACGGTATTTCCATCAGCATATAAAAAATTGATTGGAAATAACTTTTTTTGACGTTTTCTTTGTAAAATCAACCTTGTGTATTTGAATGGAATAACTATAAAAATTGAAATACCAAACAAAATTTTGACCTGATACCTCTGTCCATCAAATATTTGATGACTTGGGAATAAACTTTTTTTTTCTTAACACGAAACAATGCAAAAACAAATTTAGAGTTTCATTCAAAATCCCTCTTACACAGGGGCGTACTGGCCAAAGAGAGTTGTCTGGTGCAATCACCGAGCCAGTCAGTGTCTTTAAAAAATGGGTCGGTCCGGAAAGTTTTGTTTTCCATAGTTTTTTTTAATTTTTTACTTTCAATTACTCATAAGTTAACATAGGATAATGAAAGTATTGGATACAGTAAAAAAAAAAAAACTTCTCCACGTTTCGAAACATCCTGAGTTAAAAAAAAAAGTGGTAAAGAAAAAAATTCTGTCTATGACTCTGAGGTAAGCATAACTCCCGATAGGATTGACCTACGATGAGCCCATTTTGTGTACAAGTTGGCGGTGATCATGGGACCTCACATTAAGATTTTTGGCCAAAATAGCATATGCGCATAAATTTATGTTTTTCAGCAATTGTCAAAAAAAAAAAAAGAAAAAAAAAAAAAAAAAAAAAAAAAAAGAGACCGGTTCTAATGATTTGAACAAAATCGCTGTGATAATGCCTTCTAAGATGATCTAAAAATCCCCATCACCGAAATTCCCTCTTAGAAATGCGATAAAGGCGTAAAAGGTGAAAAACGAATGTCTTTAACACAGAGTTCTCTTCTCTTGAGTATTGCTCATCATTGACTTTTTCTTCTGTGTTTCTCTTACAAGACAGGATAATGTAATATTTATCGAAAAGCATATGGCCAAATTCACCACTTTGGAGGCGTTTTTTTTTTTTTTTTTTTTTAATAATTTTTCATAAAGCCAAACTGGAATTTATAAAAAAAAATTAATGAAAATATGAAAACGGTATATTACACTAATTTATGGCAAATATAAATACAGTGTTCGGTATTAAGTGCAATTGAAAGTTGTGTGATGTCCAAAACTCCTTGTTTTTCTATACAAATAATGCCTTCCTTAACGTTTTTTTCTTCTTTTTTTTTTTCTCAAACCAATGAATTTAAATCTCAGACACTTCCACCAGCACCCTATGTTATCGTACTAGCTGCGTGTCCACGCATTGCAGACACCCGTCATTTTGTATAGGTCCCAGCCTTTGATGCTTTGCGAGCAAGGCTCGCTATGCTCGCTGAAATGTTCATTTCTAAGCAAAATCAAGTTTGCTACACTCAGTAAAAGTTTCATTGCAACGCAAACACAGACTAGCTTCGCTCACGGAAAAGTTCTTTAGTACGTAAGCACAAGCTCACTTCACTCGCTATGCATGCACAGCCTCATTTTGCTCTCAGAAAGGTTTATTGCCAGTGGCGGCTCGTGGGTAGTAAAAGTGAGGGGGCCCGAATTAAATTAATTGACAAAAAAAAAAAAAAAACCTTGTAAATATCAAAATACATGAATTTCATGTAATTTTGTAAATGTTACTCAAGTACACATACAAACAAAACTACAAGATTAATAACATAATTAAATTATCTAAATAAATTTTAATAAAATAAATATTTCAATAAAAGGAATTATTGTAACAAAGATGGCGTTTCGTTTGAGCATGGGGGACGACACTTTGAGTTATAAAGAATGCCTTTACACCTTCAGGACTTTTGAAAATTAAAAAATGTAGTAGAGAATTAATAGGAAAAAAATATAAAGTTTGGGTTTCAAATTATTCATTCGAACTTAAAATTAATGCATATCTATTTATTAATATTTCAGTAGGAAATACTCATTCACGGTTGAAAATTCACGGTGTTTGAAGCTTTAGACGCCTTTATCCTTTTGTGTGCAATATACATCCCCTTATACATAAAACATTCCACAGTCCATGCGTTGAGGATTTAAATGTGAGACTTGTCTTCCTCAAATGGTTACCAGTAGTCAGTGATTACGACGACCGTGGACAGTGTTATTACTTTTAGAATTGCTCGAATACTACTGTGTCTTACTCTAAGATTGAAAAAAAAAAGATAGAGAGAGTTGGAACACACCTTTTTGCTCCCTCCCCTTTATAACTAATCACCTCTAAAAATGGATTGAAAAACATGCTATAAATATTTTATATTTTTATTAGATTAAGAATATTTAAGAACAAATTATAATGAGCTCATGCTGATGGGGAGAAGTTTAAAAGTTCAACAGCCCTGAAGATTAAACTTTTTTAATGCAAGATACCAATATTTTTAACATCATAATATCATTTTATACACAATAAAGGTGGCAGATTTAGATTTTTACAACTTCAGCCAATACTGTAGGAACATAAAGCTCCTTATTCATAAGGTCCTTGATAACTTCCGAAGTTAAACGAATTACATAAAATAAGTGAAAGTATAAAAACGATTCTATATATATAAAAAAAGAAAGCCAAAATTTAGAAGTAAATGTTAGGACTGAAAAAAATAAGTTTAATAACACAATTAAAAATTCAGTAGAAAACCCAGTGAAAAAAAAATTCTATTAAATATTACATGAATTATACATTAAAAAAAAAAAAAAAAAAAAGCTCACAACAGCTATTTCCCCCTTTGTAACTTTGGAGTAAATATTTAAATAAAGAATTTGATTTGATTTAAAAAAAAAAAAAAAAATGAAGTAAATTATTTTTAAGACATCGCTTAAAGGATCTAATGAAAATTTTTAAAAGCTTTGAATGTGCTATATTAACAAATTTGCAATCAGTTAAGTTGTTGTTATGTTGACCAGTTAAAAATTTTAAAATTAAATTCATACTTGATTTTACAAGACTATTTGGGAAAAAAAGATGTTTCGACAATTAATTGTGACGATTATTTTAAACAGATCATTATGCGATGACTTAGTTCTAGTAAAATTACTCATTTTATGAAGAATGAAACTTTTTACTGTCTGTATAGAAATTCTTCTGTTAAAGGTATCGAATTGAAAGTTACGTTAAAAATTGAATATGATGCTAAATATCTGTGTGAGTGGTAAGACAAATACCCACTACCGAACATTTGGACGAAATTTAAGTACTCAAACTTTTTTCGGGGGAGAGGGGAAAGGGAAGAAATTATCGAAACAAAAACACATTGCTGAGCAAATCATACTCATATATTTTGCAAAATAAGAAAATTTTAAAAAATCTTCCACCCGAGAGCAGAGAAAGCAGGGATGTTTTGGTAATGTGATACTTCATGGTATCACAACTCATTGCAAAAACCAGGATGTCATACGAAAGTCTCAACCACGGTTTTCTACCCCCTATAGTTTCAAATTCAAGATCGTCCGAAGAAGGGGTCATTTTGTCCGCAAGCTGTGGGGGAAAACTAATATCCATTGAAGAATGACGGGAGGCAGGGGGGGGGGGGCGGTTTTTGTAGAAAGGCTAGTGATTGATTGACATTTTTACGAATTTGTGACAAGAGAAATGTTGCTCTATCCACAATCGTTAATGTGGTGAAGCCAATGACTGCTTCAATAATAATTTCTTCAATTTTTTTTTTTTAATTCTACAGCCAAAGAAACCATATAAGTGGGACTTAAGTTCCAAAAAGTGAGGGGGCCCGGGCCCCCCCTGGCCCCCTGCACCAGCCGCCACTGTTCATTGCTATGCAAGCATATGCTCAATTCGTTCTCTAAAAAGTCAATTGTTTTGTAAAACCTCATTATTAGAACCTCTCCCTTCCTCCCCCACACCACCCCAACCGTCTACAAACAAAAGAATTTTCTCCTTTAATACAACCTACCTCACCTCTATGAGAATATTTTAACATTCTGTTTGTGAAAAGCAAAATTAAAAGTTCAAAACTGCTTATGTTTGATATTTCAGAGTTATACTCTTTCTGGAATTCACTTTGTAATGAAAGTATAAGAAGAAAAGAAAAAAAAAAAACTTATTTAAAAAAACTACCAAAAATGTAAATATTTTGTTTGTCAAAAGTACAATTAGAAAACCACTTATGCTCAAAATTTCATAGCAGTACGTCCATTAGAAATTACTTTGTAAAAAGACTTTAAACAAATTTTAAAAAAGTTACTTAAAAAACTCATTAAAATTTTAACATTCTGTTTGCCAAAGGCACATTAAAAAAACCGATGCTACTTATGTTTAAATTTTCAAAGTCTACGCATATTGGAAGTCGCCTACTATAATGCCAGATATGATACATTATCACTTCAGATTTAATTTTCTAATAAACATGTATACTTGGACATTCTTTATTTTGCAATTTAGATTTTTTTGTTTTAGTTTTTGCAAGAAACTATTTATGGCTTATGGAAATCAAGTTCACTTAAGAGAACTATAAATAGTAGAGACAGAGAATATTTTATATAATTAAACTAATTCTTCGAACAAATCAATTATTAAAATCAATGAATAAAAATGTATTAATTATTAAAATTAATAACTTAACTATTGGCATTATTTTATTATTAACAATAATTATTAAAATTTGATTAATAATTATATCGAAAATTTGGGCCCTCATAAATCTAAAATCACCAGGCCGATTTTATGTCCCAGTACGCCCCTGCTTACAACAATTTTCTAATTTCGCCTTTGTTTCATAGTAATTTATTGCAAGAAAAAAAGAAAAGTCCTTTGTTGAAAATGATTCAGTTATCAATCATTTTTCTCCTGGGAAAATTTGAACAAGTTTTGTTATATTTTACTGATACGTATAAAGTACTACTATTCTGAAAAATATCTACAAAAGAAGTAAACTATTTGATTATGCATAGCATATTAACTAAAAGAAAATTTGAAGAATAACGTGATATCATGTATTTGGATTTTTTTAAATACTAATTATGTGTGCTATGCGATTGATAGAAATATAAACCATGAATTACTTAAATTTGTTTGTTGCCCCTTTGTAGATTTTAGTAAACTTATACTGAAGCAGAATTGAGCAATCCATAAATTATTACTTACTTTATAATGTCAATTTCTATCATTAACTTTGATATCATTAGCTTTTGAAAATTTTGAAACTGATTTCAGACCTCTTTTAAAACAAATTTTCAGTTTTTAGTTACTAGCCTAGGCCTTAAGCCCAAATGTATTGTTTTCAATTGGTCAAAAGTGTGGTCCGGTGTCCATCCCCATTTAATGTTTGGGCATGCGCAGGATAGGCATTGTAGGGGCATGCGCCTGCTCCGTCTACTTGTTTAAAATGAGATGTATGCTGCTGTTGTTCAGTTGTATTGATGTATCGAGCTTTTATAAATCTCAAATAAATAAATAAATAAATAAATAAATAACTTTGTAAGGGGCTTGGACTTAAAGGCCCAGGATAAATTGTTCATCAACCCTAAGCCTTATTCTTTTTTTTTTTTTTTTGCACATTTTAACAAAATTTCCCAATTTTAGTTTCGTGCAATTGCGCTTTTTGAAATTTACATTAAGTTTTTCAAATTAATAATACACGTGAGTTCTAAAATAAAAATCAATAGTATCTATTAAATATTTAAATTTTTAAAACATATCAGTCCAGTTTTAAGTTGATGGCTAAAAGCACTATCATTGTATATTTGCTTTGACAAACTTTCCGAAAATACCAAACGAATATTTTGCGCTTTAGGGAAAATTGTGCCAACAAGAATTTATTTAGATACTTTTGGTGCTGCCATCTGTAGGATTAGCTGTTAACTTTTCAAATATTTGTTATTCATATGGTTCATTCATATATTCTCTTTCTCGTAGTAAATGATTCTTGTGAATATTAAGGATATTTTAATATCCTAAAAAATGAGTTTCTGTAAAGAAGATTTTCTTTTCTCACCTTTTCAATCAATCACTTATTTCCACAAAGCGGAAAAACATTTTTTGTAAAAAATATTGTCCAATATTTGATTTATATTATAAAAATGTCTGGATAAACTAATTACATATAAAAAAAAAAGCTAGAAAAGGGATTTAATATATTTATTAGTCATATATTTATATACGAAAATTATTGCAAATTACTTGAAGAATTGCAATCCTAAAATAAAATAAACTCCTGACTTTTTTTTTTATACTTGGTAAGATCCTATCGATAAATACCTAATTTTTATAGACTTTTTTAAAATAATATTAAATGTTAGTGTAAATTTTTTAAATGATACTTTAAATAATTTATTTCGTATTTTCTTATATTAAATACCTCTTTCTTAAGAAATATTTTAAATCTGTAGATTTATGATCCAGTGAAAAATGTATTTTTAAGTGTATGCAATAAAAAATTTGATTTGAACTATTTCAATAAAAACTTAATAGATATCTTAGCGCATCAATAGTAAAATTTATTTTATTTTAATACTGCTAGCACCTGTGTATACACATTCGAAATTTTAGATTTTGATTTGCATTTTTTAATTTTAACTTTTCTGAAACTGGTTTGGTTAATTTTTTTTTTTTACTCCATTTTATTCGGATTGATAAAAAAAAAAAAATAATAAAAAAAAAATCGTTATTTTTATTTTTAATGCAATCTGGTGTTCCATTCTTTGAAAGAATTTCACTTCACTGAACCGTGTCTCTAATAACAGCGAACATTTCCCTCCTTTTTAAGCAGCCGCTCTAACAAACCGAATAACGATAATAAAAGTTTCGATTTCTAGGAATCACCTCAGTTACCGTCAGTTTGACGTCATTAATGTTGTTAGAGAGCTGGAGTGAACACTAGGCGGCGCTATAAACGTTCACAGCTGCAATTATGATAGCGTAATAAGTACATGAAATAATGAAGCATTGGATGTCATGTTCTTGGATGATTGTTTATTGTTTTATTATTTTAGTTCTTCCATTGTTTGTTAAGGAAGCTAATATTTTCTTTATCGCAAACTGAGTACAGTTCTTGTTTGCTACTCAGAAAAGTTGAGTAGTTAAGATATTCTCTACCTCATTTCAATTCGTGATGATAGTTATCCTCAAGTTTTTTTTTGTTTTTTTTTTTCATCTTTGGCGAAATGTAGTATTATTTCGAAGACATGAGCTGTTAAAACATTGCTTCAAATACTTAGAAGATTTGTATAATATACAATAACAATTAGAGACTGAAAAGCAAAATTTGTAGATATAAAAAATAAGTGAAGATTTTTTTTTACTGTTAAAATATCAAAGTTGGCATAGAGATTTTTTCTGTTTTCACAGTGGCGTCACTTATTAGATACGAAGCATAAAGCAGTAAATATTATAATTTTATTTTCGAATTAAAAGTTCATCGCTATTTATTAGAATTAAAATTTAATATTTTAATTAATTAGTAATTAATTAGAATTTTAGATTATTAATTAGTAATTAGATTTTAATTAATTATTACTATTTTAGCAATTAATTAGTTTAAATAAATTATTAATCTTGATATATTAATTATTTATTTTAATCTTAAATTAATTAATTTTAAACTAATTAATTTTAATATATTAAATTAATTTAATACTACATTAAACTCATTAATTTTAATGTATTAAACAAAGAAAAAAGAATCACGAATCTAATTTTGTTATGTTACTTTATCTTGATTTATACTTTCAAATTTCATTAAGCAACTTTATTAGTATTGGTTTGATTTTGTAAAAAATAATAAAGTGAAATTATTTTTTGAATCGAATATAAAAAGTTAGTTCGTGATATTTTCAGGGGCTCCACCTTTTAAGCAAGATACAAAAACATACCAGTGCTTAGATTTTTGTAAAAACACTATCATAACTATTATTGTTTATAAATAAGTATTCAAATTGATTGCTTTACTCCTTTCAAGTCATATTAAAGGTTTATATGTTTTGAGGCAATATACATTATGTATATGAGATGAAGTAAACCGGAAAGTATTGAATTATTTCATTTTTATGATTTATTTTTATTTCTGTGATCATACTGAAACTTTTATAACATTATTTTAACACAATTAGAAAGTTAGTTTTATTTGGTTTTTGTTATTTATGTTATATAAGCACCTGCCAATTAATTGTAACTTTCTTTTCTGTTATAATTCAGTTTGAAAACATTAATTTTCTTGAGTGTTCTGTACTTAATCAGAAATGAAATATCATTTTCCACTCTGCCGTCTTAATTATTGCAAGTTGAATCTTTGCCGGTTCTTTACAAACAGTTATAAGAAATCAGTACATGGTTCTTGAAGTTATGTATTGTCTGGTCTCCGTTGTTGGAGATTTTTTCAGTGTTTCGCCCATTCGAAACACAAATACAGGATCATCCATTTTCAAAATAACTTTACATTTACTTTGGTTTTCTTATGTGTTCTATTAGTTATCATTAAATTGTAGTGGATATACTTGAATTCATATATAATTAATTTCGGATTTCTTTAAATTTTTTTTTATCTATGGGTAATTTTATTGTGAGCATTTTGTATAGGTTTAATACTATAATGAAAGTAATAGTTTAAGTAATCTGCATTAATATATTATTTAATGAAAGTTGTATTAAGTTATATTTGCTTTTTTTGGAATATACCAGTCATTACATCGTCTTTTGTATTCCAAAGCTTATCTTTATTTTACTTTGTTGATTAAATGGGAAAACAAAGCCCCTTCGAATTAGAATAAGTTTTGTTTAACATCTATTTAAATATTCAAACACCGTTCAAGTCATTCATCATAAAAAAAGAATTAAAACCTCTTACAATTTAATAAATATGTTTGGAAAATACATTTATTCAATTGTAAGGTATTTTAATTCTTCAAAAGTTCATTAGAAAAAGTTTCAAACATTGTCATAAAATGACATACATCGAGCTGACAAACATTTTGCCAAAAATCTTTTGAAAAATATGCCAAGAAAATAGGCCCCATACTTCCAGCTTTAAGTCCATGTTGTCTATGATTATGCATACACTTTTATTTAAAATGAAGAATTTTGAGTTGTACCACTTTTGTAGCAAGAGCATATATTGAATTAGATAGCAGTCCTACAGTTTAAAGTACAATGCTATATCCATCCCTTCTATTTTGATGCGTTTAGATGAAAGAAAAAAAAAAAAGACATTCTCCATCCGTTTTATAAAATATCTAGAATGAATTCTTTTCATACTTCATAAAGATATAACAATTGTTTTTTTTTAAACATATCGTAGTAATTAAACGATGATTTTTTTATATATATATATATATAAAATCAATTTAATTTTTCTTTTGTTACTTAGTAATTCGGGAATACATTTCATGTCTTCGAATAAAAATAATCGGAGAAAATAATTAGAAATATTTTCTCTCCCAGGAAGGCTGAGAAAACGCGAAATGATTTGCGACGTCCCCAAATTATTTTAATACTTTTTCTCATCGTTCAGTTATTTCCTCCACCTCTCATGTGAGGGAGGGAGTTATTTTTATAAATTGGTAGCTGTAAACGTGGTTTACTCGAGCGAAGAAAATATTTATCCCTTCTTTTACGCACTATTTAGGTTCATAAAAGACGCCATGAGGACTACAAACGTCGATTCCGATGACGTCAACAACTGCCACCAGATGGCACTGGAATCGTCAGCCAATGAAGAGGAAGAAATGTGCTACGCTGCTGGTTCTGTTTTTCAGTCAGAGATCGACAACCAAGGAGAATGCAGCTGCGACGGCTACGTCAACTGCGGATTCGTTCACGATTCTGAATTAACATCATCAGCTGCTGTTGACATCGGTGATCGCCTTCAAGAAAGGATTAACGACTGTGTTGTGCGCGTACCCCGGGATACATCGTCTGTGGATTTGTGTTTTTCGCGTCGATACGCTGGTCCGAGAGTTCCACTCCTGCGGACGCCGGGGTTCGTTCGAAGCTACCCCCGACGCCTCTGGTTCGAGCGTCGCCACTGGGGTTCGGTCCCATCTCGAGCAGACGCCCCCTCCGAAGTCCAGTTTCCGCATCGCGGGGAACTAGGTCAGGGCACCGCTTCTTCAGGTAAAACTTCTTCTTCGGCCGCGAATTCTTCTAAAGTGGTTTACAGCATTGGAGTGTTTTATTCCGACACAGAATTATGCGAGAAATCGACGGGAGGTCATAAATCCCTCGATATCCACAGGGAATCGTCCAGCAGTGAAATAACAGACGATATCAAATCGTCCGGCAAAGAAAAATTTGCCGATATCCATAAGAAATCGTCTGACAGCTACGAAACAGACGATATCCACAAGGAATCGTCCCATAGGAAAAAATCAGACGATATCCGCAGGGAATCGTCTGACAGTGACGAAAAATCGTCTGCAAGCATCCTCATTTCAGACGACCTCCTCCCGGAGTCGTCTGCGCCCACCGATAAAACGTACGAAAATGTGCGGGAGCCGCGTCTTCTGCCGTCTCACCACAAACAGATAGTGGTTCGCGGCGGCAGCAGCGCGATGACCAGTACCTCGGGGGGTGGTCCGCCCCCCAACGACCCTCCCAGACGATCGTCCAACAGTTGCCGCAGCACCAATAGACGACCCCCTGCCCATACCCAGCTCACTCCCGACACTTTTTCACCGCCGGACAGTCCGGACACAAACGTCAACAACAGCAACGCGCTGCCGGATATCTTGAACTCCCACTTGCCCCCTCCTTACTCCACCCTTCCCTCCACTGGGGGCGGAGGTGGCCGGAGACTTCCCCCTCCCTCTCACCCCCCTCCTCCTCCACCACCCCCTTCTTGTCCCCACGTGACCCCCCGAAGCAGGACGTCGAGGGGGGCGGCAAGGAGAGGAGGTCGAGGGGCGAGGGGGCAAGTGCCCTCTTTCGTTGCCCCCCCGGCCGCCTCTGAATCGGACGAACCGAAGCACTGTTGTGGGGTAATGGTCACCCAAACGGTCAGCATCAGATGGTTCATTGTGATGATTGCCTTCGTCGGACTTTGCTGTGCCATCGTGGGTACAGTGCTGGGTGCCCTTAAAGCCACCGGGAGGGAACATCTCACTGTGTCCCTGCTCATGATCGGTGAGTACACTTTCTCAAATTGATTATATTTTAACTTTATTGTTTTAGAATGAATCCTTGGTGAATTTTAGTAAACATTTGGTGACTTTATCGTTCCATTTTAAAAAACTATATATTTAAGGATGAGTATAGTATCTATTAAAGGGATTGTTACATTGATAAGAATAAGAAGCATGGTCCCACCTAAAATATATATATATAGCTTTAGTGGCTAGAACTTAGTTTTCAATAACAAGGACAATCATCGTTGTTTCTTAGACTAATCAAATCTAGATTTGAAAATGTAGCTGACACTTAGTTTTGAATGGATATATTTCGATGCACAAATCTTTCATATTTTTTTTAATCATTCATCATCATCCCATTTTTTATCATGTAATGAAGAATTTTTTTTTCCAGTTCTGTGAGTAGAATGGTTTAATAATTTTAAACATTCGAGTATGTGCCATTGTTATTATAGATTATGGAAACGTTTTTCATGTTAAAACATTAGCTCTGCTGTGAGTGATATTTATTTAAAGAATAATTCTAATATTTATTCATAATGTGAGCAAAAACATTGCACAATGCATAACATAATATAAAAAAATAGAAATATGTTAAAAATCCAATTAAATGTTACTTTCTTGCACAATCACATCATTTTCATTTTCTACAATTGCATCACTTTTTTTTTTTTTTTTTTTTTTTTTTTTTTTGGGAATGTCATAGACAACTTATTTTCTTATGTCTCACGGAAAAAATTAAAATTCGAGTCTGTTATTGGCTGAAAATTCGAATCTATATTTAAAAGTGAATTGTGAATGGTCACAAGTATTTCTTAATTTTTCCAAATCATCCATACCCTTACCAAAATAAGTCGTTTTTCCTACGGAAAATAAAATTTGAATACCTTTTTGACAGATGATAAACCATTATATCTTACATCAGAATTTAAAATATCACTACAGCTAACCACAACAACCGAATCGAGCAATCACTTTCTCTCAAGTTAATTACATTCTGCTTTCCTTATTTAACCGAAAAAAAGTTTTAAAATTGGTTTTACTCTCATTTATCTTTCCCTCCAATAATATGCTTTCCACTCCTTTCAAGGCTGTTCTTCAACAAGGAAGCAATCCTCAATCTCACCTGAGTGTAAATACGAAAGGTGCGTGGGAAAGGAATCCGCGTTCCACAAACCGAGAGAGAAAATTGTTCTCTTTTTTTTCTTTCTCCATCCCATCAAATGAGTTGATTGTGAAACAACTGTACAGTGTACTTTCCTTTAAATTTTTATCCATGATGAACAATGATTCAATTAAAGTGGTGAGAATGGAATTCAATATTTTTTCTATCAAAAGTTATATCTTAATAAAAAGAGATTCCACAAGAGTAGAGAATAACATTTTCCTATTCAACATATTTCATTTTTTTTATTTGATATACTTATAATTTACTTCTCAAAAGTTTATTTCTGTTTTAGAAAACTTTAAAGAATCGTTTGCTTTGAATTTCTATTGGGTTATCATCAATAGTTATATATATATATATATATATATATATATATATATATATATATATATATATATATATATATATATATATATATATATATATATATATATATATATATATATATATATATATATATATATATATATATATATATATATATATATATATATATATATATATATATATATATTTTTTTATATATATATTTATATATATATATTTATATATAGAGAGAGAGAGATATTTAAATCAAATTAATTTTTTCTCTGGTTTTATGATTTTAATGTAATGTTTACAATATCGAATAAGTGCGAGTGACAGAAAATATTTTGCTTTCGGTATCCTAGAACTAAACTTTGAAAAACGGAACAATATTGTAAACTCTGCTTTGGTTAAAGCGTTAAAAGGGTGTTTGAAGGATTGCCATAAAATAAAAAATTTGAACGTCCCAAAGTTATGTAATTTACTTATAAGTAAAATTTTCCTGTATTTAATTTTTTGAACTTCGAATATGATGGGTCTATATGTTTATTTATAATTTTTTTTTTCAATTTTCATTTTATTGTTTTATTGCATAAACAAATATCACCAAAAAGTATTTGCTTTTTTACACAGTGATATTTATTCTGCCTGATCAGAATTTATTAATAAAATAACAGATTAATTCAGTTCAGATGTAATTTTTAAAAAGTTTACTAATTTAAATTCAAAGCAAACCTACAGAAATTATTTTACGAAAAATTATTTTACTGTTGAAAGTTGTTTCATTAAATATGTGTTAAGGTTTACTACTACAGTTCCCCTGCAAATGATATGTTTTATTATCAAGGTGAGTGCCAACAGTAAACGATTGAATTGTCTAAAAAGTAATATAGCCTATAAAAAAAATTAAATTAATATAAATTTTTGATATGCATTGCCAATATTTATATTCATTAACACAGCGCCGATTCTGTTAATAGCGTGAGCTTGATGTTTGCATCTAATTTTGAATATCAAAAACATTTCTATCAACCAAATGTGCGACAATCTACGTTTCAAAATTTATTTATTTATTAAAATGAATGTGAATTTATGCACTCACATCCGTATATCTTTTATTTATTCTGATTAAAACAGTTTTATTATTTATTAAATAAATTTGGCAACAGCAAAGAGTTTCTTCAATGGTCAGTTAAACGATATTCTTGCACGATTGGATGACGGCAAGTTGGTTTATTAGCATTCCGTTAAAGTGACCTTTTAGTGACAGTTACGGCCCCAAAATTTGACAGAATGCATTGTTATCGGCATCGAATCTGTTTGCCAAGTTTCAGTCCGATTGGATGACAGCAAGTGAGTACATTTAGACTTCTCAGATTTACTCGGCAGCCACAAAGAAACAATATCGAAGTTAATATAAAGGATTTAAAAATGTTTTGTAAGATTCTGTGGAATTGAAAAGAAAGTCTTTTTTCCCCCTTTCTTTCCCCCCCCCCCCTTTTTTTTTTTAAACTTAAATATGGTTTTTCTCTTTGGATCATCTTCAACTATAAGTTTAGTCGTGTGAGAGTGCTGGTAGCACTATTTCCCCAGCTCCTACTTTTTACAAAATGAGGGGAGAAGGGGGGGGGGGGGGGGATTTTTTTCCCAATAACATTTTGTTTTAAAAATAAATGTAATTTTCAAATTCCATCATTCAATCACGTACCCATATTACATATTCCCTCTATCACAGCAGTTGCCTGTGACGTCGCCATGTACAAGACCAATGCAAACCACGTGGCCTTTCCACTGTCGCTTCCAATCCGATTTCACTTCGATCTTCGATTCCATCTGCCTATCTCTTTCGACAGGGCAATTGTCGCCCTCATTACCCAGCTCCATCTGTTTCTTCAGATATCGCTTCCAAAAAGGAAGCTATTTTCTGTTTCAGTGTTCGAAATAAATTTCCTGGATCCCATTCTCGAGTTACATCCTGAGCAGATAACCGGAGAAATGTTCCTTATCACTGCGATGCTCTTCTGTTCAAATATGTAAATGTCCCTCTTTGTGCTTCAGAATCCAGAACAAGCTTCCTGCAATTGGCTTTTGTACACGTACCATAAACGTTCTTACCGTGGTATCTTATTAGATAGGCAGGAAATAAGATTCTGGAGGATATGTATCCGTTGAACTCATTGAATAATTTTCCTCTCCCCGCCCAATGTTTTTTTATGATAAAAGTTAAACCCTTACAGTCTCATCCTCATCGGATCCTTAGTTGTGTGCAATCGCAATAACAAAAATGTCCGCAGGTTGACGATTGTTGTTTTCGACAGAAGCGTTCCTTACTTTCGATGAAACTTCCATAAAATTAAGAACTAGGTGGGTAAATGTGTTAAGTAAATTACCTGGCACATTACATTCCAGCTAAATAAAGATATTGAAGGATGTTATCATTATGTATCATTAAGTAATATACTTTGAAGTCTTAAACTTTTAATTTCTCCAAGAGATTTTCATACTAGCATTTTCATAGTTCATTAGTACGTTGCTCCTTCAAGTAGTAATCTGTAGAACCTTATAATATTGAATTTCTCAAAAAATAATAATAATAATTCGTCATATCATCTACATTGCTTAGTACTTCTTCAATTATAATTAAATTTTTATTACATATTTATTAAGTACCTTTTAAGTTCTTTTACGACCCGATTCAATGAATTTGAAAAATTCATTCATAAACTTAATCTTAGCGATTCAAACATCGATTCTATTGTTTCCTAGCTGAAATTCGCTTGGTAGATGGAATCCTTTAATTGCTCGATTCTTGCATGCCATCCTATCTACAACATCATATTTACATTTTGGGCACTTGAAAGATAGCATGCATTACTAAATTGCCCAAAACTCGTTTAGAAAACAAAATTCCAGCAGTCGATTCATGATTTTCAGCGTTTACTCATAGAAGTTGAAGCTCGCTGTTTCTGATTCGCACTGTAGAATCGATTCAGAAGCGTCTGTTTAGCTTCTATAACGGATTGCCTTGTACTGTACGCGAGAGAATCGATTGTTAAAGATGCTCTCATCGATTTTAGAATCGGTCGATATGTGGATGAACAATTCAGCATTTCTATTACAGAAAGTTAATAATATCAAGTGACAGTTATATTAAAGCGAGTTATTTTGTTATAAGTTGCAGTGTGTTATTTGTTACGTAATTAGGAATAACAACATGTCACAGTTAGGCAAAACTAATTAATAAAATTAGTTTTGACTAACTGTGAATCTAATTAAATTGAAAGAAATGTTTACTAAGTATGGCTTCAAATGAAACAATACATAAGTCAAAAGAATAATTTAACAAGAAGATATATTATCATCATTTTTTCAGAAAAGGTAATTTACTTTTGTAACGAAAGTTTTAATTCATTTATTAAATTTGGAAGGAAGGTAAAAGAACATTTCAAACGCAATTTATTGATTCTTTTTTTTGAAGTGTTGCTAATCCCGATTGTCTTATATTTTATGTCGCCAAATTACACCCGCAGACATTTTCATTACAAAGTTAAATCCAGATGAATATTAATGTGTTTTCGCGGTACCTTAACTGAAACCGCAACCTCGAATATCTTCCTTTAACTGTCAGACTTCAACAAAGCTTGATGAATTTACTGAAGTAAATTTACTCTTCTGACAAAAAAAAAACCCGCGACCTTTGTAAACGCTTCTAATGATGTACTTATGCAAATTAATTTTTTTTCGCACCCGGTCTAAAATTTTCTCGTTAGTACCCTCTGACGTCAATAACCCGGATGTCAGGTGCAGAACTGAAATTTGTTCTTGATGACTAATTGTCTAGGTGGGTCGTATTATTATTTTTTTTTCGTTTATCCTCGCTTTTTTAATTATTATTTTCTTTCACTTTTTTCGTTCTAATTCGCTGAAAGATAGTCCTTATAAGTCATAATTAGAAAACCTAATGGTTTGGAAGTAGGCATTTGGGTTTTAATCATTATCACATTTTATAAGGAAAGCAATAATTTTTTATTAATTTTTATGTTTCCATTTTGATCGCCAATTCATGGGCCTTATATATTTTGGCTATTATAAGAGGTATCGAATGATATTTTAATTATTTTATTTCGATTTCATTTATAAAGTCGAATATTACTCGAATTTAGTGTTCTCTAAAAAGGTTGTCAAGAAGGTTTTTTTTCTTTTTAATATTATTAATAGAACATCAATGTATATTGTCATGGCTCAAAATAAGTTAATTTAATAATGTATTTTAAAAGTTACAAATTTTTTATTTTTATACAAACCTCGAATTAAAAAAAAAAAATAGAACATTTATAAATTGTCAGAGTCATAACATTTAATATATTGCTCTATTATTCGAGTCATGCGTACACTGTATATTTTTTTTCATTACTCTGTGTGTACACGTTATGCAGGAAAAAATAAGAATTTAACTAGAGAAAATTCAATCTTGATTCTCATCTGATTAAAAGTAGTATTAATAATAATTAGAGTAACCAAAGACACATCCTGTAAGGTCCACAACTCATCCCGTAAAAGGCACAGTTAGGCGTTACATATCTGCCGTTTATATAATTAAAAGGCCCTAAATCCTTTAAGAAAAAAAATTGCATATTTTGACAGAGAATTAAAGAGAGAATTGAGATTTTGAAGAGAGAGAAATACTTTGGAGAATAATCTTTTTATTTTACTGAATGGCTCAAGTTCTTAGGTCATACAAACCTATACAACAGTAAAAAATTATGTAATTTCAAAGGACGAACGCAAAAGCACCAAAATATACATTTGAATTTTTTAATTTTTTTTGATTTTGGGCTTTTTAACTTATGACGGCAGATATATCCACAACGAAACCATTATTTTTCTATAAATATCTTCCACCGTGTTTACTTCTTAACAGCATTACTTCTAGACAAATATTAAACTTAACTCTTATAACGACCTTAAATTGATTTATTGTTAGTAATAAATGGGAATATTCTACTGCTAATCTCTTCAAACTAACTTAGCATTGATATAGTGTCGAGTTGATGAACACAAGGTTGATGGTAAAACGATCGATATTTTGACAAGCATTATCCATCTGCCTCAACAAAGCATTGTATGAAGTTGAAGAGGGCCTCTTACTCAAGCCAAATAAAGTAATTCCATATTGCAAATTTAATATCCTGGTCCCACCAGTCTCCTCCTGGAAACTTCATACTTTGTAACTTGTTCAGAAAGGATGTCTGTTTCCTGTGCAATCCAGTGGTGGTGCCGGGGTGTACCGAAGTGTTACAAGAGTCAAAGTCATTGGCTTTTTTGAGAAAAGAGGGGATAAGGTCGACCCCGGATACACATTTCCGTTCTTACCTAAAGGATGGCGTGTTGGCTGACAACTCTGTTACCATTCCTGTTGGTTGTATCATTTTCCGGCTCCTAATCGCTGAAGCAGACCCTTGAATGGCCTTGTGGCGTGCCTTCTGTGCTGTTTGAAGGGGATGCGACTTGTTAATAGGTGTGATACAATGTAGAGGATAGGCCAGGCCAGGAATGTGATACAAAATTGCAGATAAATTGCAAGAGGCTGTGTGTTGTATATGTGTGCAAGGAGTCATGTAGTTTTGGCTTCTGACTTGGGACTGATCAAGTGACTGTTAACTTAAGTGCTTTTCTAACCGGATGGCATCAGACCAATTATACTTAGGTGAAACAGACTTTTTTTTTATGTCTTTTAATCGTAATTTTTCGCGCTCTGTCAATACAAATTAGTACATATCACACGCCATCTGTGAAAGGTCTCAACTCAATAATTCTCTATTGTGATTGATATCAATGAAAATTGCACAGTTTATCCAATATATCGTAAAGCAGTAAATTAAACTATTTCTGACCAATATTTTGCTGAGTATGATTATAACTGAGGACGTTGACGTTCAAATGGAGTTAAGCCATATTTTTAGAATTTCTGGTATAAACTGATGTAAAAGTAAATTCTATTAAACCTTTTATTACTTTTTTGGTCGTTGATTTTTAATGCACAGGTTTAACTACTATTAGTTGTATCTAACCTAGATCTTACCACACTAAAACAAGCATACGCAATTTCTTTTGTATGTGACTTAACTTTTATTTAACGCTACCTCATCCAATTATCCGCATATCACACTTATAAATCTTTCTTTCGAAGTTTTACCTTTACCAATACAATTCTTGAATTGGGATACTTTTCCAGTATACGTGGTAATAATACTATGAATACATTATTAAGTTTTTTTTTTTTATTACATTTCAAATTTGTTAAGTTTGATATCAGGAAAGGAAATACATTGCAGACCATGAAAATATGTTCCATTGTAAAATACTTGTAACAACAATATTTAAAAAAAAAATATCCTATTCTGAATAAACAGCTGCCTTTTTCTATTTTGACATTCCTGTTGTCGCGGAAAATATGTTCTTTTTGCGCCGGCCAAAAAGATGCCACTGTATCACTTCACGTGCCGATGCCTATCGCATCTCAAGACGTTCTTCAGTGTCAACTTGGAACGAAACTAACGGAATCTCTCTCGGAGTTCTTTTCGGTTTAGAACGAAAGAAAAACCTACTCCAACTGCTACTACCCCATTCGAGTTTTGCAAACTGGATGCCAGATATTCTTGGCACGTAGTCTGCCTCTGATCCACTGATTTGTTTCTTCTCTGTATTCCATCCAATTCTTCAAGCTTCTATTTCCGGATCCTCTTTTTTTTTTTTTTTTTTTTTTTTATTGTTTCACTGCTACACACGACAAAGACGAAATAGAAATACATTGAATCACTTGATTTTTTTTTCCTCTCCCACTCCCATCTGTTTCAATTCTACAATGTAAAAGAATGTGATTGGAATGATTTCCTTTTCGTTGTCGAACAAGCCTCGGTCAGCATTTGCAATAAAGATTTCGGTTGATCGACCTAAATCGTTTGCTGATTGAGTTCCATTGAACGAAATATTGTTTTCCAGTAAAGTTACAGTTAATTATCTTTTATGGTTATAAAAAAAACAAAAAAAACAAAAAAAAACGATTCTTAAACTTTAAAGAAGTATTAACTACCAATAAAAAACTACTTGTTTCTAAATTTTGAGGGAGGAAAAAAAATCATACTCTTCCATATCATTTGCATTTAATTTTTCTTTCTTTTTTTTCTTTTTTAATTATAATCATGCCTGATGACGTCACTGACTACTGGTATTCATAATGTCTGACAGGGAAAAATTAACATTTGTGATTAGCTAATGTAATTTGAAAATTTGAATTTTGTTTAAAGGTTTTATTGGGATTGATGAATGTTTTAATTGACGATAAAACTCCTTTTTCAACAACGTCATGCATTAGAATCCTTATCAGACTGGTGAAATCAAGGTTTTATTGTAGAAGCATTTTAAAATTATCTTTTCAGTGTAAAAATTATTTATTGCACAATTCAAATCAATCTCAACCTTGCCTTCCTATAGAATTTCTACTTTAAAAAGGAAATACGGTAAAGAAATATATTTAAACTCTTTCAATCGTTATGTTTTTAAAGCACCAAATGCAATTTAATTTACTTTAGACTGCTTTCGTCATATAATTATTTAAATTTAATTTTATCACACCCTAAACAATTTTTAATTTTAATGCACCTGAACTTGAAACATGAATGACCAATAGTTTCGATTATTTATCCATCGATACTGCCAACCACTTTTGCTACTTAAAACTCGCTAACTTTCCTATAAAATCATGTGCCGACGTCAACTCGGAAATAAATTGAAATTCTTAATTATCCTTTTACTTTTATTGCCTCTATTTATGCGGAATAATTTTGCATAATACACCCGAGGAGCCTTTCCGCAGACGAAAAATAAATGACTTTAGGGTATAGAACGTAAGAGAGGAGGGGAGTATATTGACATTTCTCCCTTCCCCTCCCTTTCGCTACTCCCCTTTATTACACCCTCTAGAAAGGAAACTCACCGAAATAAAGTTATGTAGATAAGGTGGTTTTGCTAGAATCTTTGCTGCTGGATCTCCCAAACAGCAGGGGATATGTAAATGATTCTATTTCATACCCCCTTTTCTTTTTTTACTTATTTTACAAAAGATTTGTTCGTAGACATGAACCAAATCACAAATTCCAGCAATGAAATAAATGTTGCCATCAAGTAAATTTAAACCCAGAACGCCTTCTTGCGTTCCACTTACATCCAAAAGTCGCACTCAATTTTACTAACAATAATTATAAGAAGAAAAAAATATGAACTGTGACAGTAAAAACTCTTTGGCTTCTTTTTTCTTTTAGTTTTTTTTATCGTTTCATGAACCAAATCACAAATCCATTTACCACAAGATATTGCTTTACAACTTGTAGCACAACTTTTACAACAGCGTCAATCGAAACGGCAAATAATAGTAATAAATAAATGAAATTGAAATTTCAATGCTATAAAGTATTGCTTTGAATATGTGTTATGTCACTTGAACTCTCACTCATGACTCTTTTACAGACCTTCAAGTTCAAATAGCATGTGTAAAATTTTTTATCATAACTCAAAAAGGTATATTTTCAAGCGTAAGCCTACTTCAATTTATTAGTTCAATCAAGTTTAATTGAAGATTTTTGTAAACCTTTCGAATTCGTACATCTAAATATGTACTAAAACAAAACTACATTAAGTATTGTCTAAAATGTTGCATTATGAAAATTATAGAACAATAGTCAGAAATATTGACGTTTTAAGAATTCAATATGTTTTTTTTCTATTCAAAATTAATATTAGGTGAAATTTTTTCTTGCCAAACACGCCAATTTGGCGACATTTTTGTTTATTGAAAATTATATATATATATTTTTTTTTTTTTTGTCTTCAACGTTAAAAGGGAATGGTTTGAATGAATAAATAACACCAAATTGTACATTCATGGTATTAGACTTGCGCTAAAAAAAATGTGTGTAAAAGCAGCTTTTTAGTGGCAGTCACTTTCACAATCCAAATTTTCATTGTTAACAACCAAAAAAAAAAAAAAAAATTTTAAGCATGAAAGCCAAAATCTGCAACAATGTTCTCTTTCGTTTTCTTGTTGTGTTTTACTTTTTTCTTCTTTCATTTAAGGCCGTCTTTGGTATGCTTATCAAATTACTGCTCCCCCCATCCCTGACTCCTTGTTTTTCCATTGAGATTCTTTTCCATCGCATTTACGGTAGTTTTCTCGCTGTCTGAGCAGACGCTTATCCAGCTGCGCAAAATGGCGACATGCTCTAAAGAACACCTTCTGGTTCTGCTTTAATGTATCCTTCCATGAGTTTCCATTTCTTTTTTCTCTACTTTTATTTCCATTTACCTAACTGGAATTGCTTCACTTGAAATTTCCATTTGTTGCTTGTGTTTTGGTAACAGTAGACTGAGTTTCTTTGTTTTTAAAGTAATGTGTATTGCTGCAGTTTAACTTATTCTAAAAAACTGCATTTCGTTTTGTTTTTGTTATTACTCTGATAGGAGAACTGAGCTTCTTGTAAATTAAAAAAAGTATTACAACTAGAATAGTAATAAAAGTCTTGAAAATAGAAAGAAAATTGTGCGAATGTTGTCGATTTAATAAACAGGTTTTTTAAATATCGAGTGATAAACTTGTATTGGCTTAAGTGAATACAAGCGATGTGTTTCAAATATTTATAACAAATCTAAAATGTTTTGTTTAAGGTTGCTTTGTTTGTTCTGCTGCAAATTTAAGTGCACGTAATTGAAAATGCTTTAAAACGGCATTCTATCTAATAAGTTTTTTCGTGCAGCAAATAAAATTTCGAAACTACGAAGAATTTTAAAATTTAGTTGTTTTTTATCCTACCGGTTCCATGTGGAAAACCATACAACTAAGTTGTTTGGCTTTAAGTTGTGGACGCAAAATCTGTTAAATGAAACAAAAAAAGTTGAGTGTTTAGTTGTTCCTACAGCTCTTATTCAGAAATGAAAATAGCTGAAGTGACCTTAGTTACACATCATGGTCTATTGCATGGTTGATGCTCAACACTCAGTTAACACATACTATTTCACATTCAGCTCAGATAAGTTAAGACAAATAATACAAAAATCAATATTCAGTTAAGACAAATAATATAAAAATAAGTTGACAATGCAGTTATACATCATGTGTTATTGTTAAGAAGATACAAACCATTTACTACTTATTATTTCTTCTTCTGTTCCTTTTCTAGTCTTTAAATTGCTTAAACAGTTTTTATGCAGCAGTTCAATTATGGCTTTTATTATACAAATCCAGGCTAAAATCCCACAGTACACCCAAATCACAGTTGGCCCTAGTACTGCCGTTACAGTTTGTCTGAATTTCTTGCTAAATTAAGTTTGTCAAAGGATGACAAGGCCATGAATGGTGTATGAGGTACTTAAATATGGACGGATGTAGTGACCATCATGGACTTTGCATTAAGAAGAGGCTGCAAATTCCAATTTTAAAAATGATATGGTCTTAGGAACGTGTGATTTGTTCACATTATTCTCAGTTTTGAATCCGAATCTGAAGCCTTTATTTCCATTCCTTTTTCTCACATTGAAGGACAAATTAGCTTAAAAGTTGTAGGAATAACTGTTAAAACATTACAATAATGAATTCATAGACATGCATTGACATCCAAATAATGAATGCTTAGTCTTTCTCATGCATATATCGACCCTTTGTGAGGTGCACCTGCAGTGGTAGGCTTATGGGAAAATCATGTACATCACGTGTGGATATACGGGGAAATGAGGAGGCTGTTTTCTTGGCGAAGGAGGGTGTTGAAGAAACATTACTATCCACTGCTTCTCTGACATACCTTAAGCTGTCCTGTGTTACAAAACTTTCCGATAAGCAGACCTGGCTTGCCCCCCCCCCCCCGCCGACACACTCTTGGCATCGAGCTGATTGCCCCGGAAGATCCATGGAGGTAGAAATAAGTTTTACCTCCATGGGAAGATCCATTGTTCTAAATTGCGACAGACGTGCCCAGACGGCACTCTCCCGCTTTTTCCGTGGTCTTCAAAAGGCCTTACTTTCCAAGGCTGTTGTAAATCTTAAAGCAATTGTCCTAAATGTCAATATGAGCAGGCCTTTCCGAAGTACATCCTAGGGTAGCTGGGGTTGTCCCGTGATGACCTGTTTGATCTTCATTTGATTGTTAATGATTTTTTGTAAGTGAAAATCTCATGAATCTCTTCTAGCCGATGCTAGTCATGGAGATTAGAAACAACCACAACACTTAGTAAAAGATTTTGTGGGAATAGAATTATAATAATTACATGTTATGGGGACGTGTGATTTGTACATTATCTTCAATTTTTATTCCGAGGTCCTTATTTCCATTCCCTTTCGTCTCATTAAACGATTTCTTTAACTAAAAAAAATGTAAGGATAACTATATAGCACTCCGAGAATGAATTCATCGGCATGGTTAAACATCAAAATAATGAACGCGAATGAAAGCCATTTCAACAGATCTGGTCTTTTCATTAATTACCAGTTTAACCATCAAGAGTGGTAAATGCGGTTCTTAATACAGTCGCTGAATCTTTACCTTACCTCGTTGTTTGATCGTTTATTTTCATATGAATTTCTCAAAAATTTAACTTTTCAAAGAAATAGAAAAGTCTCGGTGCATTTCAGCACTAGGTGGCAAGCATCCAGTAGCGATGAAAGTCAGAAATACTCGTTTCGGTAGTTATTATTCAATTAATTATGAATTGTATTTTCTGGTAAATTATCAGGCTTGGGCTGACATGATATTCCTGCTTTGCAACAGCCAAACTTCAGTCCCTTATGCTAATTCGTCCTTTTGTTCGAGACATATTCATGCAATCACCGGCGCTCACTTTGTGTGATTAGGATTGTCACATCGAGCCTTTTGTTTTGAAATTGCACCCACTTTGTCCCTGTTTCCTGAACGTCGTTTGTTGCAGAGGCAAATGCGCCTTAATCAACATTTCTTCCGTAATCCCTTAGTCATTACAATTAGTTACAGCAGTGCCAATCCGAACACGCCCAAGAGCTTTTCTGTGCGTGTGGCCCATCATAAGGCAAGGGGCTTTAATAACTGGATATTATGAAAATGCCTTAACGGACTCTTATTCCGAAATTGAATGAGATTCCTAGCAAATTGCTTCGGAGCTCTTTCAATTTCGTGTTGATCGTTATTAGAACCTCTTTCTGCTATTATAGGTGATGGAATATTTTTACATAGGATTTACCATTACATGAAGTTGATAGCAGTTTTTGTTTCTGCGAGCAGAAAAAATTTTATTAGTTTATCGTTAAGACGAACTCACCAAAAAAGTTACAGAGGTATACTCTTTTCCTTACTGGAATTACAGAATATGTTTTTAAAGTAGAGAAATGGCTAGCTCTTTGTCTTAATTCTAATTTTGTTTCTTACCATTAGAGATAGACTATGGCTAGTCTAATTTTCACAGTTTTACAGAAAAGAAGCAATTTTTTTCAAAACAAAATCCAGGGACACCATCCTGGTGGGAATAATTTTTTTTTTTTACTTTCGTCGTGTGGCAACAACTGTAATCTTGAGGTTGGTGTTAGCCCACTCCCCCAATTTTAGGCACACTTTCTTCCCTGAATTTTTTAATGATATAAATTTTTAGATTATACTAATAACGCATAAATTTAAAAAAGTGTTGAAAGAAATTTTGAATGACAATTTTCTTAAAAACTTTTTAAGGTGCGAATTTTCTTCTGTATTACATAATTTTGTTCCAATGTTTCAATGAATAGAACACGATTCATTTAAAAAAAAATCCTCTCTAATTAATGCTTCGTTTTTAATTTCTCGTGTTCGAGAAAAACCAAAATTTAGCATTAATTGAAAAAAAATGGTGGCTGTTTTCATCGGGAAAACAATAAATCATTAACACACATTTGGTTTATTTTGAATAAAAATCCGGGGACAAAGTCTCTCTAAACTATATCCGGAAAGCGGGGGTGAATGGGCCAAAAAAATATATTACTTTTGAAAATAATAACTATTACAAAAAAAAATGTGTGTTTGCGGTTACTTTTGGAGATAGTATTTGAGGAACGGAATCGTAATGTAACGATATTTATATTGCTTGTTTCGAACTAAAGTATTACTTTTTTAATTCATATTTTCTATTTTTTATTTATGAAAAATTTCTACAATTTGCTAGAGATTAGGAGGAGGAAAACATTCTAGAGGTCACTTTTATGTTGCTGACATGAATTTGAACCAAGATTCCATTAACCTTAACTGTCACGACTGGAAGTTGTAATCCACCTTTGCATTTGTTTTAATGGACTTCCGCATGAAATGCTTCGTGATGCTGCGATTTACACCCAAATATAAGGCTTATTAATTCATTTTTTTCTGGTTTTACTTGTAGCAAAGTCAATTTATTGCGTTAAAATATAGTAAAGACCCATTTCGTTCAAGTGTTTCCTACTTGTTATGAATATACTGCTAATTTTTTTATGTTTTAAATCTGAATCATCTCGTTTCAGAGCCGGATACATCCCAGATAATTGTGTCCCCCCACCCCCCTTCTTTTTTTTTTTTTTTTTTGACTGAAATGATTATTTTCTCCTGTAATCTATTAATATTATATTTATGTCTCTCACAATTATTAATATTAACTTTCATAACCGCGTTTTTTAAAATAAAAGATGACGTTATTACTGTTATTGTGTATTAAAAAATCTTCTAAAAAATCAGTAATAATAATGTATCTAAGTAGACTATAATAAATGTCGTATTTAAATTTAAAGAATTTCTAATATGTTGTAACAGTTTTAGAACTGTTTGAAATTTGTAAGTTATGCTGAACTATTTTAAAAAGATTTTTTTTTTCTGTTTCCCTTTGTTTTTATTTTCTACTTTAAATATTTTTATTTCAAAAAGTGATTCATTCTCAAAAAACTTCCGATCTATTTCTCAAATCAACATCATATTTATTCGTAGGTAAAAATATATGCTATTTTGTATAATTTATTAGGAATTTAAATCCACGCACATGCCATTTATTATTCAGTAAGTTTATTTGATTAATTATCGTCCATTTGATTCATTAATATTCTTTCAATACATCAACTTAATTTTCTTCATTACTATTGCATTTTAATTCACTTCATCTTATTCAATAAGAGATTTAATAGATACTCGTTCAATCAATTTTAATTACAATCTTATGATAAAAACATTTCACAATTTAATATGAGATTTAATTAGATTTAATAAACACCTTTTCAATTAATTTTAATTGTAATCTTACTATAGTAAATATATCCCAAACAAAACTAATGATGCCAATAATCTTTTTTAAAAACTGATTAGCAGTAAATAAATAAGTAAATAAACAGTATAATCAATCGACATCAAAATAACCGAATAAAAAAAAAAGCAATTTCACATTACGTTCGATCCAATAAGGGAAGCTTCACAGATAGCCCTTACATTATTAAATCATCCAAGAGCCTCCGCTATTTTTTTCCTCGGATGCAATCGTTTCAAGTACACTTGTACCTACCTCATTACCTGTTCTAGAAGATTTCCATGCACTTATTTACAAACTTATTATTTACTCCATTCTTCAGCAGAAAACTCAGGTCGGAAGTCGGTCGACCGAAAGGATCGTCTGCAGAAACTGAGACAAAAATAAACCTGTTCTTCTCCCTCCCTTTCTTTTTCAACAATAACCTGATTCCTGCGACCTCTCCTCTTCACTGCAACTTCAACTACTATTTTCCAACAGAACGCCGACTTTAAATTCTATTTTTTTCCCCTCTGCGATATTATTCCCAAACGATTTCATCCGCTTTTCCAAAGATTTCTTTTTCAAAAAAATTCTCGAAGGAGACGATCATTTTCAGGAAGGGAAAAAGTCTTCTCTAAATCGCATTCTGGAGCTTTTTCAACGTTCTATTCGAGATCATTTTCCTTCTACGTGAAGTTATATTTCAAAAAGTTAAACATGGAATGACATGGTTAAGGGTACCGAGACATAAAAAAGACCAGGATAGAGAGGAAAAATTCTTCTAAAAATCCACGTGAAGTAAACTTAAAAATCCATTCTTTGTGAATCTCACGTAATACGGATTTAGTAGAGAAAAGGGGAATTTTTCCAAACGACAAGTTACAGTGAAAGCAGCGAAAAAGGGGAAGGCTTCTTATCGATCATTTTTCTAGTTTTCTTACCAAAGCTTGGGCAATATTTTTATTCTTAGAAAATTACTGTTTTGCAAAGATATAGATCCGCGTTTAATATAGATTGTTTCAAAAAAGATGTTAACGTGGTTTACTTCTCTAAATATGGGAGGGTGTATATCGATAATTTGAATGGCAAAATATTTAACAAATGATGAGAAATCATAATTTTATCACAAAACTTATATGATCAATTTTGAAAAATGTGAATTTTTAAGGTCCGTTTATTCATTTTTTTTACAGAAAAAAATCCTTTAACTTTTATCACACAGTTCCATAATTTAAAAATTCAAATTGTTATGACGTTTTGAAAATAATAATTTAGTCATGGGTTACTACCAGATACAATTTATATACTTTTTTTTCCCATGAGCAACTACCATACTGTTTTGAAAATGCAGCGAAATAACTTTATTGTTTGTTTTCTAGTTAAACGTATAAAAATATTAAATTGAGATTATATCTTGACCTTATCTTTAGAGTTGAGCTATTTCACAATTTGAACTTTCAGTTATCAACGCAGTAAAAAATTTAAATCATCTAAAATTAATAGTTAATAAAATTTTAACTTGCTTGTTGGTAATGAATGACACGGCAAAACAAAAATATTTATATGTCATTTGTAATGTACCTTTTTTTTAATTGACGGAAGCAAAAAGATACTTTTCGCTTTCCAGTTCCTCCAATGTATAAAAACTAAAGTGTGAGTGTAATCTTTCGTTGCCAATTTATACTAAGAAGTGCTTTCAGTTTAGAATCTTCTTGAAGATGAACGAATAATAACGAATCTTCTTAGATAAAAATACGAACAATCAAACTGAATACTAAGTAGGAACGGCTGCTGCTGTATATTATTTGTCATTGTTTAAACCTAACCTACTTAACATCTGAATGTTTAAAGATTATGTTTCTATACATTTAATTAGAAGAGAGAAAGTGCCAACTATGTTTTTTAAATTAAGATGTATTTACACTGCGGCTACGTGGAAAATTCCAAGCCTAACAATAACTATTGCCATTTTAAAATAAAAAAGAATCACACGATTGATTAT
This sequence comes from Linyphia triangularis, assembly GCA_963978545.1. Lineage (NCBI taxonomy): Eukaryota > Metazoa > Arthropoda > Arachnida > Araneae > Linyphiidae > Linyphia > Linyphia triangularis. Next base: position 49,056,373 of record OZ021729.1, on the reverse strand, counting down.
AAAGTTGAAAAACTGATCAATTATAATTGATGAATTACATTAATAGGTTTCAATAAAAAGGAAAATAAATTCTACATTTTTTTTTTTACTTTAGACAAAATTCGAGTTGACAATTTTGTATTATGTATTTTTCCCATATGAATCAGGGTGGGTTATACCACAAAAAGTCATTAAACATTTGTTAAAAAGTATTTTCTCATTTTAAATTGGGATTTGTTCTGAAACAAAGTTTCATTAAATGTTGACAACATTTTAGATTTTTTTACTTCATTAGTAAACACATTTGACAGTTACAAAAACATTCTTTTTAGACATTTATTTATTATTTTTGTATATCGTTTTCAGTGACGAAAAGTTTCAAAGAGTCTTCATTTTATTTTTTAAAAGAAAAGTTAGTTTAAGTGTACCTTCTCTTTTCAACTATATAGCGATCTCTCCCTCAGTCACAGTGCCATCATCATCCAACTGTCAAAAGAAAAAAAAAAAACAGCTCCATTTTGTTAAGAAGTAAAAAAAAGGTCATGAAAAGTTCCGCGGCCAAAAAAAAAAAAAAAAAAAAAAAGGGGAAAAAGGATAAAAAAAAAAGAAAAAAAAAAAAAGGAACGTCAATATATAAAAAAAAAAAAAAAAATGGCGCGCATAGCTGAAGCACAGCAAAAGCACTATTCTTTACACGAAAACTCCTGCACGTGCATTGAAACCTACGTATTATAAAAAATATGGAGGGGTGTTATTGTTAGACTAGAGTGCGGATATTGTAAATTTTGCCATAATACAGCGTTAAAAAAATTCGAATCAATTTTTTTATTCAGGGTAAGTAGAGTATTGAAATTTCGTCCACCTTTTAAAAATGTGTTGATTTTTTATTTTTTTTCGATTTTTTTTTTCGTGGTTAACTACTCAAAGAGATATCAAGATAAAATATTTTCTTTTCACTGTTGCATAGAGGGAAATAACACTTATGGATAAGAATTCTAAGCTTTTAAATTTAAATATTGTATAAAACCGTTCCCCTTCGTCAAAGTAGTAGCATATTAGGTGTGATTTAAAGTCTTAGGTATGCCACAAAGACATTATTCGTCTATAAGATGTATACTTGATTCTATTCAAACACGTACAAGTATTATAGTATACTTTAAGATAGTCCTTACCGGCCTTTTTGATGTATAAGGTTATTTTATTTACCAGAAAAGTGAAATAGTAGTTGTCAAAGATTTGATAATTTTGAAAGAGACATTTTAAAAGTGAAAACTATTCATAGATGAAGAATAATGAGAGGTAAATTAATTAGCTATTTAGCTGAAGAACATCTATTTGTCTGTTTAAATAAGTTTGATGGCATTCAAATTATATATTTTCAATATTTTATTCCAATAAAAAAAATGCATTTGAAAAGTGTGTACGGGATCCATTTAAATAATAACCAAAAAATAAATCTTTATAATTTTTTCGATTAATATAAATGTTTTTCCTCTATAAAATGTATGTTAAATGCTTTTGTAAGGAAATGAGAGATTTTATCTTAACCCGTTTTGGAGATGCATAAATATGCGAGAAAAACAATATGGATGCATTTGACACCAAACAAAAATGAAAACAAATAAATAAATTACACTACGTATTTTCAATGTAAGTAAAACGTTGATGATATCTTTAATAATATGTTTCTTTTGTAATTTTGATGAGAAAATTTTGGAAAAAAATCGCTTGTTGTTTAACTTCCACAATTAATTTAGTCATTGAAATATTTTATGGAACTAGTTAAATTAGTTTGCTAAATTTATAACTTAATCAACACTATTAGTCTTAAAAATAAATCGAATTTATGTTTTTTTTTAACATTATCCAAAAAAATTGACAAAAAAGTTAATAAAATGAATTTATTATATAAAGCAATATCTCCCTAATCTTGGAATAATACTTCGTCATTATTATTATTATAACAAATGCTCCTTAACAAAATACGATAAAAAAAATATTCTATAATAAAGTGCCAGAACTACTTTTTTGGGGGGAAATAAAACAACAATACCCTTTCTATTAATTACTTTTGATTATTTCTTCATTTAATTGTTTTTTTCTCCATTCATTAAGCAAAAAAATTCCATCTGTTTTGGTCGTTTTCAAACTCTGAAATGGTTACAGTTCTGCAATCTCGATCCAAACATCCAAACATAAAATCGTTCTGTACTACGAATTTAATTATCTGGAAAAATCCTTTAACTGAGTTAATCACCATCTTATGCATTTAATCCGTCATGGTTGAAAGAACTGAATAAATTGCTTTTTACAGAACAAAAATAATGCTGACATTTTTAATTTCCCAACCGTTTTTTCTTTATTCCAGAAAATAAAAGGCTAAAAAAAAATTATATAAAATGTTTGGCAACGCCTTGAGCGAAAATTAACATTATCTTCGAAAATCCTTTTTTTATTTGAAAAACTATTTAAAATAAAATAGGTCAGCAATCGATTAATAAATTATTTAATTAATGTCATTAAAAGCCGCCAATATTAGTAGTTAATTATTTCTAGGTATTCATCAAGAAATTTCATTCTGTTTATTTTAGTACAACTAAATTTATTCGATATTTGTTAGCTATTGATTTACTATGGAATATTTTCTCCAATAGAATTTTCCGATATATCCAAAGTTATATGCATGCGATGAATAATTAACGGTCGAATGCTCTACTATAATTATGTATTTTTGGTTACACTTTCCGACTAAAGATCGCTGAAAATTAAGTAGGAAATAATTTGAAGGACTAATGAATTGTGGCACGCGTATTTACCATGTAAACTGTGTTAGAAGAATTTCGGTCCATTTCTGCTTGGAATACTTATTTCCCCCCAAGTTCGTGCTTTGAATTCAGTTTCAGTTTTTATGTCCATCACGTAAGGTATATTTCCCTTTACCCAAGATATAGAAAAAAATGGGATTAGTAGTAGAATGCAATGTTTGTAATGTTATAAGAATGGTAAAAGGGGACGTGTGTGAATTCTTTTTTTATTAGTTATTTATTAGTGTTCTTTCTACATAGTAGCCGTGAGGTAGACAGAGCTGTGAACATGACTTGTTGTTCGGTTTTTGTTTGTTTATAATTTCTTGAGTTTATGTTTGGGATTTGGAACTAGTTATTAAGACCTTTACAATGTTTCAACAAATAGAATTATCTGTGTATTATTCAATTTTCAATATGAAATGAAGTGCAATTTTATGTTTGGAATTGGTAGTTGGATTTTTTGAAGACAACAAAAACCTTTGAATGATTTTACTAAACTTCTAGTAAAAGTCGACTGTCAATTATTACCTCATAAAGTAGACTATTACACATAAAATAGACTATTATTACCTTAATAGTCTATTACCATAATAGTGTTAGTAGACCTTTTAAAGACCATTATTAATACATAAAGTTGACTATCTATTATTACCACATAAAGTAGACTACATATTATTACCACGTGGAGTAAACTATCTGTTATTACCAAATAAAATAGTCTATGTATTATTAACAGATAAAGCAGAAAACCAACTTGTAATATTTGTGTTCAACATTTATGACATATTATGTCTTTTCATATGTAATGTACACTTAGCGTACCTGCGTATTTTATTTACCTCTATTTGCAATTATTTACTTCTTTCTTAACAATAACCTTTTATAACTTATTTTTAGTCGTCCCATGTGTTATTGATATGAAGTTATCTGGATGTATACATATTCTTATTTAATACTGTATTTATTGAGAGTGTGATTTTGACTTTCATATGAGTGAGAAATAAAATTTATGACCGTATAAAAGTATAAATGGATAACTGTATAAAATATTTCTTGGTTTCTCATGAAAATTTAGAATAACTCCAATTAAGAAAGAAGTTTTTCAGTAAATTTATTTGAGAAAAATACATTTTTTGAAATTCGCAGCTTGTATGATCAACGATATTTTTAAAAATCAAGAACATATGTTACAGAATTTTTTATAAAAATACTTTTAACATTTTGAACCCATCATTTTTATTAAAATTTAAATCATTTTTTAATACATAAAATTTTCGGGAAATGTCTGGCTATAGATGACGCTTTTATCTAAGGCTGTTTAAATAAGCGAAAAATTATAACAACAGAATCTAATGTAAATTAAAGAAGTACCTAAATATGCCAGGAAAAGTAACGCAATTAACGTAAAAAAGAAAAGAACTGTGTTAATTATTTACTTTAGCTTTCTGGATACCCTTTATTTTTTTGTTATTTCATTCCTGTACGAAATATTTAAATTGTTTGTTTTTTTCCATTTAAATATTTTATTTTTTTCATCTATTAACTCTGCTTGTCTTTCATCTTTCTGTATCTTTCCCCAATTGCTCCTTCATCTTAAAATGAATATTTCATTTATTACATAGCTTATTTTCGTTTTTAATATAACTAGAGAAAAAAGTCAAAATTTATTCAATAAGTATTATTTCTAGCAGCATATTATTACTAAACGTATTTTTTAAGTTTCAAAGAAAAATCAATTGAAAATCCATCTTAGTTTAGATTTCTTATTTTAATTCTTTCCATTAGGAGATTTCCCTTGCTTTTATTTAAAGTAAATTAGACTATTACATTTCTAAAAGCATTTGTTGCTTTTTTACTTTCACTAATGGCTACATTTTATCTTTCATAGAAGTTACAGTTACAGTTAATGAGATTTATATATTACTTTGTGCCTAAATACAGAATCAGGTTATTAGGAAAACCTTATTTTATTCCTTTGTTATTTTTATTTTTGTTTCTTTAATTCTTTTTTCTTGTACACAAAATTTCAAATTATCGTAATTTGCTTTTGTATTTAAGTTGTTAGTGTAATTTTTTTAACATAAGTACAAAACGGTGTAAAATAGACATTAAATCGCATGTAAGGTAATTATCCTAAATTGGTTCCGCATTTCAATTTCCTCTCTCCTTGCGCTATTAAATAACTTTTAGAAGAGTTCGACAGTCTTAAAAAGTTGTTATAAGCTAGCTTGTAAATGCTTTTTTAAAAGTTTATGCATAAAAAAAAAAGGGCATTTTCTCTACGAGTTTTGTTAATGTTGTCATACCTAGTGTTAATATTTATGTTTTTTAAAACGATAACAGATAAAAAATATTGCTAAAAATAGAAACTATGATTTTTGGTTCCTGTTTAATTCCTTTATATCATTCTTTAACTTACGAATTAAAGAAAAAATATTATACTCCTTGATTTAATTGATATTTTAATTGTCAATTTATTAACATTTCTCCCCGTTCTTCATATTTCCCCTTTTTACGGCCATGCATATTTTACTTGCATTACTTCTGTTATTTTCTTTTATAAAAGAGCAATTTTTACCTCCGTGAATTTCATTAGTTCAAAATAAAATATGAAAATATACCTTTCAACATTTTAATGGGAACTAAACCCAGTCTTGACGAACAGTAACAGAAACTCAGAAAACTATTCATATTACGTATGGGAGAATAATGGCATTCAGCTTTTTAGCAATTAAATTTTTCATGTATGTTTTTTATATTTTACTCATTGTAAACATGATTTAATTATTATGTAAATATATATTGCAATTAATAGTAGTTATAAAAATATATCTGCATTAAAAAAAAAAAGCATGCAACACTCCAGAGCATTGCTCATCGGCAAGAACAAAACGCATCCACGATAAGCTTTCCTTGCTAAGATCATAAAAATTACAAACAGGGATTTCCCGTCCAGGGCTCACCTCTTCAAGAAGCAGGCAAGATCAAAATAATTTGGGTCATGCAGGGTTAAGCGGACAAGGATTCCTAGCGGCCACAGGAAGAACACAAAAGACAGCAATAAAAAAAAGGAGAGAGAGAGCCAGCAGGATTGACGATTGAACAAACCGGTAAAACTCCTCCATCGTCTTCTATTGTACAACAACCCTTCCAATCTTCGGTGGATTCTTATAAGTTCGTGTTCTTTTCCCCCTGTTCTGGAGGAACAATGCAGTTCTTGGCGATTAGAGCCCTTGCTGAGGCAGATTAAATATACTGCTACACAGACCTAGGGTATTATGCGCTACTGGATTATTTAATCTTGGGTTTCATTTCGGGTTCTTGTTGCTGGACCATGTTCTGGATTGGTTTCGACTTTGGATGGAAGTTGAAATTGGAGATGGTTTTTATTTGTGGTGGGGTCGATTGTGGCTGTTAGAAGGAATGAAACCGGGGTTTTCGTTTTGGTGGTCAGCTGTTACCAGTTTTTGTCTGGAAAGACGTTTCTTTGAACGCCAATTGAATAGAAAAGTTTGAAACAGCAACAATACTATTTCGAAAAAAGAAATTTTATCCGAGAAAAATTTTGCTCAAAGAATTTTATTTCGAAAAAGTTTGAGAAAGTAAATGTTATGAGAATAGCCCTTTTCCCCAAAGAAATGATTTAATGTTTGGAATATATTTGTGCAAGTTAGGAGATGAGGTTTAAATAATTAACAAAAATTGTGATTATTCCAAAAAGAAGTTAAATATTAAACTTTTCATCATTTTGTTGCTTTCCATTAATTTTAAACAGGTTTAAGTTTTTTAAACGCATTACACATTTCACTGGTGCAAGAAGATCCAACAGCATATGCAAATGATATCTTTTTGGGGCTAAACTCTTTCAACTTTCTAAAACATGCTGTATGTACTCTTTTCGAAATCGCTTATTTAATCTCTACTACCTCAATCCATAGTTAAATTTGGCCTTCAAAGTTCAGTTATATAACGCTCATAATGATCATAATTATAAAACATGATTCTTCAAACTGGGGATAAATTTTCTATCTCCATAAGCTTCCTGTGAAATTTAAGTAAATTTTTTTCCCTGATTGGCGCTAAAAATTTCCATCGTGTACAAGATCGACGTTTTAAATGGGGAGGGGAAAAAAAATTAAAGATAATAAGAACATTTGTCAATGTCTTGCATAAAAGCATGCCGACTTCGTCTTAAATATAAGAAACCACAGTTCACTTTTATCGGAGTAAGGGAGTCTACTGTTGCCTTTTCCCAATGACCATTGGTTCAGCTACTGTCCATTGATGCATTTGATATATTTCAGTCATTAGGCGTCGTCTTAGAGTAACAGGAGACAGTGGCGGTATATGAGATCAGTGGCCTACTCTTCGCTAGAATGACGATTATGATATATGGGGGAGGCATTCGATAAGGAATCTCAAAGACACGCTTCACCAGATCCAGGTCAACTGTTTGTCGAATCTCCTCTGGATTTGGAACGTACACCGTCATTCAATTCGTTTGAACCTCATGTCACCGACTGGAATATACGTAATAGAATGTTAAGGTATATTTCCATAAGGAATTCTGGTACGGGTTCGTTAGTTTTAAAATGCTTTGTTTTAATACATGTATGGCGCCAAATTTCTGTTTTGTCAAGGATGTTGGAAATATCCCTTGCCTAAGTGCTTAGGGTATGTAAAAATTTCTGACGGATGGGTTGTATTTCTTTGACTGCGTCATGTATAAATTAATTAATAAAAAATAAAAGCGTTTAAGAAACAACATAGTGTTTTTTTGGTTGATTCCTTAATATTTGTTTCGAGGAAATAGTTATTTCAGGCATAAGGTTGGAAATTTCAATTAGCCCTGGATTTTAAAAATTGGTATTAATATTTGCTAAACCAACCAAATCGTTATGATTATGACTAAGTAGAGATAACTACAAAGCATAAAAGACTGGTCTTACCTTCGACATTTTAAATACCAATTGACAATCTAGCACTAGCAGTGTCTTTCTTTCCAAATACATTAAATCAGACTGAATTGTATGATTTCTCATGTTAACATCCATTTCGTTTGTGCGTGTGTGTCTGTGGCTGAAAAAAATTCGGAGAGCTAATTAATTCACTTGTCGTCAACCAATCGAGCTGAAACTTGGCAGATAGCCACGTTGTTGATGACAGTGCACTCAAGTTTTGTTGGAAAAAATAAAAAGTTATAGTAATCGATGATTTTTTCGTAGGGGTTTCAAATACTTTGAAAACTCGATCTGTGCTCAAAATCTCTTCAATAAGTTCAAATTGCACATAAAAGTTGGATATGCACATGAATGATTTATAGTAAAACTTGGGTTTTATTGGTTAGTTTTCTCTGCCATCAGTTTTATCCTTTAGCGATAAAAGTGTGACGTTACAGCTAATTATATTAAAACTGCAAAGCGCATGTAGTTAATTAGTCAATTAATAACAGGGAATACTGCGCTCAAGTTTTCACAGTGAGGATAATAAAAATAAACATTTACCTGTGTATTTATTTGAAAAAATGGTATTTTATCGTAGGTAATATGGGAAAAATTATCTTTTCCACTCATTGAACCAAAACCACTGAAAAAAATTCCCCATGGAAAGTTTGTGTGGTTATTCTTCTCAAGCAGGTGAAAGTCAGTGAGTGTCCTTTAAACACGTTGCACCACACGGTCGAATATTGGGTTTTCACCCAGTGACAATGGACTTTAGACGTGTAATTGTGGGGCACCAAGTTGGACTGTCTCACGCAATAATATAATTTATGCAAGAGGGCTATTGTCATGGGGCAGTCTGCTGTACCAGCTGTTACAGGCGGCGTGGCATTCATGGGAAGCCTTGTGAATCGGTTCGGATTTAACACATTCAATTTGTGGCTTTGATAAAAATGTGTTTAGAAAAGTTAATGGGGAAAAGTAGTAAATAAATAATAATCATTAGACAAATTTGAATTAAAAATAAGTTATACTGATTTGAATTAATGATAAATAATTATAACTTTAATTAATAACAATTTGAATAACAATACTTTTAATTATTAATTAATAGTTTTAACTTAATATTTATAATTTTAATTATTAAAAAGTTGAATCAATTTCAAATAATAATACTTAGAATTTATAATAAATAAAAACGTTTTAAATTTATATAATAAATAATAACGTTTTAAATTTATGTAATAGATAACATAGTTTTAAGTTTGTAATATGGTATTTAATTAGATTTTAAATTTTCATGTCATTAAGAATTCATTATCATTTATTTAAAAAAGATAAATAGCAGTATATTATCTCTGATTCCCCCCCCCCCCCCCCTCTCAATTTTTATTAGCAGAATTACAGTTCCAAAGTAAAAAAAAAAAGTTTTCAAGTAAATACTTATTTAAAAAATATGATAAGCATTGCTAATGATTTTCATAATATTGAAAAAACAAACCGAATGAACGAAAAGTTATCATTCTTGTGCATGAAATTATAATGTCCCCAGCACTCTGAACTGTTTTTAAACGCTATATTCTATTCCAAAAAAAAATTAAAAAAAAAAAAAAAAAAAATACAGTACTCCTTATTTACTTTACTTTCCGTTTTTACCTTTTATTTTATGACCCAAGTTGTCTTTTAAAATAATGAAAACTCTTTTTTAAAGATTACAAAAAGAAATCTTCCTAATCAGACGATTTTTTTAAAAAAAATTCGAAATTTCTATTGATTAAACACTTCTAGGCTCGAGATGATGGCCATATCAGTTGCATATTTGTTTTTAAAATCAAATAAAAATAATAAATTTCATTAAATCAATTCCCACTATTGAAATCCTTTTTGTTTTTTCTCTAAACATTGAATTTCTTACAAATTAAATTTATATAAAATCAATTTGTGTACAGTTTCGTTTTTTTTTTTTTCTTCTTTTTTTTTTTCTCTCTCTCTCCAGCTGCTAATTGAAATAAAAATAAATGTTTTTTATCCGACATTTTTCTCTTTCTCCTTTTCTACATTCGTTTTCTTATTTCAAAAAGTAATAAAATTTACATGAGAATAGGAATGTCTGGCTAAGGACTTCAAATGTAGTAATATCTTTATTCAGAAATAAATTTTGATTCGCATCTGCGAACAATACTTCTGACGTTTCTTATCATAAAATAAAAATAATAAAACATTTGAAAACCATGAATGCTTTGGTGTCACTTTCATTGTAAAGAATTCTCATAAATAAAATAATTCAAATGATAAAAAAGGTTTTTTTTTTTTTTTTTTTTTTTTTTTTTTTTTTATTAATACATATTATTGTCACGTATTTTTTTTCTTTCATAAAAGTGACAGAAAGTGAGTTAGAATTATTATTTTACTTTGTGCAGTTTGGTATTCTTTATGTTAATCCTGACCTTATAAATGGTAATACTACAGTGCTGTCTAGTTTTGAAAAAAAGAAATGAATTTTTATAGATCATAAGATTATTTTAATATTGTATAAAAATCCAAAATTTTAAAGGATTTTTTATGCATTTCTTTCATACAATTATTCCTAAAGTACGTTATATTTTCTTTAATCTTTAATATTTTGTTGTTTTATTTGATAGGCATTAATTCAGAGACCTTGATTTTACTCCTGGTGCGTGGATCTGAAAAATTAATTATAGTAATATTTATAGTAATAAAATAACAATGTTAATTTATTATAGTTGTTATTATTGTGTTTTTTGTTATTAATAAATTAATTATTTTTAATAATATTAAGTAAAATTATTATTAATAATAAATAAATATAATTATATTAATTATTTGTTGTAATAATGCATTATTATTTTTTGCTCTTGTTTATGTTTTTATGATTGTAATTTTTAATAATAATAATATTCATAAATAATAATAATATTTAAAAATAAGTATATAATATTTAAAAATAAGTATATAATAAATAAAAGTATTCGTAGTATTAATATCCTTACCATAATAATTTATCATAATTTTTATTATTATTGTTTATGTTTTTATTCTTGTAATTCTTCTTCTTAATAATAATAACAATAATAATAAGGAATAATATCAATAAATGATAATAAATAAATTAAAATAATAATAAATAAATTAAAATAATAATAAATAAATTAAAATAATAATAAATAAATTAAAATAATAATAAATAAATAATATTAATAAATAAATAATATTAATAATTATTAATTATATAAATAATATTAATAATTATCAATCATATAAATAATATTAATAATTACTAATTATATGAATAATAATAATTATTAATAAATGAGTAATAATAAAGAATGATATTTTTTATTATTTTGCTATTAAAACATAACAGTAATGATGATAATAATAATAAATAATAATTAATTAAAAGTATTAAATTATTATTATATCGCTATTAGTTATGTTATTATTGTTGTAATTATTATTTATTTTGTCATTCTTTTTATTCGATTACGTTCCATTATTAATTGCACATGTTCCAAGGTTTATCTCGATTTACATTCCTCCAATTAGGTTGTTGCTAATTTCCAAATGTGTGCATATCTTATAATCTCCTTTCCTTGTATGAGCGACCATTCAAAGAATAAAACAACTTTTCGTTGGGAAGGTCAGGCCGAACGACCTTGTCCAATCGTAAATCGCGGATCACTACTTCTTCTCCCGTTCTCAAATAGGAGGAATGAACTCTTCTTCGTTCATAAGAGATTCCACATTTGGAATATTCTTCGGATTACTGAGAATGTCAGACTAAAATGACGCGAAGTGTCCATTGTTTGGATTTCATTAGGGGAATATTTGAGAATTTTGGAATAAACTTGTGGTAGAAAACTGAAAATGCAATTTTGTTTTTAAATTCTCAAGTCTCTTTGAAAAGAATATTCCTAGCATTATAGATTCACTACAAGGTAGATTCATTAGAAAAGGAATTATTTGAAAACAAAGAACTCGTGGTTAGAAATGAAATATAAATTTGTGGATGAAAACTTAAAAAGAAATTTCTGTCAGAATTCTCATGCTTTTGAAAAAATGTGTCTTGTATAAAAATTGAATGAAATTTTTTATGATTGAAATTATTTTAAGTTGATATTTGCTCCATTTTACTTTTACTTTTTTTTTTTACCATTTTATTTTTTTATTTTAATTTATCTGTGTTTATCAACGCAGCCTGGAATATGAAATATATAATATATGATTGAATTTGAAATATAATGTACCAGGCATTTGTAAGCTAAGTATGAAAAATTATAATTATTATATATTTTTAGTAATCATTGCATACGAAACTTAGGTATTCTATAAAATAATAAATTCTATTTAGGGAAAGTTTGCAAAAACAAGACTTGCATTCCTGAAAAATACAATTGTTATTTTGAAATAATAATGAAAGTGTGTCATTAAAAAACTTATACGCAAAAAAACGTAAAAAAAAAAAATGAAAGTTGTAGTATGAAACAAAATGTGTGTATTTCTCATTACATAAAACAAAATTTTCATTAAAAAAATAACAAAATTAAAATTAGCCTACTTGTTGCAACGTGGTAGGTTTGAACAGTGCCTTACCACTTGATATTCGAAACGAATCAGAGAAGTATTTCATACTTTGCCGATTTGCAATTCTATAGAATGCATATGAAATTTGTTAAATAATTGTTTCATAATTTGCCTAAAAATGCCCGATATTCTATAAAATGCTTAAATACATATAGAATACCAGATTTCATATATTGTCGATAACTGTATTGCGAAATTCGATTTTTTTTTAAAGCTGGGTCATTCTCCACAGAACGCACTATTTCAGCTGCAGTAGAGAATTTTTTTTCGAAATCATTAAATGCTTAGCATTTTTTGTCTCCATTATAATTTATCAATTACAATCCAGTTATGACATTGGCAGACATCGTCTGATAATATATAGAGATCGTCCATAGTGAAAACAATGAGTGGTGTCCACGGACATGACATTTTCCTTGTTATTGTTTAGTTCTGAATGGAACTGTAGGTTTATAAACATGAGATTACTAAATTGATATCTGTACAGACCACGGAAATGATGCTATGATCTTTACTATTGCACCTATTTCACATGTAAATTGTAAAATATTATTCTTGTATTGAAAAATAGAATGCACAATGTGTATTAGAACCAAAATGGTTACATTAGACTTTTTTCCAATCACAGTTCCCTTGTTGTATCATTTTGTGGGACTAAAAACTGCTGTGCACGGACATGACACCTCAGCCTTGCGACAAGAGGTATCACATTAACTATATTGAAATTACTACTTATAAAAACTTTATACCTAGGCATAGCATTGCTTAACATACCTTATATTTAAAATAAATATAGACTTCAAGGAAATATGAAGTGAATTTAAAGTACTGATAAAGCAAGCAACCCTGAGGTTGCGACAGTCCACGGACATCCCATGACAAATAATGTCCGTGGACGTATTTTTTTTACTATAAAAATATATATTTAAAAATTTATATTACTTGTTTTGAGGAGTTTTGATGGCATTAAAATATATTCCATGGTTAACAGAAATAACCAACTTATCTAGTGGCGAAAAAAATTGCTGCGACAAGCTTTTGTGAGTTTTGCAATACCTTTTAGAGGTATGGCCATAAGCATTTTATTTTTTGTAGGTATCTGCGCATTTTTTTATTTGTTTTCTATTGCTATCCAATAAATTAGTTGCTTTATTGTATACAAGGACCTCATATGCATATTTCCAGGCATTAGAATCACTGGTCTGTAGCATACGAGCACGTTTAAATTTAGAACACTATAACATGGTATGCATTCGCATCATTTGCCGGAGATAAAGATCGTCTGCTATTCGAAACATAAAGGTCATTTGCCTACGCAGCCTGCACTTTATATTGCATTCAATTCTCCCGAAAGAAGGTGCTCTTCGAGAATTCTATTAAATTTCGCGGTTCCTTGAACTGAAATGAAGTGAGTATTGGAAGAGTTTCATTCTGCGAAATGGGTGCCATTTTATTTCCATTGTTACAGTAGACAGGGCGAAAGAATGAATTCCTTTCGTTCTATTTTTTTCATTCCAAGTTGAGCATCTATCTTTACCGTTGCCAACGAAGGTGAGAGAAAAGTTGGATAAAAAAAAAGTAGGAAATAACTCTCTTCCGCTTTTTATCGAAAAATACGCATGCACCTATCTTTTCGAATTCATATATTCTTTCTTTTTTTTCGTTGACCAGTCAAACACTGTGCAGATTTTCTGAATAGCTCCATTCTACAAAAACCGATTTGTATATTTCTCGGGAAAATGTTTATCATACGCTACGGATATTTTTCTTTTCCTTTGTATTCAAGTTTTTATTGGAGATACAGTTAGGTTTGGAGTTTGAGGTAAGGTATGCGTAAAAGGAGATTTGTGATGTTTCTTTTTGGGGATTTTTTATTCGTTTTAAAATAACAATTTTTCTTATTTTTGCTTCGTTATGAATGATTTATTTCTTGTCTTATTTGAACTCCGCATTGCTCTTTTTCGTCAGTTTAATTTGAATTTCAATTTCTATTTCCTTGTATGAATTTCTATTTTCTGAAAACCATTTCAAGTCAAATGACAGGCAATGGCTCCTTTTTAAAATTTAGACTCACCTTTCATAACAATTTTTAAATTTGTGTATGTATTTTTAAAAATTTGGCAGTTTGCGTTTATCTTTTTCTTAAAAATAGTATTGTGCAGTTCATGCAAGACTATGAAAACAATAGTGCCAGGACTTAATGCATGGTGACGTCTCGAACAATTCCTCTTCCCATTGTCTGACGGGGAAAAAAAGAAATACGTGGTTGTGATTGGATGATGGAATTCGTAAATTCGAATTTGTTTTTAAAAAGTGTTATTGTAACTGGCCAAAAGTTGTGAGACGAAAATATCCCATTCAATGCCATCCTAATCAAAATACATTTATTCCTTTTGTTATTATTATTATTATTTTTTTTAATTTTTAATTTTTTTATTTTTTTTTATTATTATTTTTAATTCTTCTTTGAAAGTGGAAAATACATTATTGTTTGTCTTATACTAAGGGAAGTGAATGAGCATAATCTATGACAACATTAATTCTTCCTAATATAAACAACAATTATCATCCTCATCGTAAGAGAAAATTCCCACCAGTCAACTCTGTAAACAAGCATAGACTATCGATAGATGCCACAATTTTCATATGAATACTAACTGCTATAATATTCCGTACTTCATACGATATGCATGCTTTACCATAAGGGCCAATGGGCGGGCCAAGATGCACCTTTTTACTTTTCCTCAGGAGTTCCAGAGGTTAAAAGTAGCTCCTTCCGTTTTTGGGATTTTAAAAAAAGATGTCCGTTCCATGTCATCTGGAGCTTAAGCTTGGTGAGTGTTCAGGAAGCTTGGTTGTTCTCTTTCACTATTTAAAGGCTTATTCCTAATTAGCGATAATCCTTGGACTGTTATTATTGTTTCCTCATTTGTTGCGCTTCCTTGCTATCTTTTGAAGTTCTTAAGCAATGTGTTTACAAATATAGTTCTGTAAGGTTCATTTCGTATTAATTTGTCAGTTTTGAGAGTCTTGTTTAAGTTGCGTAACATAAAAAAAAAAAAAAAATTACCTTTCAAGTTCTTTTCAATATCACAAAGATGTAAAATATTCGTCATGAGGACCGGCAGAATTATTTTCAGAGGGGTGCAGATGGACATCCAAGGAGACAAGGTGGTTAGTATTTTGATTTAACCTTGATTTTTCAATTGACTTGAATCAATATCTTTTTGAAATTTTAGTTAATAGTTATTAACTAAAATAATCGCTTCCTTGCTATCTTTTGAAGTTCTTAAGCGATGTGTTTACATTTCTGTAAGGTAATTAATTTCTTATTCATTGAATGTTTTAAAATGTACACAATACCAGCGAATCCTACCATTTTTCTCCATATTATTTTTAATTTCCTAATTCCAGTGAGGTTTAAGTCCACCCCTTTACACCAACTCTTTGCTAGCCTATGATATTTGTCAATCTTCTGTTTGTTTGGATTTCACTTTTGTTGCGTAATGTTTTCACTTGAGCTCAACTAAGTATATTCCAATTGTACTCGTAAATAATTATGCCACATTTACGACTATTTTTATTAAAAAAAATTACTATTGTTCCAATAATTATTGCATAATCAATGTTATAAATGCACATTTTATTACTCAAATGTCTTCACGCATGACTACGTCTCAGGCAACTACTCTTCGCTGTCTCTGACAGGAAACACTGAAATAAACATTTGGGATTAGCTAATCGAATTTGAAAATTCGAACTTAATTTTAAATGTGTTATTGTAATTGATCATGTTTTTAACTGACTATAAACACCCATTTCAAGTAAAATACTGCATGACCCTCGTAATACAGTGTTTATGGTATAGGCTGTATCATGATATGTTAACATTGCAAAGTTAGTTTATACATCGGATAAAAACAACAACACAATTTTCAAATCATTATCCGTTTGTGTAGAATTCCAAGCCTTTTGTGTGTGTCTGTGTTTACATTTCAATACGTGCGTCACCAAACAATGTAACAAATATGGGTTAAAACACGGCTTACCCGTACAGGTAGAATAGAAAAGATGAAAGCCTTCTGGGAAGTATCGATCAGGTGACGTCATCCTTCTACGCATGCGCATATTCATTGTATTCTTCAAGACGGGAAAAGTCTGCCTCTGCCACGAGTTTGCCCATTACATATCGATTTAATAATTTAATACACAGTATACACTGAAGAGCTCTTAAATTTTAAACAGAAAGAAATTAAAGCTTAGCGAGCTTTTGAAACGAATGTTTAAAATGTGAGCTCATTCAACCTTTCTCTCTGTTCTGGAGAAGGATTTTAAGTCTATTAATTTTCTTATTATTTTTATATTTGTTTATTTAATTATATTTCTGAACTACTTAATTTGTTCAAAGATTATTTTATAATCAATACAAGTCTGACTTTTATATTTAATTTTGTTTGACAAAGTCTTTTGTTGTACTTAACAATTGAAGTATAATCTTAAAAAATAAATATTTTACCGAACAATAAAAATAATTTTTTACAAAGAGAAAAAACATTGTACCATACGAAAAAATTAATTTTCAAACTATTATTTGTGCTGTAGTGATGCATACAATTAGGCTTGTTGAGATTTTACATTGGTTATTCTTTTTTCCAAGATACTAATACAAAAGTCTGACAGCTCAATGTGTGACACTCCGGTATTATCTTCTCTAGCATGATACTAAACTCCCCATCGTGACCAAACGACGCTTCTATCTCCACAACACCAATCATAGCTGAGAAATCTCTAGCCCCCTCATCCCTCCCGGAAAAGGAATTCTTACGGGGAGAGGGGGGGGGGATAGATTGAGAAGCGGCGTTTCCCTCTCATTGCCCGGTATTGGAAATTATTTCGACCCGATTCAATTCCATCCCACAGAATGTGGGAGTGGGGGATGAAGAATCGTCTCATTCGACCACGGCGTGAGTCAGTCTGCCCCCCCCCCCCATCTCCTTGATCGATAAGAGGGGGGGGGGGGGGAAGAGGAGGATGGAATATCTCCGCTGCCTCGTTCCGTCAACTTCTCGCCTGAATCACAAACATGCCAAACGAGGGGAGAGAGGAACAAAATTGGGACCGTTAAAAAAGGGGAATTGAAGTAAAGGAGAGGCCCTCCCATCTTCTCAAAAGACAACCGAATATTAAAGGGGAGGGGTTCTTAGAATCATTTTGAAGGAAAAGCTTGGATATTTTGGATGTTTTTTGTTCCTATTAAAGTCTACGAATTTCTTTGAAAATTTCGGTTGAAGAGTTTTTTTTTTTATGTTTTATTTTTGTAAGATTTGTAACGTAAATTTTCTTTAGAATTTTACAAAAAGAACACTTCACCTTCTTTACTTTTCAAATGTACTTTATTATTTGTCCTAATACAAAGCCAAATCAGATTTAATAAATAAATTTTGTTCAAGGGAATACTTTTTACTGAGAATCTAGGTGCACATATTGAGCGTTCCGAATAAAAAAGAGCGAATGCAACTTCAAATGCATTTGTGATACTTCTATGTCATTCTTTGATTCTAAGATTTATCATGTATATTATTCATGTGGAATTCGACTTTTCTTCCCTTTTAAAATGCAAAATAAATGTATGAAATTTGTTCAGTTCCATGTGGGGATTCAAAACCTAGATGATGTTTTTGCCCAAATCACCATTTGTTGGAATCATTCTTTTTGTTCGGAACTCCTCACATAGCGGACGATATTTGGGAATTCATCTGTTAATGTCAACACGTTCTCTCTTTCGGAAACAAACACGTAAGTTTTCCGGGAATCGTGATTGGGAAATGCCATTTTAATGGACGCAGTAATGATAGGATTGTAGACGCACAGTGAGGGTGTACGAAAAATTTGGATTGCTTTGACAAGTTGGAATATAAATTCCCCCGAAAAAAAAAGAAAGAAGAAAGAAAAAAAGAAAAAGAAAAAAAAGCGCTCAATCAGAATTGCGTTTAGTGTATATGCAAAATACCGTGCATTCATTTTACTTGACATGCGTCTGTTTATTTGTGGTCTTCTTGTTCGAATGAATTTCATAGTTATTGTTTAAAGGTCGTTGAACTGTGATTCTTTTTTTTTTGTAAAAAAAAAGAAGAAAATATGAATATGTTTGACTTATTTTAACCCGTGCTCAAAGCTTTATCAATACAAATGTCTTTTAGATAGTAAACTAATCCATATTGTTAGCAAACATTTACATTGTTAATTTCCAATATTAAGTAATTAATCGGAACTTGTAACGGAAATATTTCGAAGGACAAGTTTGAGGGTATGTTATTAATTTTTGACGGAGAAAAATGATGCTGAACAAAAACAAACGCCAAATAAATATTTCGAAGGGTGCAGTTAAACTTTCTTCATGCTTGGACAAGCGGTAGGAGTCGAACTAAAGCCAATTAGAAAAAAAAAGAAGAGAAATTGAACTTGACATTCCAAATATCTACCCTGTTCAACATTGGTGAACATTTAACAACATTCTTATTCGGAAAAGTTAAATAATTCTCCAATTGCAAGAATTTTCAGCTTTTGTTGTACATCAGTTCGAAACGTAGTTCCTTTTTAAATATTCTTAAAATAATCTGTTTCTAACAACCACGTCTTTGAAAAGAAAACGCCCTGTTTGTGAAAAATCAGTTCGGCGTTGAGTTTAGAATTTCAATGCTGGTTTCATATTGTTTTTGTTTTATTACTGCACTGCGAAGCCAGTTGCATTATGCTCTACTGGGCATAGAATGTTTGTGCGTGACCCTTCGCTTCAGGCTACAAAATGAAAGAATGATAATTATTTACAGTTTTGTCGAATTGTGACCAAAAGTCGATGATTCAGTGGTTTTGAAAATTCACCGTTTTGTCATTGAAGCGTAATAAATAATAATAATAATAAAATGATTTATACAAATATAGTTTTTATAAAAGATTCTGGATGATTCTGGAATGATCATTTTATTCCATGATAATGATCGCCATTTTATGTTCATTAGTATCGTTTTTTGTGGAAACAATGTGTGATTTTCTAACCCGAAGAGCTTATTTAATTTAGTTTGAGGCAATAATGAATGCTGAAAAGTATGAGATGTTTCTCTTGTTTATTGTTTCTATTTGAAGTTAATTAGTATTTTTTTTTTTTAAATCCATTGCCCTGACCTCACTGAAAAAACTTACGACTTTAATTTCTTTTTAATATTATATACTATTCTGAACTCAGCATGGCCGGCCTAAGGCATGTGCGACTGCATACATTCGATTTTGAGAGGGGCGCCGAAATGAGAAAAATATGGAGAGAAAAAAAATAACAATATGATAAAAATTTAAATGTTTGTGTAATTTTGAATGCAAATTAGCCTAACTTATCTAACTACTTTTTCGTAAGAAAGACAACCTTGCAATTTTGTGCAATGAAAATGATATAGCATCTTCATTAGATTATGATGCACTAATAAAAACATTTTCGGCTGCTAAAGCTAGCAAGGTTCAATGTTAAGTATGTAATACAGATTATTTTAATCAATTTTCTCTAATATTCTTCATAGATTAATATTTTTACATGAATATTAAATCAAATAAAACTTTTGTTGTAGTTAAAAAATGTGTCTGTTATTTCCTATCTGATAAAATCTGAGTAAAAGAATTTAGGAGTTTGCTCTTTACACAAATACTGTACATTACAACACACCTACGGATGTTTGAAAAAGTCAGTTAAAAGAATTAGTAATAGAAGAAGTCATTTTAAAAAATAAAAATAATAGAAAGGTACTAAATACTTTACTTTAATATTTACTTCTTATTAGTTTTAGTTTTAGGTTTTTAATCTCTTTAAAGGGCCAATTAAGTTCCAGCAAACTTCAGTTAAAGAGTACCCATACCATTTTTAGATGGATTTCTGTACCCATTTTCATAGCAAGGGGCGGCTAAACTCATTCTTGCACGCACAGCATTTTGGTTTTAGACCGACCCTGAACCTCAACTAATAATTGGTTTGTATCAACATGATATATTCTGAATCTCCATTAATGGAATCTGCATTACCTCAATGTTTTAAGGATATTTTTAGGGTTAATTGTTTATATGCATTAATATATCTTTAATCGGATTTAGAATCGATACTTAAACAGGAATCTATCTGCTTGTTGAAAAAGACTATACCACAATCTCGAATTGTGGGTAAACCTTTTGCCTTTATAAATCGAAACAATTTCCGTCACGTTTCTTGCCTAGGATTTACAGGTGGTAACTCAAGACTTCTTAACCTCTAGTTTTATCGACAAAACTTTGTTTTTGATTAACCTTACATTTAGATTTTACTAACTTGATGCTATAAAAGCCAATTCAAATAACTTTGAAGTTTGCAACAATGTACCTACAAGCTTGTCGGTGTGTATCACAAACCCCATGATGTCCAAAGTCTCTTGCCGGAACGTTCTTTCAACAAGTCACAACACCAACTTCACCACTGTTGGCACACGTTCAACATGGCATACCTCAAACAGGCAATGACAGAACAATGAGAAACGGGATGTTTTAATTGCTATTGTACATTAGACCTAAATCATCTCCTAACTGTAAAGAAAAGGTGTTCCCTCCACGATTTCGAATGGTCTGACATGACTGGTGGCTCTGTTCTATAGCACCATGTCCTAAATACCTCAGATTCTCGACTTGATGAATGTCCACGTTGAATTCAATTCTAGGGGGATGATCTCTTATGTTTGATGCTCGTAAGCCGTTATTGTGCTGTTGGATTATGCGATGTATACTCGACAACGCGTTGGGCTGTCACTTCCTCGTGGTAGAATGTACAATGGTCTTGTGTTCGTGATCTGTCACCTCTGCTTGTCAGGAACAATTACAGACAGATTTGAATGCTTGCATATTGAACTGTTAAAGAGTTTGTTAATTGTGATCGAATGTAGGCTGCTGTGGGACAATGCATATTGTGATTAAATTTTCTATTGGGAAATGTATTGTTCTATTATTATTATTATTTTGTTAATTCTAACATACTGTTTTTGTAACTGTGCAGGTACTGCATACTTGTACGTCTTTTTAGATAACTGGGGTTTTTACCAATTTATAACAATTTTCCGTGATGTAATGGTTGTATTTTATTTCTTCGCAATCTTATCGCAGAGGAATTCGCCAAGTAGAAGCATATGATATTGATATACTGATATTTGTGTCAGCCAACATTTTTCAGGGATTATGTTGCTCGTGCATGTTTATTAACTCAGCACTTTATCAGAAAACACTCAGTTTACGCCATTTCTGCATATTTATGTATTAAAAACCGTCATCCGATATTTCAGTTTGACTTTTATCGGTTTTGTATCCTTTACTTAGAAATAACAACTACGCTTCTTTATTTAATGT
This sequence comes from Linyphia triangularis, assembly GCA_963978545.1. NCBI lineage: Eukaryota > Metazoa > Arthropoda > Arachnida > Araneae > Linyphiidae > Linyphia > Linyphia triangularis. Next base: position 49,034,637 of record OZ021729.1, on the reverse strand, counting down.
ATTCAGAGTTAACTGAAGTATGGCTACACTAACTACTTGCGCTTTATAGTGATTATTTTAAGTAATTAGTGACCGATTCAAATTAACACACAACTAAAATTCCTGTTTGCGGGAGTTTTTACTGCGTACATATCGTCACTCGTCCATTGTAAGTTCAAGTCCTTCTATCCATATTTTCAGTTGCTTTTTCTAACTACGTTTCCAAGTAATTAGTGATTAAACTCAAATAATGCACTTGTAAAAATTTTTAATTTATGTCTACGTAAATGTTCACTGGACATAAATCAATAGTCACTTGCATGTTACGTAAGGCCTTCTTTTCAGTTTGCTATTTATCCTCATTTTGAGTTTTACTTCTTTATAACTACTATTTCAAGTGATTAGTGACTCAACTCTTGTCATAGACAAAACTCTTCAAAGTATGTCTCCGGAAATGTTAACTACGAATCTCTCGTCAAAAATGTTTATGTTAGCAAGTCCTTCCTTCTGATTATTTATTCATCCGAGTTGTAAGTTCGGTTTTTTTCCCAATAAAAACTTCTCGAACAACCTTCCAAACACATACAAACAAATTCGGACAACGGCTTACTCGAGCAAATAATTTCCATAAGAAAAAAGCAAATACTTTCGCCATAGTCCACTGCATAAAAACCCTATGAAGGAAGTGCCGAAATTCGCCAGCCTACAGGGAAAAGATGCTAACAAGGAGGAAGAAAACTCAAATAAATCGTGGGAAATTCCAAAGGCATATAGGATCTGAAAGTGATTGGAAACCGTTTCGGGGAAATTTCGTGACATTTAAACATTGATTAAAGTCGATAATAAATCTTTTCAGTTTCTCTTTCAGCTGCTTTGTCCGAAAGCTGGCATTGTTTTCAATTATAATATATTCGGTGATGAAAGTTTTCCTATGCCTCTTCTTCTGCTTACCTATGCGCTGCATTGTTCTTTGAGATTTTTGTCCGTGAAAGACGTTTCGAAATAAGCTATTTTAAACTATAATTGGATATTTTTCAGGTGTTCACTAGTTGACCTTCTCATTTACGTAGTTGTGTTGACCATTAATTTGGTGATGCAAATTCACTCAGGATTCGGTTGATGTTAATTGTATTCAATTTGATGGTCATTAATTAGAACGTTTGTATATTTAATCTGATTCAATATAATATTTACAAAAATATAGCCTTTTTTTATCATGGGTATCTCAAAATATATAAATGTGTAGATAAAAAATAATAAAATAACATAAATAAATTATTTTCAACTATGGGGACTAATTTTCACAAGGCACCTTTATATATATTCATGCGGAAAGGTCCCACAAACGTTGTAAGTCAGAGCCTTTGTTTTAACTTTGTGGTCTATATGTGTAGAGGAGTCAATCATGGACGAGACACAATCACTGCATAGCAAAGAATATATCTTTGATTAAAAGAAACAAAACAAATTCATCGATATATATTGCAGAACTAATGCAATCTAGTTGTCCTGTTTTGGTTGACGCCTCTACAGATGTGGACCACAGTATTAAGACAAAAGCTAAAAATAGCTTTTGTCTTAATATTGCGGGACCTTCCCGCATTATATGTAAAAGTGCATTGAGAGAATTGGTACCACATAGTCAAAATAATTGATTTGCGTTATTTTATTATTTTTTTAAAAGATTACCCATTGTGAATAATTCAAATTTTTTTTTTGAAGAATTCTCGAAATTTTATATTCATTAACACGTAGATTTTCAGCTAAAATTTTAGCTGTAGTATTTGGAAACAAAGCTTTCATGTTTAAATTATCTACACCGTTTCCTACTACATCAAGAAAAATATATTTAGTTTAAAACCAAAAAAATATTTTTAATTTATTTACTTTTTGTTTATTATTAGAAAACTGAAAGGATCCTAACACGCTCAAATTTGATAAGAATCTCGAATGGCATACGTTGGAATATGCCATGCCCCGTTCAAAGTAATAATTCGCTCCATTTCAGATCGCATGCGCATTCGAAAGCGTTCAGAATGTTTTTCCCACAAACTCTTTTGAGGTCACATCCCCCTTTTTTTTTCTTTAAAGGAAGACAACAAAAGATGTCTTTTCCTGTTGCCAACTCTTCTGATTTCCCTTTTTCTAAATAGGGAGGCTTAGTTAAGGGAATGCGCCTTCATTTAACTGTCATAATTGACAAAATTTCTGGTTTGCATGACTAGGTACGATTTTCGTCTTTAATGGACGTCATGGGTAAAATGCTTGTAAAACCTCACTTAACGGTGAGGCTTTTGTCGTCATTTCAATGATGTGTCACTAACTTCGATTTGTGCCACAGCTACAATAACTTTATTGGAAGGTTAATTAGAAGTTGTTTGTTAGTATGATTCAATCGTTTATTTTTTTGTTCAGTGAGAATGTCTAAAAAATTTGAGATAACCTTTTACATCATAAAAAATTTTAGCTGACATTTTTAATACTCATATGGTTCCTTATATCAATGTCAAAAATTATCACTTGCTTATTTTTTCTGAATAACTCATTTAAATATTATTTTTTTTTAAATACTAAATCCATGAAAAATCTTAGATTTTCGTGTTTATTTAAAAAGGGAAAAATGAGAGGCTGATTTCATTTGAGAAACAACCATTCTACGTAATAACTAAGGAGACCAATATTTATATAATTTCTTGTGAGTTTATTCCCCACGAATATCCAGAATTATTTAGGACATGAGTTGAGGTAAACTTTTCACTGAAAGAGCATTTATTTGACCACTTAGATCAAATACATGCTTCTTGCTGAGAATGTCGTTGACCAGAATTCTGTTATTTATTATCTTCTTACCCTTATTTATGCGTCAAAAGATACCAATTCACAAAATTTAAATAGGTACATAATAAGTTGGAAACTCCAATACACTGACAAGGGTTTATTCATCAACATATTTCTCTACCGTTGCCATCCATAAATTTTAAATATAAACGCTACGCGCTCTAGCGGCAAACTATACCATAACCTTTGTTAAACAATGTATTTGATTTCTCCATTTCAAATTTTTAGAATATAATTATAAAGTTCTTCAGTGGAGTTATTTAACATGGAGGTGAAAAAAATACTGTACTGCAATGTTCAGCAACTAATTGCCTTCCACACTCTGATGAAGGAAACACGTAAAAGTTCACATAATCTACTCAATGTATCTTAAAATTGTTGTTTAAACTTCTTCCATCCAGTTCCCCCCCCCCCCCCCTTTTTCTTTTTCTTTCTTTTTTCTTTTTTTCCCCAACGAAGTTTTCCATGAAATGTGTATTAATATTGTTGTACAACATTCATTCAATACGCGCTGCAGACCATTGCACCATGATCAAATCGGAAACCTATCGTAAATAATCCCACAGTAGACAATTTGTAGTCCACCTGACAGCACACAATCAATAAAATATTTAATCTAATATTCAGACTAAGAGGCATGCATTGTTGTGGGCCAGCTTGACAAATGGCCGGTCGTTTTCCTTGTGTGGACATACCTTAAGTGCAAATTCGAGCTTCATTGTTATCGCTCCCTGAAGACGATTCTTGCTTAATATGCATAGCGTATGATGGATAATAAATAGGCAGGCGCGTTTTATCGCATACCTATCGGCTTCGGTGTGCAGAAGACCTGTCTGAAAGTGATTTACAAATAGTAAGTGAATGCACAGTCAGTCAATAACCGCCATCTTAATTGATGATGGAGGAAGGGTCATGCAGATTGGGAAATAGTTGTGTTTGACGAATGTATCGAAGATGCTTCGGTTGTAAATTGTTTTGATTAGTTAGCTATGGTTGTAGTGGCTTTAAGGTTTTTAAAGTTTGTTTACTCTTTTCATTAATAATTTGTATCTATTGTAAATTTTCCTTGTATTTTAACTTTAAAGTTGGTGTTTTTTATTTCGATGCTTAGTAATTGAAAGGTTTCTTTAGTTATTTTAACTTTATGATTTTTCTCGTTTGTCATTCACCGCGTGGTATATTTAAGTTACTTTGCAGCTTCGATGCTTAGTAATTGAAAGGTTTCTTTAGTTATTTTAACTTTATGATTTTTCTCGTTTGTCATTCACCGCGTGGTATATTTAAGTTACTTTGCAGAGAATTGGTTTGTCCTGTAATCGAGTCATTGATGATAAAACAAACAATTTTCTTTATGTTCATGCAACTAATTTCTCATTGCTTCGCTTTGTCATCGTTTAATATAGAAATAAATTAATAAAAGCCAAGTTCGATGGGTTTAAAATTAAAGGAAATTTTGTTTCAATTACGAAGTAAATATTATATACGTATGTTAAAGCTATTCTTAAAATACAAACCATTTATCAATAAATATTCGAAAGGTCTAACTGAAGTTTACGAAAATGTTTATAAGAAATAAAATGTTAAATCAGCAATTAACTTTATGTGTGTGGTGCACTTTAACGTTTTATCTACACTAGTATTAACCCAGTTTTAATAATAATCACTCCAATTTTCAGGCGTAAAAGAAGTTAACTTTTTGACAAGAAAATGATTTATATCTTAACAGCACCGTTATCAATGGAAACAAAATAAATTTTTCTAAGACACCATACGAAATCGCAGGTTAATCATTTGCCACTCTTAATAATGATCTCTAATGAGAATGCCTCATTTTCAACCTTGCACCAAGAAACAGGCTTGGTCTTTTGTTGACCGAGAAGTCTAATTGGGCATCCATTGTCTCCAGAGTCTTAGAAATTGCCAGTTTTCATGCAAAAGCAGGAGCCATTAAAAGAATTTAATCGATTTCAGAGTGTAAAGTTCATTAAGGGCCAATTAAAGCGAATACTGAAGCTTATTTTTGAAAACCCTTTTCTGCAAGGTTACTTGGTGGCATTTTTCTTGTTCCTAAGGCTTATTCCAAAAGGTTTCGTCAAAATGGTAAAGCGAAATTGTCCTCTTAGGAATTTAAGAAACTTATTTAATAAGTGGATGAGTTTTCTTGCTCGCGACTTTATTTTGACGTTTTGGCTTTTATCCAAGTTCGTATTTACGCCGAGTTGACACTTATTTTGAAAGTTTTGAAGAGGCTAAATAGGCTAGGTTTTTTTATTTATTATTATTATTAATACTTTTTTGCATGTTATCAAGTGAGTAAAAAAGAAAAAAAGATTTAAGTGCGTTTTTGTGGAAATGCAACACCTTTTTTCTTATATATAATTACGCTCAACTTTAAACTGTTAAATTTTCATCTGAAATGTCCTTTTTTCACACTCTTTTGTAAACTTCATTTTATATTTTTTCAAATGCTTTCTTCTGCAAGTTTGCATGTTCATAAAAATCGTGCTGGGTTTTTTTCATTGGTTTTAAATTTACTCATTCAAATATATTTTTTCTCTAAGAAACTATGAAAAATACTCAATAGCACTAGATTTTGCTTGCGATTATTCAAATTTAAGCTCTCAAGGGGAAAAAATCATTGATTTCGAAAACTTTTTTTAATTATATTATTAATATGAATACGCATATTGTTCAAATTATTTAATTTATCTGCAACGAAATAAAGATCTAATATGTATATTAATAACAACATCAAAACTTATTCATTTCGAGTTTCATTACAACAATAAAGATTAAAATGATCTAAAATAACTATGCAAACTAATCTTTAGTTTACACACTATATTCTTGGATTTGTGTGATAAATACACTTTCCGATTAGTACCATCAGTTGTACACCACAAATGTTTCAAAAAAGCCTCGCACATTAAAATACTTCCGTATCTCATTCAAATTCAAACTTTCCAAAGACTTCTCCTGTAATCTCAGTCAAGACTAATCACCACAATTACAAAATTAGGCAGATAACACAGATTGAAAATCACGCAACACTTTAAACCTACGAATCCAAATATTCTCCTTGGGCAAAGCATTCATCAAAAACCACATCCTCGCGTATCTACGATAACGGATTCTTCCTACTCCTTTGAGGAGGAGATATTAAGAGGGGAGAAGGGGGGGGGGAGGCTAAAGACAGATCTTTATAACATTCAAAAATTCCCTCCGGCCAAACGATATCTTTAACTGATGGGGAAAAGGGGTTCGATTTCAAGATTCTTCAGAGACTGCGGGGTCTATTATGGATGGGACTTCACAAAGCCTCATTTGTAAAGTCATGGAGGGGCCCATTTGTAAGTTGATAAAGTGCCGCCCCGGGTCGTCTTTCTGTGTATCGGTCTGCTGAAGTCGAAGTTGTAGTTGTTTTTCTTGCCACCATCCTCGACGGAGGTCATTAGAATACCCGGTTTGCTTGGCTTTAACCGTATTAGTATTGTTGATTGATTGCCTTATCTATTACTTTTTTTTTATTTGGGGCGAAGAAGTTTTGGAAGGACTCGTTGAATAATTATATAATCATTGTCGTGAGGTGATTAATCTTAAGGGGTTGATGTTAGTCTAGTAATGATGGAATATGATACTTGAGTTCTGGAAATTAGTTGATTTTGGTTATAGTTATTCTTTTTTTGGTGCATAGAGAAACGCTGCACGGATTTTAATCTTTGTTTTTGTACTTCAACCCTATATTTAAAAATAAATATTCAGCTTAAATGTTTTAGATAGGAAGTTCTTATTTAAAATGGAAGTGTTTTTACTTCGTAAATCCCCTCATAATTAAATATCAAATAAAATAATAACTCCTTAATATGTTAATTAAATAATTTTAACCACTAATATCAATCAATCCTCATTATTTTCATTCTAACTACGATGCAGAAAAAGTAGAAGTTTTTCATTTGGCAAGCTGGGTTTAATTTGATTAATGATGGTGATTATGACTCTATTCCATGTGTCATGTTCAAATACCATCCTGACAAGCTTCATTCGAATACAAATGAATTAGACACGGCGTACTCTACCATCTTTATACATGTGTGCTGATAGTATTTTATTTTTTAACTGGTACAACAGTAATTAAACTTGGGTCTCAATAACACGAATCGTAAAGATAAAACAAATCCACTTAGACAATCAGTTTCAAATTTCTTTTACAATGAAGCATTTTTCTTCTTAACAGTTACTTGTTATATATATATATATATATATATATATATATATATATATATATATATATTAAATAGTTTTTTCCATTTGTGCTTTTTGTAATAAAAGTGCCTTTTGTAATACAATTTTTCTAATTTAAGAGTTATAATGTTTAAAGTTTTAGAGAGAAATAGGTTTTAAATAAATTTTAATGACACGAAAGAAAGATTATACTTTTTTTTTTCTGTGTCTTTGTGTTAATTTAGTGTAAAAAGTCATGAGTTGAGTAATAATTTATTTTTGACTTTCAACAATAGCTTAAAAAATTGTCAAAATTCTGACATTTCAAATTAAAAAAAAAAAGTGTAATTTTATCTAAAACTAGTTTTTTTCCCCCCCTCAATTCAATGTCGAATATACATTTAAGGGTAAAAAAAATCAGAATGTAATCGGTTCTATTTTATAAATTATGAAATTTTATGTCCTAATAGTTCGACTAAAATAAAGCAAGATTTTTTTTTTAACAAAACCATAAAACCATACATTTCTCAAAAATAATAATATAAAATAACAATAACTGCCCGTAAAACGCGGATCTGAACAAGATCTCAAAGCGGTTTCAGGTTCAACCCTCTCCGAACCCATTGGGTGCCAAAAACGTGGGTTGCAAACCGGTCCCTGATGATAAGGTGTGGCTCTAATGAGACAGAAGAGTTTCTTCCTAACCGAATATAGACTGCTCGTTGCGGCAACCTGCTACTTACTTAGAGCTCTTCTCTCTTTCTTACAAGAAAATAATGATTTTAAGTTTTATAGAAGTAATACTCAGAATTCCATTATGTGAGTCTGTGCAGACTTGATGGTCTCTACAAAGGAAACAATTTACACCATTCGAGTGGAAGTGGTTATGATAAGGGAGTATTATTTTCGACTGCTAATGTTTTCTTGTGCCCTTCGACGGAATTATGGACGCGGGTTAAGGTGATTTCAACGGTGCTTTATCGCGTTTATTGTTATATTTTTTATTTGATGAAAAGTGAAATTGCAAGAAAAGTGGTTGTTGTGATGTGTGTCTGGCTACTTTTGGCGTTTTACAAGGTCAGAAAAAGTAAATTTCAAAAGCAATAATGATAGGTGGATGTATGCAATTTCCTCATCATTATAAGAGGGGAAAAAAAACGCTAGCAAATTTTTATCAGTTTCAGACTCTTAAAGTGCGTAGAAGTTTAGCTTTAAAAAGGTAGAACTATTTTTTTGTCTTGAAATTGTTATAGATATTTTCTATAAAATAGTATCTTTTCACTCTCCAAAAGAGGGTGTTTTTATTGCATAACAATATAAAAAAAAGTCCACCAATTTAATGTTTTATTGCATAGCAATAAAAATAATAATATTATTGGGCACAGTACGGTATCAGTATGAACAAGTTGTGCATAATCAGTATGTACAAGTTGTACATACTGATCGAATAAAACTGAAAAAAAGGTATTTCTATTGCGTTCAACTGCATCCAAAAAACAAACACTTGTTAAAAGATTCAATTGCATTCCGAAGAAGATTTTATGAGGTATTTAAAGAAACAAATTATAATGCACTCCTTGAAAGTTAGTAACTACTTAAAACTACATTGTTTAGTTTTTGACATAAAGTCTATACGAATTTTATGAATATTTCAATAAAAACTGCTTATTAAGCTTGTATTCGGAAAGTTTAATTAATTGGTAATAAAGGACATTTGATGAAAAGCAACACAGTCCAGAAAATTAACATAACATGAAAATGACTAACACTTCAAATAACTAGAGTTTACATTGCACGAGATTAATTTCTTAAACCCACTGTAACCCTAATAATCTTGGGTTATTCCAGCTACTGACCATGACTGATTAACACCCAGTGGTACCAATTTCTTTTAAGTCTGGCGGACTCTTGTTTTTCCTCCCCGATCTTTAATTCTCTTTAATCTTAATGACATGTTTGGGCTTCACATGCCAATGGGATCAGTCATTGTTAAGCATAGATGCTTGTTTCTCATAAAAAATTCTCATGTAAAAAGTTGATTGAGCTCAATTCGCAAGGTTGTTAATATTAAATTTATCCTATTCAGAGTGGTCTAAAATCTGCAACAATCATCAGATTTACATAAAATTTTGCATATGTATTACCGAGGTCACGGGGAAAGGATCATTAAAAATTAACTTTAAAAAGTTTTTAAATAGTTTTGCAAATGAGGCTTCAACACAACAGCACTTATAAGAGAGATATCTGAAACTATGTCCAGTTTTTTTGGGTTTTTTTTTTTTGGTTAATACTTTAATTAACAACTTCCTCAGGTTTAGCGTATAAAGTTAACTTAAATATAAGCCTTTAAAGTTAAACATTAGTTAACTTTAAAGTTAATGTTCAAACAAATTTAAAACATTAACTTCTGGTGGTGAAATTTTGATGTGGTGAAAATTTTTTCTTGAGATAGTTATTTCTGTGAACTCAGAAGTAGGTATGAAATACATTAATTTCTACATTCTTAAGATTGCTCTAAATAGGGGAACTAAATAGTGTTCAAACAAAGTTAAAACATTAATTTCTGGTGGTTAAATTTTTATCTGGTGTAAATTTTTTCTTGAGATAGTTATTTTTGTAAACTCAGAAGTAGGTATGAAACACATTAATTTCTACATTTTTAAGACTGCTCTAAATAGGGAAACTTAATTTCGCCAACCGTATATAATTGAAAGGATTTCCACAAACATTCAAAGATAAGAACACATGCAAAATCGTACAAGTAACTCAGAAGATATGCTTCCTTTAAAAGTTAACCATACTCTTCACCAGGCAGCATTCAAAACTGAGTTTCCTAAACCAATTATGACTCTTAAGTACAACCTGTCAACATAGTTTCCAATTTCCTTCTAGCAATCCCAACAACACGAACCCAGATTTTGAAAAATGTCCGTTATCGGATTAAAAAAAAGAAACAAAAACTGACTTGTTCCAGTCGACGAGAACTGTCGGATTATCGTAATGAGCTTGAAAAGTCAAAACAAAACTTGCCCCTGCAGGTAAAAAAGACAAAAGCGCCCCTGGCCAAAGTGGGTTAGAAGGGCATGGATGACAATATCGTTTTTCTGGAGCAACCGACGACACCTATTCAAGGATCTTGTGCATGTGAAATCCGGGGATTTGAAGAATTAATGCAGATTTGTGGCTTCTCTGTATAGTCATGTTGCAGCGACGGTGATAGAAATTAAGTATTTTCTTTCAAAGACCTGTCCTGTATCGCGACTTGAAGATTATGTTTAGGTACTTTTTATATCGGAATTGGGTCAGTTCGATTGCGTTATAATTTATATTGTATTTATATGTGTCTTTTATGTTACAATTGATGAGTCGAGGGAAAATAGTGCGTTGTTAAATAAAAATCACACAGTAAACAACCCACCTTTTTCCTCTGTACAGCAAAATTTTACCCTATAATTTTATATTCATTTAACGCCTTTTGTGTCCAAAATGAAACTACAGACTTGTAGTTCCATTCAGATAGTGCTAGATGGCGTGAGAATAATATTTTGACTAAAGCTAAACATTGCTCCTTTATCTCCTATATCCTTCAATTAGAGGGGGAAATAATTAATCGCTACTATTAAAGTGTACTATTATAATTTTGGGATTATTTGCAATTATATACTCGATATAATATTTAAATTTAAAAAAAAACAAAAAAAAACAAAAAAAAAAAAAACTAATTAAATTTTAACGTCATGTTTATGTCACTATTATTATTCTGTTTAGGTTTCACAGATTTGCAAGACAAGAAAAATCATGCAATTAATTTACGTTAGATGCTATTAAATGAGCCTAATCGCTTACTTTTTATTTTCTTCTTTTAACATTCTAAGGCAAACGCAAAATCTTTAATTAAAATAATGTGATAATATTCCGACATCGGTCCATTCTTTTTTTTTTTTTTTTTTTTTTCTTTCTTTTTTTTTTTTTTCAAGTCTTCCAATCCTTCTACTTATGCAGTAAATTTGCCTCGATATGATTTTTCTACTTAACTAAAGCAAATCAACTTACCCATGACAACAAGATAAACAAATATGGGTCTCTAAAACCCTATACTAGAGCACGCACTTTATTTAAAATCACTTCCCCATTGGCCTAACGCTTAATATTTTTGGCTACACTTTCCAACGTCCCTATACTATAGCAGGCACCTCTTCAAGCATATGAATATGAACTCATAAAACATATGAATTTTTGCATCAAGTTTTACAACAGTCATAAAAAATCATTAATAAAATCTGAAGGAAAAATAAGTTGTTTTTTTATTGCACTTATTATTACACAAATGTTTTTATATGCTAGGTGATAAAAAATCTTAAAATAAAGAAATTACTTACTTGTTCATTTATAAAGCAATATTTTGGAAAATATGGTTGGCCAAAAAAATTAGGCATTAGGTCAATGGGTCAGAGACACACTGACGAGCACTCTTAAAATCAATATTAAATCAATAACAAACCCCATTGCAGGTCAAAAGTAATCTTCTAACTACCCTCAGTCCAAATGTCGCGTAAGGCGTAACAGCACCTAGTGTCAAAAAGGGGAGGAATCGGAGTTGAGTTGTTAGCTCCTTGACATAATGAGTGGCGTCATCAGGCACATCAGGTGTGTTACCGGTGATCGTCTGCCACTTCCGGTCAGGAAACGACCTTCACCCCCTCACCGTGAAGGGGGAAGGGGAGGGATATTCTATTGTCTTCAGTCATTTTTCGATTTTCGTGTGACTGAAGCGCTTTGTCCGATGTAATGTAATAGCCGGAGTTTGTATGGGTCGATGGATTTTGGGCGGAAGTTTTCATTGAGGAACAAAAGTAATTTTGGAGTAATTTTGTAACATCAAAATTGATATCTTATCACTGTTTTTCTGTTAACTATCGGTTTTCTATTAACTGGGATGGTTTTACCTAGAAGTTTTACTATTAAATGTCATTTGGAATCGCAGAAAGGAATTTGATGTACTGGAGCGGGAAATGAAAGCGGATGTAATAGTTAAGCATAGTTATAGATCACGATTGTCTATCTAGTATGGTTATAATGTAATAATTACTAATTTAGTTTTAAAATGTTCAAATATTTTTTTATTGATAAGGGGTTCGTAAGAATAAAACAATCGGAATGTTTGCGATTTTTTAAGATGCAAAAGTTGTATTTCTATGTTTACTTTGTTAGTGATGTACTGTCATTACATTCTTAAAATAGTAAATAATTATTTAAATCACAATCAATACAATAAAAGTAGCATTAGATTGCTCTTTATATTTTGAACACAACTTCTTCCTATTTCAAGACAAACTCTTAAAATGAGCGAAGACTAGTGTAAACCTTTTCTAGTCTCAAAGGTGCTAGGATCCAATTCCTGTTAGATAGTTTCGGATTCCTTGTTGAATAATCTCAGTCTGGCATATAGAACTCTTTTCAACCCTCGTCAAACAATAGTTGGTTTCCTTTTTTTGTGTGTGCAAAATTATCGTTAAGACTTCCAAAATCAAGGTAAATTAAGATGAAAAATATACACGCATTTAAAAAAAAAAGATATCTGCATATTGCCTGGCCTTATTTTTCAGTTAAATCAGTGCTTAATCTAGGGTACGAAATTTCTTTCGTATAAAAACTAAAATCACACTTTTCTCTTTAGACAAATGTTAAAATGATTGGAAGCTAATCTTTGATCTAAATACTAAAGTTTAATCTAAAACAATCATTAATAGTTAATCTTTTCGTATCAAAACCTAAAATAAACTTTAAATTAAAAGCAAACCAAATAGTAACCAAACAAGTACCTATCCCTGTTATACTTGTTCTTTCTTAAGGGCTAGGACTTAGGATCACAAAAACGGATTAAAAAAAAAAAAAATCCATCTAACGGTCTTAGCAAAAAAGCTAGCTCACAGTTATTTTAATTTTAACACTCAAGAAAGTTCTTATTTTGCTAAATAAAACACTCACAGCTTAATCCCCGTACTTACGACATCATTAATAGCATTATATTATCTTATTAAGCACGTCCAATAAATAACTGACCCATTTGAAACGGGAGTAACTATAATACAATTGGAGATTACTTGCTGCATTTGTACTAGAAAAACAGTAAGTTTCGAAAGATACAGAAGTTAAAATTAGTTACCACTTATTATTATTATTTTATCTCAAACCGTGTTTTTAATATTCACTTTCAAAATGAGTCAGTCATTTATTAGACACCCTGTATACGATGCAACTTTCAAGTTCTACTCGCTCAATTCTTAATCATTTCCAAATTAAACTTGAGCAAGAGAACGAGTCTCAAGGATGACTCTGGCTGTGCCGTATCCGACAGGACTCCTAGGCAATCGATCTTAAGCCAGCAGGCCAGCTTGTATTAATGACACTCTTCTGAAAAGGAATTATCATATATGGCTTTTAATGTTTCGCAAATGATGATGAAACCCATGAAACTGTAATTTCTCCCATGGGCCCGAAGTTCAGTTTCGATTCATTAAAGGGACCCATGGAGTGAAGGCTCCATTCTTGCATATAACCAGCCTTAAGTGTGGTTTTGAACTTTCTTCAAAACTGGGTGTATGAAGTAAATGGCTTTAAATATTGTCCCGGAGGAGTATTTGGTGTGATGAATTGGTTATTGATCACCGAATGGAACATAAGTGTTCTTTAATGGTGAGAATGTTTTATCCGGAAAGGAAATTCAGTTTTCTTGGTGTGGCTTCCTCTGATACGTTTCATTTTTTAATTAAAAGAGTGAAATTTGTAGTGGAAAAATTTCAAATAGTAGATATGATCGCTTCATTCTGATAGTGTTTTTATAACTATTTTTTATGTTTGACATTTTCTATATGTTAATTTGTTTAAAAGATAATTCCTACAAATTGTAATGCATTTATGTAAACCAATTAAAAATGAAGTAGCATCATATGGACCTTATTTGGTTATATATGGGTCTAGGTTTAAAGGAAATTAAAATTAAATCCCCCCCCCCCCACTTCCCTTACTAAAAGGATCTGCATTGAGGAAGCAGTTTTATAATCTCAAATGTGTATTTATAGTTCACAGAATTACAATAAAAGTAATAAAATTTCAGTTTTTTAAAAAATGAAATAAATAATAACATCTGAAACGACACAAATGCTTTTGCGGAAATATCAGCGCACCAAAGTTAAACATTGATAAATTTTAATTTCTGTGGAACATATTTGTCTCACAAATCCACAAAGGTGACTGTTTTTGAGAAAAGATACTTAATTTCATTTATATTTTAAATAATTATCTTTAAATCATCTTTTCAGAGTGGCACACCATTTCTTTGAAAATCTTTAAAAAAAAAAAAAAAAATGTTGCATATCACGCTTGATTCGTTTCCACTGCCGAAAAGAAAACGTTTTTTTCACCCTGTTTTGTTGTGGATTATTTTTACTTGCAAAAACATGTTTGTTCTGTGACGCCAAGGTTAAACTTATAAGCATAATAGCTTACCATATTTCAAGCGTCAAATAAGCAGACATCTCTATGAAAGAAATTGGTTTTGCTGGTGTTTAAAAATCAAACCAATTTATTATTACAAAACAATACTTTCATCCTTCAATAGAATAGTATATTTTTAATTATAAATATTAGATTTTGTTTTGTTCTTCACCTGTGGTTGTTTGTTCTCGAGAAATCCATCAATGAATGTTTTCTTTACCGAATTTTCATCTCATGTTCGTTTACTTATAAAATAACTTTTAAAGTTTTTAATTTTTTGATGAATTTTTTCTTGATTAAATGGATCGGGGATTTACAATACACAGAGATATTTTTTGACCAACGTGGTCCTCTTTAATTCATTTCACATTATTGTGAAATTCAATGGTCATATCTGCACTGGAAATATTAAAACGTTAATAAGTTAGTATGCATCAAGTTGCTAAACTTGAAATCGCCATTTCTTATTTTGACGCTATTTCTCATTTTTCACGGTCGCTTTAGAAACGCATCTTTCTGTATCAGTATTCTTAACAAGTGGTCCGCAGTCCACTGGAGGTTCACAAAGAGTTTAACAGTAGTCTACAAAAATTTCAATAACTTATTATGGATACAATTATTGACCAAGAAAGCAATGCAATTGGTATAACTTTTACTTTCCAAAAATTTCAAAATTATATTGAGGAAGACAATTTTTTACTAGCTTTATTCTTTATATAAATGATGCATCACAATCAAGGGTGTATATAAATTTTCATATAATGGGGGAGGGGGGTAATAAAATATTTTTACCCGTCTACATAAGATTGTAAGTTGTGAAAAACCAACTGGTCAATTACTATTGTTCTTATTAAGGAGTTGGAATTCTTATGGTCTATTAGTTTAATGTATCACATATCGATGTTTAATGTATAACATATAATTAAAAATTTGGCGGTGGTGTGTGGGGATGGGAGGGTGAACCCTATAACTACCCTCCCCCTGGATACGGCAATGATCCCAATGAATATGGTGAAAGTGGCATATTTCATGTGTGTCCCTTTTCATTTTACAAAACTGTTTATGGTAAAATAAGTTAAATATTCTTTGTCAATGTAGGTGCCTAGAAATCCTACTTGGTTTGATACCAAGAAGGAATTTTAATTTTTTTTTTTCTATACTTAAATGTGCGCTTAATTTGTTTAAAAAAAAATTTGTTTAACTAATGCATGCCAAATTTAAGTTATCCAATAATCAGAAGTGTTGGCAAAAAAGAATTGGTTCATGTTTTTTAACATAGAGGTCCGTGGTCACTTCAAGGTTAGGAACCCTGTTCTATATGATCTTGTTGAAGTAAATTCTACGTTTTCCTAAATACAATGAATGATAAATATGCACTATAGGCACTTGGCGATTTTTCATAACTTTGCTTATGAGATGATTACTTACGATTGTTTTATATTAGGTTCAAAGATTATACGGTTCAGTCTACAAAGGAAATCTTCATATAAATATATATTTAAAGTTTTATATTTTAATCTGGTTGCGAAAATTTGAACCGATGCTTTTTTTTAGATATCATTTTAAGTATGCATACTTAATTTTTGGAAATAAGCTTATATTTGAACAAATTTTAGATGGTGATCATTCTGTAGTTTCAAATTGTGAAAGCGACCTGTCAATTTTCAATTTCAGCAATCAATAACCATAAATAATATTTATTTTTTATTTTTACTTCCAAGCAAAAGTATCAATTATCATCAAGAAGCACACTAATACCAAATTATAATGTATCAAATGAGTTTTCAAATTACTAAAGATCAATGAACTTAAGCAAATTCTCAAATGCTATCCATCTTATAGCATAGATACAATATCTAATCATAAATATAATACAATTATATCATATTCCTGCCCAAAAATTCAATAAACAAAAGTTTATGTAATATGAAATAAAACTATTTGATTTTTATATGAAGCAATTCGACAATCATTAATTCCAATCCCATTTACTGTCCCATTCATACAATATACCCACCCAATTAAATACTCTTATTAGTCAATAACGAAACGACACTTTCTTCCATGTCGAAACGAAAACGCACTCCTAGTTCCGGCATTTCCTTTTACGTCATTCCCAACTCCCAATTCAGCTTGTTAATTCAATTCAATTTTCTCTACCTATTACCTAACTTCTTACAATTCTCAAAAGTGTCAAACCACGCCCGTTCCTGTCTGACACTTTACTTTATCGTACCTGGATGATCGTACACAGATGAGTTGCTCCATTCGGACTCCAGAGGTCGCTGACCCCGACCTTCCGGCATTCGACGGACGATATGGTCGTTCGATTTGAAGTTAAATGGATTTTTGTCAGTCCATATTTGCTCACGGTATGCGGAATTCTTTGCTTTCTCCCTCCCTTGTTAAATAGAACAACAGGAGAATCACAGTTGCGCATACGCAAACAATAAATCATTGTTCTATTCGAAACAGCAATCGAATATTGCGACCTAATATGAAAGTTTTATGTTTTAGAAAATTGATGATAAGGCTTCATATTAAGGTTTAATATCCCAGTCTAGTTTTCGAAGTTATTTTGGAATATACAGTTATAATCCAAGAGGTGGCAGTAAATTTAAACACCCCATCGAACATCATACTGGATATTTTTTATAGAATGGGTATAAATTCTAGTAAATTATGAATATTTTACGTCTCTGCTGACGTATTATTTATCGCCAGCGTGGCTCGCTTTTAAAATATGCAAATATTTGGCGTCAGATATCTGAAATAGTCTGCACCTTTCCTCGTTGAAAATTAAATAGCAGTGGGTTACTAAATAAAAACAAATTTTTATTATTTGATGGTATAATTGGCAATAGAATGTAGTTCAACTCATTCAAAGTCGATCTTTGAACACAGTTACGCCATTTTTATCCGGCAGACCTATGCATTCATAAATTGCAAGAACTTCTCTACATTCTATAAAAATTCAGAATTATGTACTTAATCAGAATGGGATACTTAAATTTGCTGTCAACTCTCAGTCTAATATTTATTTTCTTCTCATTCAGCTAAGCTACAATTTTTTTTTTTAAGAAATCGCTTGTGAAGAGGTACATAATTCTATTATTTTATTGAGAGAATTTTTGAAGATAAGATAATGTAAATAGTAATTTAAATTTTCTTGAAAAAGTTGGGAAAAATGATTACACATATTTAAGCTTGTTAACCATACATTTATTTAAATACTTATTTTATATTTATTAGACGTTCAAATTTTTCATTATGTCTTCTTCTCTCAATTAAAGCACTCTTTTTTTTTTTTTTTTTCTTTTTTTTTTCGCTTCTTGGTTAAAACCTATAAAATATGCAAAAAATACTTCCTTTTTTAATTCATTAGTTAAAATTAATAACTAAAATAGCAGTCTATGCAATAATAAACTTATTTAATCCCTCAAGTTCAATTTAATGCCATTCCCAATTAACTTCAAAGGGATTTCAAAAGTTCGATTCTAATTAATATTCATGATAAAAATAATCTGCATTTTATATTCATTCTATTATTATGTAGTCTAATTAACCTTACTGGGGTGATTCTGAAATGTCGTCATTTTTTCCCTTATGAAACGCTGTTACCTAATTCTTCGAAGGTCACTGGTATGATTGCAACTGGAACCATTTCCTCTTTTGAAGCTCATAATAGACCCGCCGGCTGAAAAAGTACTGATAAAAACAAGAACTCTTTTAAAAGAAGAAGAAAAAAAAAAAAAAAGAAAAAAAAACTGGTAAAATAATAAGACAAATAGAAATTAAAAAAAAAAGTTCCAGTCAAGGTCTTGTTATAATAAGCAACTTTTCAATCGCAACCCTTTATTTAATAACGTCCCGGGAACAATTGGTGCAAGATTAGCTAATGAGAAAAAGGAAAATTTTCTGATCTTTCTTCTTGGCTCATAAAGAGCGGCTTTGAAGGAAAAAAAGTTTTTGAACTTTATTCTTTATTCTATTTTTCGTTCCTTTTTTCTTGCCCGTGTTGCCATTGTGTCAAAATAAACGAACCTTGGATCATTTGAATCGAAAATGGCGCATTAATGGACCCCTGTTGAGTGAAGGCTTGCGCATGGATTCTTTTATGACGAACAAAAGAAATCGTCTGGCGGCTTTGCTTAATTAGAACGAAAGGATGGCAACGTGTGATTATGAAGCGCACGACTGGTGCGTCAGAATAGTTCTTTTTGTTTGTGTTCGGTTTGGGGTCAAATTAGACATGTTCTCTTTTATGATAAAAGCTTTGGTAAATAACTGTGACTGAAACTTTGAGTGATCTTGTGTACCTTGAAGGAATATAATAAATGTCATCTGGGTAATCTTTTAATTGTGATTTATTCCGTTCACTTATCCGATAGAATAGTTTATTGTCTGTTTAAAAAATTTTAAATTGCATTTTTGATTTGATATTACTTGTGTTTAATTTAATATTAAATATACTGTGCATAAAAAATAAGCTAGATAACTTAAAATTTCAACTGAATTGAAATGACACAATATAAAAATTTAATTACAGTCAACTCTCGATAACTCGAAGTTTAAGGGACTAGCCAAATTCTTCGAGTTATAGAGAGTCACTTTGTAATTATTCAAGGCATATTCTTGGGACCTAATGAAAACTTCGAAATAAACGAATATTCGACTTATGAGACTTCGAGTTATCGCGAGTTGACTGCAAACTTAAATTGTAATGCATTTATTTTTTATTCTTTTTATAATTTTAAATTTGTATAAATAATGTAATTTATTCGAATTATAGTCTTGTTAATTATTTTTTTTTATTTCGAAACTATCAACAAAAGGTGTATGTTATATTCAGTACTATTTTGAAAGCCATTTTATATTTTTGCCCAGTTTTCCAATGGTGAGAAATTTTTTGAACATTTATACAGTTCCTCAAAACACATGAAATTTTCCTTCTAAGTATGAATAGATTTAAAAAATATCATATTCGAGTTTCCTATATGATAATCACATTTCATTTCTCATCTAAACAAACACAAATGTCAATTTTTAGAAGGCATTTATTCATGAAAACAGTCTTTTGAATTAAATTCTATTGTTAGAAGTGAGCTATATGAAACTAAAATGCCAGAGAATGTCGCATAATGAATTTAATATGCACAACCAAAATTCGCATTCCAAGCTTGTGTAGCTTTGGGGGATTTACTTTTAATAAATGTAACTTTTCAGTTTTTTGTAGCGAATTCTCTTCCTCCATCTTTGCCTCGACGTACGTGGAAGAAAATCGTAATCCAGAGAATCCTAAAAGGCGTACGATAAGAGAAATTGTTTTTCTCTGTTTAGGGTTAAGGCTTATATATCTTGCATTGTGTATATATCTCAGCATATTGTGCCCCGATTTTATTTGCTTTAGTAATGTTTTGTTGTCGTGTTTCATTCCACGCTTGGTTGAGTATAAGGTTCAACATATCGGCATGGTCGACGGACTCAAATTTCACGGAATATGCACAGTAAGAGAAAATAAATAATTTATTTAAACAGTTGATACCAAGTTTGTGAAAAATATAACAAAATTTGTAATTTTAACAACTATGATGTGGAAATCAGCATAATAGTTATGCGTCCGTTTAATATCAGTCAAGAAAATAATTTTATTCACTACTACATTGCATGTGAAATTGAAAATAATTCGAATATGACATTGTATACATTGCTATTTTCAAATAGTAAATATTATTATTATTTTTAATTTTCGTGATTTTGTTGTTATAACTTTTCACAATATTGTGATAATCTAAAAACCATTTAAGCCGCAGGATTTCCTCTCTTCATCGGGTATCAGATTGTTTACGTTTTTCTGTTTCATCTTTCAAATATATTTTGTACCTTGTTTGCTGTTTTCTTATAGAGGGATCCACCCGATTGAGTGTGTGATTAGCGCTCTGACTTCTCATGCTAAAGTTGCTGGGTTCAAATCCCGGGTTAGGCATGGATGTTCGTTGTGGTTCGGAATCCACGTTCAGCTGTAGGTCCCGGCCGTTAAGCTGATTAACTGTTATTGTGCACAAGTCTAGGTCGTTGAGTCAACCAATCAATCTTTTAAAGGGATATAAATCGGAATTCCACTATTTTCCCAATGCCTCCCTGGAGGTCTTTTAAAAGGAAACTTTCAATGGATCCTCAAAAATCCAAAGGAGTAACAAAGCAAGTTGCATGAATGATACTAAAAATTCCTACCTCCTTGATTCAAACGCAAGTTGACGTAAACCTAAAATAAACCACCAAGATTTTAGCACCTATGATTTTGCATTGGCGCCGGAAACCGCAGGTCGCCAACTCAGCTCCAAGCAGCGCCAATTACCGAACAATACCACTTCCAGCACTTAACAGATGGCACGAGCAGATGACACAAGATAACACTGGCAAATGTAACTCGAAAACTCGCCGCACAAAAGCGACACAGTCGTCATTGGGTAACAATAGGGCGGCAGTGAAACCGAACGGGCACACTACGATATTGTGCAGCTTCCGTTCGAACGAGAATGTCAAAACCTTGAGCTTTCGCTTTCTGTCGCGCGCAGGAAGCGGGGTCGGGCTCTCTCTTTTTATTTGGAGTGGTGGCAACAGGAAACACGTGTTGGGTCATTCCACAACGTAATGTTGGATTGATCTCGACCTATTTAAAAAATAAAAGTTTTTTTTTTCCTGATAATTCTTTAGTAGGAAATTACTGTAATGAGAAATGAGTTATACAATGTTGACAGTAATGTTCGTGGGTCCTTGGTTTTGTTTCTATATAAGGTTTGCTTATTGCTTGCATTGTATTGTAAGTGTATATGGTAATTTTTTTTTAAGGTTTCGTTTGATTGTTGTTTGTTTTGTGTTCTACGATGTTGTTATTTAGAGGGCAAAATTTTTTTCCCTTTACGAATTTTTTTTTTTTTTTTTTTTTAATTTTTTGTTTGTTTGTTTTGTTTTGTTAAGGACATTACACAAGTTTAAAAAGTTTTAACTACTGCAATACTGGTTTTAAATTTGGTTTTTATTTTTTCTCTAGTATGCATAAATTAAGAGCTAAACATTCTGAAGCATGAATTGTTTGATCACTAACCCCTCCGACCTGATACAACTAAGAATCTGCTCAATTAAAAATGCAAGACTTATTTTAGTAGTAGATTAACACAATAAGGATTATAACTTTCCATGCAGTTCAATTGCTAAATAAAGTTTTAATGATTAAGTCATATAGCTGACAAAAAAAAAAAAAAAAAAAAAAACATTTTGCATAATTATACAATGATATAAGGGAATAATCAAATTTAACAACAAATAAAAAATTAATTCAAATCAAATGAGATATTATTTCTTCTAAAAAAAGAACTTTTCCCTTTTCCAATAGTCCTTAGAGCTTCGATTAAACACTCTCTAACAAGTAAGAAGCCTCGAGTAGTGTTTGAGTAATCCTGTGAAACGATTTTTGCCTCGTGCCAATAGCAGTGAGGGAAAAAACTAGGTCACGGGTGAGGGATGAGGGCTTTATCTGAAGGGATGATGATGCCCCAGTACTTAAAAATGCCAATACTATCGCTCACCAGGGGGAGAGACGTCGATAGTTGTAGAAGGGAAATGTATCTGTTGGTCGAAGAAAGATAGTATTTCATCTTCATTGTTACTAATATGTTGCAATCGTGAGAAACAGTGTGCTTAAGAATTAGAGCGTTATTTATTTATTTATTTATTTATTTATTTATTTATTTATTTATTTATTTATTTATTTATTTATTTATTTATTTATTTATTTATTTATTTATTTATTTATTTATTTACTTACTGATTTGTTATTTTCCTTATTTATTCATTTAAATTCTTTATTTGTTATTTTCCTTATTTATTCATTGAAATTCTTTATTTGTTATTTATCATTCAGATACCTGCGTGAATAAAAAACATTGAAAGTTCGACCAAATAAATAAAAAAAAAATTCTTTGTAGCTTGTTATTTAAACTTTTGATATCAATTTTTTTTTTTAATGTATAATTTATCAACAAATGTATGGTAAATAAAAGAAAATAACTTATTATGTATATGTTTTGTTTTTAATGATGCTCTCATTTCAATACTACCCCAGATGGCCCAGCGGTATTAGCCAATGTCGTAAATAGGGGTTCTGGAGGAATGGTCAATCACGACCGATACTCGCAGATCGTTAAAAAAGACGCAATTTTTTTTAATAACATAAACATGTCAAAACCATCACAAAGCATATATTTTACCTCTCCATCCTTTCTTATAAACATATATTTTACCTGGCACTGACCGTGATTGGCCAGGATCCGTAGCAACGGCCAGTCTTCAACGGTCTACATCGGGATTGGCCAGTGATGAGCGATATTGGCCTGCCTATTTGTGATACTGGAGACTTTAAATCAATTTGAAATCCTAACAATGATTTTGCGTGTAAGGTTTCAATTACATTTACAAAACAGACTTATGAAAGAATATTTTCCTCATACTTCAAATAAAACAATAAATAATATTTAATCTTTTCTTGTAAGATATTTTTTAAAATAACGTTTTTAAGATAATCTATTTAGAAGCTTATTTAGCTGTAGATGATTGCAGTAAAAATAAATACGCATCTCAAATCCGTTTTGAAGGGCAAAAAGCTTGCTAAAGAACACGTTTCAATAACATCTGCCTTTACTGCATTGATTATTTAAATAGGATTCTTCCTACTTATCGTTTCAGTTTTATAAATGAGTTTAAACCTTTTCACTGCAGCTCTAAATAAGTTTCAGCCTCGCTTTTTTAAAAGTGCACGTTTCTTAAAGATTAGTGTTTTGAGTTTGAATAAAAAACGAATTTAATAATAGTACTTAGTGTTTTTATCTGTATTAACTCAACACACCTGCCTCGTGGCTCTCGTTATTTGTATTCCAAGATAATCGTAATCGTATCGCGATATATCATATCTTGCTTATCCTTTACCTTACCAACACAAAATAATCAGAGGTTACCATTGCAACGTTTGTAAAAGCGGTAATCATGTGACTATGGAATCCCTTGTTTTATAACACATTATTTTAAACCAATTAGTGAAGAGAGACTGAAGATCCTAATTTTGTGCTTCGCTTCTTTTTCTCGAAATATATTAAAGATAATATATAAAGATACTAATATATAGTAATTTGTTTAGAAACAAATATGCTACACTTTTTACTAGATATAAATAAAATGCAATTTTCACTGGATGTTACTAGTAATTTGTCTAGAAACAAATATGCTACACTTTCTATAACGGTATAGTGGTTAGCGTACTAGCTTCTAGACCGCGAGGTTGCGGGTTCGAGTCCCGTGTTGGCATGGGTGTTTGTAAATGTATGTTGGTTTGTCTAATGACGAATGTTTCGGCGCATTATAGCCCTCGTGTTGCTGACGGGGCCAGATAATCTGAAAACAACCAACCAACCAGCTACACTTTCTATACTAGATATGAGTAAAATACAATTTTCACTAGGTGTTATAGGTATTAGTACTTCTACTAGAAACTAATAAATTAGACCGTCTACTAGAAACTAATAAATTAGACCGTCTACTAGAAACTAATGTATTAACTTTCTACGAAGCTAATATATTAGGCTTCCTACTAGAAAGTATTATAATGTAATTTTTACTAGATGTATAAATACTAATATTAGAGGGTAGGGCAGTGGTCAGCAACCTTTTTTCAGCGAAGTGCCAAAAATTCGATATAAATTTTACTTAACATCGAGGGTCGCAACTAAAAACTTTTATTACCCTAAGCAATTGCATTACTTAAAATTGTTATTTTTTAGTAGAAATAAGATTTTAAATTTTTAATTAGAAGTTTATTTTTATTTCAAAGTTCTATATTACGCCGAAACATCGTTGAATTGTAGAATATCAGCGATGATTGACTTCCGGGTGGTCTTTCAAGAGTAAGCTGCCCCGCATTTACTACTGGCGTGGAAAAAGCCCTAATAGCTCTTGACAGGCAGTCAAACAATCGAAGACATTTTGGGGGAAGTCTTTTAAACGAAAGCTGTAATTGATATAGTAAGAGATTTTTTTTTCTAAACTGCCGGCCTAATAAAGCAAACTCTAAGATTATTCAAAACTGTAATTTATGGAACAAGTAAAGACTAAAATCCAGTTATCTTAAAACACCGACATAAAACCTTAAAACGCTTAGCCGTCAGTAAACTCAACACTATTTACGGTTTTAAAATTTGCTTAATATATGGATATTTATAAATAACGCTTTGGTTAATGGAGACTATTTATTAATTAATAATTAAATGAAGAGGAAAGGTCAGTCTGTCCCTGCCCTATAGACCTATTATTATTATTATTATTTTATTTTTTTTTATTTTTTATTTATTTTTTAGACTCAATTTTTGCAGAGTATTGTTTTATAGCATCTGAAATTGTATAACAGGCATAATACCAGCAATACAAGTTCATTAAAAAGAAAATGTGAAGTTAACATAAAATAATTAACGTTTTATTATTATTATTATTACAAAGGAAAAGTTCATAAGTTTATATGAGCCAGGTTACAATTACCTAAAAAAAAAATAAAAAAAAAAATAAAAAAAAACACCTCTAGTTATTTTACCTTTAAATTTTTAATGAACTTTTATACCTGTTATAAAATTTCAGATGCTTCAAAGCAATACCCCGGCGTACGGGTAAAAAGATAAAGCATTAGGTCTGTCATTTAAGTTAATGCAATTTAATATGACTGGCCAAGCTTTCTACTATAGACAAAGATGCTGGACTTTCTTCAGCGTTAGTAAATTATTTTATGCGTTTTCTCATACTTGCAGGGGTCAATTCGTCCTTAGTGCCTAAGAAAAACAAGCTTAGTTAAACATTGCTTAGCAAGTCAAACTAAACAGACCGTCTATTACGTTGAAGAAAGAAAAAAAGTAACGTAATAGTCAAGCTTTCTGGGGTAAATGTTAATCTCTCCCTACCCCATAAAATCTCTCTTCTCTTAAACAAAGAAACATTTCGCCACAAAGGAGCATTTAACTGCAGTTACATTATAATTTAATGGACCCAAAAGTACTATTGGGCAAATGGAAACGTTTAACAGCTCGACCTTGGTAAGTATTTCCCACAATTTTGGTGGAAGTGTTACGTCAATGGCAAGTCGCAATTTTCTTCTCAAGGATAGTCTTTTGAGTTATTCAAAGTCGCTAATGATGTCGAAAACGCGTTTGTTTATGCAGTTTGCTTTATTTTCGGAAAAGGACGGTTTGTTTTAAGTGCTTTATTTAAGTTTCAAGAAGGATGTACGAAAATTTCGTAAACAGGAAATAACTTTCGTTTACGTTACTCATTGTATATCTCTAAATATACTAAAAGCGCCTTCGTTGACTCATTAGTATTTCTCTCAGTTCATATAGAGCAGCGTTAGCCGCTACGCGGCCCGCGACAGATTTTCCTGCAGTCCGCCGGGACAACAGACTAAAAAAAAAAATTAAGCTTTATGGTATGGACTTGTATTACATAATTTTAGTTTGTCCAAAATAGTATGTGTTAACTATGCAGAACAGAGTTCTTTCACTATGTGCCCGAAGAAACTATATGAAGCAGCTTTCAGCTAGATAGTTTTTATCAAGAATAAATACAGAAACAACTCAACTGAATCTCATTTGGACGATTTATTAAGATTGACTGATAAAAATACTGCGACAAATAGTGACTTTTTCATAAAATAAACTGAACGATTTCGACCGTCATCGTCTCACAATTGATATCGACAAAACTGATTAATCTGGAAGTTCAGTTTAAATATCTCTATAAAAAGTTCTACTTGTATTGTCACGTTGAAACGGAAGATTCACTTCTTTTTTAGACTTTGATATTTTAATAATGAACATTGTTAGTTTTTATTTAATTATAAAAAAAAATAATCAAATATAAATTGTAATTTTGTTAAGATTAGAAAAATGTCAATTCTTTTTTTTTCCTAGTTTTTCGAAATGCAATATATTGTTAAATCAATAATAATTCCAAATACATATTCTGGTGTATCCGATCCTCGAAAAGCTCCAACATAAATCATATGGCCCGTCTCTAAAAGTTAGTGGCGAACGCTGCTATAGAGCCATAATTATGATATTTGGTATTTCTGTTAAAAAGCACTAACATGTAAAAAGTAAACTATTCCGAACTCGATTACCTAATTTTAATCGATTAGGAAGGAGTTAAACGTTCCAAACAAGGAATATTCAAACGTCCTACTTTAATAGCGTTTTATATATCTGCAATATAATAATTACTATCTTTCTTTCATTTTTTGACAGCTTTTTTTTATGTATATTTTATACGTTCTTTTCTTTGTATACTTTATATATATCCCAATTTTCTAACAATTTTTTTTTTAAACTTTTAAAGTCTGAAACTCATCTATTGTATACTCGGTAAAAACTGCAATAATATAATAACGAATTTTATGAACCTGGCAAAATTACAATTTGGTCTTAGGTGTAAAGTTTTTAATACCCCATCGTTATCTTTAAAGGGCATTAAATCCTAATTGCATTACATCCAAGGATTAGTAAAACACTTCATTGGAACATGCCGACTCCAATTTAGAAAATTGGCTTTCATGATCGCTTTGACGGAACTCATTATCCCCTCAGCGCCCACAAAGATGGAAAAAAGTTTGTGTCAAGCCACGCTTTGATATGACTAACTGCCATTTTTTTCTTCTTTTTTTTTTTTTTCTTTTTTTTCTATTCTCTTAAACTCATTTATCAATGGAAAGAATTTGAGGGGAGTGGGGGGCGGGTGAATAAATTCGTTCTTTACTCCATCTTATCATTTGTTATTCGTTCTTCAATTCATCACAGATCAGTTATATGACAAAACTTTATTCACTAAAAAGCCCCATTATTCCCCAAGATGAGTGGATTAAAATATCCCTGCATGGATATCGGTGAAGAAAATCCCACGTTCAATGGGGGTGACTTTGTTGTGAGCTTATTGTACCATTTAAAGGTTGAACTTTGCGGAATTGGGTTAGTTATATTTTTCAGTGTGTTAGAGATATAAGAGGGCTATATTGGGGCGAAACATCGTAAAAACAAATTTCATGGACAATAAAAAGTACTTCGAAACTTGTGGAACTAGAAATATTATACGAATAATATCGATGTACAGTTAAAATTTATCGTTATTTTAGATCGCATGGAAGAGGAAGAGGGTGATCGGATCTCGCTTTTAGAATGAATTCTTTACTAAGGTTCCAGAATTATTTAAGACGAGCATCGAAGTCTCTAAGTCTATTTCGAATAATTTTCTATTTGAGATCAATCACTAACAAAAGCAATATTTTTACTTTATTCAACATTGAATTCTTTATTTTGAAACAAAAATAAACATTTACTATGTATTCACTTTTAATGAACAAGTTTGGAAAGTCTGTCAGCGTCCGTCATTTAGTTCCATCATTTAACTTTACAAGATTCTAAATAACTCAGCAAATAATTGTTCCGCAACTTTGGTTGTTCCAGCATCAAAACCTTCGAAACAAGAGCTTTCTAACCAAGTATTTTAAATTTGAATTTAACATTAGTTGTTTATGGCAAGGTACAGACTGAACCGCAACAAGGATAAGCCAAACTAAGGATGTATATTGTCAATTTTAAGTGAAGGTACCCAATGTTACACAGAACGTGCTTTTTGGAAACCATCCCCAAAAGAAACTTAACTGTTTTTTGTTCTATAAATTCACTTTCCACTAAACACTGGGTAAGGGACTGAAATTACATTCTCAGCAACCTTCCGAAGAATGGCAACAAAGTTAATCCTAACTGTGCCATAAGGCTATTTTTGATGTCTTCCAGCGTCACTGGGCTGTGACGTACGATTTTTTTTTTTTTTTAATGTTTTTTCTTTGTATATAACTTAGATTAAAATCTCCACCATCTGTCTCAACGCTTGGTCAGTCTCCCACTACCTTTTTTTTTTTTAGGCGGGGAGCCTTATTTTTTTTTTTTCTTAATATGGATGACGGAAGATCACTATGGGCTGCTTCCTTTATCCGCTGGGGTAATAATATTTCTGGAGATGTTGTTATCGGTAATTTTCATGGTGGAACGCTTTTCCGTTCGCGAGAATCTCTATTCTCTGGTTGCTGCGTAGTTGGTTGAAAATTGTCTTTATTTTGCAATAAGTTGCAGTATGGAAGTTATTGTGGTTTTTGTAGTGGATTGATTTTTTTTTTCTTCTACCATCAATGTTGCTGACAGTGTGTATGTTAGTAGGAAGGAATGTTTTCTTCAATTTAAAAGATAGCTTAATTTTAGCTGTTTGTTGGATTGTTTAAAATCTTGCCTCTGGAGGCTGCTTGTCCTATGGAGATCCTGTCTCTGGAGGCTGCTTGTCCTAAGGAGATCCTTCTCTGGAGCCTGCTTGTCCTAAGGAGATCCTGCCTCTGGAGACTGCTTGTGCTTTTTTTTTAAGAGGAAGTCTTAGTAAGGATCATTCCCTATACTCGCTATGTTACAATCTTCTGGTCCAGTGCATTTAGAAATCACTTTCTATAAAACTTTGAAATTTGGTGTGTAGGTACGAAAAAGATCACCTAATGAAATTACCTAAATTGTTTTCATTTAATTTCTATTAATGTGATTAAGGAAAATTAAAATAGCAATAGACAAAACCAGGTGAAACCACTGCATATGCATTGACATAAGGATTTCAAATATAAAATAAAATATATTAGATACTGTTTTTTCGAGTTTTTAGTTTGTGTCATTTCATGAAGTGATATTTTTCGTACCTTCTCACCAAATGTCAAGGTGGTTATAGAAAGTAGTTTCTAAATGTACTGGGCTAGAAGATTGTAACATAGAGAGTATAGGGAATGATCCTTACTAGGACATTCTGTAGGTTTTGGAAAGTGTTTCGCTTTCGGCAGTGATTTGACAAATAAGTTTGATGATAAGTCTAGCTATGTCTCACTCAGGGATTAAGCTGTGGGTGATTTTTTAGCAAAATGCTTAAGAATTTCCTAATTCTAAAATTGAAAAGAGTAATTTAGCTTTTTTGCTAAAATATTTTGATATAAAATTTGTAAAATCGCCTTTTTTATTATACCAAGTTTAATCATTGACCTAAGAAAACGAGTAGATTGAAGGGTGAAAAGTATTTTTCCAGTTAATATTTTGTATAAAATAGCTTTATATTCAAAGTTTATAATAACGTTATAATTAAAAGTGTTTTAATTCTGTTACATCAAACATGACGAGTGAGGGAACCCGTAATCATTTTAGCAAAATGCTAAAAGAAAAGTTGTGATTTTAGCTTTTTTGCTAAAGAAATTTTGCATGAAATTAATGCTTTGAGTGGGTCATTAATATCCTAATTTATTGTTAGTTAGCTTTTGGGTTGTGGTTATTTGTTACAGGCTCTGTATTAATTGCTTGATTTTCTTTATCAATTTTATTACAGTTTCATCTAAGCGTTTACAGTAAGCTTTAGTTTTAAAAAAAATAATAATAAAAAAAAAATAATAATAATAATCATTTCATAACATCCGCATACACTACTATGCTAGATTGCTAGAATTTGGTTGCCACAATCCAGCTGATAAGATTGAATGACTTTACGTAATAATTCCAAAAATGTTTATATACTATCATTATTCCTTTCAAAATAACAAAACTAATCTTTGGCTTCTTATAACAGTTCCTTAATAGAATTGAGTTAAATTTTTATTTATTAAAAAAAAAAGCTTTAAATTTAATGTTATCAAAATATTCTTTTTTAGCCATTTATGTGACACAACTAGAGAGGGAAGCAGCCTCATAATATTTTCTTTTCACGCATCAAAATCTCTTTAAGACTATCAAAGATAGACAAAGTTTCTTTTAAGTGTATCTTCTTTCCAAGCCATTTATTGCTTTATCTGATTCCCACTGTGAAAAAAGAAATGGAATTTATTCTCACTCAGAGTTCAAAAGAAACGAAACTTTCAGAAAAATAAGAATTCAGAATTTCTCAGTAACCCCTTACCGTGACAAACGACCATTTTGTCAACATTTTTATTTGTGTTCGAAACATATCTGGCAACCCGAAACAAGCCTAAGTACTTTTCAAATCCAATTTCTTGAATTTTCCCTCCTCGGGGGTTCTTATATTGAAAGAAACTTGAACAACCCGAACTTGATTTTATTTAAGATTCTTTTGGAGGGGAATATATACGATAAATCTTTCCCTTAAAAAAAAGAAGAAAACTATAAAGGAATGTGAACTACTGATAAATAATAGAAAAGAAAATCGTTTTCTTGTAGCATGTATTGGTTGGTGGTATTTGAAATCTGGGCACGCTAACTTTTCATTGTTTGCTCAGATCGAAGGAATGAAGGATAACTTGGAAGGATTTTTTTTACCGAAAACCTAGAACACCTTTGTTCTTATCTGTTTTTGGAGGGGGGTTATAGACTTTTGTGTTTTAGTTCCGTATCTAAAAAATGCTGCAATTTTGCACCTGACGAAGAACATAAAGATTGTTTTGCTTTTTATAAAAACTTGGACTTGGAATATGTTTTCGAATAGAATTGTGGGGGTTCTATCTAAGCCATGCTTATGAGTAGTTAATATTTTTATTTGGACATTGGGATAACCAGAAAAAGGTAGTTAAAAGACTGCCTATAGTTGTTAATTGCAGCTTTTTATACTCCCTCTTTTTTTAAATTAAGTTTTGAAGTTTGAGAAAAGAAACATTACTTTTTGTGCTTTGATAATTCCTTATCTCAAAGACAAGGAAGGTAAATATTTTATGAAGCTTACTCATATTGTTTTTGTTTTTTCAAAAATTAAATACTTTACAGTTATGTATGGTTTCGCAGAGGTTAGGCGTTAGTATTACTAAACCATGTATTTATTTTTACATAATCTTATAATTTCTATCGCAATAGTAAACATTCTTTAAAAGATGAAATAATCATAAAAACGTTTCTCTTCCAACACAATTTAAAACAAACGTGTTATTTTGCATGATCCATCATAATTTCTCCTTTCATTTCGGCAACACCTACCTGGATTTCCTTAAACATAGATCTAGAATGGTGAAGGTTGACGTGATGTTGCCATTACCATCAAATGAAAAGAAAATACATAAATGCTTTTTCGTAATGATACTGATTCACCGAAAAAGTAATTTGAGCATTTTTATTTTATGCCATGTTGCCTTTTGGGAAAAGAGGGTGGAAAACTTTCTATTCAAAAATTATGAAGAAAAGAAACTTTGTAGATCTTTCCTTAACCGTACAATTAGTTTGTGCAATACAAGCTACAAGTGATGACATCAGTGTCGTCAATTGAATCTAAACAATCTGTTGTTATGCCAGGCTCTATTTATTTTTAGATTCAGTCGCATCCAATGAAGTTAGGTTCGTAATTGGAATTAAATCAGGCTTTATTTGAACGTTCAAAACCTTATAAACATAAACAACAATAATAATAATAATATCTTTATTAGTTAGCACGCATAAAAGAATTTTGTATGTTTTTTTGCTGTGAAAAAAAATATATAGGAAAACATAATAAGCCTGATGGCTTTTATGGTACAGTATCTGTTTAAGAATGAATTATGAATTTTTAATCCAAGTTCTTAATTTTAATTTAAAATAAAACAAAATCTAAACTAGTCTAAAATTTAGTAAAGAGTGAAAATCTTAAAATTGATGTTTTAAATACCAAGCTCAATATAATCCATCTTTGACGCGAATATATTTGTATTGCTTTGTATTTGTATTGGAAAAGAACCAAAATGTAAACAAAAGCCTGACGAATTACTCTTGAATATAACAATGATTGCATAAAAAATTAGTTCAAAGTGTATCCACGACAAAATAATTTGTTATGATTACTAGATTTTCAATACTCAAATATTGCTAGATGAAATTAAATTACGAATGATAGAGTGAGTCTAAAAATACTTAGAAAGTAGCACACACTTGCAGACTCATTTAATGAAAGAATGAAAATTCAATTCCTGATATGTAGAGTTTTATACGCTGAAACAGAAATAATACTTTTTTTTTTTTTACTTTTAAAGCAATTTATTCTTAATTGTACATTCGAAAAGACTTTCGTAATTTTTCGAATTCCTTTATTAAATTAAATAAAAAATTATAAATATTTTGCGTCGGGTTAAATTGTGACTTATAATGTTTCTTTTTAGTTTGGTATTTAACTACCTTGCGTCCAACCAATTACATGTTAAAAATAGATTAAAGCTTTTTCTTTTCTAGGATTACGTATTTATTTTTAATTTTATTTTATCACCCTGGGAAAAAGCTTCCGAAATCCGATTCAACAAGCAGTTGTAAGCGTGAAATTTACACTATATGCAATCATTGT
Source organism: Linyphia triangularis (assembly GCA_963978545.1). Lineage (NCBI taxonomy): Eukaryota > Metazoa > Arthropoda > Arachnida > Araneae > Linyphiidae > Linyphia > Linyphia triangularis. The sequence goes on along the minus strand of OZ021729.1, from coordinate 49,001,697 downwards.
ATTTCATGGTAGATTAACCAGAACAAAACAAAAAATGTGATTACGTCGTAATTTTCTTTCAAATTTTTGTTTTTCTTTAATTTAATAAATTAATTTACCTGTTTTGATTGTACTTAGAAAGATTACTTTGCAGAAGTAGAAATTGGAACTTGTTAATAGTCTTGGGAGAATTCTAAAGTGCTTTAAGATAGTTGTATAAAATGTATAGTTTTCAATACAATTTAGTCCGTAATCTGTTTTAAGGTGTGAAATTCACACCAAACGATATGGATGAAATAGATTTTTAAGTAGCTTTTCCCTGATTCATTAAGTTGTATTTTTTCCTTAACCTTTTCATTTATTTAATTAAGGTTAAGCCTTAAGTAAACTATAGCGAGTAATTGAAAACTTTTGTAGACATTTTATTTTGTAAGTTATATTGCAAATCTTAACAAACAACAAGCACTGAAAAAGTTACGTCAACAAAAATAAAGTAGAAGGCCAACCTCATCGTTTTTCGTTCCGATTTTGTAAAGTTTATTAGTTTATTTATTAATTTTATGCTTGAAATCTACTCATATAAGAAGCTTTCCATCAAATAAAGAAAACATGCTAATCGGGGGAAGAAAAAAAAAGGAAAAAAAAAATTATACTTCGTTTTTATGTTTGGTAAAAATGGTGCCAAGCTCTTTAATTTCAAAACATTTTTTTTTTATCATTTATTTTTTCCGAAATATCTCCAAAAGCAATGCATTGACAAGGTTATATATATTTAAAAATAAATCTTGCTTACATGTCCCTATCTTTTTCTATGTAGTATTAATTGAAACAGAACATTTTTTAAATAAGGTTAGCAGACGATTCGAATATTTTTCACCTATTTTCATGGTATTCATGATAAATAAATATTATTGTGCAGATATCATCTAACAAAAGAAGCAATGTACCTGGCTGCGCATTGTCCATTGTCTCTAAAAAAATTGCGCCAAATGTATGATTCTTTTGTGCTCTGACTGTTCGTTTTGTTTTCTTGAAGGGGAATGTCCCCAATAAAATGCTTCCAAGTATTTTTCAAATAGAACGTTTAAGAAAAATTGCCATTTAACTTATGATCTTGTTCTGTTTGTGCAAAATACATTCCTGAATTTTTTTACGCCAGTCTACTTCTTTTACTTGATTTGTTTATTTGCGTAAACTTTACGTTATAACGATAAGACCTATTTAAACTTACATTTAGCTATCAGGAATTTAAATTGAACTAATATTTTTTTAATCAAATTTTATTGTTTTAATTATATCGTCTTTGGCATAAGTAAATTTTTTAATATAAATCCTTTATATGCATTGACAAATTTTGTCCACTGCGAACAAAAAATCAACTTAGAACTATATACTATTTACTAACTTCTTTTTACTCCAAAAACTTGATTAAATATATTTACAATCACAACGAGTCTATTGACCCAGATACAGCTCGATTGGATAACGGTAAGTGGATTAATTACCCATCCGAAGATTTTGTTTTGTCAACCTTAATAGGGAAATGTTTCACGCATTCAATATTGCCAAATTGTACTTGTTTCAATTGAGCTTTGTATCTGGATAATTGAACGTGAGTAAAACTAATAAATCTGACATAAGACTCTAAAAATGCGTATAAAAGCGGACTTTGTGTGGCAGTTCCAAATTTTTTTATTGACAACGAGTGTATTAGCCAAATTTCAACATTTTAGTGATATTGGATGAAGGAAAGTAAGTTTATTAGTAATTCCAAGCCCCAATCGAAGCGTGTGTAAAAGCAGCCTTTAAGTGACAGTGACGTCCCATTAAACTTCATAGAATGCATTGTCATCCAATCTATCTTCCAACTTTCAGTCTGATTGGACGACAGCCAGTGGATTAATTAGATAATTAGGCCCTCAGCAGATTTGCCCGACACACACGAAATCGATTTTAATATAAAAGATTTAAAAATGCTTTTAATTGTATACTGTAATATTATTTGTAATTAATCTGTTAAGTTAATATACAGTGTAAATGAGTCTTGAAATGATTAAAAAAAAATAAAAAAAATACGAAACCTATTTACTGATTTATATGTATTTTTATATAGTAGATGCATTTCTTAAATTTATTTACAATTATTTTATTTAAATTCAACTTACAGCCCCTCTTTACTGGTCGGCTCTGGCTAGTTGACTGATATAGTGGTACAATGAATCTGATCTTTTTCTAGTGTCATCAACTGGGCCAAAACTGTTAATTAGATCTTTCTCCTCGAATTAGCGTGAGCTGGACAATACGTAAATTCCGCTATCTAAATATAGTCTTCTTACTTTTATATTTATAAAATATTAATTCAATTAAATCAATGATTAATATTTAAAGTTTTGATTAATATTTAAAGTTTTGATTAATATTTAAAGTTTTGATTAATATTTAAAGTTTGTATACCTAAAAATTCTAAAACCTTACTGACTAACTCGTAATTAATTCTCACATTTCTCAATAAACCAGTGTACTGAAACTTGGCATAAGTGTTCGTCATAAGCTAACTAGAAAAAGTAAATATGTGTCATTCCGATGTTTTCAGCGAATGAAATTGGGGACAGAGGTTATGCTCTTAACCAATGGGAACAAATTTATTTATCTATATCTCGACCGATTCAGACTGTCAGGAATAAAACTTTTACCGTTTATAAGCGTGTTTACATATCGTTTCTTCTTATTAAGTAAGGGTTGGAGTACGCATAAACTTTACTTCTTTCTTTTCTCAAATCTTATCGGTCCATTTAAGAACTAACTATTTTTGTAATTTCTTAAAATTATGTCCCTCTCTATTATTTATCCATTACCGCGTACTGGGAAACGCCGGTTTGGGATCCAGTTTATAATAATTTCTTTGCAAAGTGTGCTTGATGTCATTTTGAAAGGTCAGCATAAAAACCCTTTATCAGGTCAAGTTTGTAGACATGAGTCAAAGAGGTTCCAATAACACTAATTTGTTGCACTAATGCGTTCCGAGTATTTTTTAGAAACCTTCCTTGACGGCTGAGTAATGAATTATATCAGTAGGTCATTTAGACAGTTTTCGTTTTTCGTTAGGCTCACAAGCGGTCAGTTGGATTAATTTTAATTAGAGAATCCGTTTCGGGTTTGTGAGCGAGTCCGTTGCGGCATCATTGTTTTCTTCACTTCACTTTGATTACGTTTCGATATCAATAAAAAAAAACCGAAGCTGCGTTAATTTGTTTCTGCTCCGTTTTCTAGAAAACATCTTAACCTACTCGCCGCTCTGTAATCGTCCGCATTTTAGAAATGCAATTACGTAATTGCGTCGACCTAATGGTGTAAAAAACGGTTGAATGGATACGATTCGGAAAAGATTTGGAGATTAAAACTTTTTTAATGGCCAACTTTAGTTTAGAAATTCACACATACACATTTCAGTATTTTGAAAAATTGCTTAAAATTGCCAAGTCATGTTGGCAAAATGATAATTATTTGAGATTATCAGATGAAGTTTTCTAAATTTGTTTGGTATTTTAATACATTGGCTAACTTTAATTGGCCAATTAGAAAAGTGGTAACATTTTGGGCTTAGCCGTAAAAATGAAAATTCAGTATTCGTCGATTTTTTTTAAAATTTGGATGCCGTAGCAAAAGTCAAAGGTTAATTAAAGATATTGATTTTTTTTTAATTTGATATAAAGAAATTTAAAATTTGATAAAAGAATAAAACGCAGCAATTTGAAAATTTATATCGATTTGCAATTTATTATTATCAATTATTGTTTTGTAAACGATACTTTTGGAAAGGTAGTTCCATTTCCCAAATGTTCCACAATAAAATGTTTGTATGTTTACCGATAGAGGGCAGCACGTTAGTACAAACATTGATAAACAGAACCACACACCAGGATCAGCTGTTTGGGTCTGTGACCTTGTGTTTTTTTGTGTGTAGGTCGCTTCGTAACGGTTGGTTGACATCACAATTAAAAGAGACGTGTTGCACTCGTATTGTGAAGAACAAAAATTAGCCACATGCCGAAGCAAGTTTTCTTCCATTAAGTTGGGAAGTGTTTTTTTTTTTTATCTTAGTTTGTTTTTCTTTTGCAACTTTCCGCAACAAAAATTCGTACTTACCTTGTGATGTTCTTTTTTTCTTTTGGAAATTGTTCTTTAATTTTCTTTAGTGTTTCATTCTTGATATGAAAAAAACTTGTTTCTGAGTATGTTTGTATCTTTTGAACAGTTGTACTTTTTTTAAACTAGCAAATATCTAGCAAAATAAGTTACTATTTTTTTTTTATACTATCGATTATTGTAATTCTATGTAACTTTTAGTAAGTGAATAAATTTTCCTAATTGATTAGTTGAAAATTATTTTTTAGAAAATCCAAGTCGAAATCGATTTTAGATTTAAAAATTAAGTTGCAATGAACAACATAATACCAACAGTTATTATTTTAAGCAAGACATCTTGTATCCGAAACCATCGTGGCTGTCCAATTAAAAAACAATTAATTTGCAATGTAAATAAACTTTTGTGAATTTGTTCATATTCAAGAAGGTTTTAGTTTAAAATAGAAAGTCAAATTATAGACGCAACACATTTCAGACGAATCAATAAGGTGGAGAAGACACGAACGGTTTAATCATCCAATACTTTGTTTTTAAAACAAAGTGGAGAAAGATTAAGCAAAATTAACAAGTTTGTCATTTTTGATTAGCTAAGATGGAGCAAGGCCTCTTTTCGGTTAACAATAAGCACATCCCCATTTATCAATAACATCAACAAGAAATAAAATCTCCTCAATCCCGTATTGTGATTTGGCACGTGTGCGCTTACCATATGTTGGGGGGTGCAGATGCCCCCTTCGCAGCTGCGATTGCAGATGCGGTAGAATACAAAGTTCTCTTCTGTAGTCAAGAATTAGGTGACAATAGTAAAGCTGTTGCTTCCTTCTCGGGCAAAAGGTGCCTCGAAGTGTGTGCTTTTTAAAAACGACATCTGCATTTTAAAAACGTCTTGATGCATCTGGAGAAGTAGTTCATGACCTCTGGTGATTTCTGTTGGATTTTTTTTTTTTTAAATTTCAGTTGTTCATTAATAAGGAGGGTTGTATCCATTTGTTTTACTTGTGTTTTTGGAGTTTTCTGTTACATGTGCAATCACTAGCATTTGTGCTTGTGCAACAGTCATTGTTGCATATGGTTGACTAGCATTTGTGCTTGTGCAACAGGTCATTGTTGCAAATGGTTGATCCATGTTCGATTGCAACTGCTTTTCTCTGCTACAAATGCTGGACAATATCAAGTTGAAAACAAGCAATTGAGTTTAGTATTGCATAGAATATGTTTATAAGCAGTGATGTGTTCAAAAATTATTCAAGGGTTAGTTTGATTTGGACGTTTTTCAAAGCTGTTTCCATAGTTTACAAGTGCTACAATAGAAATGATCTTTCCAAGGCTAATTATTAAAACTTTTCCTAATGACTTCAACATTCGGATTTGTATACATTCCCAGAAACCATAATTGTGCATCAGTATTACGGTGGAATACTTACACATATTGCTTGAAACAGTGTTAAGAATTAAACTACTTTAATTTTTTTAAAAATAGTGTTTAAATTCCCCCAATACACGTTAATCGGGTATTAGTTATTAAAGTTTCTGGGAAGTTATCTTGCACGACTGGAACCCATGTTCTTTTCCGTGTTCCCTTGGAGAGGGGGAAAAAAACAATGTTAGCTTCTTATAGCGCATCTACCTTACAGTGCTTCAGCACCAGATTACTCCATGGTAAACATAAATTCCAGTTTGTAGACACAAAAGTATTAAGAAAACATCTCCAACTTATTCACGAGTGGCACGGCTGAACTCCGCCCAGATCAAGCCACGTGTGTTTGGAAGTTCGGTAGTATATTGAACCTCGAAAGTTCAGCGCTCGTATTTGCACTTTTATTAGCAGCTTTTCACTTGATGGATTGAATAACTGTTAGAAGAGGGATTGTTGATTAGGCTTAAAGGGAGCAACAGATGGCGCTATTGAGGCGAAACCGAGTTGTTGCCACTTCGTAGAAGAATAATTGATTGCATTATGTAGTATGGGGAAGGGAAAAAAAAAAAAAAAGGAAAAAAAAAAGCCTTTAAACTATGAGTATTTATTTACCAGGCTGATGAAGCGAGAAAGAAATAACAAAATAGATATAAGGTAATGACCGCGAAGCTGACATCTATGTTTTCTTACACATGGTCTGGGAACGAAATATACATGCAAACTGTGCATCTATTATTTTGAACCTCTAGTGGGTGGTGCTTTTACTTACTTTCTTGTGGATAAATCAGGTGCTTTTGTCGGACATTTTTAATGGTTTGATTAACCTAGACAAAAGATATATGTCAATTGAAGATTTGTAATATGGTTATAAGAGTTAAAATAGCTGGATTTCAACTAAGATTTGTTTTATTGACATGAAGGATTGTATTTCACTGAAAAATTTCTAATCATAAATATGCCTCCGAGGAAAAAAACTTGCGCATCTGATCTTAAAAGAACTATGGAAACATGAAAACAAAAACAACATAGCCTGAAATAATCGAGTGCCTTATTCAGTTCTTCCGAACAAGTGCATTCATTGGTAGATATTATTTAATGAAGATTAGATTGCATTGTTTTATTATTATTACTATTTTTTTTACTATTATTTACTCCAGGAGTGGTGTAAAGCTAAGCCTAATAGCTCATTTTCGACTTCATTTACTTGGCGCTTTATTTTAGTATCGATTGCAAATTGATAAGTGGACATTATGGGATTTTTTTACAATATTGTTCTAAATGAGCCAACCAAACCAACCAAAACTTTTTTTAAATAAAATCTTAAATGCACTTTAACGAGTCCTCATCAACATAGAACTACTTTTCTGATTTATCAATATAATTTTATTTCATTTACGTCATCTATATAATTTCAATTATATTATATAGAGTTATCTGCATAATTTCCCCTTAATTATCCATACGGTTTCATCTATGTACATAGTAGTCACAGAACCTGGAAATCAGGGAAATGTCAGGGAGCTTTCTAACTCTGGAAAAAATCAGGAAAATGTCCGGCAGCTTTCTTATTCTGGAAAAAATCAGGGAAATATCAGAGGATTTTTTAAATTTTTGCGAAAATCAGGGAATTTTTCTATTGTTTAGAAGGTACGTTTCCCCGTTCAACCGTATTTTTGCGCCATTTTCCAGAAGAATTGTGGTGATTGTTAGAAGTGTCATGCTACGGTATAATTTAAACTTTTTATTATTGCCAAAACTTCTATTTAAAAAAAAAAAATTGGCGTATTATCTCTTTCGCATAAATGTTCTATTTGATCACATCTGAAAAAATTGATAAATTTGAAAAAAGTTTGCGTAAAATCAGGGAATTTTTAGAAGTGTGTCATCGAAATCAGGAAACTTTTTTTCTCGAATTTTGTGACCACCATGTATAATTTGTATAGCCTTTGTATATATATAATATTTGGTAGCATTGATGTGTTTCTTATATTTCTTTCTTTTTTCAGGTGTTGGTATTGTGCTAATCACTGTGAGCGGTATCGCGTGGCGCCTAACTTCTCACGACGCCCCATCCTGCAGGGCGATGTTGGGGTTACAGAATTCGGAACACGAGCCCAACAGGAGGTTCGTGCCCAGGGTACCGCCTTACGGAAGACCCACGCACCACCCATACGCAGGTAAAAAAACCCTCTTATTTTCTGTTGAATTGTTAAAAAAATATGTTAATTAAAATATATTTTTTAAAAATTTAAGAAACTCGATGAAATTTTATTTTAACAAATAATTTTACCGGTACCCTTTTCATTGAGCTGAACAGTAGAAGTACTTAGAATGTATTCCAGGGACGTTTTTTCAAATTTTGCTTAACTTTTTCCCATGCATATTTAATCGCTTCTGCGATTGAGGAGTAGGGGTGAAGTTAATTTTAAAATTATTTTTTTGTATTTTGTAATATAAAAATATATAATTATTGTTAAACTACAAAATTATTGTCTTTTATTTATATAAAAAAGAAATTTTCTTTAAAAATTATACCGTTTAATAGTGTAAATTGTTTCCATTCATATCTTATCTGGAACTTTCTAATCTTAATTACCAAATATTGTCGACAGAGGGCAGCACGACAATTATCTAACCAGCTTTCTCTTATCCGAATTAATCTTCTGTTATTTTAGAATAGTAAAAAAAAAATATTAGCTTTTTTTTTGTATTTAACTATGATTCGTTTAGTCTGTTTACAGAAAGAAATCTCAATTTTAGTCCAGTGATATCTCTTTCACAAATCTAATTAACCTTCTTTTAAAGTCACCAAAAATTTTAACTAGACACTGAAAAATAAAAATATCGTTATTGTACTACAGTTGAACAATTTTAATCCAATGGAAATACGTTTAAAAATTCTTTTTAGTACACACTGTCTGATTTAATGGAACGTAAACGAAAAGAAGCAACAAAAAGAAAAATCGCTATTTTCTTTTTACACTTGCCACTCACATTTTCAAATATTTGCAGAAAGAAGAAAAGAAAATAATTAAGAACTAGATTTTATTCAACTCAACTCTCTATTTAAACACTTTAGAGAATCTTACTTAATGAAAGTAAATATTTGAATAGGCTCTTTGCGCATTTTCATTTTTATATTCCATATTTTGTAAGGAAATTTAAAATACTATGACAGAATGTCAGCATGCGAATTTTTTTTTTTTTTTTTTTTTTTTTTTTTACATTCTTAGTTGATTATTGGGCTGGGTTTTTGTAAATTTCATCTTAAAATATAATATTTCAGCTGTCCTATTCAGTGTCGCTACGTTTTCTCCATAGAGATGGAATGGAATTTTATTTTATCTCACAGTCTATTTGGAAAGTTATAAAATTTTGTTTGGTGTCGTTGGCAACCAGGGATGGCTAGAGTGAGACATTAGGAAAAGTGAAGGAAGACTACATTAAAAAATACAGTACCCAATGGGGTGTTGTAGGGACTGGCAACTAGCTGTAATTTTGGAAAAATTCAGCAAAAATTATGAGTAACTGTATTAAGAAATCTGTTAACCAATGGGACCTTGTAGGCTCACTGCTGAAATTCAAATATAGTTGGACTGTTTTTCATGAAATTTCCGTGTCATTGATGGGCAGTAAGTGACTGCTGGGAGTTTGAGTGATGCCACTGTAGGGCCAGATGCAAATGGCTTTATCATTTTTTGAGTTTTCGAAGACGGATACCTTTGACGGCCCACCAACTACTATTGCTGGCTTTCGGCAGTTTACCAGTGTTGACTCAGCTAATTTTTGGCAACACATATAACGGTAATACAACCTTTGTAATACTAATACATGAACCAATCCTGTTATGAATTCGAAACTATGAAACAATTAAACAAATTTCAATTCATGATTTAGATTACGAAATAAACTTGTAAAGGCTAATATGTAGCAGTAAAAAATATCATGCTTTGTTCTGTCTACAAGACAAAATGTCAAACGTTTTGGTACCATATTTCGTCAGATGTTTTTCTGTAAATATTGCATAGGTTTATATGAGCCGACTACTCAAAACTTGCTCTTCTTTTTTGCGATATTTCAATTAATGGCACTTCTCTTTTTATTTTGCAGCAATGATGTACCCTGAGTTCCAGTACCGTCCCCCTCCCCCCTCCTATCAGGCATCGATGCAGGAGTACCGGCTTCGCCTCCTCCTCCTCGACCGACAGTCATCTACCCCCAATAACGCCGCTTCCACACCTTCGGCACTGTCACCGGTCTCTCCGCCACCCACCTACAGGTCGCATAATGCTACCGCTTCCAACACGCTGCACTCCAGGTAATTAATCTTTTGTGCACTATAGCTTATTCAATTTTAATGTTTATTATTATTTTTTAGTGCATTTTAATTTGGAGTTACTGATTTATAATTGCAGTCAAAGGCCATATGAAACTCCTCAAATTCTGATAATTGAATCTTCATGATAATCCAAATCCAAATAATTGAGTATTCTTGTTAACCTAAAATCAAATAATGTAACTTTTATTGCCGCTTTTGCCCTTTACTAATCTCTTCTTTTCTTTCTCCTACAGGCCACCACTTACGCTGACCGAACGCGAGTACAGCCGTCCCCCGAGCTATCGTTCCCGAGCCAGCTCGGCGGGAGTGCTCCGCCCCAGCACAGAAACCCTCTGCTCCCTCACCACTCCAACCCAGCCCCCTCAACAACCCACTAGTCACTCGCGAAACCCCTCTCTCAGTCTCAGCTTCCTGTCTCACGAGTCGCTCTTCCTCGACTCTGGACACTCAAGAACGCTGGGCCACACACCGCCTCAACAACAGCAGCCCCACTTCACCAGCCCGAGTGGCGACTCGGTTGTGGGTGGACTGAGCGACGAGTCGTCCCCTCCTTCCTGGAGCAGGGGCGGAGGTGCCTGGAAGCATGGACACGATGTGAATGCAGTGACCATTGTCCAGACCACGGATTCGTCGCAAGTGCTCAACAGGGACTCGGTTATACTGTCCGTTCCGGGCAATGACGTACATGCGGCTGGCGAGGTCAGGATTCTTGCCCATGTGTGAGTGCGGACTATTTAATGGCGTTGAGAGTCATTGGTGGAAAGGACACTATTGTCAATGAACTTGGTCTTTTTGCCAGGGTGGAGATTGCCTAAGTGTGCTGCCAGTGCGTTACCTTGCAAGTCATCAGGTGATTTGGTTGCTTGTCATCACTCATCAGATGGGATTTGTCATCGAGGCTTGTTGATTACGGTTATTTAAGTCTGAGAAAATAAGCATTGAGGATAGGTCTGCTGTGTTAAATCCCGTGGATGGTAAGATGAAGATATGTAGAATTGTATTATATGAGTGATCTGTGTGCTTTATGTAATATATCTTTGAACGGGAAAAAGTGTGGTCTTGAAGGCTGGTTTCTTATTGCATAATTAATTCCGTCTTGCTGTACATGTATGATCTGATGGTATATTACGTCATCAGTGTGCCAATTTGCGCAGCAGTGCTATTGCTTCCCATTCTTATAGAATGAGAACGTCTTTATCGCTAATGCATCACATTGCAAGTCATTGTGACTTATTCACCACGTTATACCATCGTATCAAACATGAATAGTAACACAGCGACTCAATTGCATCATACACATGGACAATCGCAGAAAATCTTTCTGTCCCCCCCCTCTTCTTTTTCGTTTGCTTTTCCAGCTAGCGGAAACCCAGAAATCGCACTCATGGTTGATGAATCAGCTGAACTTTTCCAATCATCGTGGCATAGGCCTTCTGGGATTCAGAGGCTATGTCTCAAAGTCATCAACGAAGCGATCGTTTACTGAGATCATCGTGGGAAATTGGCTAACAAGAGTGGTTTCTTTCACAGTCATCAGATAGCAAATCACAACAACGTGATTATCAGTCATCGTAAAACCGATCTCCTAATCACACTTGTTTGATACAATTGCGCGATTACCAGTCATGTTTAATCAGGCATCGGTCATATTTGGTACAGTTTTGTCACTTTCTCAGTCACTCTGAAAGTGATTACTGGTTTTTGCTCGTGTGTTTATGATGCAATTTTGTCAATTGTATATGAGAGTTTTGCTTTTGTTATCGCCTATGTGGGATGTTATTGTGAGGAACTTTTCCTACTCCTGGTGGAAAGTTCGCGTCTTGTTAATGCTCATGTGTGACTTCATCCTGGCCGCACGAAGAAACGTCGGAAAATGCTTTATCCCGTCTTCATCGATGGACATTGCTGAGAGGGTGTCTGGTTTAGTTTTTACCATGCCAAAGAGTTTTCTCCGAGTCAAAGTGAAAAGTCGAATTATGGTTTAGTTTCACAAACTTCCAATAGTAGTTCTGTCTCTTTATAGTAACTTCATGTTTTAAGTAAAAAAAGTAATAATGTGTTATTTTTTCTAAAAAATATGTGCGTGCATACGATGATTACTTTCTAGAAATCCTCAGATCGAAGATATTCCACTTATGATGGTATTTTATTTTTAAATTCAAGGAAAATAGATAATTTAAAATTCTTATAAAAATGTAATTAGATACTTTTAACTAGTCCAATAATATTACTGATTTAATACATGCATCGCATAATTAGTCTAATGCTTATTTCATAAATTATCAGTGAGTTTCTTTTCGTATTTAAATTAGTAATCTTTTAAAAACATACCTTGAATCAATATGCTCTAACACACTGTGTAATTATTATACGAAATGCAATGATTGTTTGCAATACTATTAAAGATTTTGTTTTCTTAAAAGTAAAATATTCTATAAAATTTAAATTGTGTTTATTATGTAAGCAAATTTAATGAATATTTATTATTCTTGTCAGTTTTGTTTCGAAGTAAATTTAAATATTTTATGTCTGAAATATATTTATATTTCTATGTCAGTATTGCAGACAAACATATCAGATATTGTTGATTGAACTTATGTATAATTTTATTTTATTGCGAAGTTTATATGCTTTGTTTTATTGACTGAACCTATGTATAAATTTTCTGAATGCCAAATATCAAAATGGATTATTCATTTTTAAGATGTTTTTCCTCAAATTTAGTTGATTTGTTGATGCTTTTTAATACGGTTCATTGATTTTGTTGATTTTTCATGGAGATATCCTTCTGAAAAATATATCTGTATTAAGCTTTTGCTTTAAAAAAAGAACTAGAAAAAAAAAACCTAGGTGTGTATAAAATGTACATTAGTTTTAAAAAAAGGAATTCTGTAAGTGTTTTTAGTATCGAGGGATGCAGAATATGCTCACATTATTTTATTTACATGGAATCATTCGATTTTACTATCTGTATTATAGACTGTCATTTGTAAGTAATTCATTATTTGTAAATAATACATCTCTTAGAAATATAGACGAATTGAGTTCATCAATAAAATAGCTGCAATTTTTATTGAAGATGTATAAACTTTTAGTCAAGATTTAAATAATTCCATAATTTCTTTGCACAGGATATCAAAACTTAATGCAGTATTAATTTTATTTACGCTAAAATAATCCTCGAGAAATAATCGCATTTTTTAAAAATCTTTTTCGCGGGTAACAACAAGAAGGGTAGACAATATTTTAATAACAATTAAAAAAAATTCTAAACTTATTATTTTTTCTAAAATTCGACAGTTCTTGTTCAATTGTCCCTAAAGATTCATTTTTTTTGGCACCAACATCTGCCGAAATATTACTTTAAAAGTAGGAATTTTTACATCTGGTATAAAAACCAGGATAAAAGATTAGTAGCAAAATTTCGGGAAATAATGTTTTTATTTTATTTCTTAAAAAGATTTTATAACTAGCTGATAAAAAGTTTAATAAAAAAAATGATTAAAAGTTACTAGTTATTTTTCTTTCAAATTTTGTTGATATTTTATTCTGATTTCTATATCCGTTCAAATTTTGTTAATAATCTTTTATCCTGGTTTTTATACCTGGTGTAAAAATTTCTAATTTTAAAACAATATTTTGGCAGATGTTGGAATCAAAAAAATGAAGCACTGTTTCTATGGGGCATTAAATTAGTTTCATATACTTGAAACGTCAAGTTATTGAAGTTCAAAACGAAAATAATTGAGTAAAATTCCTAAATAACTTTATACCTTGTTTTTGCGTGTGGTATTTTTTACAAATATTTGAGACGTTAACATATCAACAAAATTCAATTCGTTTGTACTTATCCTTGACTAAACAAAAGGTTTGTTGCATAGTGTAAAAGGCAGTTACATGTGGGAAATTGAGCTTCAGAGTCTATTTTATTATAAGCTGTACGACGTGCGAATGATCTTGTGACATTGAATATGAGACCCTCTGTAAAGAAAGTCAAAATAAAATAATTTTATTGTTTTAAATATTATAAGTGTTGTTGCCTTTCTTTAATTAACAACCATTAGTCCTGAAGTTCCTGGACTACATTGTCCGCGTCTATACCGCTGGACAACATTACTTGAGCCTTGAGTATACGCTGCAGGATGTATCCTTCCGCTGAAAGATATAGTTCCGGACTAATCACAACTTTTATAGTAATATTGATGACCGGTGCAGATAATTTTGCTTTAAACTTAAATATACAAAAGGAAATAAGCGCTTTTAAGTTTAAATTTTAATTAATATTTTTTCTTTTCTAACTATAGATACTAAAAGAGTTTTAACGAATCGGCTACATATCGTTCCAATCAGCCAATCAGGACTAGAGGTCGGAAATATCGATCAAAATAAATATCGATACTATATCGTTGCATAGAAAAAATATCGATACATGATTTTTTTTTATTCAATTTTCAATTTTGCCAGGAGCAAAGTTTTTCGGAGCAAATTTCTACTTTTCATGAATTCATGCCGAAATTGTTTTAATGAATGAATTATAAAAGTTGTTTTAATGAATAAATTATATCATCAATCAGAAGCAATAAAATACATTTGGATGTCAATGCATAAATTCGCATTTATTTTTAAAGAAGAAATTTTGCATTTTTTGCTCATAGAGATGTTTTTAATATTTAAAATTAGATGCAAATTCCAGGCTCAAGTTGGCAACAGAAACGGCGCTATGTTAATGACTACTAATAAATGATCTTATCTTTCCATTACATTATGTGTTTTCGTTTCGGTTAGGGTGTCATTTTAACTGTCTCTCAGTCAAGTCTAAACTTTAGTTTTGAAGTTTTTGAAAAAGGAATAAAGAAAATCGAAAAAACTCATGGAACTACAAAACGATCATCAAAAAACTAAAAACGTTTGAAAATATCGATATATCGGTGACTTGTATCGATAATTTATTCATCGATATTTTTTTAAGAATATCTATAAAATAATTGTCGTATCGATATATCGCCGACCTCTAATCAGGACGTAGTAAAACCGGTTCACACATCGTTGTAGCGTATTGAATGAGCTCAAGTAAGCTTGTCTCAATGTATAGATTAGAATAATTAGATAAGAATGTTTAGAGAATTGATATAAAAGTATCATTAGTGTTTCAGCTTTTACAGTAATGCACGTAATAAGTATCAATAGTGTTTCAGCTTTCACAGAAATGCACGTAATAAGTATCAATAGTGTTTCAGCTTTCACAGTAATGCACGTAAAAAATACAGTAATATTCCAATTGGAGGATATTGCATTATTGGTAAGATAGGAAGAATTGAGCCACAACAAAGCACTGAGGAATAATATATTTATTTTGTGTGTATATAATACAACTGTTATTAATAAATACACGACAGATCCGAAACATTAGTTTTAAAATGAAAAAAAAAAAAAAAAATATAAACTAAAACATAATATGCACAGTTTTCAACATTCGTAATTGTTCCGTATTTGAGCGGGTGCGCTTTTTCCACTTCTAGTAATACTTCTGTACAGGGACAGCAGAAAAGCAAAAAACAATACTTCTATAAACATTTAAATCCATCTGTGCATTAGCCAGAGTTCAACTTGGGAAAAATGTACAAAAAAACACAAGAGAAAATAATTTTGAAATGTGCCAAATGAGTTGTAGTCTACTTTTGAGAAGGTTTAAGTTTTATTTGTGCTAAGTTAATACCAATAGTTAAGTTTTTAATTGCTTCCAAAAACATTTTTTGTTATTTCAGAAGAAGATTTAAATTGTCTTTCTACAAGTAGGTGCTAAAAAAGTCTTCTTAAAAGTCATACTTAAAATATTTAAATCATGAGAGTATTTATGTTTTTGCATGTGATGACTTAAATATTAAATTTTACTACTTAACTTAATCATAATGATAAGTATTCTAAATAATTCCAAATTTAGTAACTTTGAAGAAATAAAGTTCAAGCGAGAATAATTCGTACTCGAAACTGTTCCATGTAATCAATAATTAAACTGTTTGGTTTCTTAGTATTTTTATTGTGTTAAATACCTTTGTTTAAAAATCGTTATCAACCTAATTAATAATCAGTCTTAGTTAATTTAAGAGAATATTTATTGAATTCATTTGCAAAACTGTAATTATTACTGCAACTAGTCTAGTATTAAACAACTAAAACTACTTCGAACATCAAGTGGCACGAAACAAAACAATTTGTTTCAGAATCTAGTAAACAGTAAAAGCTCGATTATGTAGTATTTAATGTAAAATTTAAAATTACCTTATCCTGCAGCTCTTTTTTGCCCAATTCTAAATTGGGTAACATTTCTTAATCTCATAATTATATCTCTTTGTTTTTTAGCTAAATAAAATAAAAACTAACAAATCGTCATTATTTTCAAATAAAAAAATACTGTTGTCACCAATTTAGCCTTTACAAATATTCCTTTAAATAAAAGGCCGGATAATCGAGCTGTTGCTGCATATCTTTCCAAAAGATATAAACACATTGTAAACGTATTCTGTATGAGTACGTATTTCATATAAACTGACTGATGAAAAATAAATTCGCCGATCAGGAAAATTTGTTCTGTGAGACGCATTAATAAGTGCATAGGAGAGAAGGCTTTCCTTCCCATTCCACCAAATAAAACTCTTCGTCAAATAATAATACAATAACTAAACGTAAATCTTGGTAAACAATATTGAAAAAATATTTATCTCCAAGAAAATATTTAAAATGTTAAAATGAATGTTTGAGGTAGTAGGAGCACGTTGGTTAATATTTGCGTGCATGTTTCTGTACAAAATGTATAAAACAAGAGTATAAAACTTATACAAGACAATGCACCACATTTGCGTAAACCACTATACAAATCTACAGGAAAGTAAAATGAAATCCAAGTAAAACATTTGAAGATATACTTACAACTTGTCAATAAATGAATAAGTATTACCGGTATTTATATTTCTTTCAAGTGTTAAAAATTTTAGGGCCACAATATTTGACGGAATGTCGCTTTAAAAAGTGTGAATTTTTAAACCAGGTATCACAACACCAATAAACTATTAACAAAATTCGAAGGGAAACTAATTAGTGTTTTTTATTATTATTTTGTTAAAGTTTTTATTAGTTTGCTTTTAAAAACTTAACAGGCAGTTATTTTGCCTTCAAATTTTGCTATTGAGCTTTTGTTACTGTTATTACCTAGTATAAAAATTCACAAGTTTTTAAACAATACTGCGTCAGATATTGTGTTTAAAAAATGTAGCAATCGGTGCTATTGAACAGGGATTGACTGACGTTCCCTCTTAAAATGTAAAATGCAAATACAATATTCAACTTTACGAATTTGACATATTTTTAATAGAAATGGCAAAGGAATTACCAAATTTTTTCACGAAATAAAAAAATAATAGGGGGACGAACATTGGAATAACAATTGCTGATCTCTAACTATAACTTCTGGATACACTGTTAAAATTTGTGTTCCATCTTGCACCAAAATTTGGTTCCCATTTAGCTGTAACCAATATTTGGTGTTTAGTTTCACGATTTATTTGTGCTTACGGTCCGAGGTAGCACCATTAATTCCTGAAACTAAGCACCAAATGTTGGTTGCAGCTAATGGGAACCAATTTTTGGTGCAAGGTGGCACAAATTTTTTAACAGTGTAGCTTATAATTGGTTTCTGCTCTGCAAGCAGATTATGCCAATTGAATAAGCCCCCCCCCCCATAAAGCTATGGACAGATGCTACTTAGTTTTGGGGGGAGTTGCTAGTATAGTTCTCTGTGATGATTGTCAACCCTTCTTCGGATTCAAGTCAATACCCAAGCATGCATTATCCAGAAGTTGTTAAGTAGAGATCAGTGAAAGCAACACATCACAATAAACATTTGAGAAATATGTATCCAATGCACACACCTTTATAATGATTCCCCGCCCAAGGAGACACTCACATCCATTTGTACTGTTGGAGACATGTATTAACACATATAGACCACCAAGACAATAAACAAACCAACTTCTGATGCGTTGATATGAGTGTATCCAGACACTCACACGATGATTCCTGAGATAATAACGAAAACAAAGTGGTAGGTCCATTTCGTTACGGCCTACTGAGAAAGCGGTTCCTAATACTTCCACATGCAAAGAAATGCTGGCCCAAACCTGTGATTGTTTTAGAAGGAAGCCATCAGATAACTTTTCGAGCAACAGACACCGACAATTTACTTGCTGCTCAATGCACTTTTCTAAACGATATTGAGCAGTGAGGAATTAATTGCAGTTGTAGTCCAGGTTATAACGGATGCAAATGATGGACACATTATTTTGTGATATTTGGTATAAGTTTTCAAGTTTTGTGTCGTCGATATCACAGTAATAAGAGAAGCTGATTATAGAAATTTGAATGGAAAAGTGGGAGTTTGTTAACTAGTCACATAGAAGGATATTTGTTTCTTTAACTTTTTCAGAGCAATCATCGCACTTATCGGTGAGAAAAAAACCTGCTAGATATTGAGTTATTTTATCTATTTGAAATTGCCGTTCGCTTTGTATAACATTACCTAGGTTGTTTTATTGTTAAATGTGACAAACATTTCGTAAGTTTTAAACTATATTTCGGCCACAATCTTGGAAAGTATTTTACTCTTAATAGAATTTAATGCAACATTGGGAATCTGGTAATTTGGCGTCTCGAAAGAGGGCCTGATTCAATGAATCGTATCGTTTTGATTTGCAAGCAGACTGCGAGGACATCAATTTGCCCCACATTACTCCCTCACCCCCCAAAAAAGATAGAAAAATACCCTAATCCTATTTACAAATTTAATGTTTTTACAGTGAGTTATGAAATATGCAGTGTTTTTTTTTTCGTAACTGATCACCGGATATGATTATTTAGGCAGTCTTGGTTGTATTTTATGCCTGTCTGTTCTCCCCCACATATTGTTTATTGTAAAGAAGTGGTTTCACATTCAACGTTCATCGCAGTTTACCTACAAATTCATTTGGAATACGATTCAATGGAACGATGTCTTTTAGATCAATTAGATATCTGTGTTAATGCTTTAATGTCACTGTACTTCCACTGCGGAAGAAGTAATTGAAAAGGTGGACATCCAAGTGCCCATTAACTCATGGAATCAACTAAACACCGGTAATTTTACTTTGTAGCCATTGGTGGACAAACTCAGAATCTTCATTGTGAATTTTCTTATCAAGGTAAAAAAAAAAAAAGAAATGCTTTGTTACTCTAACAATACGCTTCATGGTTCCTTTATTTAAATTTTTTTTTTTAGAATTCGATTTATTCTTTTCTCTTGCTCCCTTTCCTTGCAAATCCTAATAAATAGACAAACGACCGTCTTCCGACAGCTGCCTCAACCCATGGACATACCACTTCTGCTTTGCTTAAAATTGCAATGTCTGTGCTATCATATGTTGACCCCTCCTTCAGAGGGCTTGAGCTCAAGGAACTGGTAGGGAACGTGAATGGTGTGGGTCTTGTGTTCGACCACCAGGTGACCTCGTCTTGCTGATGCCCGCACCACCATCACCGTCTCGCCCTTGTGCAGGGTCACCTCACCACTGTTGTCCTCTGCAATAAAACAATAGGCACCTGATTAATGAACGTTGGTTTTCGCAGACAATCTCCAGGGCTACATAATCAAAAAATCAATTACGATTCGTAATCTTATTTAGGCATGTTTGCAGTGTACGCTCATAATGTACTCGAAAGGAAATAAATCCCGTAGGAATCTTTTTAAATTCCTATAGATATTTTCATTTTTCAGATTAACTATTTCTTTTCCAATTTTAAAATACATAAGAACGAGATTTTCAACTTTTCTCGTTAGGAAAGAATATAACTGCAGAATGATTTGAGTTCTCCAGATACCTTTCAGCTTGATCCTACCATAGACCTAAAGCCGTCATGGATCTGAATGTTTTGTCTATAAAGAAATAAAATTCCCGATAAGGATAAAATAGGTAATATTCAAATAAGGAATTTAACTATGAAAAATCATCTTTTCAGCTTCGCATAAAATATTCCCATTGTATGTTTGGTTGGTTTCAATTTTACATCCTTGATTAAGTGCATATCATTCCGATGAGTTTGTAGCACTAACAAACATCTAAACCTTTGAGAAGAAACAACACATTCTACAAATAAGTTATACCCATAAATGGTTGGAGTTTTTAAAGTCTGTAATTCCATATAATTAAAAATTGCTCATTTTTTTAAATATATTTTTTATAACCTTCCAAATTTTTGAGTTTTTTCTCTGGTATATTACACAAAATTGAGACCATTGAAATAGGCTGTTGGTCCTAGTTGGTGTTGAAACTCAGTTAGGAAAAAGCGGACAAGAAAAAAAAAAAAAAAAAATTATAAAATTGAGTTTTTGTTCAATGTCTTCTTTATTGCGCAATATAAGAGTTACTCCTGCCAAATGATATCTTACCTGGATAGTTCATCTTCATGACCCTAGCCTGGGGATATCCCATCTTAGTGTTGCCCGTCACTGTGTACGACCTGCTGGGGGGCACTGGTGGGGGTCGCTCCAGGTCCAGCCCGAACAGCGAACAAGTCTGCTGGATGGTCTTCTGGTCGCATCGTTCCAGGTCGGGAGGAGGAGTGCCTGCGATGGGTTGGGGACGAGGCCTGCAACAATCACAAGTATATAGTATACTTTGTGTAGTGCATTAGAGCCTTGGTAATAAGAGAGAACTTTTTATATTTTATCGCTTGTTGTTATCTGTAGGAGTGGGAATTGCGCGGTTTTGCTCTGTTTCCCCTATGCAACAGTGGATTGTATAATTTTGTTTATTGACTTTTTGAAAAATGTTGCAGGAGAAATCAGTTAGGACCACTGAGTTCAATGAAAAGTTTGTCATTTGCTTTGTTATACACAATCGGTAAGATCAAATGAAGTTTTTAAGATCACTGTGAAACATTTTCACCGTACGATCACGTTTCACTTCTTATTTCTTAAATTTTAACAGACTAGATCTGATTCGTTGGGCAGAAAAATAAAAGTATTTGTATGTAGAAGATTTTTAACTTAGCGTTCTTAAATTACACATAGGATGAATAAAGTTTCATTTAACACTGTTGCAGAACATTTTTTATTATGTTGCGCAATAAAAACGTAGCTAATGAAATAACATCAAGTGAGAAATAAGGTTGCATTACCTATTAACCCTCGTTCTCGCCTGCGTGTGCAGATTCCTCTTGAGCGTTGGCCATCTCTTCCTCCTGAAGTTCCATCCCCTCCAAACCGCCTGGATGAGGACAGACGCGTTGTGCCTCCTCTCCACCCTCAACAGCTCGAGTTGTTGACGTGATCCCTCACTGGAAAAAAACAGTCATCAGTCCCACTTCTTTACTCACACTAAGCAAGTAAATATAAAGTAACTGAAGTGACAGGATGCTTACCTGAGGAATATATGTCGCTTTCCCAAGGCCCAAGCAGTGGATGCATTGGAAACGCGGCAGTTCTCCGTCACCGCCATGAAGCACTCCAAGATCAACTGAAACGCATATTTGAAATGAATGAGGAAATGTACCTATACGTTAACGTCTATTTGTTCATATCAATCACTATATTCAATATACTGGTTTTCAAGTGTTTTTTATGTGTTGAAGTACCAATCAAGGTTTCATGTTGCTACGTCGCAGAACTATGGTGAATTTTTAAAAGGCTAATAGTAGTACAGTAATATTAGACTAACAATAGTATATCAGATTCCATTATTCTATCTGGTATAGAAGTTCAAAAGTTTTGATGCCCTATTTTGGAAGTCTTTCGGCTTGGGAAAATATTGCTTAAGTGTATGGATAAGAAAAGTTTGACAATTCCTTTTAACATTTATCGAAAAAGTTAAGTCAGTATGGTCAGTCCCTGTTTTAAATTGAGAGAACTACGGTATTTTATTGTTAAGAAGATTGCGTTATCAATCTTCACGACAAAATGCATTAAACGAGTTACCTTGCAGTCTTCAATGGCCTTGTCGTCTGTCCTCTTAAGGTGTTTCAAAGGTGCTTTAAAAGGGGCTATTAGACGATATCGAATATTGAATGCCTTGAACCTCATCCGGTGAGGAAAGCCTGCAATGAAGAATGAAAGAGATGTTAAATTTCCAAGAAGAAGGCTTCCTTGAACCAAAGCGTCAGAAGAGTATTCAACTTACCCCCAGCCATTAAATTCACCGTTTCTAGCACTTGCAGAGCACGTATCTGTTGGACTACAACACCCCTATCGAAGTGGCTAGGTTGTTCGTTATTGTTGGTCTGGAACACAAGAATTTTTTTATTGAAGTTGCATAAGATTGGATATATTTTACTTATAATTGTATAGTTGTATGCAAATATATACACCGTACAGCTAGTATAGGAAACGGTATAGCCTCATTGACTATCGAAATCATCGTATTTTCTTGATATTATAGCATTGGCATAACTACTTGACTGTTGAAAAACTCAAAGGGAAATTTTTGATTTTCAAAGGTTCTTTACCATTGCTTTTGTTTTACTATAAAGAATGCAAATATCCTGTTTGTATATCAGATGACAAAAGACAAATCGATTTAGAATAGGTGCTGAAAATTAGTTTGTTAAAAATCTAGGTGTAGAAAACCAACTATTTTGAAATCAGCTGACAAAACCCAATTCTAGTAAGCTTTACGGTCTGCTTATCAGGAGAAGAGCTCCCACCAGATAGTCGAGTTGGTGGGGGTTGCTATAGAAACAAGACTCATCGATTTAGAATAGGAATGATTAATGTTTAAAATTAGTACAGATATCTTTTGCCAGATCTGAGGAGAATGGGACTTGCCTCGTTTTCATAGCAACAGACAAACTGGTAGGAGCTATTTTTGGAATCAAGAGACAGTACCTATCCATTGCAGCAGTGATGTTCAAAATAGTCGGCTTTTTCCAAATACGGCCACTTATTGTGGAACTGTTCTGATAAAGATGTGAATTGTTGCCTTACCTTAATACACCTGATGAAGTGGGGTTTGGCGTGAACAAGAGTTCTCAGCAAGTTATCCAGCCTGCTGTGAAAGTCCTGCGTCAGTGTGGATACGGGCTCATCTCCATTTTGTCTGGAAATAAAATAACAATGAACACATTTCTACGATTATTAAGCTAACAGTTCTTAAATCTGGTCTACATCGTATTGAAGGATTTCTGTAAAATTTGTAGTGACTTTAGATGACTAATGACTACCAGAATTTTTTTTTAATGAAAAAAAAAAAAAGAAGCATAAGCTTTACGATTTGGATTTTTCTTCTTCTTTTTTTCCCCATCTCAACACTATTAATTTTTTGTAGATAAAACGTATGATGGTATCTGATGCATCATGAAAAAATGTCGAAAAATGTCGTTACCAATAAATTTACAAGCTTATATTTAATAGGTTATATATACATATTTTTATTTTTAAGTTGTTTTCAACAGAACACTAAAATTACTTAGGGAATGATTCAATATATTTTTGAGCTTTAAAGTAATGTCATAGCATATATTATTGAAATGCTAAGATTGTAAATGCTCAAAATTTTTATCAGTTAAAAACACAAATGCACTTACAAATCTGTATGAGCAGTGGGGGATATCCTAAAGGAAACTCCTCTGGGTACTGTTTCTGGAAAATTACAAAAAATAACAATATTAGCATTCTAGTGAAATTGAAAAAAAAAAAAAAAAAAAAAAAAGTTATATGAATGTATGTGTTTGGTCATTTTACACTTTTTGGTCTACGAAGATTTCTAACCTTAACTAATGCAATTTCAAATTGTGGTATAAATAAATACTATAAAATACAAACTGTATTTTATATTGTATAGGTATACAAAACTTTATTCGAAATACCCTCCATATTTGCAACCTTATATAACCAAGATTTGATTTATTTTTTAAATCTTAAGGAATACTGAAAGTCTAGATGGTTTTGTTTCTCTATAATTTAATTGTATTCTTACTGAGAGCAAAATATAAAATAAAGCAATTACTTTTTGTTAATTATTTTTACAAAAAAGTTTAATCTCTTGAGAGTTTAAAAAATTTTAATAGTTCGCCTTCGAATGCCATTGTTTTCTATGATTTTGAGCAAACACCCCATCTCTCATTCTCGCCGCTAAAGGATTAGAATCATACCATGAGATCCCAATCCTTTAGTTTATTTCGATACTAATGAAAACGTGCACATTTGACATTCGAAATAAGAGGTAGATTATTGCCAACATGAGATTTTGAAAAACCACCTTAATCATCCTTTCCGATACCTAAAGGGGTACGATAACGAGATCTACTGAACCAATTTGAATATTTTCCCTATAGGTATCTTGTTATTATCAGAAATTAATCAGATTATCAGATTATCAGAAACATAATCATTTATATGTTTTAAGTTCAGGTGGTAAAATTGAGGATAGAGTATGATCATAAATAAAGATCCAAGGGACCACTTTATATTGGGCAACAGCTATATCAGCCAGGAAAAGCTTAGTAAGGCTGCTTTAGTAAGCAAAATTTTCCAGTAATATTAAGTGTAAATTATGATTACTTTAAAAAAAAAAGATTATATGTTAATATAATTATTAATAATTAAACTACTCAACTATAATACTTATAACAAACCATGTTAAGTTGAATTGCAGCTAAGTTTAACCATTTAGTCAAGCCTAACTGCAAGTAATTTAATTAACTAAAATGTACCTTGAGAGTAGAGTGCCTTGAGTTCGCTTCCAAATAGGTGTGTGGCGAATCCGAAATTGCAGATGGTCTTGTGGAATACCGCCACGATGTCATCCGGCACCACGTCCCTGTTGGTCTCCAGGAAGTGGCTAGTGTCGTAAGGCACGCGACCGGCGAAGTGCCTTATCCCAAAGAGTCGACTATCGGAGGAAGACTTCTGCTCGTAGAATCTACCAAACACAACACTCAATGCAATCACAGTTGAAGGTTGAGCATAAAAGTTGGACAACTTGTTAAGTTATTATTAGTATTTTATGGTAAGATACTACTAGCATCATCAATGACTTTGCAATAAATGTTCCGTAATGTAAGGGATTTTCGACTGATTTTATTGTAAAACGATAAGTATTTCAAATGTGTTATATTCACCGTGATTTTGTAGAGCTGGGACGACTGATCTCTAACTACAACTTCTGGATAGTGGCATGCTTGGTTACTGACTTGAAGCCGAAGAAGACCTAACAATCACCATGGAGATCTATATTAGCAAGTTCCTCCCAAACTAATAAGAATGCGTTTGTAATCATGGATAACTTGTTACATAGCATAGGTGGAAGTATTCAATTGGTTTCATCCGCTTGCAGAACAGAAACCGCTTATTAGCTATCCAGACGTTGTAGTTAGAAGACTCATAATTCATTCAGGGTTCATACTCTTATTAAAGAAAAAAATTCAAGGACTTTTTTAAGAAAATTTAAGGACTATAAAATTACAATCTTTAGACATAAAAATAAAAAACGAAGGTAAAAAAAAAAAAAAAAAAAAAACGGAGGCGGAGATTATCGGTGGTTGCTTAAAAATTCAAGGACTTCCAAGGACCTCATCCTTTTTTCAAGGACTTTCAAGGAACAAATTTCACCAAAAAAATTTCAAGGACTTTCAAGGAACAAATTTCAAAAAAAAAAAAAAAAATTCAAGGACTTTCAAGGACCGTGGGAACCCTGCATGTAGAAGGATTTGAGTACTCAAATGACAGCCTTTGATAGGTTTTCGAGTTGCGCGCTATTCAATTTTTAAAATTTTTTTTTTTAACTCCAAACAGACCTTTACCTTTAGTAATTCGTAATTTTTTTTTTAATGATAATGTATCTACCTTTATTTATGCATTTCGGTAACTGTTCTTTCATTTTCCTTTACAGTTTTTGTAATGGCGTCCAATATTTATTCACTACGAAGTTCGTACTCTTTTATATAAAGCTCAATGGCTGCATTATAACTTCATGTATCTGTCCAAATTTTGATAGTTGTTTCATTTCAGATTAAGTCATAAAAGTTCATTTTTTATCGAATCATAATACCGTTACTTACTCAGGAAAAGTATTATACATTTAACGAGAGCTGCAACAACTCCAAAGGTGTAACAGAGTCCAAAAGAAGTAAGATTTTTTTTCTTTTTTTGCAAAGTTGCCGAATTACAAAATATTTCAGGTGAAGTAGCTTACCTTGGACTATTGTGATGTTGAACAATAACTTTCTTGAGATATGTGTCGGGGCTCCCTCTGACTGAACACTCCACATCTAACATACTGAGCAAACCAGTTCTCTAAAAGATGCAGATGAAAAACGATTTAAAACAAAGGGCGTTTCTTCAAAATAGCTTAACTACATTTGGTTAAAATATAAAACATTAATGATGCAACTATTATAAAATAATATATATTATTTAATGTGTTAAAACTATAGATACTAGTTTTTGATAATTAGAATAACAAACGGGAATATTAAAAAAAAATCAATTCAAAAGAAAGTGAATAAATAAAACTTAAATGCAAAAGCATTGCTAACATAAATCCGATTTTACATTTAATCATGATGTCCTTAATGACGTAACTGATTATGCTAATTTGGGTCAAGATTGTTGTTTTCCGAAGCAGAGATCAGAAATCTTCTACATCCTTCCTTATTGAAAATTAAAAAATGGTGGGTTACCAAATAAAAAAGAATGCCAATTTTTTGTAAAATTACAACATATTTGCAATCGATTTTGCTATGAATAAAGAGATAGAAATCTGGCATCATTAGCCTCACTGTTCAGAAAGATCACTCCAATACAAAGGATGAATTTGAAATTCATTTTATGTTCAGTTTTATAATAATTTTGAGCAAAAAATTTAATTGTTACTTTTTAATTCAGTAATAAAATTAAATAAGAAAACCAATTCCACACTCTATTATGTTTAACATGCAGGCGATTCTTTACCTCTGAACTGAAAAGAATGATTTCAAAAAGTCTGGATGGGACATCATCATGCATAAAATCATTTGCTTGCTCAAGTTTCAGACCTTTAAAAATCGTTCTTTTCAATTCAGAGATAAAGAATTATTTGCGCATAAAAATAGTAGAATGTGAAATTGTTTTCATTTATTTTTAGTAACATTCATGAAAAATTGCCCAAAATAAGTGTGAATGAACTTTATTCAAGGTATTATTTTGAAGGGTCTTTCATTGTTTGGCAACACTTGTGACCATTCACAGTACACATTTGTAAACAAATTTTAAATTTCACATTCCACTAGTTAACCACCATGCGCATTTCCACTTAAAAACGAAAATAGTAGTTGACTATGACGTAGCCATGCATAAAACTCCATTAAACATACAAGGAATTTTCGAAGCGATATGAGGCAAAGCTGGAATTCCGTTCCAATTCAATGACCGAAATTAAATTCTTCAACTTCCAATATGTGCTCTAGATTAGTGATGCTAGAATCATCTTTATATAGTTTATATTAACATTATAGTGGGTGTTTCCTTACCAGTGACGAGATGAGGTCTATGCACGGGACGTTGTCAACGTAGTCCACTTGGAGGTCGCTGTGCACACCTTCCTCCCGGCACGACTCGATGCTGCTCTTGAAGACGTGCGTGTTGTAGAAATGCTGCAGAGTCTCCGCACACAGGTTGATGCACAGGTGCTCGAGGTGACTGGGCTGCAACAAAGATACATTTTTGAGATATCATGAAATGCGACATAAAAAGAAAATCACTTTACAGAAATGCTGGGACGGCTCAAGTGCTACTTCTCTTATTTATCATCTTAAAAAGTTTATTAATGATGTGTTCACTGTTACAATTACCTTGCTCGCTTCAAAGCCGAACATGTCCAGAATTCCAATGAAACCATCAGTGGCATGCCTCACGGCTGAATTAAGGACCGTCATTGACTTGGATGCTTTCACACCACCAGAGCCCATCGTGGAAGCATGCTGACTACTGTTTTCTATTTAAAAAAAAAAAAAATAAGAAACTAGGTTTAAAAAATTAAATTCAAATCAGCACAGAGAGTACTGAATTCAATATACATACATATTAAATATTTATTTACTAACTCTTTAACTTAATTGGTTAAAATGTTCAACTGAAGAAATGTTAGACCTGCCCAGGGTCCGACCATGGCAAGTTGGGGTTCAAAGCTCGGACACTTTCAATGACTCCTTTTTCAAACGCGGGACGTACTGGAAATGTGCTTGACACAAAATTAAATGAACTAACATTAAATATAGAAAAAGTTAATAAATTAATGTTAGATATGTTTTCTAAAAGTTATTTTTTTATTGCAAATTAAGAAACAAATTTTACATTTATAAATCAAAAGAAGAAAAACTTTGTTATGTTTAGCATTGGATTTCACTATCACAATGTATAGACATGATGATGATGATGTAATATCATGTATATAATAATAATATATCAATATAATAACCATGACAGCAATATCTGTAACATTATTCACAACTTCTGAGTCGATATTTGCTGATCTCGAAATAAATTCGCCAAGACTTCCTTTAATTTTTTCCCCAACTCTCAAGAAAGCTTGTTTTTTACGTTCTTAAATGATGGTTTGGTTGATTTGAATAAATACAATCTGGGATACTGAAGACGGTTCAAGATCAATACAAACATATTCACATACTTTTGTGAAACAAAAGTTATAGGTTTACAGCCAATTTTGGGGCCCCCTAAAATCATGGGCCCAAGGCTCGGTCCTTGTAAGCTAGGCGATGATCAGGTCCTAGTCAGACATTAGACATTATCTATTCCCAAAACACAAATAGTATCAAAGGTCCCCTGACAGTTGAATACTGAAATTGTCCAACAAGGAGTGAGATCCAAACACTCTGTAATGTGGGAAGTAGTTTCTGGAGAGGAACAATTGTTTGATAAATAAAATGAAAAATATCCTAATTTCCCATCCAGTAATGAACTCGCTTTTAAGTTATGAAAAAAGAAAACAATTACATTTCAGATAATAACAGATATGTTTAGGGATTTTACTTAAGGAATGCGTTTCTGTGTCATGATATGGTTACAGATGATCTATAGAGGATTCAACTTGTTGTTTTCATGCGTTAGTAAGAGAACGAGTCATTACGAGTATTTAGACATGCAATATGGAGAGTGAACAGTATCTACTGGACTAGGCATAGAGTAATTAAATCCTGTAACTATTGTGTTTTTCTCCTAGATTCCATTTGCTAGTTGATGACATTCTCGTCTTGGAAAGTCAAGTTCTCTACTTATTATAAATCAATGTCATAACAGAAACCTCATGAATCTAGAAAACCTCATGTACTTGAAAAGCGTCCTTCTTCTTCTAGGAACAAATGGGTTTAGCCAGCTGCTGAGTTTAACTACTAAATGATTTCAAGGAAGAAAAGACATCGGTGCAGTTGAGTAGAATCATCGTTCTCAACAATCTAGTGACAATAAAGAAGATTCTTACCTGTCTGGTTGTGGACTGACTCGTTGCTGTCGGAGGACAGCGTCCCCGATGTGGATCCCAGCCTCTTGAGACTGTTGGCTCTCCTCACGATGGTGGCCACAGTGCGACAGTAGAGGGCTTTGGAGAGGGCGTCCCGAGTGGTGGTCGCCTGCAAAATCACAATGGGTTAGTAGAGGGTCGGATTGGTACTGCATAGTGCCAGCACAAAGAGCACATATCGAATAAGCACTCCTCAAAAAGAATGCTATACCAGAAATCATGCGTTGTTTTCTTTTCTTTCACAGTGATCATCAATATTTTCCCGTGATTATTCTCCTATTGATGCATTTCACTCAACATAATATCAGTGGAAATATAACCTCGAAAGGTATAACAACCACAATTCAATGGAAATTGAAGGGACAATAACGTGAAGCTATTTTAGTTTTGCAAGTATTGAAGGATTCACGTGATAATTGTGTTATTTTGTAAACGCCACATGTTGAAAATAACTTATAAACGGAACAAATTTTTAAATTCATCTTTTATCACGAAACTTTTGTCATTCAATTGCTATTAAAGTTCATTACTCTTGTTATAAATAGCAAGAATTGAATATGCTTATATAGAGCATTCTGTTAGTGGATTTAAAGAAACTATAGTAAGCTTAGGCTTACTTTTTAAGGAAACCTAAGTAAACTTTAACTTAATTTAAGTTCAGTTTTAGTTCACTTTAACTAGCATAAACAGTAAAAAGCAGATGAGCATTTTTGTTATGGACTACTCTTCAGCGGACAAATATTTAATAGGCTGGCTTAAAGATACTTATATGATATCCAACAAGACATTATATGATATCTATTCACAAAACAGCATTTAATCCAAGAAATTTCAAATTTTCACCAAATCTATTAAAGTTAATAAATTAAATGTTTCTTACTTGAAACCATTATTGCTTTACTTGAAAACAATAACTCCTTACCACTTTTCACACAAAATGAAACTCAAATAAGCACAGACATCAAACACTAGGCATACACAAATAATAGGCTACAGTTACTTTTTATTCAAAGTAGTTAATTGTGAGGTGAGAAGAAAGGTGCAGTACTCACGAGTGTGGCGTCACATAGAGATTTGACTAACTGTCCCCTGACGTTGTGGGTGCGAGTGGTCAGTCCTCGGAACAAAGCCACACTGGAAACGCCGAGAAGAGTAGCTACCGCCTTCATCTCGGCTGAAAACACAATACAAGTCAAGTTCAGATAGTAATTTGGGAATTATCATTTGAATGTGCAGCTGTCTTTGAAAAATGATCGCTATTTTTTTTTCTTACACCCAGACCCAATGGAATAGTTCCCGTCACATATTCAGTGCTTAGATGTTACTTTGAAACATTTTTCTTACCAGATTCAACATAATTAGAGCCATTAAACAAATTTAGAGGGAAAATATTGCGAGTATTTTTATTGTTGATATTTTAATATTTATTCCCAAGAGGTAGCGACGTGATTTTTGACTAAGAAGAGTAGTAAATAATAATAATATTAATTAAAAAAAGCTTACGAATAATTTTTTCCTTTAATTTTTTTAAGGGAGTTAGTTATTATTGCTCTATTTGGTAAAAAATGTCTTATGTTTTTATGTAGTATTTCGGAAAGAATACAATACGGCTTCGCATGCATGGGTAGAAAACAAGGAAAAGGAAAAATTATAAAATAATAAATGTGTCTCTGTTCTATTTCAAGCCTGAAAAGTATTGCAACTGAACTGTGTAGCGAACTCCTTTTTATTTATACATAGGACCAATGGTCCATAGAGATATCTGGTGGCGACATCTGTTGAAATAAAGCAAAAACGTTTGTTATATTTTAAAAAATTGTTTTCGAATTAAAAACTTTTTATTGCCATTAAATTCCTTGAGAAATGGTTTTTTTTTTTTTTCCTTCTTTTTTTTTTCTCTTTCTGATAAATATTTAATGTTTAAAAAAAATCCTGTTGTAATCTCAGAGAATTACAGTGGGAGAGAAGGAACAAAATGACTCTTCAAAAAAGATGGACGCTCACCATTTCCTCCTTTGATGTCGACTTCCATCCCTGCCCCATCTATAAACTGGATGTTGCCCAGCAGTAAGATGGCAGCCAGCACCCGCACCACATCCATGGAGGGAATACCCAGCACGGAGAGACACGTCTGCAAACACAAGATTAATTTAAAGGAAGAAGCACATACTTCGGTCAAGATTTGAAGGACTGAGATTAAGAAATTACAGAGCAGTGACATTCAAATGTAATTCATTAAGAGGGAATGCCAGTCTATTCCTGCTCCAAAGATCGAATTCTTTATTTTTTCAGCCACAATTTCTGCCGAAGTATTGATTTGAAGTATCTGAAACTTTATAACAAGCATAACATTAGTAATAAAAATTTATTTAAAAAATGTGAAGCCAAAATATCTAGAGAACTTTAATTAATAATTTTTAAGTAATTATAAATTAGCTAATAAAACTTTTTGAGTGAAATAATATTAAAAAAAAATAGCAATGGTTACTTTGCCTTCAATTTTTAATGAACTTTTTTTACTTATGCTATGTCTGTTATAAAGTTTCATTTACTTCAAATCAATACTTCAGCGGAAATTGTGGTTGAAAAAATATAGCATTACTTCTATGGGGCATAAACAGACTGATGTTCCCTCTTAAATGTCATTAAAAAGTAATTTTCATTAATTTACATTCCAAAGTAGTTTATTAGATAACAGTCAAAAATAGTTTATTGAATTATACAAATCAATATTATTATGTGCCTATCGAATCTTGTACTCAAAACCCCAGATGACTAAACAAAATAATTTGAGATAATAACTATTTGAGTTACCTTCCACGCCTCGAACCTGGAGGCATCTTCTGTTTCATTTTGAGTACAGTCTCCTTGGTTTAGGTAACAAAGGTTGTGTAAGGAATAACCATCAAGACTCAGTTGTGCTGAAAGAAGCAAATAGAATGTTGTAATCAAACTATAAAACTAAGTATAGTATTTTAACAAACTATAGTATTAAATAACGTGTAGTGTTTTAAAAATAAAATCACCATGAAGTTCAAAACAAAGATTAAATTTCTTACCTCGTTCTTCTTGAGTAAGGCCAGCCAACATTTGGTAAAAAATATGATAGTTCTTCTCATTAGGAAGTAATCGTATAACCCGTGTCTAAATGGAAAATAATGGAACATTAAACAAATGGAAGAAATATAATCAGAAGTAATAAAAAAAGGACACATTTTGAAAACAGTTTAGATTTACCGAGGGTGGATATTAAATGTGATAGTTTATAAAAACAATAACTACAATTTTAACTAATCACTAGATTTAAAACTCTATTTTTAGCATTTGATATTAAATGAAGCAATTTTTTACATTGCGAATGCTATGTTTATTTACAGTCAGAAATTGGAATTAATAGTTTAAATTTGTATAAGATTCGACAATAATTTACATGGAAAAAGTTTGTGAACATTCGATCCTCACCTGATCCAAAAAATAACAGTGGATTTTCGTCCTATACAGAGCTCCATCAGTAACTTGCACTTCAATAAAATGACCCTATGGTGCAAGATAAATATATAAATGATGAATGTTACAGTTATTTACAGCATATAAATAAGGAAAGAAATCAAAAAAGTGTTGCCATTCAAAAAATTTGAGTTCTGAATATTAATTGATCTGAGACTACATCCCACTCCGAGGTCAGTAATGTTTCATATTTAAAAATATAGATGGCAGCACCTAATTTTAATCTGTGGCAAGAGAAAATATCAGTTTTTTCAGTGATTTCTTTTTTCTCCACCTATGCACTTTTTCTAGCGCGAAAATGACCGAAGTAACATAAAATAATACGACTTTTTTTTTTTTGACTTAAAAAATATGAAAGTATTTAATTTTAATATTAATTTAATAACAATTTAAATTCTGTGAATTCAAAAATAAAATTGAAATAATATCCATTTTTTATCCAACAGGTCGTAATACTAAATCTGAAAGAATAAATCAAGAATCTAATTGTATATGCTAACATTAAAAGAGCTTTAAAAGCCATTTAAATTTATTTCATAAATAAGAGAATATGTTCGATTCTGTGCAAATTTTTTTATCAAAACAACTTTTATGATAGAAGGAAGTCCTTAAGTCCTTAAATTTCAGATACATGCAAGAAAACAAATAAAAATGCTTTATTTATGTCGCTATAAAATTTGTATTTTGTTGCAATCAACCTCAGATTCTTTGTTGCTCAAGGTCGGTCGTTATGATCGTTATTTATAACCATAATAAAATTTGAAATGAAGACTAAGAGATCCGAATACATCATCTTCCAAACTTAACGTTGTAAATCACGCTACGGTATTTAAAAAAAAAAAAAAAATACACATCATTGATGTAGAAATGCTGTCCTGAAACTATTTTTCACCTCAAGGGTCTTTATTGACAAAAAGTTTTCCTATGAAGCCTTGTTAAATCCTTTATATTAACTTAGATTTTGTCTATGTGTGTATGGGGGGGGGGGGGACAAATCTTCACAGGATTAATTAACCCACTAGGTGTCATCCAAATCGAACTGAAACTTAGTAAATAGGGCTGTTTTCGATGACAATGCATTCTATCATGTTTTGGAAGCTTTCACTAAATGGTCGCTTTTACACATGTTTGGTACTACGTTTCGTCCGATCCAGATGCCAAGTATGACACGGAATCAATATATACATTTTTTTTTTTCCAAAGTGGTCAAACAAAATGAAAGCTCGATCTGAGCTTAAAAAAGCCTTTGTTTTTGAGGGTTAGTTTTTTCGTTAATCCAAATAGCTAGCTTTGACTGGCAAAGAATTGCAACAAAACTATACACTTAATTTTTTCAGGTTTCCTATTTTAGTAAATAAAGATTGAAATCAATCAAATTGAAATTCAGAAATAAATTGCTCTGTAAATAATGTGAAGAACAAAAATTAATATTCGCAACGACCAAAAATTAATCACTTTCTTAATCTTTCAATCGACACATAAAATGTTTCCAAATACAAAGCTACGCTTTTACTATGAATAGATGCAAGTTAATAAGGCTATCAATATTCAGCAAGGATGACGTGAGATTTTGAGGACACGCATAGAGAGATTGGCAAAAGGGGAAACACATGATTATGACAAGAGATAACATTTGCTTTAAATCAACTCCTAGACATTAACATCCAGCAACAGACACATCTTAGATGGGTTGTTGTGGTTTTAAAAGTTTATTAAAAGCGGCACAACGAAACTATCTCACAGAGGCACACGTGCTCCAAACCCATAATAAAAGATCCCGAATCTACTCTCAAGTTTCGGTCACGTTCCTGAAAAATGTCGTGGAAGAATCGGCCTTGAGAGCGCCTGACTCGAGATTTAAAAAAATAGTCCCGTTTGTGGGATCGACGCACTGTAAACGAGATTATGCATCATGGGTATACATATCCTTCTTCTTCCGGCACTTATCCAATCTGCAAACTTATAATTTTGGTTTCACCCACGCCAAATAAAATTTGTGATTGGATTGGTTCCAAAGTAAGCGAAAGGCGTGTCTATCCCCCCTTCCTCCCCCTTCTTCATCGAATGATTGACATGCCTTGCGGTTCTTTGGGAGCCAATGACCAGAAGCCGGAGTTGATGTGTCTTGCAAAGTGTGTGTTGTCCTCTCGCATTCCGAATGGTGAAATTTCTTTCAAATCAAACGTCTTCCATCCTTTGCTCTCATTCATTCTCCGTTTATTTGTATTCACTGGTTGTAAGTGCGGTCTCCTCA
The DNA here is from genome assembly GCA_963978545.1 of Linyphia triangularis. Taxonomy (NCBI): domain Eukaryota; kingdom Metazoa; phylum Arthropoda; class Arachnida; order Araneae; family Linyphiidae; genus Linyphia; species Linyphia triangularis. The sequence goes on along the minus strand of OZ021729.1, from coordinate 48,966,520 downwards.
AGCATATGTCACTGTCAGGGTCAGAGCCGAAGGCGTCTCGGGAGGAAGGTGTATAATGAAGGAGGTAATTGCCGGTACTCAATAATTATTAAACGGCTGAGAAAGTCGAAGACGTACTCGGCGAATACGTTTAACAGTATTTTTTTAATTTTTTTTAAGCAAGTGGTTAGTTTGGTGAAACAAGTCAGTGGAAAATGTGAACATCAATTAGGACAAGGCCGATTAATTCGAAATACTAACTAGAAAAATAATACGTTCGTAACTTTGTGTTGTTCTGGTATTAAAAACTTTGAAAATAAACATTCCCAACTAATTTCAGGGACCAACAACAGGATTTTTGGAGGAATCGATAATTTATGAACATTAGAGAGTAGTAGAATGTAGTTTTCACAGAAATGTCCAGAATATCTTTTTTTCTGCACAAAGTAAGAAATTGTTCATAATTTATCAACAGATGGCGTTTTGCTTTAAAATCTTAATGTTTAGCAGTTATAAAGCAAAAACATTAGGCACGCTTCTACTCTCAAATATTCGTGGATTATCGATTTTTCAAAAGTTTTGTTACTTATGGATCAACCAGTATATAACTCATTTATATCATAATGTCACAATTTATCTTATCTTCGGAATATCATTGATTAACATCTATTATTGTTACCACCAAATATCTTAAAGTCTCAAGCAATAAGTCATTAAATATTTTATAATAAGAAAATATTGGGATTAATCTGTTGGGCTGTGAAATACTGATCAACGCTTACTGAAATGAAATTTATATCAAGAAGATTTTTCCTCGGTTATCCTATTATATCTCTTGGCGTCCCAAGAAAATGCTGACCTTAACAAAAGTTAGCAATCATATAGAATTTTTCAAACAAAAATTCATAATATACTCAGTTCTTTATTAATAAGTATTCAAAAGATATTCAAAAGAAAAAGATAAGAATTTATGTTAATTATATTTTTTCACTCAGCTCAAACTTATTCATTTCTAAAATAATTATATAACATAAGACTGGGAACATTTTTAACTTAAAATTATTACTGAGTTTTAGGCATTAACTATCTAAATTATAAACTTTTTTGGCTTATTACAATAGGTTTTGGTACAGTAACAACAATATGGCTGTCAAATTTATAAATTAATATTTTAATTAACCCTTTCTTATTTTTAGGAGGGTTCCAACGTATCCAACGTACAAGGGAGTGTTCCTTGGATCACTTTCTTGATTACAATAAACATCTAAGTTAAACGCGTGTAAATTTTACTTGAAAAAGAAAATAGATATCGATATTAATATTTATTTTAAAAAGCATGCACTGGAATTTTTTTTATAGAACAACTAACTTTGAAAACGTCTATTTTCGACGTAACACCCTTCCCTATCAATGCTTGAGCATGATATTGGGGAATGAGAGGATTTATGGGAGCGATTCCCAGTGGCATGCTACCCTGGTATTGGAGAATATGCCTGGAGGATAATAATTAAGTGTAAAAATATAATTATGGAAAAATCAGGAATTCTACACCAGCAGTAATAGGTTGCACAAAAATTGTTACATTACACTTTAGAACATGTAGCATTTCTTTTGTAATTAAATGATTTTGAGTTTAAATTAAAGATCACATTTTACATTTCTGACTGCTGATATTTTAAGTGTTTCATACTCTAATGACTTCCATTGGCGATGGATTCATCTGCCGCCAATCGAAGCATACTTAAATCGGCTTCGATTACCCTACCTCTATAGTTAGGTAAGGTAAAAGTTTACTGCAAACTATAGAATAAATGGACGAGAGTCATTCGCAGCAGCATTGAGTATGGTATGGATACTTAAGTAGAACAATTTTATTCATTCCACCATCTGAAGAAAGAAAAAGTAATATGGATGATTTGCACAACCAGGAGATTGATTATATTTTCTTTTACATTGACCTTTTGTAAGGGGAGGATTAGATTTTTATGCATGTAATTTACTCAATCAAATAGCGATCATCAATTTCCATTGGGCTTGTTAAAAATATACAAGAAAAATAATCTCGACCGACCACCAAGGCCAAGCGTGAGAACATTAGCCAAGTTATTTTCCCCAATAAACACTCCATATACATGTTTGTGAATTAATCGCATCAAATTACTCGCGGTCGATTAAAACAATAAATTTCTCATTTCCTTATAAACTCTTCGAATGAAAAGGGCCGCATACATAAGTTGGAGGAGTGATTAAGGTCGTATCATGTTGTCAAAATAAATCATCCGACCTTCATATTATTGCCGTCGATATTCCCCCGTTTATTTATTTATTTCGGAATATGCGTCGGCTTCTCTTCCAGCTCGGCTATTACGAGTGGATTTAATCGAAGTAATCGATTAAATGAAAACAGCCGCGAGGTCTTTTGTTTTTCGATGCATCAGTGATTAATTTGAGAATCCATCACGCTGGAGTGACCCATCCCCGACCAATGATGAGATCCGGACTCTTTATATAAAAACATCTGGTCGCACTCTCGTGAACCCTGATTGAAAAGAATAAAAAAAGAGAAAAAAATTTACTTTAGGTCTTCTGTGCATTAATAAAATTTTCCCGAAAGAAAAGCTCGAAAATGTGAATTGCTAATTCTGTGCAGAGAAATGGCGATTCAACGGTTCTATCTTGAATACAGAGATTGCTGCACTAGGTCTATAAAGCCTTAGATCGGGGAAATTTTTGCCTGATCAGTACCTGTCTGATCAAGAACCTCTAATTAACAAAAGTATTGATGAGACAATCTTGTTTGAACAGTACCTGTCTGATCAGTAACCCCTAATTAACATTAAACAACCGATTTGACAATCTTGTCTGGACAGCAAGTACAGCAAACTAGAACAGCTGAAATGCCCACTCTGAGCAGATGATTAGTGAATCAGATTGGACAGATTCTTCTGCATGAGGTCTTCAAGCTTTTGTTATAGGCCTTGGAATTTCAAAGAATACAAAACCATTTTGATCAAACAATCCTCCAGATACTCTAATTAAAGCAGCATTATACATTTACTCATGCTTATGGTTCAGGCTTGCGACTATCATTACAAATTTTGTAATTTGGATCAGTTCCTTAATTTGGATCCTTCAGTTAGAAAAGTTTAAATTTCAGAAGGAAAACAATAAATCTTCTTTGAGGAGTGGAGCAGGGTACTCACTATTCGACTAGATTCTGAGTTGTTGGCCGTTTTGGCGCTGCCAAGGGACCTGAGCACGGTGAATGCCGCCGCCAGATGCTTGAAGGCGTCTGTTTCCGGACCACCGCCGGCGACATCGAAAAGTTGCCGAAGCAACAGCATGGAAGAGTACGTCTTGCCACTTCCACTCTCGCCACTGAAAAACAGCACGACACTACGTCAGAACTTCAGTAGTACATAAGAAGGAAATGAGGCGTTGAGCGCCAGAACGGACTATCCCACATTGATTCCTTTTTTTTTTCATATGAGGGCTGTTCCTACCCCCGTTTTGTTAAAACCATTCGTGCCAAATTTGGATTATATAACCATTGACCATTAGACAAACCACATTTGTCATGAATGGTTTGAACAAAACGGGGTAGAAACAGCTACCAAATAGAAAAATGAGCACTGTGGGATGGTCCGTTCTGGTGTTCAATGCCTCAAATATGCGTCTTTCATAGATTTGTCGGAAAATGATTTGGACCAGGGTAAAACATATATGTGCCCGCCTATCACAAATAAATAACAAAGCAACACCTGTTTGAATATGTCTGCAACCTGTAGAAACATATCTTCTATAAAACTTTTTTGTTGAGACCAAGAGGAAATTATATCCAAAAGCGATATCATTTCAAAGTTTCCAAATGGAAATGCTACGCTTTCAGGCCTATATGTCACAGATGGTCTGAACTTTACAAGAGAAGGTTTTAAGAGAAGTTTTATACAAGACAGGGAGCAAAACAGCAAAATTTTGAACATCTGTCATATTAAAACATAATTATAGGGCCTAAAGCGTTATTTGGAAAAATTTGAACAAGTGTTCCGCATTTTTATTTGCTTTTATTATATTTAGTTATTATTACACTCGGGCTCATTAGTTTATTATGATTTTTTTATTTACTAAATGTTATAATGATTTGTTGTCTACTACAGACTCCAGATGGCAATAGACCTGTAGTTTACCTCTATAACTTGAAATTTCGAGTACAAAGCATTTGATTGATTAGGATTAATATTTTAACTCGTCAACATAAGCTATTTTTCATAAAATTGTTTAAAAAAATAATAATATTATCATCTTCGTGTCCTCAAGTGAAATGCGTAAACGTTCTAAGTCCAAGGTAAGTCTATGGACTGAGCAGGTTTACAGATTTAGGCGAAGAAATAGATGTAACTATTTGATCTGTACAAGCGAAATTATTAATCACCAATTTAAGTGTTTTTATATTTTAATGTATTTGAAGAAGATTTTGATTTATCACCTGAGTATGATGGCCTGAGGATATCCTGTTTCGCTCTGCTGCCTGACTGCCTCGTGTATGACTCTGAGCAGTTGCGGACAGCGGGACGCGGCGTGGGCAGAACTCAGCGTCAGAGGGTTGCCCACGTCCTGGTATGGATTCACGGACAACAGGATAGGACCAACGTTCGTCTGCAATATAGAACACACACATTTAACTTCCTTAACCAGCAGTGAATGAAAGCTTTTCTCAGCTCTACTACAGCAAAAAATTTCAAAACAGTATTTGACTCGATTTCATGTTCGGGAAAACATATTGCAATTGTTCTAATTGTTAGGTCCTATTAGGGTCTTAGTTTTCTATCTTAAGACCGTATGTACGATCAGCTTATATTGCTTTTGGCTTTACGTTAAAAGTTTCATACGGTGCTGATTTTTGGTACCCTATTTAACTTGTTAGTATAAAGATATATTCCTGCGTAAAATATTGATGTTTCTGCAATCATCTTATTAGGTTTGGGTATCTTCTTCCCATGACAACGAGTGTAACTTTCTTTATCAAAAGCATTAAAATTTTTTAATAAGATACTATAAGAAACCCTTATAAGCAAAAGAGCATATAATTGTATCGTGATATACTTATTTATACGGTTCTCACTCAACATCACGCTCTCAGTTGTATTTCGTCGTCACCTCCATTTGCAGATCCCAATGGCTTTCCTTCCGAAGACAAAAGATAGCAAATTGAATATTATCGGAATCTAATCTTGCGAAGATAGGGCATGCGTTCCATTAACTGGCTTCATGCGGTATTTAAGTATTCAGTAGGTGTGAGTTTGGGGTCAGGCATTTACTAGTGAAATGGTCACGATGCTTTTTAAAACGTGACGATATCCGAAGATGGTTTTCGTGATCATGGCGCGCAAGTCTTACAGAAGCGGTCAAGGACGAAGGCCAATTGGCAGTGATACCAATTTGTATCTCTGTGGCACATACTGTGTGTGTAGTTGCTAGAAGAGAGTAAGTTGCAAAATGATGGCGGCCCAAGAAAGTGTCTAAGACATTAGGTCATTAGACTTACATTTTGATGAACAACATAAAAATCCCAATTGATAATACATTGCACGTATAACTGCTTGTATTTCTATAACAGAGGTTGGTAACAGGGCCTGTGGTTGGTCATAAGGCCTGTGAAGCCTAGGGCCTCCAAAATTCTGAATAATTATGTAATTATCAATATTCCATTCAGCGCACTTGATCAATGCCATAAAATATGAAAATATATTTTAATAAATCTTGTTAGTTATTAAAAAAAATAGTATATCGACATTACTTCACAACATTTTTTAATAACTTTAAAACTGTTATTAAATGAAATGTATGGTATTCTTTCTAGCTCTAACACTCAAGACTGCCAGTACAGTCCATCTATGTCATAGAAATCTAAAATGAGCAGTATAGGGCAGGAAAAAAAATAATATTTTTTGATTATTCATGTGGAACAGCGATATGAATAAAATGACGTATTATGTACTCACGAAGTATTCTCTATTGAAAAACCTCGCGTGCAGTGTCCGAAGTACAGCGTCCTCCGTTAGGGGTCCTGGTAGGTGGATGAGGTCCTGTACTTCGGCGCAAACACTGGGCCGCATCATCGTCACGCCGCCTTGCTTGCTCAACTCTGAAAAAGCATAAACGCTATCAATACAATCACACACAAACTAAGTTTTTCAGGTGTGTATTTTAAAATAACTAAATTTCTACATTTCAACTTTGATGAGATAATATCGTCGGCCTTACGAGTGAAAAGATGTCATCTCCACTTTTCTCTAAATTCACTTTCTGGTATATTTGAAAATAGGACGAGAATGCTCATCATTAGTAAAAGCTGCAATTTGATCGCTGAAATAAATTTATGGTGAATGAGTGATACGCAAAAGGCGTTAAGCTTATGTTGAATTACCACTTAAGAATTTTTTTTTACTCTTCTGAAGACTTAGACAAAGAGAAGTTACCATCTTTTCCATCTAAGCCGACGAAATTACGTGCCTAAATTTGTAAACCTGCTAAGTTCTTTGATTTCCATTTATCTGGATAGAGCATTTTTGTTTATTGATTTGAAGTTGAAGACGACAAATGCAATTATGATAAATATTAGCAACTCTACTCCAAAAACTTGTAAGCTGATGTTGATAATCAACATCAACCTATTGAAGAGTATTAAATAGTATATTGACAGTTCAATTGGCTTCATTTGTTTGAAAAGAAGAAATCGCTAATGAGCTATCCTGAAGTTATTGTTTTTTACAGTTCATACCAAGTCAGGTAAGTTCTTTTTTTATGGTAGAGGCTGTGTGACACTTGTGTCACACAGGGACATAAATCAGGCGCGCAACCAGAAAATTTCTGTGAAAGGGGTTTTTAATGAGGCACTAAGTTTATTTCTGTTTGTCCAATGTTATAAATATTTTTGCAGCTTCTTAATCTCAGGGATGAGAATGATCAGAGAGCAAAAAGGAGGCAATCCAAAAATTTGTTAAAAAAGCAAGCGGAAGGACCCAAAAAAGGAATAATACACAAAAATTCAACAAAAAAGTATTCAGAAAGGATGACTCACCAATTTTAAAGATACAATTATATTTCTCATACTATATAATAATTACATTTCAAATATTAGGGAAGAAATTAATATGTGCCACGTACTGTTCTCGAAACATAATACTCTAGCATTCTCCAAATTTCAGCCATAAAAAAGATCAGGAAAATGCCATCCAAATGAACTACAAATAAGGTTGTCGAAATTAAAAGGTGCATAAAACTATAAATCTGCTTATTTTACTGCTTGTAAAAGTACTCGGATTTGACATAATAACCATTTTATTTAACTTATTAATGTTAGACAATGCTTTTCGGCAAATGTACAATTCAACCAGAATGGGAGGAGCTTGTGAAGTAATTTGAGAGGAAAGCGTAGCGAAGAGGGATAATCTTTTGTTTAGACACGAGGAAAATAATACTTTTTGCAGGAAAAACTGGTGCCGATCAGAAAAATGCGAATCCTCGAAACAGAGACAAAAAGGAGGAAAATTTTACATAAAAAGCGAAAAAAGAGGAAAAATCTCATGCCTGTAATCTGTCACCTACATATGCCAAACTATTAAATGGTTTTAGTCCAGTTTTCAAGTTTAAGAAGAAAAAAAAGAAGGGAAAAAAACTAATATGGGACAACTTGTATCTAGTATGGGACTAATATGGGACTACTTATATCTTATATACATGTTTACATGTTATCTTGATTATAAATGAACACGAAATTTTCCTTGTTTGTTTAAATTCTATTAGAGAAGGAGTTATATTTTTAAGTTAATGGACAAATGCCAAAATTAGTGTGATTTTACTATAGATTTATGAGTCTTGAAATACAAAAGCATAATTTTTTTTTTGATATTATGAAATTTACAAATCTGTTACTTATTTTTAAATTCTTGGATATCGTAGTTGCTTTAATGTGATACTGTAGAAAAACTCAGTTTGGATTGTGATAGATTAAAAACGTATTTTATAAAAATTATTTAGATTTGCCAAGTTTTCCTGATTTATTCACAACAAAACATTTGGATTTCAAAGGAATTTGGGGAGAAGGGGGGAGGGGTCTGACCCCAAAAACCTTCCCCCTGGGTATGCGCTTGCATAGGTGTGTTGTCTAGTTTTGCAAAAGTAAAGTTAATAGAAAAAAGATAAAGGGTTCGCTAAAAAAAATATTCTCAAGCATATGTGATACATGGTTATTGCACTCTCTACACCAATAGTTGTTTGAACATAACCTTTTGAGGTTTCATTGTAGGCAAAATAAATCATAAACGTGGCAATTCAGTTTATAAATGCCTCTTGAAATGCTTTTTCCCGAATTTCCGACTACTCTTTAGAGCACAGGATGATATTTTGGTGTAAAAGGATCGCCGACAGGTAGGTTATTCAATAAAGAATTTTCAATAAAAGAAAATAGAAATATGTATGCAAAAATAGTATGTTATCTTAAAATGGCTTTTGCTCATCATGAACTTAGAAAACCAGTTGCCGTTATATATTATATTAACAGCACAAACATAAAACTCGAATTCATTAAAAGTGGCAAATGCAAGAATATCAGGAGGGGGGGGGGGGGAGGGGAAAAAGGATTTAAATTGATAGAGATGTAGTAAAATGTTTTATGTTTATTGTACACATTACTGCAATGGGTGTGTATCGTTTTTAATACTCATTATTTAGTTCAAATACTGATCAAAGTTGTAGGTCCGTAAACAGTGATTTATAGGTTATAAAAGCCTGCCATAAAACAATATACATTACTGTTGCCTCTAGTAATAAAGAGCTAAGTTTTAAAACACAAATTTTAAGTTCTTTTCATCAATTTTTTTAACTTAACAAACCTACAATGACAAATGAACCTTTCTGTATTGAATTAATTATTACTACTATTTTTAAATAATTTGCTGGAATTACGTAGAATTGTAATTTTTGACTTACCCTTTTCTGGTAAGATACCAAGAATTTAAGTTTCCACAAAAGAATGCCCATCTAAAATCCCACCTACTTTAACCTAAAGGCTCTAATGCAAAAATAAAAAAAAGTAAAGATTCACCACAAATTTAAGGGGGCAGCAAGAAAAATTTGGGGTTTTATTTCACACATATCTGAAAGAAAAAAAAGAAGAAAGAAAAAAAAAAAAATGTGATAAAAAATACCAGGTGAAAGATTCCTTAATACAATCATGACGTCATATGCCCCCTTCTTTTAACGGTAGCCACTTTCTAATATCGATTCCAGAGTTTTTTTGAATGAAACTAACGGAATGTCTCCCTTCCCTCATCTCCCAATTTTACAAAGGGAAAGGGAGTTGGATCAAGAACCCTCTGGTATGACTTCCGGTATGAATCATGGCGGTTACATTTTTTTGTGCTATCCCGTCTCCCCAATAACCTAAAAAATATGTATGTCATATTCTTAAACTTGGGGAGATCTTTGAACTGGGCTAAAAGCATTTGGAAATTAAAACTTGTAACCCTTTGTATTTATAGAAGCATTCCTTAAGTATCTCGTTTGAATTATTGTCCAAAACTTTCAGTTCAAATTATAAGGATCTAATGGTGACCTTATACGAATTTATTTAAAAAAAATTAACATCCAGTGCAAGTTTTCATGTTTTTTCAACTTTATTGGAACATGCGGTGTGGTAAAAAGTAACTAAAATCTATACGCAATAAAATAAAAAAATAATAAAATAAAGAAAATAAAAATCTACGTATTTTTTAAACTACATAAAAAATCTATTTATATATATATATATATATATATATATATATATATATATATATATATATATATATATATATATATATATATATATATATATATATATATATACACTCTATTTCATAATCCTTTATTACATGTGTTAATTAATACTAAAACATATATAACATCCGTGCATTTGTAATTCACCACTTTCAGGGCCGTATTTCTAAATAGGCTAAGTAGGCTGAAGCCTAGAGCGGTAAATTTTCAGGGGACGGCAACTTGGCAATTTATTCAAAAGTTAAAATGAAGTATTTCAGACTTTAATAATATTTTCCGTATGAATTTAAGAGTACATGTTACTTAAAAATATGTTTTAGTCCTTCTACATAGCCTACTTTCTAAAACTATAACATAATACAAATTCACAGCACGTAATCTTGTATTATAACTTTCTTGTAGTGCAATCTAATTAAAAAAGATGAAAACTCCAATGAATTCTATCCTTTTGTTGTATAAAACAAATGTATTAAGCAAATAAGAACTATAGAGGAGGTGGCAAATGGACTTTAGCCTATTGGCAGCATATTGTTAAATCCGGCCCTAACCACCTTTATGTCAAGTTTTACAAGAATTCATCAAGCAAGCTTACCAATTTCCATAAGAAATCCTTTCAATTTTTACTACACAATAGTTTCTAAAAGTGGCCAAAATGCACACGTGTGAACAGTCGTGTCCCGACCGGAAGCAGGATCATGGGAACAATTTGGAGGGTTTACAGCACATTCCAACGGACATTTCTCCCTGCCACATGGCTTACATTTTGGGAATAATCAGAAGGGTCCTTTCAAGTTCGGTGCAAGGTGAGATCAAGTGCCCCTTAGTAAGAAGATCCTTTTTATAATAATTGTCCAACATGAAAATCTTGAATAATAATTTAAATGCTGCTTTCATGATATTTTTAAAAAGTTTTTCTTATGAGGAAATATCTCTTTAATAACAGAAGTCCTCAACCTTACAAAGGTCAAAAACCACTTTTTCTATTACGCCGCCTACCCCCCTTTCTCCCATTTAGACCTCATCATTAAGCAGGTGTTTTGAATTGTTTTCAACATTGCTTTTGATTAACCTTAGAAAAACTTAATTGGAACTTGTTATTACCTGTAATTAAAACTCGTACCTGAAAAAAAAAAAAAAAAAAATAATAAAAAAAAAAAAAAAGTGTATAATTTACTAAAAAATAATTAAATTAGTAAAAATTACTAAATGTAACTCAAGTTCTTATATGATTTGAGAGAGTGTTCTGTCCGGTGATATTTTTTAAATTACTGTTTATGTTTCAAAAACTGATAAAAAAAAAATTAGTATTAAAACTGCTATGTCTCACAAAATAGTAGTCCAATCACCTGCTTATTAACATTTTGATTTTCTTCTAATTTTGGTATTTTTTGACTTTAAATTTTCTTGTAAAAATCTCACACATTTAAAAAGTATTACAGACCAATAAAAAAATGGTTCACGATCAGTCAATCGACCCTCATTTTGCAAAACGCTGTTTCAGTATTATATGTAAGGAATTGAGATTCGGGTTCAGCAAAATTCTACAGAACCTTCTCAAAATTTAAAATCAGGGATGAGAGTGATCAGAGAGCAAAAAGGAGGAAATCCAGAAATTCGTTAAAAAAGTGCGCAGAAGGAATATACAACAATTCAACAAAAAAGTATGCAGGAAGGATGATTCAATAATTTTAAAAATACAATGAAATTTCTCATTCTATATAATAATTACATTTCAAATATTAGGAGTTTGTGAAGTAATCTGTGAGGAAAGGGGAGCTAAGAAGTAATTTGTTTTGTTTTGTTTAGACAAGAGGAAAAGTATACTTTTTGCTGGAAAAATTGGTTCAGATCAGAAAAATGCGGATCCTCGAAACAGGGACAAAGAGAAGGAAAATATTGCTTAAAAAACAAAACAAAAAAAGGAGGAAAACTCTCATCCCTGTAAAATTAAAAAATATGAACGATCCTTTTTGTTGTTGCCACAGTGTTTAAAAAATCATAAATTTTGCAATCCAAAGATTAGTCACGATCAAAGCGAGCAATTTGAAAATTATTTTTCCAATTAATATCGGGTATGGAATAGTTTTACATTTAAATAAATTTCATTATGATATCCTAATAAAAAGTTTCTCAATTATTTTAGATTAAGTATCGAGAATGGTGAAATTCGTAACAATCTTAGCGGATTACTAAAAAAAAAAAAAAAAATTGATCAGCTTTTTTCGTACATAAATTTGTACCATAGCCTTAAACATTGATATATAATTTACTATTGCTGTATTTCAAAACCTAAATTAATTTTTTCTTTTATGAAGAAGGACGTTATTTACAGTTACAGTATTTACTAAAATATAATAAAGAACTAGCTGAATACCCGTGCTGCGCTACGAAATTTTACCATTAGCATTTTAGCGATCAAAAGACATTCATGTATTCTACACTTCAGACGTTTGCTCCCTTTTCGATCCCGACAAATTGATTTATCAAAATAGGAACTTTCCTTTGTTGACATTTTAAACGAAATTTATAATTGTGAATAGTAAACTGGAATAGTTTATTGTGTTTATGTTTGCTCTTAGTTCTAAATTTCAAAGTAGTAGCTGTATTGGAATTAAGTTAATTAGACATTAAGTTAATCATCGTATAGTTTCAATGTTGCGTCGTCTTTTCATCCCTTAAAAATTCGTTAATCGATATTGGAATGACTTATTTTTTTAACATTTGCAAAAAAATATCAGAAAAATGACTACATTGGAAGAGGAACATTCGGATATCCCTCGTTTGGAACATTTAACCCCTTTTCGACCACTTAAAGTGTGTTAATCGAGATCGGAATAGTTTACTTTTTCTATTTTTACCATTGTTGATATTTGTGCCGATTTTCAGAGTTGTGACTATGTGGGAAGTAGGATTTTCGAATGTCCCCCGTTTGGAACGTTTGACCCCTTTTCGACCCCTTAAAGTGTGTTAATCGAGATCGGAATAGTTTACTTTTTCTATTTTTACCATTGTTGATATTTGTGCCGATTTTCAGAGTTGTGACTATGCGGGAAGTAGGATTTTCGAATGTCCCCCGTTTGGAACGTTTGACCCCTTTTCGACCCCTTAAAGTGTGTTAATCGAGATTGGAATAGTTTACTTTTTCTATTTTTACCATTGTTGATATTTGTGCCGATTTTCAGAGTTGTGACTATGTGGGAAGTAGGATTTTCGAATGTCCCCCGTTTGGAACGTTTGACCCCTTTTCGACCCCTTAAAGTGTGTTAATCGAGATCGGAATAGTTTACTTTTTCTATTTTTACCATTGTTGATATTTGTGCCGATTTTCAGAGTTGTGACTATGCGGGAAGTAGGATTTTCGAATGTCCCCCGTTTGGAACGTTTGACCCCTTTTCGACCCCTTAAAGTGTGTTAATCGAGATTGGAATAGTTTACTTTTTCTATTTTTACCATTGTTGATATTTGTGCCGATTTTCAGAGTTGTGACTATGTGGGAAGTAGGATTTTCGAATGTCCCCCGTTTGGAACGTTTGACCCCTTTTCGACCCCTTAAAGTGTGTTAATCGAGATCGGAATAGTTTACTTTTTCTATTTTTACCATTGTTGATATTTGTGCCGATTTTCAGAGTTGTGACTATGTGGGAAGTAGGATTTTCGAATGTCCCCCGTTTGGAACGTTTGACCCCTTTTCGACCCCTTAAAGTGTGTTAATCGAGATCGGAATAGTTTACTTTTTCTATTTTTACCATTGTTGATATTTGTGCCGATTTTCAGAGTTGTGACTATGTGGGAAGTAGGATTTTCGAATGTCCCCCGTTTGGAACGTTTGACCCCTTTTCGACCCCTTAAAGTGTGTTAATCGAGATCGGAATAGTTTACTTTTTCTATTTTTACCATTGTTGATATTTGTGCCGATTTTCAGAGTTGTGACTATGTGGGAAGTAGGATTTTCGAATGTCCCCCGTTTGGAACGTTTGACCCCTTTTCGACCCCTTAAAGTGTGTTAATCGAGATCGGAATTGTTTACTTTTTCTATTTTTACCATTGTTGATATTTGTGCCGATTTTCAGAGTTGTGACTATGTGGGAAGTAGGATTTTCGAATGTCCCCCGTTTGGAACGTTTGACCCCTTTTCGACCCCTTAAAGTGTGTTAATCGAGATCGGAATAGTTTACTTTTTCTATTTTTACCATTGTTGATATTTGTGCCGATTTTCAGAGTTGTGACTATGTGGGAAGTAGGATTTTCGAATGTCCCCCGTTTGGAACGTTTGACCCCTTTTCGACCCCTTAAAGTGTGTTAATCGAGATCGGAATAGTTTACTTTTTCTATTTTTACCATTGTTGATATTTGTGCCGATTTTCAGAGTTGTGACTATGTGGGAAGTAGGATTTTCGAATGTCCCCCTTTTGGAACGTTTGACCCCTTTTCGACCCCTTAAAGTGTGTTAATCGAGATCGGAATAGTTTACTTTTTCTATTTTTACCATTGTTGATATTTGTGCCGATTTTCAGAGTTGTGACTATGCGGGAAGTAGGATTTTCGAATGTCCCCCGTTTGGAACGTTTGACCCCTTTTCGACCCCTTAAAGTGTGTTAATCGAGATCGGAATAGTTTACTTTTTCTATTTTTACCATTGTTGATATTTGTGCCGATTTTCAGAGTTGTGACTATGTGGGAAGTGGGAGAATTAGTGATGAGTGAGTCAGTGAGTCAGTGAGTGAGTGAGTGAGTGAGTGAGTGAGGGCTTTGCCTTATATATATAGAGATATTCCTGTGTATTCTGTATTATATTCCAGAAATCAAAAGGAAGATGGAATGTTATTGTACAAACCATTTTCTTAAACGAATATTTATAAAATAAATAATGCTTGAAGTTTTATGTAATTTATTTTAATTTAAGAGCAAACGATAAGATCTTTAGAACAAAGAATCAAAATAATCAGCGTAAAAGAATGGCGGGAAATTCAGTAACTGGTCGTTGCACGTTGAGTCGCGTCATTTTGTTCGTCAGCAAGCAATGCCTTAAAGATGCACGCTATGTGCCCGAAGCTATAGATTAATGGGATTTTTATTACTTTTCTATTCATAGGTTCAACTTAAAAAGAATTTAATGTCAGTAGCAACAAAGTTTCTATTTGGGTGACGCAATTATTTCTAGCGAATTCAAATCTTTTGAAAGTCTAAAACCATTAGTGTAATAATCATCGATATCCAGTAAGTTGTGTATTTAATAATTTTTTTTTAATTTTTTTATATTTTTTTTTTAATTTAACGGATCATTTTGTTTTAATTTATGTTTTTAATTCTAGATTAAGTTAAAAATTGGCGGGAAATTCAGTAACTGGTCACTGCACGTTGAGTCGCGTCATTTTGTTCGTCAGAATGCAATGCTTTAAAGATGCACGCTATGTGCCCGAAGCTATAGATTAATGGGATTTTTATTACTTTTCTATTCATAGGTTCAACTTAAGAAGAATTTAATGTCAGTAGCAACAAAGTTTTTATTTGGATGACGCAATTATTTCTAGCCAATTCAAATCTTTTGAAAGTCTAAAACTATTAGTGTAACAATCATCGATATCCAGTAGGTAAGTTATGTGTTTAATAAAATTGCTCTTTTTTTTTTTTTTTTTTTTTTTTTTTAATTTAACCGATCATTTTGTTTTAATTTATGTTTTTAATTCTAGATTAAGTTAATAATTGTCTTGTCATATCGCATTTGGAGATTCCTGTTATGGAGTATTTGATTTTTTTTTATCAGGTACAGTGCGGGAAGGGAAAAAAAAAAAAAAAAAATATCAGGACGATGGCTATATCTTGTATTCTAATTCTAGTTGATGAAATAGCAAGAGTCAAGTACCGTTGTAAATCTGGAAGGTCTTTATTAATTTGATATGTATATATATATAATGTGGGGTCATCTACATATAAAAACTAAACCCAACTTTAAAAAGTTCAATGGCAACCCCATTATATTATACCATACTTAGATTTAGAATTAAAAAAAAACGTCTAAATATCAAATTTCATAATTTTCCAATGAGGGGTTACTAATTTAAATGATGTCAAAAAAATGACAAATTAATGCATTTGTTTTTCCAGCCATAAATTCTTAAAGAGTTAATATTTTTGCAATTTTTCTTTAAGGATAATTTTTTTTTAAGGCCAAGCATAAATAACAAGCAACTTTTATATTAATCTGTTTTTTAATTATTAATTAATAAAATAAGTTTTAAAATGTTTAAAATAGAAACATGTTTTTTTTTTTTTGTTGTTGTTGCTTCCATTAGAATTATTAGGGTCGAAAACGCATCCACAATATTTTTCATTCCATTTTGACTTTTAGTTCTCAATATTTTAGCAAAAATGTAAGTAATTTAGTTATATGTCTTTTTATAGACATATAGAAAATAGTAAACAAAAATTTTGGTGCAAATAGCAAGATTCTACGATAATTAGAACCGAAGATATAACCATCGTTCGCATTTTTTTTTTTTTTTTTTTTTTTACCTACTGCAGCTTGGAGTTTGTGAAAACGATATACAATATTTTGGGCTTAAATGTTGAACGTTTATAGTGATGACTGGAGTTTCATTCCTCGGGACAAAACTTAGACCTGATTTACACCCTACCAGTCTAGGTTTCAGTTTAGATCGCCAGCCAGTGACGTCATCAGGCTACTGGTTCCAGTAAACCAAACATTTTCTATCTAGACCTGATTTACACGCTACCAGTCGAGGTTCCAGTTTAGATCGCCAGCCAGTGACGTCATGTGACGTCATCAGGCTACTGGTTCCAGTAAACCAAACATTTTCTATTTACTGGCGCCGGCAACTCCGATCAACCAATCACGTGGGCTTTCCTGTGATCACCGATAGACGGCGCAACGGTTGCTTAGTTGACGTCACAGAACTGGCGATCTAAACTGGAGGCCCGACTGGTAGCGTGTAAATCAGGCCTTACTGGTACCGGCGACTACGATCAACCAATCACGTGCACTCTCCCGTGATCACCGATAGACGGCGCAACGGTTGCTTAGCTGACGTCACAGAACTGGCGATCTAAACTGGAGGCCCGACTGGTAGCGTGTAACTCATGTCTTACAAATTTTAATTTCTTGAAAATCCGGATGCCAATGAGTAAATAAATTCTATTTTCGACGTTGTACTAAAATCAACTGCTTCTGAAGGAAAAATGATGTTAATTACTTTTAGATTTCTCTTAATATTTTCTAATTTTTCAGTTAAATTTTTTATACAGTTTTTATTTCAATAAAAAGTATTTACCTATTATACATTTTGATACATTTGTTTAGTTTTATACAATATTTCTTTCACTTTAGTTTGGCCATTTAGCACAGCTTGTTTTCTTTTGATTAATGATAAAAACTACAAATTCTACTTTTAAAAAAATAACTTTTTTCAATTCGAAAAAGAGTATGTATCGAAGTGTAACCCTGCTCCTCAAGAAATGTTATTCTGTTTTACTGTGTTTTTTAAAAACTGAGATATTTTTCTGACAAAAAGAATTGTTTTGCATAGATAAAAGGGTATAGATTTTCTGTAGCATGTGCATTTATGACAGTATTTTAGTTAATAGTACACATGATACAATGAAAGAAAAGGATTTATACCCTCAAATAATATTCATACAATACCAAAAAAAGTATAGTTAAGTCAACCGTTTTTGTCTCTAATGTTGTGTTTACGTGGCTTAGTTATGAATAGTCCTCCAATTGATAGTTAAGAAATAGGTACCGTCTCAACTTATCGAACAAAATATACTTGTCACTCGAAATATATTCAATATATATGTCAGAATATATGCTGTGAACATATCCGTAAGCTTTTACCACTTTGTTTTGAGCATAAAGGAGAGTTAGGTAAATAAAATGTGTTTATACAGAAAAAATTTCGGGCAACCAACTCTAAATCATTGATGTTTCCTACCATTGCTTTGATATGAAATAGGCGAAATATAAATAAAGTTGACATATTTTGGGATGTTTGCGTTGCTTTGTATATTTTGTTTACCAAACGAATACACGAACGTTCTCATAATAACCAACAATCACAAAAAAAGGGGGAGAAAACCTATTTTCCAAATACAAAAATATACCCATAAAACAATTTTCTTTTAATCCTGCAAATAAATGCACTGTCAACTTTTATTGCAACTTATTTAAGCGATTTTGGGCTTAACTCAAGTTATCATAACGCTTCACCACTACGAAGAAAACATCAATTCCGTGACATTGACAAACTTTTTTTTTTTTGGCTCTTAACACAGGTAGACTGTAAGTTGTTGTATTGTCATCGACAGCCAGTCTATTTGACAAAGTTTCGACTTGTTTGGATACTGGAAAGAGCCTTAATCAGCCCACCGAAGATTTTTCCAGCCGTAAAGCCTTAAAATTGAAGTTAATATAAAGGATTTAAAATTGAACAAAAGGGATGACAGCTGGAGTGTAAAAAAAAGTTAAGAAAAAAACTTGTCTTTAATACACGCATTACAAACTTTTATTCTTAAAATTTAACAAATAAATGAATAAATAAATACATAAGTAACCATGCAAGTAAATAAATATATTATTAAATAAATATGTAAATAAATAAATCAATTAATAAATAAATTATAAATTTAATAAATAAACGAACAAACAAAACAATATATAGAAGAAAAAAAAACTTTCCCAACAACACTGCCAATACCTAACTTCCCTTAAACGATGCTATTACTATTAATTGCAATAAAGTACTTAACCGCTTATACGCTTCGAAGAGCAGAAGGGGAAAAAAAAACATGCATCGCTGTGGCTCGTGCTACAACGCGCTATTCTGTTCTCGAATGGCTGGTCAAGATAATTGGGGAACGAGATTTTGTTCTGTTTGACTCCTATTAGGGGTTATCGTTTCATTGTTTGCGGTTTTTGTGGGATGAAAGCCATTAAAACGGTTCGCACGATGTAATTTCTTTCGCCGCCGTTATGATTTCTAACGATGAGAACCCATTACGAGTGGTTAAGGAAGCAACTCCAGAAATCCCACAATAGGAAAGAAAATCCACTCACTTTTCCAGAAGATTTTCGAAAACTTTCAGTCACTCAATTTAAAAGAAAATTGTTACCATTCGTAGATATTAACAATAAAGATCAGTAAATGGATTCTCATGTTGTCACTAACCTTTTAAAGTATTAAAAATAAGAAATGTTATTATATATGTGTTACTACTTATTAATAGTTCTGAAGAAACTTATAAATTGTAAAGATGTGGTATCGGTTGAAATATTTTCAAGCGGGTGCAGATGGGCCCCTAAGGGGGAGCAAGGACGGATTTCTGCAAAAGCCAGCAAAGCCCAGGCTTGGAGCCCTATAATTTTAGGGACCCCAAAATTTGCAAAACTGTCAAAATGAATCGTGGTCTATTTTCATTATGTTTTGAATTTAAATAAATTATAAACATAAAGTGATTTTAAATTGCAGCCGTTAAAATACTATATCTCGAAAACACATCAGCTTAAATTTGTGTGTATATAATTTTGGTTTATTTTCTGATGTGCCGTTTTTGGATTTAGGAAATGGTTATCGATATACTTGCAGACTAAAGACAAAACTGGTTGTTAATGGTTATTAATCACTTTGGCAAATCGTCTACATTTTTTTTAATATGATTTTTCCTAGATGTGAAACTATTTTTAAACTAAAAGTACATAATGAATAGTTTAAAGCCAAATTTGTTGACATAATTGCAAAAGGCTAATATCCTAACCGAAATTAATTTGGATTCACAGAATTCTAATAGGTTACTTTACGGCTGCTTTTATGTTGCTTTAGGCTATATTTGGTTGAAGAAAAATCCTTTCAACAAAACAAACATCAGCCTCTTTAGTTAGTTTTTTTTTTATGGGGTGCTGTCACATGCTGCGCTTTGGGCCTCGAGTGATGCAAGATAGGCCTTGAGGGGGAGCAAGACGGTAAATTTTTGTCTTAATCGTGATTTTTTAATTGGCTGTCCTAATGAAATTTAATTTGTGCTCGTTGAATATTTTGAAGCTCATATAAAACTTCTATTTCCAGTGAATCATACGACTTCGCTCCCAGTTATTTTTAAGTTTCATAATCAAGGGAAAGGGGGGGGGGGGGTGCGAGGGGTTTATAAGTGCACCACCTTGAAATTAAAACGTATGTTTAATTTTCCGGACATTTAATAACCGGACAATGACTTCAATTTTTCCAAGTGATAAAAATCTTAGGGCAAATTAACTTGGGAAAGATTCCGTATGTAAACAAGCCCAATAACTGTTCTGATTGGCTACGTTATCATTCACAACCGATCGGACTGTTGTTGATCTGTGTTTACACTCAGCTCAATGCCTTTTAAACATGTCCCGAGGCTAGCTTAGACAGAACAAGAATTAGTTGATAACTTAGTCATTGTAGGAAAAGC
This sequence comes from Linyphia triangularis, assembly GCA_963978545.1. Classification (NCBI taxonomy): domain Eukaryota; kingdom Metazoa; phylum Arthropoda; class Arachnida; order Araneae; family Linyphiidae; genus Linyphia; species Linyphia triangularis. The sequence goes on along the minus strand of OZ021729.1, from coordinate 48,946,273 downwards.
TTGGAGTTGACAAACTAATGCAACTAAAAGAACGCATATATATTATTAGCAGATGTGGGAACAATTTTAAATATCAAAAATCAAAGAGCCAAATATAAATTTAAAGGTAGAGGAACACTAACAGCTAATATCAATCAGAATTTCGGAGCGAAAAATAGTTAATTTTAAATCTCTTCTAAAAAGGTGGAATGCACGAATTATTATCTTTCACTTAAAAATGTAGCCTAATACAGGAGTTGGTTTTATATTTTGGGACATTTGGGATATTTGTGTTCTTATGAATGGGTTTATGTGAAAATTCTTACTTCTTTTATTTTAATCTTCCATATTTTGTAGCATTAGTACATATTTTCGAAATGTATCACCATTTTTATTGACTGAAAGGATGTTTTATCCTTTGAGTAACAAGTTTTTCTTTTAAGTTTTTTTTTATCTGTTCCAAAAAGTTTTCTAATCATTTACCTTGAAGTAAAAAAACATGTACGAACAGTAGAAGGATGTTGATATTAAGCACTGGGTAGGACTGCTGATTTGATAACAGCAACATACCTTGTTTTAACTACACAGTTGTCGATTGCCAGTTTAAAATACAAGAGTATGTTTTATTTATATATGAATGGCAACTGTAACAATTATTCGATGCCGTTTCTCGTACTAAGAATTTACTTAGGATGGAAAAAGGGAACTAAAATACGTTCAAATATAATAAACTAGTCAAGTTCGAGCACTCACATACCAAATAATATACACGAACTCCCGGTTTGTGAGTATTTGTTTGCCCTCTACCGGTTTGTATATGAATGTTTTCCATGGATGGCTTGGGAGTTTTTAAACAGCGTAACAGAGATGCCACACATCGTCGATTTACGTAAATTCTAATTTTAAACATGTTGAAATTATTTGCTCTTAAGCAAATAATGGTGTCAATCAAAGTAATGTTTTTTTAAACCTAATCCTGTTCTTCTGTAGTTCCGAATTTCCCGCCCTTAAGTTTAATTTATACGGTGGGGAAGATTTGTACCAAATTGAAAAGAACAAGTCAGTATATTCTGTTTCGATCAACTGGCCATTAAAATAATTTACTTCTATTACAGCTTTCATTGCAAGATTCTAATGAATGAACTAGAAAATAATATAGTGATAAGTTTGGTAGTTCTGCCGTTAAAAATTTACAGAGATTTCAGTCCATGCGGGAGGAATTTATTTGGTAATTTTTTTGCATTTATTGTTGCTGTTTCGTAGTATAAGATAAAATAATCTGACAACAAGCATGTAAAAATTATCTTGTCGTTACATTCCACATCAAATTAACATAAAATAATCGATAAAAAGTTTTTACAATAAATGCTTTATATGCATTGCCAACTTTTATGTGCAATTGTAAAAAAAATTTAGAGTTCACATTAAGTTTATAAAATGCTTGATAACTATGAAGAAAACCATAAATTCCATGCAATTAACTAACATTTCCCCTTCCAAAAAATATAATGCTCCGTCATCTCTAACGAGTCTTCACGAAGATTCAGTTCGATTAGATGATTGTAAAGTGGAAATAGAAGCGTGTGTAAAAGTGGCCTTTTAATTGCAGTCCTCAAAATTTTATAAAAATGTATTGTCATTGCGTCGACAACGAGTCTACCTTATAAGTTTCAGCACGAGTGCTCGGCCACAAGTGGATTAATTAGTATTCTGAAGAGACAATATATGCGAGTAAAAGCGTCCTTTTAGTGGCAGTTCCAAAACCTTGATAGAAAGCATTCTCATTGACAATGAATCTATCTACCAAGTTTCACCTCGATTGGTTGACGGCCAGTGTATTAATTTGTCTTCAGCAGATTTGTGGGTCACAAACACGAAAACCAACAAAATCGAAGTTAATATAAAGGATTTAAAAAAGAATCCGACATCAGTCTCACCGATTTTATGAAAATTAGTGTGAACACTTTTCTTGAACTCTTTTGTAATCCACTTAAGTTATTAGAAAAAACTGGATTTTTTTATTTCGATATTCCTACTTGTTTAAAATTTACAAATTTTTCGAATTTGGCATACCTGGATTTTCTAAAATCAAACTGTTTAATTCTTGAGTCAATCAATAACTATTAATTACAATTTTATGATTTATTTTTTTGAAAATTAATAAAACTATGGAAAATTTAGGAATTTTTTTTTTTCAAATTAATAACGAAATTCCAATAGAATTAATGGGCGTGGATTTCTTCCCCCCCCCCCCCATAGAAATGAGGGATACAAATGAGGCCACATACGTTTAATTATGGCAACAAAATTTTTACTAATTTAGGCTAAAAAAAATTATAATTACAGGTAATATTCAAATACTGGTTATATTTTGTGTTCTATGAGCCAGATAATACAGCAGTTTTTACCCAAGCTTGTTATTTATGATTTTCTATAGTTCTGTTCTACGGCATAAATGTAAATTGCTACTTTTGAAACACTTTAAGAACTTAGTTCAGGGGTCTATGCAGAAGGAAATTTGGGTCCTTTTAAGGATTCCATACATCCTTCACAAAATTCCATAATCAAAAAAAGGACCCTTCACAAAAGTCCATGTCCAACAAACTGACCTTTCACAAAATTCCAAGTAAAAAAAAACAAAAACAAAAAACGGAACCTTCATAATATGTCCAGTTTGAAAACGGACCAATTACAAAATTTATTTTATGCCAAAAGGAGAAAACTGCTCGTTTGCCCACATATTGATTTTAAGGAAGTGACGTCACGAACGCCAAACCATGTGCTCAAAATATATAAAATTGAAAAAATTTCACAAAAGTCATATTTTTTCACAAAAATAGGACCCTGTAAAAAAAAAACCTGGATAGACTCATATAGTTATTAAATGGTTACATTCTCTGCTTCATTCAATTTATTATACTTCAATTACTCAAAATATAAAATTGCAACAGCGTTGCTTGAAACACACATTATATGTGTGCAAAATATGTTTGGAACATCATTCACTTTTATTGTAATTGTCATTGCAGAATAAGTCAACATCCTTCCCCTATATATAATTAATATTTTCTACCTGTTTAACTCCGCAAAAAATATCTCCACACCCAGAAATTTTAAATGGCTGAAACTTGGAATTCAGGCAGTCTACAGCCCAAATGAGAAGACAATTATATTTTGGAACGTCCGGAAATTCCTCAGGAGGCTTTGGGAAGGTAAAAGAACGCGCATTGATAAAACTGCTGTTTTGGAATCCGGGTGACTTTGAATTCTAAAATGTGTAATTCCGGTACTCTGTAGATAACAAGGGTGCACCGAAATACCTCAGGAATACCGAAAGAACGAGCATTCATCAAAATGCTGCTTTGAAACTGAGAAGACTTAAATGATTGAAATTTGGAAAGCAGCTACATTTACACATTTCGAATATGTGACACGTGAACGACCGAATAAATTTAATAAATTTTGGAAGGCGAATTATTTATGGAACGCCACAGAGTACCGAAGGAACGCGCGGTTTAAAAATTACTATTTTGGGGCTTAGAAGACACAAGTTGAAATTTGGAAATCAGGCACACTATGGATTACATAAGTGCGCGAATAATTTTTTTTTTTTATGTAAAATAGATCAGTATCACCGAATGAATGTTCAATTTGTGAAACTGTTAATTTAAAGTAAAGATGACGGCCGAAAATTGAAACACACCAGGTCGAATATTTGAACAACACCAGGTCGAATATGGGGTTGAAACATTCCAAGCGGATCATTTTTCGAAAGAAAAAAAAAAAAAACACAACAGAAAATAGAGTTAAAATGTTAATTCAGTACTTATAGTAAAGTAATTTTAATAACATAGTACTTTATACTTTTATATAGTACTTTGCTGCATAAGAGAAATTTTTTTTAAAAAATTAGGGAGGGGGGGGGGGATTAGGATTTGAATGCGTTGAGCTTTTTTAAAAAAGCGTTAAGGAAAGCAAATATTTATATTGAAAAATAAAAATAAAAACTTTGTATAGGGTCGGCCCATTTTTTACAGACACTGACCGACCAGGTGATTGCACCGGACAACCCTATGACCAGTACGCCCCTGAAACTGACCTTGTTGGTATGCGGCGAGTGAATGTCCATTGAGGGGGGCGGAGGGAGGGGCGCCGCCCCCCGTCACGTGCAGACGATTTCTGAGTGTCACCAGCTCCGAACTGAGGCTGCGCAGACGCTGTTGGAGATGGACCGCCTCGTTGGAGGAAGAAGCATCTGTGGAACAATAAACACAATTAGAAAAAGCATTCATCCATAACTATCTATCATATAAGAAATATATAGCATATATACAGGGTAACTATAACTAAACTGAAGCTGTCTAGAACCGGTAGAAATCAGGAAAACTCCATAGTCGTTGTCAGTGGTTTTCTGGGCTAAGAGCGAAGGATTCGATAATTAGAATAGCAAATTTTTTAAAGAGCCGCAAAATACATATAAGAAGTACCAATATGAGCTTTTAACTGTAATTTTTTTTATATCAAAGCATGTATATCAAGCCTGTAAGCATAAAATGCATGCATATCAATCAGAATGAAGATATGCTCATTGAAGCATTATACAGACAGCTCTAAACAGCACGTATCAAATATTTTACAATATATTCTAAGGAGCTCAGAAATTAATATCTCGCTAACTTCGAAACTTTTAAAACAGTTGAAATTTTCTAAAACAGATCTTTCCAACCTCACCTTGAAATGTTTTTGCAACCAGTAATTCTTATTTCAAAATCGACATAAAATATAAATATCCCTTTGTGTTCAACTTTTAACCACTTGATATAAAATACGAAAGAAGTCCTTAACAAAATCTAATTCTACCATCACTATAAACTTGTTATTAATGATAAGTAAATATTTGTTGGAAATGTAATGTTTCTTTTTCAAGACAACTGTGTTCCAAACACCAAGTTCGGTTCCTTAATAGAAGTGGCATTGCTGATGTGGGCACAATGAACCATATTATTCATGACTACCAATAATATATGATATTATTGAGTGATCTTCCAACCACACACATCGACTACAAAACTCCGAGATTGTTGAAAACATCAACTAAGTTTAAGATGGCAGTAGTTAGAAAAGGAGAGTCCTGAGCCATGGCGGTATGCGGTATGGGACGAGGGACGATGACGTCACCGGAAATCACGTGACCGGAAGTGGAGTGGAGTTGTTCCCCTCCTGCTGCTGTTTTAGTTTCATTATAAGCTGTTTGTGTATGACGTCACAGATGACGTCATAATGTGTTTTATATTAAAGTTTAGAGCGATGGCAACACTTTTTTAGTTTCGGTTTAGTTTCGGAGTTGAGTTGTTCTAGGACTGCTTGTAAATGAATAAGCTAGAGTAATAGGCTTTTATTGCGTGACGTCACAGTAGATATGACGTCATAATTTGTTTTATATCAAAAACACTTTTTAGTGTCGATTTACATTTAAGATGGAGCTGAATTGTTCTAGGGCTGCTTCTAAACGAATAAGTTAGAGTGATAGGTATTTTTACTAATGACGTCACAGTGGGTATGACGTCATTCTATGTTAAGATTTACGTTTTAAGTGGTGATAACATTGGATATATACCAAATTTAGTTTTCAGGTGTTGGCAACGAGTTCTGATCGGTCAGCTAAATGCTCGCTGGTGATTGATAAGTTTTAAACATGTGACCAAAAGTTAACTCCTGATTGACTGTTTGGTTTTCTAGCGAGTTACTTACATATCCTTTAGCCAAGTTAAAATACCTGCAACAAAGTTACACAAAAAAAAAAATGTTAAATTTGAAAAGTTAATAAAAGGAAGGCCATTTGCTAAGGGTCTAAAGAACCCTAACCCCGAGCTACACGTGACATTTCAATATTTTACCAAACAATTGTTAAAATATCGACTATCGGACGTTGCCTTCATGGTAACTCATCTACCCACCCCCCTTCCCTAACTAATTTTGAATAAGTTAAGACTTTAGAATTACAATTAATAAATTTTGAAAAATTATTTATTAAAGGTGAGGACCCACCTCCAGCCCGATACCTCTTTTAGGAAGAATTGGTACCGCCTCACTCCACCCTAACAAAACAAAAAAAATCTGTGAAAAAAAAAAAAAACACGAAGTATTAAACACGTCTTTCACACTCAGGTATCTAAGTAGAAATGGCGAGACGGCAACCGGTAGCGTCTATATATGAGGGGTGATCACGTGACTTCACCGACCAATCAGGTTTCACGGTAGAGGGTGCTACTGACTATCGACCCGTCAGAAGGGAGGGGAGCGAGACTAGGGATGTTTCAACACGCTTCAACGCGTTTGCGAGTTGAGTTGTTGTGTAACGATCTTGCTTGAAACAGTTAAAGTGATAGATAATTTGTTCGTGACGTCATAGTGTAGCGAATGGGTTTTTAGCGTAGACAGTTGTTGCAATTGGAGTAATTATGAAATTTATTAAATATAAAGATAATATTTAGTAATAATTATCAGATTTTATTATTATTATTATAAAAAAATAAACTTATAAAAAAAAAGTGAACGTGAAAATTTACTTTACGAATAAAAATCATGTCTTTAAAATGTGTACGAATATCACTAAATAAGAGAAAAAAGTAACATACTTAAACTCTTTAAAATAAATAACTTTAACATTAACGTAAAAAATTTACTTTTCACATAAAAATCACTTTAAAATGAGTAAAAATATCGCTAAATAAGAGAAAAAAAGTAACTTACTTAAAATTTCTAAGATAAATATTTAACCTTTACTCGAAAATTCCCTTCATATATAAAAATCACGACTTTAAAATATGACATGCAAGAGAAAAGTAACGTACTTAAACTTTCTACGACAAATAACTTTAACATTAACGTAACATTTTACTTTACACATAAAAATCCCGACTTTAAAATATGTAGAAATATCGCTAAATAAAAGAAGAAAAAAAAAAAAAAGTAACATACTTAAACTTTGTACGACAAATAACTTTGACATTAACGTAAAAAATTTTCTTCACATATAAAAATCACGACTTTAAAATGTAACGTGTAAGAAGAATTAGCATACTTAAAATTTCTACGACAAATAAATTTAACCTTTACGCGAAAATTTATATACATAAAAATCATGTCTTTAAAATATGTACAAATATTGCTAAATAAAAGAAAAAAACTAACATACTTAAACTTTGCACGACAAATAACTTTAACCTTTACTCGAAAATTCCCTTCATGTATAAAAATCACGACTTTAAAATATAACATGCAAGAGAAAAGTAACGTACTTAAACTTTCTACGACAAATAACTTTAACATTAACGTAAAATTTTACTTTACACATAAAAATCCCGATATTAAAATATGTAGAAATATCGCTAAATAAAAGAAAAAAAGTAACACACTTAAACTTTGTACAACAAATAACTTTGACATTAACGTAAAAAATGTTCTGCACATATAAAAATCACGACTTTAAATTTGAAATGTAGGATGAAAGTATAACATACCTATAATTTCTACGACAAAGAATTCAAACATTGCCGTTCATGTCTTTAAAATGTATAATGACAACTCTAACTTTTAGAAAAAAGAAACACTAAAAATTTACAAGGCAAAGAATTTAAAATTGAACGTTAAAATTAACTTTACATGTACTATCATACTCTTATATCAACGATAAATAAGATAAAAAAAGAAACTCTAAAAATTTATAAGGCAAAGAATTCAAATAATACGCGAAAATTTACCTCACATATAAAAATTATGTCTTTCAAATGTGTAAGAATAACGCTAAATTAGAGAAAAAGAAATATTAAAAATTTATAAGGTAAGGAATTGAAACAATACGCGAAAATTTATTTCACACATAACATTTCTATCTTTAAAATGTGTAAGAATAATGCTAAATTAGAGAAGAAAAAAAAAATAACATACTTAAACTTTCTTCGACAACAATTTAAACAATACGCGAAAATTTCATACACAATTATTTTCTTAGGTTAATGTTAAATAATGGGAAATTTAACAGAATAAAAATTTCAAAGATAAAGAATTTTAACCTTTACACGAAAATTTACTTCACATATAAATATCATGTCTTTAAACTTTAACGCGACAATTTACTTCTCATGTACAATTAAACTCTTAGGTTAATGTTAAATAAAAGAAAAAGTAACATACTCAAACATTTCTAAGATAAGCATAACGTAAAAATTTTATATCATGTGTTTAAAATGTAACATATAAGAGAAAAAAAAATAACATACTTGAATTTCTATAGCAAAGAATTTAAGCGTTAGCGTAAAAATTTACTTTACATATAAAATTCACGTCTTTAAACGGGATGATAAGCATGTGACGGTAATTAGCCAATCAGGTTAGCGGTAGGTGATACGCCACTTGCCGGCATTTTTAGACCGGAGGATGAGTCAAAAACTTGTTCAAACAGGTCGGGAGACTTGTACAGCAAGAACAACAGCATCGACGCGCAAGCAGCGGGTGATGCTGCGGTGTGTCAGCAGGTGTTCGAGATTATCGTTTTCCTACTTTTCCTTTTTCATAATGAAATGTTTGTGAAAACTTGGAATGAATGCAGTGGATTTCAAAGACACATTAGTAAGTGAAGGTAGAATTCGCATGGACTTTCTTCCAAAAAGTATGATTCACTTGGAGAATTTAAGATCATTTCTACTTGAAAACTTTTCTATTGTCTAAAACATTGAATATTGTTCAAACTCAGTGAGATTATATGCTACAATACGGGTAAAACTTAACAAAATTGTTACATAGAAGAAAAATAGTAAGAGATTTAAAATAAATACTAGTTATAGATACTCCAAGGAAAAAAATTCACCTCTACTTTTCAATCGGAAAATCAATGCAAGTTGGAAATTTATGTTACTTCAAGAAAGACTTAGACAATTTACTTTGTAATAATATACATTAAGGTGTCGTATTAACTCGTGCAATACATGCTGACTAAGGTTTATTTTACTTAATATCTAAGAAAGGTGAATTGGGGGAAAATATTAAATAAATTGTAGATATTAAATACATTGTAGATATGCATTTAAGTTTTGAAAATCACCTGCAAGACTTTTAAAACATCTTAAGATAAATTGAAAGAAACTTGCGAATTATATGTAAACTATATAACTTTTTATACTCTGATAGGAAATCACAAGTAATTTAGTTAACTTTTTTCATGGTAACACTCATATTCAACGACATGTTTTTAAAATTTAACCTTCTTTACATGATAATAGTTATAAATTTTTTCAATCTCAGATGCGACATACTATTATTTCTAACATATATGTTACGAATTGTGTAAAGTTTTTAAAACTGTATATGCAAATCACCAATCAGAAACATAAAAATCTAACATCAATCATACTAAAATAATAAGATATTTTCCTTAGTGGAAATAGTTAACTACTCATGTGATGGAATATACTTAGAAAATTTAAATACTGAAAAAAGTTTGCTAGGCAAACTTAAAGAATATTTTTTTTTTCTTGTGAAAAACTAGCATAAATTTGGAAAATGTAGAGTTTGTTACTACGTAAAATTGAACATCATCTGGACAAACTAAATTATACATGAATTTTTTTTTATTTGAGAGGTGCTGACAATATATCATTAATATAGAGATTTTTAACTTCCACCCATAATTTCTAAATAACTTATACATAAATTTCAGAAAACTGAAACGGAATGTGTTTTACAAGACGCTTATTTTGTAAGATGAACATTCAATATTAATATAACTGAGCAAAGTTCATTCCGGAAAAAAACATGTAAAAGATACTTATATTTTGAAAATAGTTTGAAATATCCTTTTAAATTTATGAATGCTCGCTTTCGAAAGACACAAATAAAACTGATATTACACATGATAATTAACACATGCATAACATTAGTCAAACAAAGTGGAATTTTTATTGCTTGTGACCGATAACTTTTCAGTGAAGTAGAATAACATACATAGGAAATGTGTGCAAACTTTTTCAACTTTTAAACCAAGCATCATGTAAAATTATAAATTACGATAGGAAATAGCACACTTCAGAATCGGAACAAGTCTTCTAGTTAAGCTAAATTTATTTCTCAAGGAATTGAAAGCATACCAGAAAAGTCCTTATCATTTCGCATCTTTTCTCATGTTGCAAGAAGACATACTTTGTAAAAGATCCTCGTAACACTTAACAAAAATCAGTAAAAATAAATATATTTTCTAGGGCAAAGATAAAACTTCACAACTTAATACTGAAATTTAGCTAAGTTGCATATGGTTTATTCACATAACTCGCATATGCTTCGAATGTTGAAATATATTTGTCAGTTGAAATCAAACTCATCGAAAATAAATGCTATCTACATTTTCAAGTCGGAAATTACTATTAAATAAACTTTACATGTAAAACATTGTCATGTTAAAAAGAAAAATCTACAAAAATGTAAATGATAATTTTACTGTTGGTACATAAATGATGAATAATTTATGATTTTATTCTAGGCAAACGTTTTATTGTCTAACAGAGAACTTAAACTTTAGCAGAAAAACGAAAAAATACAATTTTTAAATCCTATCATGCTTGTTGAAAATTGAGTTTATTAGCTGTTGTAATAGATTTTTATTGTCCAAATTTCTATAGTTTTTCTTCCCAGTGCAATAAAATTAAGTTCATGTGTAATGAGTAGGTTTTTTTTTATGAATCTTATAAATTTAACGAAATTATTATGACCTAAGAGATTGAGTGAACTGAATAAATCAATGATGTAAATTTAAACAGTGACTTGAACTGATACATACTATAACTGTAAAGAAGTATGACAAAGTGATAGATGAAGTGAAAATAGAAGTTGAGTGAAATGTGTTGAAAAAAAGTTGAAGACGACAAGAAATTCGTAAATGAGAATTATCATTGACTTATATTAACTTCGTTTTTCTTGCTTATGACAAGAAAATACACTCTTTCTTATTAAGAACCAACTTGATATCTTATCATAGAATGACAATGATGAAATATCTATACATTAAAAAAAATACCAAACTTAGACATAGCAAATTTCTTGAAATTCATGTATAATGTGAGAAGTTTTACTGGAAATATAGAAAATACAACATTGAAAGATGTGAATGTTTCGAAGTACTTTATAAGAAGAAAAAAAAAAATGCGCTGAGGTCCGCTACAAAAATTTTTAGGAGAAAGTTTAAACAAAATTTAAAATCAAACATGCTTTTAAGTGGGAACACATATATTAAAACTATAGCACATTAAACAATTTATATTATGTCATCTCGGTATCAAACTGAATAACATGAAAAACAACGACAAACTGAATAAACATGATAATTATCAATATATGTGGAAAAGTTTCCTTTTCTCACATATAAAAAAAATAACACATTGACATACGTTAAGATCACGAAACATGCGTAATCATATGCCGATAAGAGCAACCAATGTTGCGGGGAGATATTCACTTGATGGTCAATATCCCATGAATAAATTGATTGATTGAATTTCTAATGCTAATTCCAATAGTATTCCATGTAACTTCAACTTGATATTTTACACTATAGATATATTTATTTTTCAAATATATTGACTTTCAAAAAAATCATCCTTCAATATAAGAATGATCATAGTAAGAATAAAAGAAAAGATACTAAGCATTGATTTAAAGTGTATTTATTTCGACTTAGCAACAAATCATATGCTTGAAACGAAAATTGCTTCGAACCAAATTATAACTATCCAAATTCATAGATTCCTACAAGAAAATTTTTCTCATCTAGTAATTGAATTTTTTTTCTCATACGCATTATAAGTGTTGTCCAATCAGGTGTAGAATAGTTGAAGATATCCGACCTCTTTCTAAATATTAATAAGTCACTGTCGAAAAACTTATAAAAATTTCAATTTACACTTAAAGGTTTTTTTTTTTTTTTTTTTTTTTTATATATATATCAAAGAATTTTTTCAAATCAATATGTATATTTAAATACGGAAACTTATTCACTTCAATAAATGTATGTTTAAGTTATAAAACTTGTCGTATGTATTGAAAAATTGTAACTTTTCGTCTTCTTCGTATAAATCGATAACTTATACACTAGTTCTTCATCAAATAATCTTCTAAGTAAATCTTTCAAAGGTAAAAACATACTTATAGCTTTGCATTTGTAACAAGTTAAATTGTACATGTTTCATGTGAAAGTTACAAAATTTTATATATTTTCATGGAAAATATATAAAATTTTAATTTCACGAGAAACATGTACAATTTAACATGTTACAAAGACAAAGCTATAAGTATGTTTTTACCTTTAAAAGATTTACTTAGAAGATTATTTGATGAAGAACTAGTGTATAAGTTATCGATTTATACGAAGAAGACGAAAAGTTACAATTTTTCAATACATACGACAAGTTTTATAACTTAAACATACATTTATTGAAGTGAATAAGTTTCCGTATTTAAATATACATATTGATTTGAAAAAATTCTTTGATATATATATATAAAAAAAAAAAAAAAAAAAAAAACCTTTAAGTGTAAATTGAAATTTTTATAAGTTTTTCAACAGTGACTTATTAATATTTAGAAAGAGGTCGGATATCTTCAACTATTCTACACCTGATTGGACAACACTTATAATGCGTATGAGAAAAAAAATTCAATTACTAGATGAGAAAAATTTTCTTGTAGGAATCTATGAATTTGGATAGTTATAATTTGGTTCGAAGCAATTTTCGTTTCAAGCATATGATTTGTTGCTAAGTCGAAATAAATACACTTTAAATCAATGCTTAGTATCTTTTCTTTTATTCTTACTATGATCATTCTTATATTGAAGGATGATTTTTTGAAAGTCAATATATTTGAAAAATAAATATATCTATAGTGTAAAATATCAAGTTGAAGTTACATGGAATACTATTGGAATTAGCATTAGAAATTCAATCAATCAATTTATTCATGGGATATTGACCATCAAGTGAATATCTCCCCGCAACATTGGTTGCTCTTATCGGCATATGATTACGCATGTTTCGTGATCTTAACGTATGTCAATGTGTTATTTTTTTTATATGTGAGAAAAGGAAACTTTTCCACATATATTGATAATTATCATGTTTATTCAGTTTGTCGTTGTTTTTCATGTTATTCAGTTTGATACCGAGATGACATAATATAAATTGTTTAATGTGCTATAGTTTTAATATATGTGTTCCCACTTAAAAGCATGTTTGATTTTAAATTTTGTTTAAACTTTCTCCTAAAAATTTTTGTAGCGGACCTCAGCGCATTTTTTTTTTCTTCTTATAAAGTACTTCGAAACATTCACATCTTTCAATGTTGTATTTTCTATATTTCCAGTAAAACTTCTCACATTATACATGAATTTCAAGAAATTTGCTATGTCTAAGTTTGGTATTTTTTTTAATGTATAGATATTTCATCATTGTCATTCTATGATAAGATATCAAGTTGGTTCTTAATAAGAAAGAGTGTATTTTCTTGTCATAAGCAAGAAAAACGAAGTTAATATAAGTCAATGATAATTCTCATTTACGAATTTCTTGTCGTCTTCAACTTTTTTTCAACACATTTCACTCAACTTCTATTTTCACTTCATCTATCACTTTGTCATACTTCTTTACAGTTATAGTATGTATCAGTTCAAGTCACTGTTTAAATTTACATCATTGATTTATTCAGTTCACTCAATCTCTTAGGTCATAATAATTTCGTTAAATTTATAAGATTCATAAAAAAAAACCTACTCATTACACATGAACTTAATTTTATTGCACTGGGAAGAAAAACTATAGAAATTTGGACAATAAAAATCTATTACAACAGCTAATAAACTCAATTTTCAACAAGCATGATAGGATTTAAAAATTGTATTTTTTCGTTTTTCTGCTAAAGTTTAAGTTCTCTGTTAGACAATAAAACGTTTGCCTAGAATAAAATCATAAATTATTCATCATTTATGTACCAACAGTAAAATTATCATTTACATTTTTGTAGATTTTTCTTTTTAACATGACAATGTTTTACATGTAAAGTTTATTTAATAGTAATTTCCGACTTGAAAATGTAGATAGCATTTATTTTCGATGAGTTTGATTTCAACTGACAAATATATTTCAACATTCGAAGCATATGCGAGTTATGTGAATAAACCATATGCAACTTAGCTAAATTTCAGTATTAAGTTGTGAAGTTTTATCTTTGCCCTAGAAAATATATTTATTTTTACTGATTTTTGTTAAGTGTTACGAGGATCTTTTACAAAGTATGTCTTCTTGCAACATGAGAAAAGATGCGAAATGATAAGGACTTTTCTGGTATGCTTTCAATTCCTTGAGAAATAAATTTAGCTTAACTAGAAGACTTGTTCCGATTCTGAAGTGTGCTATTTCCTATCGTAATTTATAATTTTACATGATGCTTGGTTTAAAAGTTGAAAAAGTTTGCACACATTTCCTATGTATGTTATTCTACTTCACTGAAAAGTTATCGGTCACAAGCAATAAAAATTCCACTTTGTTTGACTAATGTTATGCATGTGTTAATTATCATGTGTAATATCAGTTTTATTTGTGTCTTTCGAAAGCGAGCATTCATAAATTTAAAAGGATATTTCAAACTATTTTCAAAATATAAGTATCTTTTACATGTTTTTTTCCGGAATGAACTTTGCTCAGTTATATTAATATTGAATGTTCATCTTACAAAATAAGCGTCTTGTAAAACACATTCCGTTTCAGTTTTCTGAAATTTATGTATAAGTTATTTAGAAATTATGGGTGGAAGTTAAAAATCTCTATATTAATGATATATTGTCAGCACCTCTCAAATAAAAAAAAATTCATGTATAATTTAGTTTGTCCAGATGATGTTCAATTTTACGTAGTAACAAACTCTACATTTTCCAAATTTATGCTAGTTTTTCACAAGAAAAAAAAAATATTCTTTAAGTTTGCCTAGCAAACTTTTTTCAGTATTTAAATTTTCTAAGTATATTCCATCACATGAGTAGTTAACTATTTCCACTAAGGAAAATATCTTATTATTTTAGTATGATTGATGTTAGATTTTTATGTTTCTGATTGGTGATTTGCATATACAGTTTTAAAAACTTTACACAATTCGTAACATATATGTTAGAAATAATAGTATGTCGCATCTGAGATTGAAAAAATTTATAACTATTATCATGTAAAGAAGGTTAAATTTTAAAAACATGTCGTTGAATATGAGTGTTACCATGAAAAAAGTTAACTAAATTACTTGTGATTTCCTATCAGAGTATAAAAAGTTATATAGTTTACATATAATTCGCAAGTTTCTTTCAATTTATCTTAAGATGTTTTAAAAGTCTTGCAGGTGATTTTCAAAACTTAAATGCATATCTACAATGTATTTAATATCTACAATTTATTTAATATTTTCCCCCAATTCACCTTTCTTAGATATTAAGTAAAATAAACCTTAGTCAGCATGTATTGCACGAGTTAATACGACACCTTAATGTATATTATTACAAAGTAAATTGTCTAAGTCTTTCTTGAAGTAACATAAATTTCCAACTTGCATTGATTTTCCGATTGAAAAGTAGAGGTGAATTTTTTTCCTTGGAGTATCTATAACTAGTATTTATTTTAAATCTCTTACTATTTTTCTTCTATGTAACAATTTTGTTAAGTTTTACCCGTATTGTAGCATATAATCTCACTGAGTTTGAACAATATTCAATGTTTTAGACAATAGAAAAGTTTTCAAGTAGAAATGATCTTAAATTCTCCAAGTGAATCATACTTTTTGGAAGAAAGTCCATGCGAATTCTACCTTCACTTACTAATGTGTCTTTGAAATCCACTGCATTCATTCCAAGTTTTCACAAACATTTCATTATGAAAAAGGAAAAGTAGGAAAACGATAATCTCGAACACCTGCTGACACACCGCAGCATCACCCGCTGCTTGCGCGTCGATGCTGTTGTTCTTGCTGTACAAGTCTCCCGACCTGTTTGAACAAGTTTTTGACTCATCCTCCGGTCTAAAAATGCCGGCAAGTGGCGTATCACCTACCGCTAACCTGATTGGCTAATTACCGTCACATGCTTATCATCCCGTTTAAAGACGTGAATTTTATATGTAAAGTAAATTTTTACGCTAACGCTTAAATTCTTTGCTATAGAAATTCAAGTATGTTATTTTTTTTTCTCTTATATGTTACATTTTAAACACATGATATAAAATTTTTACGTTATGCTTATCTTAGAAATGTTTGAGTATGTTACTTTTTCTTTTATTTAACATTAACCTAAGAGTTTAATTGTACATGAGAAGTAAATTGTCGCGTTAAAGTTTAAAGACATGATATTTATATGTGAAGTAAATTTTCGTGTAAAGGTTAAAATTCTTTATCTTTGAAATTTTTATTCTGTTAAATTTCCCATTATTTAACATTAACCTAAGAAAATAATTGTGTATGAAATTTTCGCGTATTGTTTAAATTGTTGTCGAAGAAAGTTTAAGTATGTTATTTTTTTTTTCTTCTCTAATTTAGCATTATTCTTACACATTTTAAAGATAGAAATGTTATGTGTGAAATAAATTTTCGCGTATTGTTTCAATTCCTTACCTTATAAATTTTTAATATTTCTTTTTCTCTAATTTAGCGTTATTCTTACACATTTGAAAGACATAATTTTTATATGTGAGGTAAATTTTCGCGTATTATTTGAATTCTTTGCCTTATAAATTTTTAGAGTTTCTTTTTTTATCTTATTTATCGTTGATATAAGAGTATGATAGTACATGTAAAGTTAATTTTAACGTTCAATTTTAAATTCTTTGCCTTGTAAATTTTTAGTGTTTCTTTTTTCTAAAAGTTAGAGTTGTCATTATACATTTTAAAGACATGAACGGCAATGTTTGAATTCTTTGTCGTAGAAATTATAGGTATGTTATACTTTCATCCTACATTTCAAATTTAAAGTCGTGATTTTTATATGTGCAGAACATTTTTTACGTTAATGTCAAAGTTATTTGTTGTACAAAGTTTAAGTGTGTTACTTTTTTTCTTTTATTTAGCGATATTTCTACATATTTTAATATCGGGATTTTTATGTGTAAAGTAAAATTTTACGTTAATGTTAAAGTTATTTGTCGTAGAAAGTTTAAGTACGTTACTTTTCTCTTGCATGTTATATTTTAAAGTCGTGATTTTTATACATGAAGGGAATTTTCGAGTAAAGGTTAAAGTTATTTGTCGTGCAAAGTTTAAGTATGTTAGTTTTTTTCTTTTATTTAGCAATATTTGTACATATTTTAAAGACATGATTTTTATGTATATAAATTTTCGCGTAAAGGTTAAATTTATTTGTCGTAGAAATTTTAAGTATGCTAATTCTTCTTACACGTTACATTTTAAAGTCGTGATTTTTATATGTGAAGAAAATTTTTTACGTTAATGTCAAAGTTATTTGTCGTACAAAGTTTAAGTATGTTACTTTTTTTTTTTTTTCTTCTTTTATTTAGCGATATTTCTACATATTTTAAAGTCGGGATTTTTATGTGTAAAGTAAAATGTTACGTTAATGTTAAAGTTATTTGTCGTAGAAAGTTTAAGTACGTTACTTTTCTCTTGCATGTCATATTTTAAAGTCGTGATTTTTATATATGAAGGGAATTTTCGAGTAAAGGTTAAATATTTATCTTAGAAATTTTAAGTAAGTTACTTTTTTTCTCTTATTTAGCGATATTTTTACTCATTTTAAAGTGATTTTTATGTGAAAAGTAAATTTTTTACGTTAATGTTAAAGTTATTTATTTTAAAGAGTTTAAGTATGTTACTTTTTTCTCTTATTTAGTGATATTCGTACACATTTTAAAGACATGATTTTTATTCGTAAAGTAAATTTTCACGTTCACTTTTTTTTTATAAGTTTATTTTTTTATAATAATAATAATAAAATCTGATAATTATTACTAAATATTATCTTTATATTTAATAAATTTCATAATTACTCCAATTGCAACAACTGTCTACGCTAAAAACCCATTCGCTACACTATGACGTCACGAACAAATTATCTATCACTTTAACTGTTTCAAGCAAGATCGTTACACAACAACTCAACTCGCAAACGCGTTGAAGCGTGTTGAAACATCCCTAGTCTCGCTCCCCTCCCTTCTGACGGGTCGATAGTCAGTAGCACCCTCTACCGTGAAACCTGATTGGTCGGTGAAGTCACGTGATCACCCCTCATATATAGACGCTACCGGTTGCCGTCTCGCCATTTCTACTTAGATACCTGAGTGTGAAAGACGTGTTTAATACTTCGTGTTTTTTTTTTTTTTCACAGATTTTTTTTGTTTTGTTAGGGTGGAGTGAGGCGGTACCAATTCTTCCTAAAAGAGGTATCGGGCTGGAGGTGGGTCCTCACCTTTAATAAATAATTTTTCAAAATTTATTAATTGTAATTCTAAAGTCTTAACTTATTCAAAATTAGTTAGGGAAGGGGGGTGGGTAGATGAGTTACCATGAAGGCAACGTCCGATAGTCGATATTTTAACAATTGTTTGGTAAAATATTGAAATGTCACGTGTAGCTCGGGGTTAGGGTTCTTTAGACCCTTAGCAAATGGCCTTCCTTTTATTAACTTTTCAAATTTAACATTTTTTTTTTTGTGTAACTTTGTTGCAGGTATTTTAACTTGGCTAAAGGATATGTAAGTAACTCGCTAGAAAACCAAACAGTCAATCAGGAGTTAACTTTTGGTCACATGTTTAAAACTTATCAATCACCAGCGAGCATTTAGCTGACCGATCAGAACTCGTTGCCAACACCTGAAAACTAAATTTGGTATATATCCAATGTTATCACCACTTAAAACGTAAATCTTAACATAGAATGACGTCATACCCACTGTGACGTCATTAGTAAAAATACCTATCACTCTAACTTATTCGTTTAGAAGCAGCCCTAGAACAATTCAGCTCCATCTTAAATGTAAATCGACACTAAAAAGTGTTTTTGATATAAAACAAATTATGACGTCATATCTACTGTGACGTCACGCAATAAAAGCCTATTACTCTAGCTTATTCATTTACAAGCAGTCCTAGAACAACTCAACTCCGAAACTAAACCGAAACTAAAAAAGTGTTGCCATCGCTCTAAACTTTAATATAAAACACATTATGACGTCATCTGTGACGTCATACACAAACAGCTTATAATGAAACTAAAACAGCAGCAGGAGGGGAACAACTCCACTCCACTTCCGGTCACGTGATTTCCGGTGACGTCATCGTCCCTCGTCCCATACCGCATACCGCCATGGCTCAGGACTCTCCTTTTCTAACTACTGATGGCTATTCTTGAAACATTGCCGAGGATTCTCCTGAAAATTCTCGACATTGAATCTGCTGAATTAATCTTAATATTTTATTTGTTCATATTGCTGTTCTTAAGGTTCTTATTAATCTTATTGTAATTTAGCATTGTATATTTTCAGGGCACAAGTCAAGTTAGAGAAACAGTTTGTATCCGTTGGCTGGGAGAAAAAAGAAAAGAAAAGAAGGAGAAAAAAAAAAAAAAAAAGGAATTCAAAGCAGAAATAAGAATACTCGAATAAGCAGGCATCTTGTCTCACATAACTGTCAATGCGATTAAACTGTAGCGCTGGGCAGAGTGTCTCATTGATTTACTTTTTCACTCACGTAACTCTACTTCCTTATTACGCTTTCTTTTATTTGTACGTTAAAATAGTGGATTCACAACACAAGTATCTCCTTGCATACAACACGATATACTAGTATCGATATTTTGACAACTTGTTATTCTTTTTTCCCTCTTATAAATTACATTCGATGTTCTTCCAAAGTTTATCTTTTTCATTGCTTGACAACGATTCTCCTATATACTTACTCACTTTGTGAGCATCCACTAAATTGTTAAATTTAAGTTATCTCTCACCCTCTATTTCTCTCTTGCACTGCTAATTAATAATTTGCATTGTAATTATAAAATTAACTAATAATTTTATGGCAGTTTGCATACTGCTATTGTCATTATAACTAATTTTCTTAATAAAGAGGATCGTTAACAGGTAACTTCTCGCCCATAGAACTTGTTTATTAATGTAAATGTTGTTTAGCTACAATATCTAAAGTAGAGCTAAGTTTAACATTGTAAATTAAAAGCAAGGAAAATTAGTAAGATTTTTTCTCAAAGTCAAAGTTTCCCTTCATAGGTTTCAATATTCAGTTACAAAAATGTTTGCGACATTTAGCCATTACGTATTCTGGATCATTTGTTTGCTATGTTGGTGCTGTGACGCGTAATGGCCAAGTCGTACCTAAGCATTTTTGTAGCTGTATATTTAGGCCTATGAAGGGAAATTTTGACTTTAAGAAGAAAATCTTACTAATTTTCATTGACGGTAATTTACAACAACGTTAAACTTGAAACTACTTTAGAACTCAATACTTTTCATGGTTATAGCTATTGCATGAAGAACTTGGCGCTTTTGTATCGAGATATTTTTGTTAGAATTTCACTTCTTTTTTTACGGTATTAATTTTAAATTCATTACTTATTTTGTATACCGATAGCTAGTTCAAAGAGGTTTAGTTTTCATAATTTTAAAACTTGCAAGAAAAATTTCTGGAGTTGAAAGGGTTAAGTATAAATTATTATTATTATTATTATTATTATTTTTTTTTTTTTTTGGGTACCTACTTATTATACAGTCGACTGTTGACGAACTTCTGATTGACTGTCAACTACGAGGACTTCAGGATTACCCGACTACCTTTATTTTTTTAATTTAAATTATTATTTGGTTTTTAAAAGCTAAAAGAAGAAAGAAGAAGAAAAAAAAAAAAAAAAAAAAAAAAAATCGCAACATAATCCAACTAACGAAACATTTCTAAAACGTTTTAATTTCCCTCTCCCCTGTTCATGAAGTATTTCAATGCGAATAGTGATAATGTAAAATTATTTTAAATAAATCGTTAAATTCAGATATGCAAAAACTGTTACCAAAGGGGAAGAAAATAACAATTGGTGATTATTTCGTAGCCGATAAAATGTCGCTTAGATAAATTGTATTATGCTTAACCCCACTTTTATTATTGCTATTTCTAGATTTTAGAGGTTTCGCGGTGTGTGGTGAGTTTCACCTCCATTTATATATTATAAATTAGTATTCGAAGTTTTATAATTATTATTATAGACCAAATAGGTATATATTAGAATTAAGATTTATATTGTTCGAATATTGCCTTCTTCAGGGGATTCGGATTGGAAGGGTTTGAGGTTTTTTCTTTCCTTTGTATGCATGTTAAACCTTACAAACGCACCAAATTTCATAGCTCTAACTCTACTAGAAGTACCTTAGTATTTTGATGATCAATGAGTGAGTGGGTCTCAAAATATGCCGTTTTCGAATTTGATTATAATTGGAGACTTGAAATTTAAGTGTCTTACTAAAATGGCTAATAGCTACATGTAAAAAAAAAAAATTCTGCTCTCAGATATACTGTAATGTGCAGATACGAGAGGGACAAAATGCTGTTGAGTTGCTTTGTGTAAAAGGTGTCTGACAGTGAACTTTGTGGGTGCACTGCAGTGCATCCATCAAGTGCACTTAGATTTCTATATCAAGACTACGTAAAATTTAAGCTCGAGACGTGAGGTAAAGTAATTTATTGCAATGGTGTGATAAAATATTTTACTGCACGCCTCACAACAGAGAACTACTTTTAACACGATTTTTGAGAAAAAAAAGTTAAATTTTTGTTTTTTTGACGTTGTGAAAAGTGTAATAAAAAGCTATTTTTCCTTTAAATTTTGCGGTAGATCTTTTATTGCTGTTTTTCCCTTTCGCCATCTGATAAAGTGTTTCACATGTTTAAAGCAATACTTCAGAAGATATAATGGCTCACAAATATGAAACCTCGTGTTTTATGGAGAGAAGTTACACTGTGGTATTTCCATTGATGCAGACTGCGTACTGCAAATCTGATTAACCAAATTATTTAGAATTAGATTTTTAAAAAATATTTTATTTATTCACCCGGTATTTAGAGAAAAATAGATTTTAGGTTTGCATGTGATAGCAAAAGGAATCTGGGGAAATTATCAACTTATTAAACAGAATGACGGTAATTGGAAATGACAATTTTTCTTTATACTTTTTTACCCACATGGTATTAAACGATGTGAAATCATAGAAGGCAAAGACATCATAACTACCAATCAAATGCACTTGTCTAACTCATTTGCTACTCGGTGCGGACAATCAATTGCCTACTAAGTATAAACAAAGCTGCTAATTAACTTGAAAGTCAATAAAAAAACTTAAACGTAATTTATCTTACTTTAAATGTTAAACAAGCATGAACTTAAAAAGATATGTTTTATATTGAAATTTGAGTAGGAAATTTTATTTTACCCTTTTAGACCTTTTTAGAGTTACAGTTAGATCATTGTTTGTAACTGATTTTTAAAGTTTAACATTCAAATTTAGAAGGCCCTTTACAGTTCATCACAAAAAAAATTCTTTTTTAAATATTACAGCTAAACACTTCTTACAGCTGGGCCGACCAAACGGTATGGTGGTTAGCGTGCTAGCTTCTAGACCGTGAGGTTGCGGGTTCGAGTCGTGTGTTAGGCATGGGTGTTTGTAAATGTATGTTGGCTTGTCAAATGACAAATGTTTCGTCGCATTATATCCCTCGTGTTGCTGACGGCGCCAGATAATCTGTAAACAACCAACTTCTTACAGCTGGAGAGAGAAAAAAAGAAGAAAATATTAAGTTTCTTATTGAATTCATTTCACTATTGGTTCTGCATCAAATAATTACCACAGAATTTTGAAGTACGTACTGGATGTACATGTTAAGTAACATTGTAGAAAAATTTGTGATATCAGGCTGAAATAACATGTAACAGTCTGCTTTCTATGTACATTTAAATATTCTGCAAAGTCTTGTAATAAAATAGTTTTCAGTGCAACAAGACGATATGGGCACAGTTTTGAGATATTTCATTCGTGGAAAATCGTGTCACGGTTCAAGATCTTCTACTGGAATGAAACAGAAAAATGTCTTTAATAAAAAAAATATTTTCAAAAGCATAAGAATAAGTTTTTAACAGTTTAGCGTTTATTGTTTCGACAAACAATATTTTATTATGCGATGAATCATGTTGTGAAAATTTAATTGTTTAATGGATTATGCTGCGCTTAATAGACACTGTTTTGTAGTTATATGACATATGTCAAAAAGCAATTAAACTTTCTACTTCACAGTAATGCCAGAACAACAGCAAACAAAATGAAAACAGGGAAATCTTAATAATGAAGTTAATACTTGTTTTAAAAAATTCACAAAATTGTTTTCATCCACTGAACTCTTCAGTTCGGCAATCAGTTATAAAATCCTTTATATTAGCTTCGATTTTGTGGGTACGTTTGTCGATGGAAATCTGTGGAGGCCTACTTAACCCCCTTGCGGTCATCCAATCGGGTTGAAACTTGGCAGATAGATACGATGTCGATGACAACACATTTTGGCGGCTGTCACTGTCAATAAAAGGTCGCTTTTACGGAATCTAACCGATCATCGAAGTAACTGTTTCATGCTGCCAAAATTGCTTTAATAAATTATTAAATAAATTGTTTTGATCAGAATAAATAAAAGATATTTGGATGTGAGTGCATAAATTCCCATTCATTTTTAATGAATAAATTTTGAAAAGTAGTTTACCGAATATTTTGCTGATAGAGATGTTTTTAATATTTAAAATTAGAAGCCAACACCAAGCACTTTCTGGCAAAGGGAAACGGCGCTTTGTTAAGAATATAAAAATGGGCGATGCTTTTAAAGATTTATATTAAAAACATTGAGTTTTTTTTAGTTATATTATTTTACTATTTAATATTCTCAAAATGTACTCTTTGTTAATGTTCATGTTCCGAAAAGATAACATCCACATTAAACTGGAATGCGCACAAAACAGTCGATGGCGTGCAAATAACAAGATAATCCTTGTTTCTATTCAGTTACCTGGTCAAGTCTGAAATCTCATTAATGAAAACGAAAAAGCCTCTTAAAAGAGACCACGCTTAGCGCATCCAATTAACCAAATTAAATCCTCTTGCAAATATTTTACGATCTCTGTACATTAATCTTACTCACTCTTCGAAAGTGATTAGCGATGAACAAAAACGAAACGAATGTTAATTTAATTTCTTCTTCATAGTCCGGCTACAGAGAAGAACCAGAACGTTAGGAATGTCCCTTCCGCGACAAGTTCACTGAAGTCATAAAAGAACAGTAAAAAAAAAAAATGGCGAGTTGAAGATTACTTTTATGATTTATTCCTTTTTTATTTAGGCTTAACTCCTTGTCGTAATAATTTCTTTTTAATTTTCGGAGTTCTGTGCTCGTCCCCGGTTGTAAACACCTATAGGGTTTATGAAATGAAAAATGGGCTCCAGATGGAAGAACGAACACTTGTATGATAAACGGACATTCCATGGGGTTCTTTTCTTTAAGAACATGTTCGTCTCATTAGAAGAAGCCGTTTAAAAGGTTTATGGATCTGCACATGCATTTTTATCATTCATAAAGTATACTATTTCTCTGAGCTAGTTCTTTTTTTTTTTAATTTTTAACTGTCAAGGTTTAGAAATGCTTATTTACCAAGGTAGCACAGCAACATTGGTCAATGTCCAAAACAAGAGTTCTGGAAGATTGGGCAATCCTGGCCGAAATTCGAGCATCGTTCCAAAATACATGTTTTGTTTTTAAATAAACATGTAAAAAACATCACTAAACAATTTATTTTTGTTCTCTTGTAAATAAAAATTTTCAATTATTAAACTGTGCAGCAATATTTACAAAATTCCAGTTTTTTTTACTATCGAGCATGGGCGAGATTGTAACAACGGCCAGTTCAGAACGGTCATCACAATTCATTATAGGTGACAAAGACACTTTAAAAATTATAAAATGCCTCCTTTTTAATGGCATAAGAAAACTGATTCGATTTTTAACGCTTGACTTCAGGTCTTCATTTCACTTGGGTTACATAAACACAAACTTTTGGAGAGATTAAAGTTACACCCTGAACTATTTCTACGAAGCAAAATAAAGAATAGTAGAATACTTGTCAAGCAATTCCCATCGTAAACACTGGCCACAAGTTTAACTTGACCCAACGAAGTGATCGTCATGTATAATAGATTTTATAGTTTGTTCAACTTGTTTTAGCTTCTGGATTTAAAGCCAAATGCTGTGAATAGCCGAAGCATGAAATTGCTTGATTTAAAAGTTCACAACATCATTATCAATCACAAAAAATATTTTAGACTACACAGTGGGAGAAATTAAATATTAGGTTTTAAAGAATCGCCCCGTAACAATAAATAATGAATTCATGAAATTAACGTTTTATTTTAAAATACTTTTTTTTTTTCCATCAAAGAATGTACATGTTTAATCTTTCGTAAAAGATAAGTATTGTTTTAATCTCTGAGATTATTATTATTATCATATTACTTGAGATGAATTTTGTTTTTGTGAATGAAACTTATTAAGAAAAGGTGGTTGAGTGCGAGATTTGGAATTCGGAGTCTGAAGATAAAAGATGAGAACTGGTTCAACAGCGGCTCAGCCTTATCTTTTTTTACGGCTCAGTATATTTTTTTACTGCTCAGTTTTTTCCTCTTTTAGTTATGTGAAGCCTGTTCTAACGACTTTATTTTATAAATTTAATGTGCATACAATGGAGTATGGACACAATAAAACAGTTATATTTGAAGAAAATCAGTTTACATTTTCGTTTTCAGTTAAAAATGTGGCTTTTTCGATCTATAGAAGTTTTAGACCAAGTAAACCATCCAATGAAATCTTAGATTTCTGAGTCATATAATTTTTTTCTTGCATGCGTCGGGGATGACTATCTTTAAAATTGTTACTTTCATTTATAATCTTCTACTGGTTTTATAAGTACATGTACATATTTTTATGATCTGTTAATTATGGCCATGACGTTTCATCATTACGGGAATTTTTACTGGCATTTACTTTTATAGCTCACGAGGAGAAATACTCTTTAATAATGAATATAATATTAGTTTGAATGAGATAATTAGGTATTTAGTAATAACAATTTATAACCTTACTTTAGAATTGTATAAAACCAATCAACATAAAGAAATTCCAATTAAAACATTATATTGTTTTTGCAAATTATCTCAGTAAATGAATTCATTATATTGTTAAAAAAATTTCCAGCTTCGGTTGTCGAAATACCCAGGTAAACCTTACCGTTTGCCCCTACTTTAAAGCATGCATGTCCCCACTACTAACTTACAATTTAAAAAAAAAGCAAAAAAAAAAAAAAGGAAAAAAAAAGCTATACGACGTGTTAGGTATAGAAATGGTACCTACGATAGAGTTAAAAATGAGAACGCAGCAGTTTAAAGTTTAACGTCTTCATGTGATTGATGTTAACTTATTAACATTTTTAATATGTCTCGTATAGATTCGACCATTAAACATCACCATTATTTAAAACAAACTACAGAGAACCACCTGATAACAATAAGTCATATTGGCGTCAAAAATATGCACCTCTGTGCACAGCACTTCAGTATAGATATAACTGATGGAAAAATAAAATCGAATTACACTATACGAAATATGCACAACATTATGTACGATTATCTATAAAATCTAAATAGTAACAGTATGTGTAATATTTGATAAAAGAAGGTGATATCAACAGGTTCTAGTAGCCTCTAAAAAGGTAGGGTCAAATTATAACAGGCAGATCGGGCATATATGTAGATCTATGACGCAACACACTTAATTTAATTCATATATAACCAGAACACCCTCCCCCCCTTCCACAATCTACTCATCCGAATCAACTTCGGCATTTCCGGAACGGAATGCACAAAAGCGGCCTTTTCTTCGGAGGTCATTTTTTTTATGCTCAAAGAAGAATGTCCAACCCCTCCTGAAGATCTCAATGCTTGTCCCCGGCAGGATCGACATCTGCAGTGCATGGGCGATCGACAAGGCCTGGAGGCTCACCCCAAGGTGTGTGATTTCGGTGGCATTCAGATATATCTGCTCCAAATTAGGGGTTCTGGCAACAGTGATGGAGCATCGGTTGCGCAATGCTTCGAAAGAGGTATCCGATTTTTAATAATGCCGCGACCGCTTGTGAAAAGTGCTGTTTTTCCGGTTATGTCAAAGACAAAAAGAGACAGTGTCTTATTTTTAGATTGGAGTGCGAGTTAATATCGAAGTATCAGATGAGTCGTCTCATCTGAAGAAACTCTTGAGTCTACCTTGAGTGATGCAGTAGGAAAAATTATATGAGATCTTTGGTTTCGGAAATACCTGCGTGTAGTCTTTGCGCCAAGAAAATCGTATACAACCATGCAATAAGAGAGAGAAAAAAAAGTTATACTAAAAATAAAATAAAATGCTTTCAAAACATGAACATTGACACACAAAACAAGTACTTGCTTTATTTAAAACTGAGAAATCATATTTTATTTTGGACGCTATAAATAAAAGTAGAAACTCTATCTCTCTACATCTAAAATGTTTTTCACAAATATTTCGTAATGAAAAAAATTTATCGCAATTTTTTTCATAGACGCACACGAAATCCAAAACGCCTGCAAAATGATTTTTGGTTTAAATTCAAAAAATAATATTTATATTTCTATCGGTATTTTCAGAAACAATAAAAAAGGAAGTCTGCTACTCGGAAAGTCCTACTTCAAAATCGTACTTTTGGGGCATTAATATTTCAAACATTTATTTAAAAAAAAAATAAGTGCCCGTTTTACCCGAAATTGAGACAAATGTTTTTTGAGAAATGTTTTTTGAGCTATGGGAACTACTCAATGTGCTTGAAAATTGGTACACTCTACTTATTTTTAAGTACCATGTTTTAAGTTTTAACAATGGTCGATCATGGCTACCATTGAATATATTTTAATTTGTAGAAGAGTAGCATTCTGAAAGGATAATAGACTTAATATTACATTTTTTTTTTTTTTTTGTGTGTGTGGAGATAATTAGTTTCGCATTTGAAAAGCTGGGGTGTGGCATATGGATATGTTCTAGAGACGATAGTGAAATGGTCCTCCTAAACTCCTAAAAGGATGTCAAAATTGGTTCCCGCGTTTGTTGGGATGTTCAATATTTCCCGATCAATGTTCATATTGAACGAAGTCATAGGACTCTTGATATTTATGGGAGGCTACAAGTGACCTCATATATAAAAATCCAACGGGTGCTGGTTTACAGAATAAGGGGGCCAGTCTAAAACACATCCACAGTGCTTTGGGTAATCAAGTGCAAGGGAATTCTCCCAATTCATCCAAAACATCGAAAATGAAACGAGTTCGATGCTTACTTATATCATCTTGTATCTAAACCAATGTTGTGTGAGATTAAGAACACAACCACCTTTAACGACAGGGGTGAAATGATTCTTAAGCAGTTGCCTGTATCGTTCAGTTTCTACAGTTCCATCCATAGTTCAGAAAGTAGAAACCCCCTCCCCCAAAATCACCCCATTACATTTAACATTACCCGAAAATGACGTTTTGATCTTGAAAGGTACGTTTTGAACACACCTTATACATACCAGTATTCAATCAAATATCTAGTTCAACAATTTATGTGAAGTGAAGGATACCTAATTCTGTAACTTCGTAAAATGACATTTTGCATTTGTTGACCTATTCTTCAAAAATTGCATTTTATGATAGCCACCGTAGCTGAAATATCGAATTGGCTAACACCAAGGCATACGGTGAGAATTGCCATTGAATTTCGAAATGTGTCTCGATAATATTCACGATTTCAACGACTTTGCGATAAAATATATGACAAAACTTCCCGCGAGCAGGCAGCACACGCCTTGAAACATTTCTCGAGTCAATTACTGAAAAGAGCTTTTACTTCGAAACAAAAGTATAGATTCAAAAGTAAGTTCTGTATCTAATCGAAACGACAGTCGGTCGTCACGGTTGAAGCTACTATATTACTCAATGGCATCTCTTTTCACCTGCTTTCCAAGCAGCCCGCTCCGAAACGTTCCATTTCCCAGGATTTCCTCAACTAAAACAAAATTCTGAATGGTTGGTAAAGCATAAAATACAACTAAGTATTAGACTTCAGTGTCCTTTCTTTACAACGAGATGATAACTCGGTAACATTGATGCACAGGAGGAATGAACTTAGTTTTTTTTTAAAGTCTAATCAAGCGTGATTCTATGCTTGTTTGAGTTTCTTCAGGCACAGACTTTCATTGGCTATCTAAACTGTTTGATTTGAAATGTGACCTTTGAAATGGTATTTTTTAAGTCAAGTCATAGTTATTCTAAGAAAATCAAAATATTTTAAGCACTTGCAGCTTTTCTGTTTGTACTTTTTTACTACAACACCATTAAAAGTTCATACGTTTCCAGATTCAGTCCGAAATCTGTTTAGTTTCCCAAGTTTTTAATGTTTAACTAGCCAATCCTTCCTCTTACTTAAAGGTATGGTAGATTCGGTCGGAGGAGGATTATTGAGCACTTACGGTCAGTGAAACACGTTGAACAGGTGTTAGGTGCTTAGACGACAATTTTTTTCATCGAAACAGTTCCGGTCAGCCGGTTATAAAAGCAATGATTATACTTAGCTGAATATTCGAATGTTTTTAAAAGTTGTTGTGCTTGGTTACAATAAGTCGCAAAGTCGTAAAATATAAAACAACAAAATCCCATTCAAAATAACATCATGCATCTGGTCAAAAAAACTATCCGTTATAGTAAACAACTGTGTGCATTCATAAAGAACCTTTCATGAATCAAAACAGTACTTTGCTTTCTTTTCTATATAAATTAAACTGAAAGATATAACCAGCATTAAGATGTTTTTGTTGCCTAGGTACAATATCTCCACTAGAAAATTGTCAACACTTCTATCTAAAAGTATGCAAGAGACACTTGTCCCCGTCCCCTGCACGTTTTTGCTGTTGTTGATTGGATCGGAAAATATTCCAAATGAGGAACTTGCACAAGTGAGAAAAATGAATATTTTTTGTATTTTTTAGTGTTATCCAACGAATATATTTGAGCAGTGTAATTATTTTTTTTTATCTTTATGCTTTCAATTAATTAAAAATCAAGTTTGAAATCAAAGCAAAGGTCACGTGACCAAAAACACATTTAAAAAAAAAAAAAAAAAAAAACTTGACGTAGTTACGCATAGATTTTATTCTTTTAAAATAAGTTATTGTTGTGCAAATAAATAATAAATGTTGAATTAGTACCTCAGAAAAAGAAATGAAATTCCAACAAAAACATCTTCGTAGAAAGGCGCCAAATTCTTCATGCAATGATTATGGCCGTCAAAAGTAGAGCCAAGTTTAAAGTTGTAAATTACGGACACTAAAAATTAGTAAAATTTTCTTCTCAGAGTCAAAATTCTCCTGCATGGGACTAAATATCTATCTACAAAAATGCTTGTGTGACTTGGCCATTACGCGTCAGTAAACCACAATAGGTAAATGGCCAAGTGTCACAAATATATTTTGCAGCTAGATATTTGGCTATGCAGGGGAATTTTGACTTTGAGAAGAAAAGTTTACTAATTTTCATTGCCCGTAAGCAACAACAACTTTAAACTTGACTCTACTTTAGATCTCAATACTTTTCATGGCCATAATTATTGCATGAAGAGCTTGGCTCCTTTTTACAGAGATGTTTTTGTTGGGATTAAAATTGTACCTTAAAATTTTTCTTGTGATATATCGCTACATTTTTCTTAATATTTAAAATTTTACTGGATGTGTAAAATTTAGAAAACTGATATGATATGCACGTAAACGTAAACATAAGTGCAAATCCCCCGAGCGTATCTTAAGATTTTCTGCAAAGTACTCATTAAACTACAATTATTTTTAAAAAAGAAAAATATCTACTCGACTCTGCAAAAGCGAAAATCTAAAAACAAGTTTAAATGTAAAATAAATTCTGCTCAACTTATTAAAGGTTGACTCTTGCAACTTCCTGTATTTGATCTCGAGGTAGGTTTTGATGAGACAAAATAATTGGATTTTGAATAAAAATATACAATCGGAGATTGGTTAAAAGGAGGTTAAACGGAAAATTATGTCAATGAACTCTCTACTGTGAAAAAGTGTAACATAATCTGGATTATTGAGAGTGGTATGGATTTCAAGATGGAGGGCGATCATCAAAAACTTCCAAATGACATATTTGTAAAAATGGCAACATGGCAACTTGAAGCATGTTGAAAATACCGCGGTGAAACATGGATGTTAGCTTGTCTCTGAAAATTAAAGTTATTTAAAGGCACATGAAAAATTTTCAGATTATTGACTTCGAGTTTGTTGTATTGTTTATTAAAATTTAAATTCTTCTTAAAATGATGCCTCATTTGTAATTGTATCTTACTTCAAAGTATTTTTAATAATTTTTAGAAATAAACCAAATGTAGGTAGGTGAATCATGTTTTTTAACTTCAAAGTCGAATTTCTCAAAATTTGAATGTGTTTGGCGGCACAGAGCATAAAATCTATTTAATATAAATGCTTGAAAATTTTTATGCATGTTTCTTCAGTATATTCAAGTACTTTAACATGAGGAATAAATTATAAGTCGCATACTTTAAGAAAATAATAATAATCCATCAGTTTAGCAATTTTTAAATCTATAATAATAAAACAAGCTGTGTGTCTGTCTGTCTATCTGTGGCTCTATAGAAACCTACTTAAAATTGGAGTAGAGCTCTGAAATTTTCAGCATTAGTAGTTTTTGGCCTTCTAATTTTATGCATCCTAAACAGAATGTTAAAATTTTAATTACTTATTTTTTAATTAATTTTTTTAATTAATTAATAAATATGTTACAAAACGATATCTAATAGGGCTACAGCTCTGAAATTTTTAACATAAGTAGTTTTGGCCTTTTAATCGGACTTTAAAAAAAACAGAATTTTAATTTTTTATTTTGTTCTTTTTTAATTAATTAATAAACATTTTACAAAACGATCACTAATAGGGCTACAGCTCTGAAATTTTCAGCATAAGTAGTTTTGGACTTTTAATTGAACTTTTAAAAACAAGAATTTTAAATTTTTATTTTGTCCTTTTTTAATTAATTAATAAGCATTTTACAAAACGACTACTAATAGGGCTACAGCTCTGAAATTTTCAATATAAGTAGTTTTGGCCTTCTAACAGTATACACAAACAGAATGTTAAAATTTTAATTAGTTCTTTTTTAATTATTATTTTTAATTAATTAATAAATATGTTATAAAACGATATCTAATAGGGCTACAGCTCTGAAATTTTCAATATAAATAGTTGTGGCCTTCTAATTGGATTTTTGAAAAACAGAATTTAATATTTTTTTTAATTAATTAACAAATATTTTACAAAACGATTTGTAATTGGGCTACATTTCTGAAATTTGCAACACAAGTAGTTTTGGCCTTCTAACTGGACTAACAAAAAGAATGTTAAATTTTAATTTGTTTTTTAATTAATTTTTTCTCAAAAAGCGACTTCTAATAGGCCTAGAGTTTTGAAAGTTTCAACGTAAGTAGTTTTAGCCTCTAATTTTGCTTTCCACAAACAAATGTTAAAATAATTTTAAAAGAGTGTTATATTAATGGGGATTTTTTTTTTTTCTCGACAAGGGACAGGCTTCCAATATTAAGGCTTTACGTAGCAATTAGATTTTAGCGAGCTTATGCTTGCATAGCAATGAACCTTTTAATGAGTGAAATAAGCCTGTGTTTATATGTCCATGATTTTTTCAGCGAACGAATTTCGATTTTGCGTAGCGATGAACCTTCCTGCGAGCGAAGAGCCAAAAACTGGATCCTATACACGAATGACAGATTTCCGCAACGCGAGCCCTCACAGCTAGCTAAAATATTGCACATGTTAAAATTTCGTAGTGAAGCATGGGTATTTAGCTAGTCCTTTATATTAACTTCGATTTTGTATGTATGTGTCGATGGGAGAATTACTGCGGACGCCTAATCATCCAATCAAGATGAAACTTGGCTGATAGATTCGATGTCATTGACAGCGCATTCTATCAAATTTTGAGGGCTGTAACTGTCACTAAAAGGTCGCTTTTACGGAATACTAATAAACTAACTTGCCGTCATCCAATCGCACTTAAATAGTCTTTAACCGATTAATGTTAAAATTATTTCCTGTTGCCAATTTGTTTTAATAATTAAATTACTGTAATCAGAATAAATAGATGATATTTGGATATGAGAGCATACATTCACGTTCATTTTTAATAAATACATTTTGAAACGCACATTTTGCTTATAGAAATGTTTTTGATATTTAAAATTAGATGCAAACGCCCCAAGCACACGCTGTTTACTGAATCGGCGCTGTGTTAATGAATACAAAAATTGGCAATGCATATAAAAGATTTATATTAAAAGCTTAGTTTTTTAGGTTATATTATTTAAAACATATTTTTTTAAAAGTCATAATTTTTTGAATTTTTATTAAAAAAAATCTCGTGTTAAATTATTTAAAAGTATACAAATACTACACCGTAAAAGTTTCAGAATGATAAAATAATTGGTTATTGAATAAGATGCCTTAAAAGTTATTGAATTTAACATGGGCTCTTATGGATATGCCGGACCCCCCTAAAAATATAAAATCCTCCCCTAAATAATTTTTGATAGGGCATGGAATCATTGCGAAACCGCTTTTGAACAAAATGATTCAAACGATACGGCACTCTCATTTCTTGAGAGGACGATCCCTAAATCCCTTCGTTTGAGTCTATTCGATTCTTCGCGGCCTGTATACAAAGAGAACGAAGTTCACCAGTGGCAAGTGACTTTTAAAATGACGGATGGACCCATCTTTTCGGGTCGTAATAACAGCCAACAGGAGGAAGGGTAAAGGGGGAGGGAAATATTTAGAAAGCGGTGGAAGGTCGAGGGAGAGGGGGGGAGGGGTAGGTAGGAAAAACCACCTGCAGAAGCTTAAGTTATTCGCCACCTTAGTGCCGCCAATTAACGTGGAGGAAGCGAAGTTATTTAATAAAGAGAAACCACATGGAAGGGTTGCCAAGGAAAAAAAAAACTTCTTTTAAGCTCCTTTAGGCCTCGAATTCATTGTGTAGATCATAAATATAAGAAAGAATTTATCATAATTAGTGGGCCGAGCACAGCCTTTGCATTTAAAATTGCTTAGAGGAATTACTTTTTTAGAAGTTCATCGGAGTTGGATATATTCTGTTGCTGAGAGATGCAACATTCCTTAGGTTTGCAATTGAGATATTCTCTTTTCTACCGTGCTGCCATCTACTGCACGCAATCTCACCTTCCCAAATCATTTGGATGATATCTGATTTTTTTAAACTTCGGATTTTGAACAAATAACACACTGAGAAATTCTAAGTAAACTATTCATCAGAGGATGAAATGCTTTTTTGAATTGGAATTTCATTTACCAATTTTTGTTTTTAATAAAGGGAGAAAAAAGGGATCGTGACAAAAAAGTCCAAAAATAATACATAAAACATTTATACTTTAACTGAAACATTAAATATTTTTAGAAGTCATCTTGAGTAGATTTTATATACGAGTTATTCCCTCCATAAAGTTACAAAAGAAGTGATCATCACAACCAAATGAATTCGTAAACATGACAGTCTTTAGAATAAACACAACAGTCTGACCAAAATGCAATACCATATTAAAGAAAGTCCTTATTATTTTCCCTTACAGAACTAGAAGATTTTCACTGAATATCCTTAACTCTAGAGGCGATCTCTATTTAAATTCATTGTGCGAACTTCCCATAGAGTTCTTATGGAAGCCCTTTTCCACTCGAAATTTTTGACTGTTTCTGTTGAATTTTAAGTAATTCTATTCATTTTATCCAAACCCTCTGATATATGGTAGATGCCTACAGCCTATATAGTTTAAGCTTATCAAATTTCAAATTGACTTTCCGGTTGAGTTTCTAGTACCATTCCTAACTTTCGGTTGAATTTTGATGTGGGAAGTAGTTGTGTCGGTGCAGGGCCGTCGCTAAGAATTTCGATTGGGGGGGTGTTAGAAATACTTTTGCCGACTAAAATCAAGATAAGTACGGTGTAAATGTAGAAAATATCCATTAAGGTGTTAATCTATTATTAATTAAATTTTATTAATGCAAAATTAATGCATAATTTTTTTAATTAATATATAATTATTTGTTAATTAATGCGTAATTAATTGTTAATGAGTTTATAACTAATTAATAATTGTTTTATTTAATTGTGAATTATTTTATTTAATGTGTAATTAATTTTAATTAGTGTTTTTAATATTTTATGGCATTGCATTAATACGTAATTAATGTCATATTTTAAGTAAATTCCCATCATATTTTAGTTAAAGTTCCATCAAATTCATTTAATTTTTCATTTTTGTTTAATAAATAACCCCCTCTTTCCCGAACAAAGGGAATAATTTTTCGAAGTGCTTTTTCGGGGGGAGGGGAGGCATTTATCACTTGCAGATAGAATGCATTCTTACAATCTTGAACCAATTCAGTAACATGAGTAGTTCAAAGGCTCCATCTCAATACAATTTTTTTTTAATTTTTAAATTGCAGTTTCGAAAAAATTAATTAAACGTGTAAAAGGGATGGAAAATCGCACTACAACACGGAATAAAATAAATGAAAAATATTGATCAAATAGGTGCCTCTAATTTAGAATTGTAAAAAAAGTTAATCCAACAAATTCTGGAAAAATTCTTCTTTGTAAAATCCTGGCAGATTATTGCTATCACACAAAACTACTTAAGCGAAACACTGCGATTTTTATAATAGAGACAATGCCAGGGACACATAAGAAACATGCACTTACATTCCCTCCTGCCTTTCGAAAAATAAAGTATTGTGGAACAAGTAATTCACAAGAAAAATATATATAGGTAGTAAATTATCAATTCGAGCAAAAAATTCTGTACAGCTATTAGCAAACATCAAATTAGGAAGTCCAATTTTCGAAAAATCTAAGATTAAACAAAGACTTTTGCCGCCTTATACCTCCCTGTTAGCGATCTGCACATCCCTGTAAATAATCCTGTCGGCGCTCATGGGCATTATAATTGCATTTCAAACTACAATAATTATTAAAAACGTTTTGTTAACGTATTATAATAATTGTTAGATAGTATTATAACAAACCTTTCAATACTTTTCCAATGATTATTTTGTTGCAATAAATACGACATTGCCTTCCAATTTACACGGCATGCATTATTTCGGTAACACATTTTAGGTGGTTTCGTGTACAAATGACAGATACAACACCTAGGCAGTAGTGATCACTTTTTCCTAGTGTCATCTGATCTAGGAGTCCCGGGTTCGACTCCTCGTTAGCGCACACCGCTACATTGGTGACCCGAATATTCGAACACATCAGTGGCACCATCTACTGCACGACCTCCACACTACCACCTCAGCATCTCTGGTGACTCACTGCCACACATAAAGCAACCTCTGGCGACTCACTGCCACACTCAACTCACACGCAAGCAACTCAATCGTTCACCCCTTTGCAACTCACGGGGAAAGGGCTATGTCGTGGTCTCGTGTTCAAATGACAGATACAACACCTAGGGGCTAGTGGTCACTTTTGCCTAGTGGTTAGCGTGCCTGTCTTCTGATCTGGGAGTTCCGGGTTTGACTCTCCATTACCGTACACCGTTACACTTTTTTAATAAATGAAGTACTATATAACATCATTTATAGTGTTCTACTTGACATTAATTGCAATAATTTGGCAAAATGCAATAGAAATATTTTTTTAACAGAATTGCATGCTACTTCCATTTCACTCAACTTCACGTTCGTAATAAGTAAAAATAAACCTCGGTGAATAACCTTATAAAATGTATTTTTTATTTTTATCTTACCAAAAAATAAGCAAGTTTTATTCGAAATTGAAACTTCTCACCAGGTATGTATTTGATAAAAGAGGGCTCATTTTTCGGATGTTAAAATTTAGATGTTTTGAAATTTTCTGTAAGACTTTCAATTCATATGACGTACAATACACACTTTATGTAAATTACGTTTAATGGGCATATCATGGTTTTTGAGGCGTTACCTGACGTACTAAAAATATGTCAACAACTGTAACACAACAGAGTTATCTATTAATTGGAAGAATAAGTAATTATGGTCAGTTTCTTCCTGAGAATATAGTGTGTACTTATCAGGTGACTGAATTTAAAAACTTACGACAGTCGACTTGACGATTTATACAATTAAATGTACTGATTTGAAATTGAAGGAAAATTATTCATTCTGTAGAGAATTTGTGGAAATTGATACTTGCGCAACAGTACGGGGTACGGGAGATATGTTTATATTTAATTTCATTTAGAAGCTGTCAGTGACGATATCAACTTAAACGTTCCTGAAAAATAAGGATATACTTACTCCAATTTAAAATTGCCGACCACCAACTTGGGCTGAATTGTGATCAGGATTTTTTAATACTATTGACGATTTTAATTATTTATATTTGTTTCTATTCAATATATTTTAAAACATCCATCACTTGGCACTTTTAAAGGAATTGGTGAAATTTTGGAAATTTGCCGACTGCCGTCTTTCTTTTCTAAAAACTTTGGCGGGATGAGATAATGAAGATATCTATAATTTGTGTTCGCAAGATACCTATTATATTTGTGCACGCAGTCCATCAATGTAGGCGGGGGGAAAGGCACCGACTCCCTTATAATAGACTTCTAGTGTAAAAATGCCGATAAATGAAACTTGGGTGGGTATTTCTAATATTTTTGTTTTACATTTTTTTTCCCTTCAATTCGATTTTATTGTGGATCAACTTTAAAAAAAGGACTAATAAAATTTCGAAAATTTGCCGACTGTTCAACTTTCTGAAACTTTGGGGGGCGAGACGCCCCCCGTTCGCGTCGTCCCTGTGTCGGTGTAACCTTTTATTTAACCTATCACACGTACGTGTAGCATTTTATCTGCGACTGTTAACTTCTGTCAGAGAGTTTTAATATAGGCTTCTCACTACATTGTAGTGTAGAAGGCTAAAAATAAATACGAAATCGTATTCGGCTGTTTCTCACCAAACCGTTTCATGCTTACAAGTAATCATGAAAAAATCTATAACAGCTCCCAAAGCGTTAAATTTGGCGTATTTATAAGAGGAAGTATTAGTACGGATCATTCCCTATACTCGCTTGCTACAATCTTCTAGCCCAGTGCATTTGGAAACTACTTTGCATAAAACCTTGAAATTTGGTGAGTATATCACTTAATGAAATAACATAAATCAAAA
The DNA here is from genome assembly GCA_963978545.1 of Linyphia triangularis. Classification (NCBI taxonomy): domain Eukaryota; kingdom Metazoa; phylum Arthropoda; class Arachnida; order Araneae; family Linyphiidae; genus Linyphia; species Linyphia triangularis. The sequence continues at coordinate 48,907,818 of OZ021729.1, read as the reverse complement.
ACTCGAAAAGAGCATCTAATATATTTTATATTTGAAATCCTCTCGTCAATGATTATGCAGTGGCTCCACCTGGTTTTGCCTTTTGCTATTTTAATTTTAATATATAATAGATAGATATTAAATGATAATAATTTATGTCATTTTATTGAGTCATCTTTTTCGTACCTACTCATCAAATGTCAAGGTTTTAAACAAAATAGTTTCCAAATGCACTGGGCTATAAGATCGTAACATAGCGAATATAAGGGATAATCCATACTAGGAGTTCCATTAATGGAAAAAGTAAAACATCATAAGTCGATATTTTTTTTTCTCAATAAAACCTTAAAGATATTTTTTCAATTTAATACGAGAAAAAAATTCCATCAATTATAAAGTATTGATAAAATTAATTTAAATTAAATAATTTAAGTTAATTGTATCAATACTTTATAGCAGCGTTAGCCAAATACGTGGCTCGCGGTAGATTTTTCTGCGGCGAGCGGGCACCACAGAAGATAAAAAAAAAAAAAAAAAAAAAAATCAAATTTCGCTATGAATTTTTTTTTACATAATTATAATTTATCCAAAATAATACGCTTTAACTATGTAAAACAGAGTTCTCCACTACGCGCCCGAAAACACTATATGAAGAAGCTTTTAGCAAGGTGGTTTAAATCAAGAATAAATACAGGAATATCTTAACTGAATCTCATTCGGATAATTTATTAATATTGACTCCAAAAGACATCGACTCTATTATATAAAAAAATTGAACGATTTCGACCCCATTGTCTCACAATTGATATCGATTAAAGCCGAGTTATCTGGAAGTACAGTTTAAATACTTTTATCGTTGTCATGTTGAAACAATGGATTCACTTCTTTTTTAGTCTTATTTTATTTATTGAAATATATATATATATATATATTGTAATTTTATTAAAATAAAAAAAAAATCCAGTTTTCTCAAGTGCTATATGTTGTTATATCGATAATAATTAAGATAAATATTTTGCCCGCCTCTAAAAGTTAGTGGCGAACGCTGCTTTATACTGAAGAATAGTATATATATAAAATTAACTATATATATACATATTTCCATTGGAACTTTCGATTTTGGCTTTAGAATTCTATAGTATTTTCCGGAGACGGGAGTTTGCCCTCACCTCCCAACCTCTCATCTCTCTGGCAATAAACTTTTGTTTACCTCAACCACGATTTGTTTTTTAAGACTATCTACACTGCTACGTTAAATATTATAAATATAAAAATAAGGTGGGGAACAAAATATCTAAAAGAAAATTACAAAGAAAGGGTTTTTTTTACTAATCATACACGCATACGTTATGGTTTCGTGTAAAGAAGCATAACCACTGAATTTTTCTTGGAAAAGAAATCAAACACCGAATGAAGCTAAAAACAAACAGAGCTTATTACTAATAGTAATGACAGTTTGAGGAGGTCATTCCACTAAATCGTGGTTGGCCAATTACTCTCATTCTGATGCGGCCTTTAAAGATGGCCCAATGCAGTGCCATTTATTTATGTTTTTAAAAATTTCTTTAAAAACTTTTTAAAAAAAAGTATAAAATATAATCCAGCTTCATTTCCCCCTCTTCTTCGACCATTATAAAAACTTGAATGTGAGGCTTTGTTTTGTTTAGCAAGTGAGATTTCTAAGGGGAAAAAAAATCCAGTCGCATTTTTTCAAGTCACAATACAACGCAGAAAAACACTTTAAAACGAAATCGCTCGATGCTGTGAGAGAGAAAGAAGAGAAAAAACGCTTTAAAATACTTGGAAACTGCTTGGGATTAAGGTTTGGATGTTTGTGGTTCCGTGGACCGGTTCCACGAGACAATTTTAGCAAGGAGGCATTAAAAGTGGCCACTGATACAAAGATGGAACTGGTTATATGAGCAACTTTGAGTAAACTAATAAGCAATGTAAATTGCTCGAAATTTTCCCCAAGTTTATTTGTAAACAAAAATCGCAGTTTTTTCTACCACTAAAGACTGGAAGAGCCGAATGCCTGGTTTATAGTATTGATTGAACATTCAATTATCTTTATTGTGAAGGACGAAAATGGCAATTTATATGTATATGTTTTTTGACAAACCTTCAACATAGATATGAAAATTTTTACTAAGAAAAAAAATTGACCACTTTTTGTAGTGTTTTTTCATGAATTTAAAGAAGTTATCCACACTGAAAACGTTGTTTGGTAGATGCGATGCAAAATTAAATTGCCCATGAAATTCAAACTGGTGCCAAGGAGAAAGCAAACATTTCATATGTCAGTGCTGTTATAAAAATACAATCTTTGTAGAATCAAACTTGTTCTTGGTTTACCATGTAATTCAGAGAATTGTCATATTTATAAGAGAAAAACAGAGTTGTATATTAACTTATTTATAAATTATTTGTATGGGGACGTACTTTGTAAACGCTATTTTCTAAAGAGAAACTTATTTTTAGAGTTTACTGATTAGTTGTACACTAGGTGACTAAAAAAATCTTAGAAAAAATTATCAAGCGAAAAGTAGTTTCTTGATAAAACCTTCAAATTACTTATAATGTTGTTTTTTATTTATACGTTTGCATATAATACTACCTGTGCTTATAATGTTACCTGTTTTTCAACTTTTGCCCTTCAATACTTGACAAAGCCTAAGCTATAGTACACTGGTTTTTATAAAGTTTCAAAATCCCGTTCTGGAGTGACAAAGCACACTTTGTCCTTGATATTGAAACTTTACGAGGCAGAATTTCAAATCTATGCACTCGGTGATTCGGTACAGTCGTTAATTAAAAAAAAAAAAAAAAAACTGAGTTATGTCATTTTTCTCGCAAAGTGGCGATATATTACTTCATTTGAACGAGTTCAATCCTTATTGCTAGTAAACGATACATTTCAAAATCAGCTACTGTCAATTCAGGGACATAGCCAGAGATTTTTTTCGGGAGGGGATATGAAATTATAAGTCAATCAATCATAACAATTCCTTTTGTTATTAAGTCCGAATGTATTTAGTAATCCAGATAAAAGGTAATTCTTTATGTATGTTTAGAAATTAAAAAATATTTTAAATTTACCAATTTAAAAAAAATCTGTGATTTTTGCGTTCATATAGCAATTAGAAAAATTTCGGGAAGGGATGCATCTCCCCCTGCCCCTTTGACTATGCGCCTGTTTCAATTCCCTACATCTTTTTTTCTTCACATCATTCCAGGAAAAACAAATGCGCGATCTTTACCGCACGGCATGCGAGTGGTTTCTGAGTAGTGTAGGAAATTTCATCGTTCATGTGAGTGGGGGTGCATTTAAAAAACATTGTATCTCATTTCATTCTACGAATTCGAAGTGGGTGGAGGGAGGATTCTTTATAGGGGAGAGTTTCCTCATGAGAGGAGCAATGGTGAGGATACGCTGGAAGATATCCAGACTAATCTCATTCCCACAGACCGTTTGTTATATTTCCATATGAATACCTGCTGAATATCGTTCAAAAGATGAGTGTTTGCTACAAGTACAGGATGGCCATAGCTACACTGCAGAGTCTGTTTAAATGAATGTTTTCTTTATTAAATATTGTGAGCATACTGACGAGACAATAGAACTAGGGGCGTGGAACATCGCACAACTTTCAATTACACTATGTTGCTGATGTAGATTTGTGTAATTTATCATTTTTATATTTTCATCATTCGTTTAGAAAAAATTGCCAGCTAGGCGATATTTTTTGTGATAATTCTTATATGGGTCTTTATATGGGGAAATTATAGATATTTTTCTACAAATTTAGGATCCGTCGGTTAGTAATTGATTCATTTTAATAAAGTTATAAAGAATTGAATGCGAAGAATATTTTTGGAGTGGAAATTCTTGTCACTTCAATTTTTTCACAAAAAGAAAAAATAATAATTAATAAATAAATAAAATATAATCCGCAAAGATATCATTTATCATAGTAAGAAAAATGGCAGCAGCCAAGGATTCAGGTCAGCTAAAAGAAGTCGTTAATCATCAATTTCTTCATCCCTTCAATTGCGAATTTTACTTCAATATCTCTTCAAAGTAAAAAAGAAAGTGGGAGCGAAATGATATCAAGAGGAAGACTATTAACAAATCGGTGGTATTGCAGACAAGTTATAGTAACTGTAGCTACTATAACTCCAAACGATCAAATCGTTACGAACAATGTTTTGTAAATAGTTGTACATAAAGCAAATATTTCGTAAATTTTAATTGTATTTCACACTGCAATAAATTTTGGATGTTGCGTTTTATCAATGCACAAATTGTATTTAGTATTAGAAATCTTGCAGATGAGCCCAGAATGACAAATGAGCTTCAAAGCAGTGTGATCAATGGTTAGATTTATTTAGGTTTTTCTTGAAGTTGTGGAAAGTGGAGATAAATAGGGTTCATCAGTAACTCGGTGTTTTCTTTTCGCGGAGGTATGGAGCTTAGAATGTGCAATTAATAAGGTTAAGGTTCTAACAAATGAAATGCGTAGGATGTATTTATTACCAAAGGTGTAAAATGAGACACAATAAAGTCGCTATTGATTTCAAGGGAGAAAACAGAAATAGCACTAACAAGGAGACCTTACGGTCTCGGAAATTCAGATCGGGATGAAATTCGGCAGATTGATAGTATACCTTAAGGGTATCCACACTGTAAAGCAATAAAGCGCACTAGCCAGAAGATTCCGAGAAAACAGGCTCTAAAGTATTATGCGCAGCTTATATACTAGTAGAAGTTTTTGCGCTGTAACTGCCCGGTGGCTAAGTGGTCAGCGTGCTGGGTTCCCGTACGGGTTCATCCGGCTTCGATACCTCATGAGGTAATTTTTTTTTTTCAGTTTATAAAGTGACTGTTACAGCTAATTGAAATTGGAATTAAAGATAATACTTTATTTTTAAATACTTAATGTATTTTTAATAGAGATAAATTAAATAGATATAAATTAAAATTCTAATTACACAGCAACAAAATTAAGGTAGGACTTAATATATCTATGGATTTTGACATATAGTTTTAATTTATCAATTATTTATTTATATACACACACCAGAATGACACTTATCGTAAAAACATGAAAAACAAAAACTGTTTTGACATCTTGCACAATTTATAAAGGAAGATTGTTTACAGGAACAACCTTTTTGTAAAAGATTCGTTGGAAAACATACTTCATTAACATTCATCAAAATATATCTTTCAACAGAAAACTTGGAAGCATACCAGGCATACCGGATCATTTTATTAAAAATTGGTGATGACAGTTGATGATAGACTATTGATTGTATTTTTATGCAGTCTTCACGGGTATTTATTTCTCTATTATTTTCAACCAGATACGCGCAATTTTGCGCACGCTTTATTAAATTCTTTACCTGTCTATAAAAATAGACGTCTCAAAGTGCCGTTAGGGTTTTGAAAATTTCGGACTACCTGCTTGTGTACAATAGGACAACATTCTTACTCTTTCATATAGAAACTGGTTCTTCATGATTTTTGTGAAAATCATTTACTTCTCTACTTCTTATAATATCTCAAAATTTATAATCACTTGTTTGTGAAAATAGTAAATAGAGTTTTAATGCACTTTCATTAAAAATACATTACGTATTTAAAAATAAAGTATTATCTGTAACTCAAATTTCAATTAGCTGGAACAGTCACTTTATAAATTGAAAAAATAAAAAATAAAAATTATCTCATTAAAAATACATTACGTATTTAAAAATAAAGTATTATCTTTAATTCAAATTTCAATTAGCTGTAACAGTCACTTTATAAATTGAAAAAAAAAAAAAAATTACCTCATGAGGTATCGAACCCGGATCGCCCGTACGGGAACCCAGCACGCTGACCACTTAGCCACCGGGCAGTTGCATGGCATAAATCTCTACTAGTATATAAGCTGCGCGTAATACTTTAGAGCCTGTTTTCTCGGAATCTTCTGGCTAGTGCGCTTTATTACTTTACAGTGTGGATACCCTTAAGGTATACTATCAATCTGCCAAATTTCATCCTGATCTGAATTTCCGAGACCATAAAGTCTCCTTGTAAGACATGCAACTTCAAGAGAAGGATTATGTCATCGAAAAGGGAAAAATTCCATCTCACTTATGATAAGTAAGCTATTTTTTAACATATGAACTGACAATTGAGAAGTGATAATATTGGTTATTTTATAGTGTAAGGTACTGGCTGGATGAGAATAGTGATATATCTGCGCATCGTTATAGGACGGTAGGACTTCTAACTCCGGTGCGGATTGAGCGCCAAGATTTATTTACATAATACCCGTGTCAAGTTCCTTGGCACGGAAATTGGAAGTCCAAACCAAACGATATACATCCGCACATACAAGTTATGTCATCGGAAATCTGTGGTAAAATGAGAAAAGAAAAATATAATCGCCAAAGCAACCACTCAGTAACAAAAATAAATAAAAAATCTCTGGTTGTCGATGGTCCCGCTTGATCGCGTTGTCGTCTATTAAAAGATAAGAAATACGAAGAAGCCTGAAGGAGGGGAATCCAAGTTTTCTTGACAAGGGTCATTGGCGTCAAGGAGAACCCTCAAGATATTGTTATTGAGGAGACGGAGGCTGAGGATGGGGGGAATAACTCTGTAATGAGCATTAATTACGTCACAAGAAAAGGGTTTAATTATCGAAATACTATGTATCGAGTATTTTCTACGAATGGAAACATCTTTCTGAGAGAAGATCAGTTACAATTAAATAATGTCAAACTATCAAGATATTTAAGTAAGCGATGCAGACTATAATGCATGTTTGTTTGAAAAGTGGGATTGATAACAGTATCTTTGTAGTCAGTAAAAAATTATTTTGGATTTGTAACTTCTATGTCAGCAGTACTTACTTGTTTCAGCTGGAAGTAATTGTTTCAGTGGGACTTCGATTAGTGTAAAGTTAATAGGCCCCAAAGGAAGAACCAAAATGGAAATAAAAAATTAACAACTAAAAGGTGGGCAATGTTTTAATGAATAATTGGGAGAGATTCAATACTTATTTCGACAGTTTCTGAAACGAAATTACCGTATAGCATAACTTCAACTAATTTTTAGAAGTTCCCTTCATTCTCTCACCAATACATTATTTGAAAGCTCATAAAATCACCCCAGTAGCACAAATGTGCAGGACAATATCGCTCAACACTGGCCAAACACGATGTGGACCGTTGCTACGGATCTTGGCCAATCTCGCCCAGTGCCGGATAAATATACTGGAAGTTTTGAGATGTTGAGTCATAGTTTTAAAATTGAAATATATTTTTATAAGAAAGGGTTGAGGGTAAAAAAAAAAATGTGTTAGCATGGTTTTAACTTGTTTATTTTTTAAAATTTTTTATTTTTATTTTGGAACGATGCTGGAATTTCGGCATGGATTGGCCAGTCTTCCTAGAACCTATGTTTTCGACATTTTTCAATACCGCTGTGGTACCTGGGTAAGTATAAATTTTCCGAAAGATCAGGAAAAAAAGTATTAGTTTAAGTAAATGGATTACGTCACCCATTCAGTATAGTAGTTAGTGCATCAGACTATCACGCTGGAGGGTCTTTTTCGAATCTGAGGTAAGACATGGATGTACTAAGTTAGAGGCAACGATGGCCCTCCCACTGTGTTTCTTCACAAGTGGCTATCGCTACTGGCCTAGTAGTGGCCAAGTGACTGCGGGCACTTGGGCCCGCCATTGGAAAAAAAGAAGTTAATGGATTACAGATGAACCGCAGTGGCAGCTGGTGCAGGGGGCCAGAGGGGGCCTGGGCCCCCTCACTTTTTTGGACCCTGGCCACACTTACATATATGCTTGTTAATATTGTTTTGTTGTGGGATTTTTTTAATATTTTTAAAAAAAAAAGAAAAAAAGCTTACAACTTATTTATTCTGCCATTAGACATTAACTATTGTGAAGGGAGCAGGGAGCTCTTGCAACAAACTCGAAAAAATGTTAATCAATCACAATCATTACTGCAAAAAACGTATCTTCTCTTAAATATGCTAGTTTTCCGGAGGACAAAATGACCCCTTCTTTGGACGACCTTGAATTTGAAACCGATAGGGCATATAAGGTTACGACTTTCACGTGACATCCTGTTTTGCCAAAGCATAAATACAAAATTTCTGAAACATCCCTGATCGCTCTGCTCTGGGGTGGACTTCTTTGTAAAGGAATTGCCATTTTTTGTAGAGACGGCGATTGCACGTTGGTCCTCTAGTATGACGGTGCGAAAAAAGTGGCTACAATAAATATTCATTGCATTCATTTTCGCTCTTCATTTTTCAAAATGTAAGAGTAAGATTTTCTCTACAAATTGTTTTTATTTAGATATTTACTTTTTTCCCGAAAAATGTTTGAGTATTTAAATGTCGTCCATATGATCGGAAGAAGTGATTTGTCTCACATTAATATTTGATATCCTATTAAATTATTAACTTAACTTACAATCCGATGCCATCAACAGAAGAATTTCTATACAGAGAATAAAAAATGTTCTTCTCTAAATAAGTGGCTTCACTAGAACTAAGCCATCCTATAATGCTGTGTTAAAGTTAAAAGATAAACGTCACAGTTACAGAATTTTCAACCCCCCCCCCCCCTTCTCCCTCTCTCCCAAATAATATGTAAAATGTAGATAAAGCAAACCTAGTTACTGTTACCAGAAAAAAATTTCATGAGCATTTAGTAAAGAATCTGAGTCATGAACCTGCACCCTTTAAAAAGCAAAATCATACAAGCAATTTGAAATTGTCAAATAAAATCTGTGCATTCTTAAAATTGAAGAAACAATGTTTATTCTTAACTCAGGTAGGATCCAATTTTCAAAATAAATTCTGAATTAAATAAAATATTAAAATTTGAAGCGAGTTCCATGTTTGCACAACTTCTTTTCAAAATATCAAGAATCATGGTAAAACACCTATTTTTAACTATCTCTATGTCAAAACTCATTGACCATAGGCAATATATTCAATTCACATGTGAAACGTCGTCGAATCGAGCCCCATCGGATGTTTTGTAGATTGGTTTCAATGTAAGTAGACATCTCAAATTTGAGATGCATATGCAATGCATTTTTCAAGTAATTATTCATCCTCATATCAAGTAATTATTCATTTTTTCATGAATTTAAATTAAAACTGTTGAACTGGTCAATATAACAACACCTTTGACTTTGGTTGCAAATTTATAAATATTGCACATTCTAAGTTAATGGCATTTTTCATTAGTTTTACTGTTAATCCAAAATTATTTTGCATTAATTGATTCATGAAATATCATTGACTTGAATATTAGGAGCAATACCGATGTCTTTAAAATGATTTATTTAAATTATTTTAAAACATTATAAAATTATTTATTTAAGTATTTACTCTAAAGTTACGAAAAGTTAAATTGTTGCTGTCGGCATTTTTTTTTTCTATGATTCATGTAATATTTGATGAAAAAATTTCCCCTTTGATTTCTACAGAATTTTTAACCAAGGTTTTGACTTAATTTATTTTATAACTCTTCAATAACTCTTTGTTTTCTTTTTCTTAAATACAGAATAGAAATTGAGTGACATCGGTTTTCATACTTTTACTTATTTTTTTGTGATTAGTATTTTAATTTATTATTATGATGTCAAACAAAATAAAAAAGCTTTTGCTTCCTACACTGTTGGTATCTAATCCAGTCACCTGTATTGTACATAAAATGTTTTATACTGTTGAAAATATTGGTAATTTTTCTTATATTAAAAAAGTTTTATCTTCAAGGCTGTTTAACTTTTACACTTCGTTCAATCGACATGAGTTCATTTTAATGTGTTCTCTATTCTTAATTTAATAAAATTATTAATTATAACATGCTTTTCATTATATGATTAGGAGTTATTAGTTATATTTAACGGGGGGGGGGGGGAGCAAAAAGGTAAACTTTAACACTCTTTTTTTTTTTTTTTTTTTTTTTTTTATCTTACAGTGAGTCCCGATAATATCATACTTATGGCTGTTCCTAATCACTGACCACTGGTCATTGAGATAGCATCCATAAATTTAAACCCTCAAACGCATAGACAGTGGCAAGATGGTGCAGATCGCATACAAAAGGGTGCAAAGCGGCTAAAGCTTCAAACCAGGAATTTTCAACCGTGAATGAGTATCGGATTTCTTACGGAACAATTTATAAATAGATATGCCGTAATTTTACGTTCAATTGAATAATTTGAAGCCTGTACTTTACTTTTTTGCCTAGGAATTCTTCACTTCATTTTTAATTTTCAAAAGCAAAAGGTGCAAGTGCATTAATTTTACCCTTCCTGACGTCGTCCATTCTCAAACGAAACGTCGCGTCATTTTTGTAATAATAATTCCTTTTATTGAAATATTTACTTTATCAGATATCAGTATGCTTAGATAATTTAACTGTTTAATAATCTTTTAGTTTTGTTTTCCCATATATATTTAAGTAACATTTACAAAATTACATGACATTCATGTGTCTTGATATTTGCATGTTTTTTTCCCCCCATGACATGCAATTGTTAATTTGCGCCCCCTCACTTTTAATACCCACGAGCCGCCACTGATGAACCGTACTTTGGGTGTCATCCATATTATTACAAATCTAAAGTAATATGATACATTACAAATTACCTGTGTAGTATCATCAATAAATAGGATACATTCAGGGATGAAAATGATCAGAAAGGAAAAAGGAGGAAATCGAAAAATTCGTTAAAAAAGCTTGTGGAAGGAATACACAAAAATTAATCAAAAAAGTACGCAGGAAGGATGGTTCAATAATTTTAAAGATACAATGAATTTTCTCATACTATATAATAATTACATTTCAAATATTAGGAGTTTGTGAAGTAATATGTGAAGAAAGGGAGCTAAGAGAGAAATTTTTTTGTTTAGACATGAGGAAAAGTATACTTTTGCAGGCAAAACTGATTCAGATCAGAAAAATGCGGATCCTCGAAACAGGGACAAAGAGAAGGAAATTATAACATAAAAAACAAAAAAGAAGGAAAACTCTCATCCTTGTACATTACAAATACCTGTTTAATATCATCAATAATGTATTTGTAATGAAAAGTACATATTTTAATTTAACTTCGGTTCAAATCTAAAAACCTGAAACTACATTAAAGGCCATATACCTGTAAGGTAAAAAAATTTTAAACTGGTTCGTCAAATTTCTAAAAAATTTAATAGCTAAGAAAGGCAATCGAACTGGAACGAAACCATGCCATTTCCAATTTAAAATATTTTTTTTTTCTTTCTTTTCCCTCTAAAATTGAACAAGCAGGTGGAATTGTGAATAGACGCCGCCCACATCAAATCCTTTAATAACGTTTTAAGAGTTCATAAATAATAAAGAAGAAACCGCGAGGGGGGAGTGAAATTTCATTTCCTCGAGAAATAAATCTTCCTTATCTTAAATCCGTTTTATAGCAATCAGTTAAGGTGGCTGCGATATCGGGAATGACCATCATAAAAAATCTTCAAATAGGGTATAGAACTGTTTATATTAGACGTTGCATATTTGCAACTACATCGCTGATATCCGAGCACGACCCAACTTCGATCTAGAGCACGAAGCTATCCTTCTCACATTTATTACATATATATATATATATATTTAATATTTGAAAATCAACATCAGCCATGCCGATTCCGAATATCCACATAAAACAGCAAAAAGTATGCATTTTATTATTTCTTTGCTTGACATACAGCTACTAAAATTTAATCCTAAATAGTGTTCCACCTAAAATTGAGCACTTCGTAGGATGGATTAAAAAAAATTTCAGATTTTAATAAGATTTCTTTCAATTTTTTATTTTTTTTTTTTTTTTTTTTTTTTTATTTTTTGTCGTAATACAAATCATAGAAGCTATAATTAGGGCGAGTGTCTATAGGGTTAAATAATATAACCTATAAAAGCAAAGTTTTTAATATAAATCCTTTATATGCATTGCCAATTTTTATGCTTGGTATTTGCATCTAATTTTAAATATTAAAAACATCTTTATCAGCAAAATATGCGGTAAAATACTTTTCAAAACTTATTCGTTCAAATCGATATGAATATATGCATTCATATCCAAATATCTTTTATTTATTCTGATTAAAACAAATTTATTATTTATTTATTAAAACAATTTTATTATTTATTTATTTATTAAAACAATTTTATTATTTATTTATTTATTAAAACAATTTTATTATTTATTTATTAAAACAATTTTATTATTTATTAAAACAATTTTATTATTTATTTATTAAAACAGTTTTATTATTTATTTATTAAAATAATTTCATTATTTATTGATTAAAACAATTTTATTATTTATTTACTAAAATAATTTTGCAACGAGAAAGAGTTTCTTCAATAATCGGTCAAATGTTATTTCTGCGCGAATGGATGACGGCAAGTTGGTTTATCAGTATTCTTAAAAGTGACCTTTCAGTGACAATGAAAGACCCCAAAATGCATAGTCATCGACATCGAATCTATTAGCCAAGTTTTAGGCCGATTGGATGACGGAAAGGGGGTTAATTAGGCCTCGCACCCATCGACACACACAGCCAACCACCCACTTACACACAAAATAGAAGTTAATAAAAAGAATTTTAAAAAGATATCTTCCACTCGACTTGAAAGCATGAAATTAGTATAGTATCTGTAATTGTGCACCTTACAGCCAAGATGTTAAAATTTTAATTATGGTGATTGTGTAAGAAAATAGTGTAAATTATATATTGTGTGTTAATTTAAATTGTTTAAAAAGGGGGGGGGGGGATACAGTTTTACCCTTATGAGAAAGAAAGTTATTTCGAATCGTTAAAAAAAATTAACAGTACGAGAATAGGAAGGAAAATAGTCAAACATTTACTGTACGACGCAACTGGAAAGAAAAACAACAACAAAAATAGCAATTCCTAAAAATAAAGAATTACAGCAAAAAATTAATTGTTAAAAATTAATAGTAAAAAAAAAAAATCTCTGTACACAAAAAGAAAAAAAAGTATAGTCAAAATTAGCCATAAGGGAAAAGAAAGAAAAATAGTGAATTTTTAGACGTTTATGGAAAGAAAGAATAATTGTAAAAAATTAACTGTACGTAAAATGAAAGAAAATAGTCGAAAATTAACTGTATGCATACAGAAAGGAAAATAATCAGTTTAGCTATACGCGATAAGAAAGAAGATTTTTCAACAATTAACTACACGCGAAACGACCTGTTATTGGTTGTTTAGGTTTTGACTCACCGAGTATTCCCAATTAGCCGTAATTAGGTTTTACGCATACGTAGATGGTTCAATCGGTTGATTGGATTTTGAAGTTAATAATCAACTTATGATTGATACATTTGCAAAATGAATTTAGACATAGACTTTTAGACTTTGATGAAGAGAAGTCGGATAACCTTACAAAATTAGTGCGGAATTTGGAACTCAATGTTATATATACACTGTATATATTTTACAAACAAGTATCAAATTTCCATTTATATTTTTAGATCCTTTATATTAACTTCGATTTTGTGTGTCGTTGGCGGCGGAATTTGAGGAGGCCTAATGAACAACTTTGCCGTCATCCAATCGGGCTGAAACTTAACCGATAGATTCGATGTCGATGACAATGCATTCTATCAAATTTAGGGGCTGTAACTGTCACTAAAAGGTTGCTTTTACGGAATACTAATCTACGTCATCCAATCGCGCTAAAATAACATTCAATCGACCATTGAAGAAATTATTTCCTGTTGCCAAAAAATTTTCTTAATAAATAAATAAATAATAAAATTGATTTAATCAGAATAAATAAATTATGTTTGGATGGGAGTGCATAAATTCAAGTTCATTTTTAATAAATATTGAATCGCAGTTTGCTGCACATTTTGCTGATAGAAATGTTTTTGATGTTTAAAATTAGATGCAAACACCAAGCAAACGCTGTTTACAGAATCGGCGCTGTGTTAACCAATACAAAAATTACTATGCATGTAAAGGATTTATATTAAAAACTTTGTTTTTATGGGTAATATTTTTACGTCTTACAATATTCTTGAGTTTTTTGCTTTAAAGTAAAAATAAGTTCATCTGTTTAAAGTAGTTGACGGTTTAGTGAGAGAGCGGTGCAAACTAGCAAAAAAATTATGCAGCTTAGAATTTTGCTTTTTAGAATTCATTGTAAAACCATTAAAAAAACCATCCTTCGATATATTGCCAACTAAGTCTTAGAATTCCTTTATATTCGAAATTATTCCTAAATATTTTAATAAAGCATACTTAAAAAAAACTAAATATTTTAATGAAATATTCTTAAAAATTAAATACTTGAATGCTATAAACTAAATATTTGAAATATTAGACTAAAATATTTTGATTTTTTCTTTGCTACTTTTTCTATGTTTAAAATTATTGTCAACTGGTCTTCGTCTTGTATCCAAATGCTGTGTGTTATCTTTTGATTGCTTACGATTCGGCCAAGGATTTTTAAAGAATTTTTGGTGAATTTATTTAAAATGTGAGTCCAAAAACTTCCACCTATACTCAATTTTTTTTCTCTATTTTTAGAGACAAAGCTTTAAAAACGTTAAATACTTGTAATGCATCCTTTTTTTCGAAAGTTATTTCATTCAATGTTGAGGTGTTATTTTCCCCACTTTTTGAGAAAACTGCTCAAGTGTATAGAATATAAATTTTGAGGAAAAGGTTATTCAAAATTACTGGACAGGGCCGTAGACAGGGAGGGACCGACGGGACAACCCCCCCCCCCCTCTCCCTCTCGAATTTCTGTGAAATCTTGTTTTACCACTTCTCCTTCTTCTTCCTCTTTTTTTTTTGTATAATTTTTTATATGTATTTAAACAAATATTCGACTATAACCCCCCTCCCTCCGAAAAAAATCTCGGTAACGGGCTTGTTACAGGGCGATTATAAATTAAAGTTAAACTTTCAAAAAACTGTAAAAAAAAAAAAATAACCATTTTTCAAAATGATCTGAAATTCGGCCGGAATATACGCGTGAAAAAATGAATTGGCACGGCAGGAGAAAAGAAAAGAAAAAAGTGCTCGACATATTTTTTTATGGCTATACTAGATACCGTTTCCAGAATAGCCAACTTTTCCGTAGTTTACTTATTTTTCATATTTTTTACGGTTTTAGGGATGTTTTTTGAATTCTATGGAAAAGGCCTACGTGAAACATCATTTCTCAACCTTTTGCCAATACTCTTGAAATTCCCCAATACTTCCGATATTGCCGAGATTTTAGTTGTTTTCGCTCAATGCTACGTAGGTGCAGTGTTTAAGGTAGGGGGTACAAAGTTTCTTTAGAAAAAAAGTTAAGTTCACAATATTATTTTTAGCAAAATGCTAAAATGATTATGAGTTCCATTACTCTTGATGTTTAATATAAAATAATTAAATAGCCTTTTTTCATGATAAAATCATTATGAACATTAAACTGATGAGCTATTTTACATCGAAAAGCTATTCACATCAACTGGAAAAATTCTTTGCAACCTTCAGCTTGTTTATTCTTTTAGGTTAATGACTAAACTTTGGATAGGAAAATTTTTAATTTTGCTAATTTTATGGCTAAATGTTTTAGTATCTCTGTATCTGCCCTTTTTAAACGTATATTCATGTTATTCTAACCAGTTGTTCTATTCCCCCCCCCCCCCTTTTTCCTTTTTTTTTTCTTTCTTCTTCTTCTTTTTTTTTTTTTTTTTTCCTTTTCTTTTTTCTTCTTCTTCTTTTTTTTCTTTTTTACAGCTTTCAAAAAGTTGAGCATTAGTTATAATTACTCTGTATTAAAAGGATTCTCTATTAAAAATCAATGGAGGTATGAAAATTTAATTTAATTATGTTAACACAAGAGGATAATCTTGGAGGAAATTTGATCACTACATTTAAATGGGTGTTTTTCTGACCTTACGTTCAGTCGGGGTGAACTTTGGGCTCAACTGTGCTAAATGTGTAATTATATTAATGCATTCGCTTGAAATGTAGCGAAAATAATAAAGAAGAAGATCGTATATGAATGTTCACAAGCATTAGCTCGCGCTTTTACTGTAAAGTTGTGTTGAGTACTTAAATGTTGAAAGAATAATCAGCCAAAACCTATTACAAATTATCAAACCTGTTGCATTAGGGTGTTTGGCGAATGCAAAACATCAACGGAGCAGAACTTTTATTTAATACACAGCAAAATTTAATTCAAGATAATTAGCTTCTACGCTAAACTGATGTCGAGATAAGTTTATAGAAAAGGCTCTGTCATTCTATCCGAGAGCAATATTAGTTTTGAGTAGTTTATACAACTATGCACCCAGTTTTATTCAAATTTCCTGTGTGTACAATTAGACACTTTTCATTTATATCTATTTTAACTTAGGATTCTACAAAAGGCTATACTTCTATCCACACCTATTTCAATCTGTGAATCCATCTACTACACTTTAAACCATACCTATTTCAATTTTTGATTCTTCCAAGCACTCCAATTTTATCCATTCCTATTTCAATTTATGATTCTTCCAAACACTTCAATGTTATCCATTCCTATTTCATGTTTGATTCCACTAAAGGTTCCACTTTTATCCATTCCTATTTGGTTTCTAATTCCACTCAAGGCTCTACTTTCATCTATTCTTATTTTAATTTATGATTCTTCTAAACACTCCAATTTTATCCAAACTTATTTCCTTTTTTATTCTACTAAAGGCTCCACTTAAATCCATTCCTATATATTTGATTTTTGATTAAATCAAAGACTACACTTTTATTCATACTTACTTCAATGCATGATTATAAAAAAGTTTCACTTTAATTCATGCCTATTTCTATTAATGCTTTTGTCAGATTTCAATTAATTAGAATCAAAATTTAATTTTACGTTACTCAGATTCGCTTCAAAACAAATCATTTTGAAGGATAGTTTCCGTCCCCATTTTGTACTCGGTTTATCTTGAAGTATTCGCAATTACAGCGAGACAAATTGTGT
Source organism: Linyphia triangularis (assembly GCA_963978545.1). Lineage (NCBI taxonomy): Eukaryota > Metazoa > Arthropoda > Arachnida > Araneae > Linyphiidae > Linyphia > Linyphia triangularis. The sequence goes on along the minus strand of OZ021729.1, from coordinate 48,890,784 downwards.
TTAAGGATTCTTTGAGAAACCGTTCTCTGCTAAATTGTATCAAAATGTTGAAGTACCCCAACAATTAGTGTCGAGATGATGATAAAAAAAAGATCGGAAACTAAGGGAAAGATTCATTTATTTTGAGTGTAAACGAAAGTAGAGAGAAAGACCCTTTATTTATGGCCATGTTATTACGTTAACAGTTTCTCTTCGGTGTGGTATTTTTGTTATAAAAAGATTTCCGTACAGTTGTTATATGTATAAAATACTTTAAACAATGGACAGTCTTGAACACGTGAAGACAATTTGCTCTCATGGCCTGCGGGGAAAGTTTTTGTGAGAGAAAATTTATTACTGGAGTGTAATTATGAAATAACTATTCTTGCGATCTCGAAACAGTTACATGTTATTTTTCTATTTTTTTTACTTTCAATCACTCATGTGTTAACATCGGGTAATGAAAGTGAATTTGGTCACACACACACACACAAAAAATGCGATTTGTATTTTTTTAATATTTCATTCGTGTTTTGGAATGTATTGAGTTAAAAAAAAAAGCGATCTAGAAAAAATGTCTCGCTGTGTGTCTGTGACCAGCATAGCTCCCAAATGGAACGACTTACGATATTCAACTCTGCATATAAGTTAGTGTTGACCATTGGACCTACCATTAGGGTTTTCGTCAAAATTGCGCATACGCACAAGGTAGATACCATTGAAAAGATTAAGTTTTTCAGTAATTGCTTGGATGATTTTGATGAAATCGCTGTGGTGATGTCTCTCTTTAAGGCGTTCTAAATATCCCCACCTCCGAAATTCCAGTGGAAATGCGAAAAAGGCGTACAGAGTGGAAAAACGAATATCTGTAACATTGATCATTGCTCATCAAAGACTTTTTCTCTTCTGTTTGATTTACAAGATGGAATAATATGAGAATTATCAAAAAGTATATTGCCAAATAAGCCATTTTTTTTTTCTGCTTCTCGAATTTTTTTTCAAGTTCAATTTCGAAATGTTCAAGTTCCAATACGAAGTATCTAATTACAGCCAATATGCGAAGTTTTTGTTCAAGTTAGTATAGAAGCACTAATCATTTCGAAATAAAGCACTTCCTTATGAATTTTATACAATCCTCCAAATTGTATAGACACCTTCAAACTGATGACAATTGTATGGTATCATTTATAGCTCAAGCTTAAGGAATTGCTCACCATTTCTGAAAATTCCTGTTAAATTAAATTAATAATCATTTTTAAACAACTTTCACATAAGTGTAAATTCAGAGCACAAATTTAAGTCATTCGTTATTGTTACAAGTAAAAAAGAACTAAAATTTTTATTTCCGAGCTTCCAGACCCTTGCATGGTACCGCAGTAGCACAACAATGCTGGCTAATATCGCTATAAATTGTCCGATCCCGATATGTGGACCGTTCTAAACCGGCTGAATATTGGTCAATCTCGTCCAATGCTGGATAAAATATACTGGAAGTTTTGAAATGTCGATGCACAGTTTTAAATGTGTTATTTTTAAGAAAGGTTGTATGGCAAAAAAAATAATAATAATAATAATGTTTTGTGATGTTTAGGCATATATATATATATATATATATATATATATATATATATATATATATATATATATATATATATATATATATATATATATATATATATATATATATAAACGTGTATTTTGGAACGAGTTTTCTACCAGATTGACCAATCCTCCAGAGCCCTTGTTCCCGACATTGGTCCATACTGTTGAACCTTTGAATATTGAATATGTACCAAAATCTCTCTATATTAAAAAAAAAATGTAAGGAATCGAATTTTGTGTCACGTGTATCTCAATTTCTGGTGCAAGGAGACCTGTAAAATATCATGAATTCTTATTATTTGAGAGTGGGTTTTTTTTTTTTCACTCGTTTAATTGTTGTACGTGCAAAATGGGCCCCGGGTGGGTATGTGTGTGTGTGGGGAAATAATGCAAAATTATCTGATTAAAGCCATATAAATGGTATTCAAAATTGTCATTAATATTTTTCAAAAAATTATCTAATTGAAGTTTTCAATTGATCGAGGATGTGCAAATGGGGTCCCTTATTTGATTTTTTTAGATAACAATGGTTTTTTGTAAGAATGTTAATTATGAATTTTTATTATTCAAGAGTGAAAATCTTTTTCACATGCTTCATTCTTATAAGTGCAAATGTGGTCTCTTACTGTTTCTTTACCAATATTTCTTTGGCGTTTAATGTATGACTTTGGTTTCTGTGTAAATTCTATTGTTAATCATGAATTCTTTTTACTCAAGTGTGAATATCTTTTTCTAATCTTGCTTTCTTAATCTATCTTTTTCTTAAAGCGTGGCACAACACCATCAAAATCTTTAATTTTATTAAATCAGCTCACGTTTAGTCAAAAATGAGAAAAAATCTAGACCGTTTACCATACTCTCTACTTGAGTTGCTCACTTACGGTCTTCGCATTTACGGGCAGAGGGGAAGATTTAAGATAAACTACTGTTAGCAGCGGGACCAGCAGGGGATGATAAAAAAATATCTTACGTACTTTTAGACCCAAACTTTTACTATTTCCTGGTACATGTATTTTTTTTTCTTTTTGTAAATTTTTTACAAAAGCTTCCGAAATTTATCAAATTACCAAATCGTGGTTATATGGTACATATTAAAACTTCTGTGATTACTCTTAACGAGGTTTAGAGAAATTCAGTAAATTCATATTTTTATCACGAATTTTAATATTATTATCGTAGAAACTTTGTATGTCCTCACCAATTAGGGACTTAAAAAGGTGCGCAACAAGGGACATAAAGAAAGACAAGTAACTGTGTAGAGATAATATATAATATTTACATAACCTCTTAAATTATTAGAAAATCCAATTAAACATTATATTTAGAAATAAATTACATTACATTGACATACTTCAACCACCACACTTTTGCATGGAAGATATTAAACTTTTATGTACTTCGAACGTGTTTTTAAGAAATATATTAAAAAAAGTGCAGTTTTCGTTAACTTTTGAAATTTGTTTGTAAAAACTAGTATAAAATATAAGTTTAATACTTTTACTATTTAAATAATATTTAAGTAAAGAATATTTAAGTATATATTTCTTCATAATATGTGTGTTTATGTAAAATATGTTATAAATATGCCTAAAAAGTTTCAAAGTAAAATACTTGATATCTTTAAGAAAATAATTCATTTGCCTGAAAAATCGGCTTTTTGTGATAATGGCGGTTTTATTATAAAGAGTTGATGCAATTTTTCAAAAGTATTTATTGAGTGCATGGTTAACAGAACCAATTTTTAACAATACAATTTTTCATAATATCACATAGAATATTTTATCAACCGCATGCTTCATTATTAAATGCCATTAATCACTATTTTTTACCATACAATTTTAATCAGAATGTTTTGTCGTATTATTAATTATAAAATAAAAATACTGTTTGAATTGATTGAAAATATCTCAACGTCAATTCATACAATATGCTTATTAGCTACATATTTTTAAATTAATACTTAATACCTTTATACATTTATGATATATATACTATAGAAAATATTGTCTTTGCAAACTCAGTGTCATTTTTTAAATCCAATTTCCAAAATAAAATCCAATTTACAAAGTTAAAATGCTCCAAGTACAATTTATTTGTTCCCTAAAAAGAGTAGTAGAGACAAGAGTTCTGAAATAGGCGTTGAATCAATTATAAAATTTAGAACCAAACAATGCAATACGTAGACATAGTTATTAATAAAACTTCTGTGATAATCAGTCTTTAAAATTTGAATTTGAGTAATTTGTCGGAGTGGGGATAATTTTTGTCTTTTTAGGGCGTTTTAAAAAACATTTAATTTTTTAAAAAGCATTTCTTCATTATTATTATTATGCAGTGAAAAACCTTACATTCGAATTCTTTACGGGAGTAATACGATTTAGATGTTCTTGAGTAACTTAGAAATTAATTCAGTATTCTACTAGAAAGAAATAGGATGAATGAATAGTTCAAGTTGTTCGTCACTTAATAGGAGTTATCGAGAATTTGATATCAATTTACTATTGAATTCTTCTAATATCCATTGTATTTATCCAAATCCTAAACAATTAAGTTTTTTCAGCCCTCATTTCTAAATTTGAAGTAGCTAAACAGCTATCAAACATTTGATTAAAAAAAATGTATCTTATCTGAAACCAGTTTTAGTTGTAATTAAGGGGATTATTTATATCCTAAAATTTCAAATACAATGACACTGCTTTGTTTTTCTGACTTAATGTTTTATAACTAAATCACTATAGTTAATAAATTATAAAGCACTTGCTTAAATATTTTGTTTTTGTGTGCTTGGACTGGTGTATTTGAAATAGTTGTGAACATTCCAAATGGATGGATTGTAGATAACATGGCGTAGCAGGATTTACGTTAAATCCAAAAATTACTTTCTCAGTCATTAAAAGTCTGTAAGTAGTTTTAACTTGTACTAGGCATATTTCCCACAGTAAAAAATTTTCACAATTTTAGTAATTTTAATCTAATAAAAGATGCTGAATTAGTGCAAAATAGGATTGAATGTGTCATGATATTTGCACTTTTCCTTATAATATTAATAGGTATAGATAAAACATTTTTATGGTTAAACGGCGTGTTAAATAATTGAAAGAACAAATTCTTACTGCGAAATTTCCCCACCTCCTTACAATCAGTTTATTAGAAAATATTTCTTAGTTTCTGATAAAATAAAAACCTTTAAATATTTCTGAATAATTCATTAGTTTTACAATTAAATATTAACTTTAAGACATACTGTACTTAAAAATTGCAGTTAGAATACAAAAGGGCTCGTAAACTTTTTGTGATATTTATGTTTTATTACCAGTTATGATTCTGTTTGATTTTCGAATCAAAATGTCCAATTCATTAGAAAAATAATAACCAACTCAGACGATCTCATGTGATCACCCAATACAGCACCCCCTTCTCCTTTAAGACCGGCTGATCACAACGCTTTGGCGCAATTTTTCTTGGCCCCAGAACACTGAACACCTGATACTGGCCATAAAAACTCAGTGATGCCCGTACTGACCGGAACTGTTCTCGACCGGATCGGGGGTACATTCACTTTCTACAGCTGTAGGATGAGAAAAACTATCCAAAACAGTTGAAAACCACCAACTAAGTTCACATGTGATTTGGAGAGTTCTAAACTGAAGTGAGAATAACGATACCTAAACGCCTTTGCAATAGATAATATAAATCCATTTCTTTCTTTTCTATAAGTAGAAACATTTTCTTTGTTCCAAAAAAAAAAAAAAAACTGAAGGAATCCTGTACCCGGATACGCAGGTAAATCGAACAGAGAAATCTCTCTTCTCTTTCCCCTTCACTCAATTTTACGTCAAAAACAAACAAATGTAACATTAAGCGAAGTCCGTTTCGCCGATTTTTCCCCCCTTTCTTTCATTTCGGGGTGTGTGTGTTTTTTTCTCTATCTGCGTTTTTGTACACTCAATCTCTCCAACAGCTGTTTGCGTGATGAGAGAACTATTTCTTCATCTAATAGCCTTTTTATTTCAGGTCTGCCACAAAAGGAATGGGTTTTTGTTTGTAGTATCTTACTTCAAAGTTTATTTTATTCAGGGGGTATCAGTCCATTTGACAAGAAAGTTTAGCTTTAGTGCTCTTGTTATATTTTTTTAAAAGTTTTCAGCTCAAAGAGTTCAGTCCATTTAACTAGAAAGTTCAACTTCAGTGTTTATCTTTTGAGATTTCTCAGAAAGTTGATAAATTTTATTTTATTGAGGATTGGGTTTAATCTGTTCTAAGTTAAATATCTGTTTAATAGTTTAAATTGTTGAGTGTAGCCGGCATAACCAACTATTATGAGATAGCTGAAATATAATTATATTGTAATGTTCTTTCATCCTATGAAGTCTAATTAAAAAGTATTAGACCTATCAAACTTATTAAATGAAATGAAATGTTACTTAAATATATAATTTTATTTTTCCGTCTTGGTATACTTTTAAATATATCCGGTACATGTCTTTCCGTTTAAGGCATAAAAAGTTGCAATTTGGATATTGATTCCGATTGAAATATAATATTAAATTATATTTAAAATTTATCAGACCATACAATATACATTATTCTGACATCAATAACGGAATCTGGAGAAGGGGATAGATGTATGTTAGCTATTGGAACTTTTTAGTCTTTTTGACTATAGAAAGGAGAAAATTTTGCAGTGTCCACCCCCCACCCTCCACATCAATGCAAAAAATTGAAAGATACAAAGTATCTTATAGTATTCACGTCCCATTTAATTATCCTCTATGTTGCCTGATCAATTAACTAAGCTACCATTGACTGTGTATATGATGATTTAAATAAATAGATAAGCGAGAGAATGAAAGGATGCTCAGAAGAGGGGATCCAGTGACCCAGATTAGCAATTAATAACGCGGCTTATTTCCAGCCTGTCTCTTATGGCGATCTCATTAATTACAAAATTATGTTAACGACCAAGTTTCGGCTGGAGGTAATGATTTATGTGAATGCACGCCAGCGAAACTTAACTATTAGGAGAAGGTCAAGGTCAGTTGGCGTCCTCTTGTCCGAATTATGGAGGAAATAGAATGTCGGGATAAAATTAGACGTTATTTGTTAAAAAAAAGTATCAACCTAATCGAAATAACTGGGACCGATGATAATCCGGTTAAGTAAATATCTGGAGAGCAAAAAAAAAAAAAAAAACTGAAAGTTTACTGAGCAGGTACGCATGCTTTTTAGACAATTCAATGAAAAATCTAACTATTACACCAAACTACCATTTCAAAAATTTCGATATTATATACTGCACATCATTAAGAGGAATCTTGAGATCCGATTACTTGCAGGTTAGTTAATATTTTTAGAAAAAAATAACTTCAACAGAGGAAGCCGATGTTTAATTCTCCATAGAAACATAACATAGAGCAGAACATAGCTCCTTAACTATAACATAGCTCTATAGTACAATAACATAAAGTCGTTTCCAATGCTTTAACCTCACATGATATGAAGGTCATGATGCTGGTATCACCGTCATCGATGTTATTATCTTGAACCATGTCAGTGATAACTTTGATGATGTCGTAATCCAGCAAATTCCCTTGCTGGAGACCATTGTCCACGCCCAGCCACTGCACCTCGTCTTCCAGATCAATGTCTTTGCATACAAAATGGCTTTTAAATGCTGTTACAAAGTTGTCTGTAGAATGCTCCGAAAGTTTTGTAGAATGACTGAATTGAAAAGATTGTGCGATACTGTTGTGACAGCACAAGGAAAAAAGTATTCCTTTTTCGAAATTTTTTAATTTGCACTCTACTATTTTGCGTTTCGTACTTAAAATATTTCGGCCGGTTAAAAGAGATTCCACTGTATTTGCAAAGAGAAAATTGTTAGTGATGAATATATATTTCAAATATCTATTTTTACGAAAGTAAAATCTTTTTAATTTTTGTGTTGGAAGTGTATTATGGTTCATTAAAAATAGTTAATAAATTTTCGCATGCACAGGGGAATAACTGGCACATACAGAACAATCTAGGGATTAAGCTGCGGGTGCTTTTTTAACATAGTGATAAGCAAATTTTTTTAAATAATAAAATTCAAACATTTGATTTAGCTTTTTTGCTATAGAAGCTAAAGCATTTAGCCTACGAAATATGAAAAATCACAATTTCTGTGTTTTAAAGAATAGTTATCAACATAAAAAAACTAAACAATGAAGGGGAACAAGTACTTGTCTTGTTGTTTTCCTAAAATTTATTAGGATTTTATTCATAATTACTAATGAATATTTTAGATTTAACATCAAGAGTGATATAAGCTCGTAATCATTTTAGCATTAAGCTAAAATCAAAATTCTGATTTTTGCTTTTTTTTGCTATAGAAATTTTGAACCCAGCTTTAAACACTGGAGCAATTGTTTACGATAACAATAAACTACAGGGAAAAAAAACTCCTTTCCTAGAAAAAGCAAATTGCGCACTCACATTGAAATTGAAAAGCAAACTAAAAATAAGGAGAAAAGCTTACAGTTACATTTAAAGAATTACGAAGATACAATACAATAATCACCATTCGCATATATGACCGATTTGCCAGTTTGACGTACAACAAAATTCTTCACGAAAACCCTTTCTCAATATGTGTGTACCACAGAGATAAAGGGCACCATCTTTTTTACCCTAATTTTAAAAGAAACTGCTTTTAAGAAACTGCAAATAAAAAAACTTATTTTTCTTCGTGCTAATATTACTACTCTTAAAAAAATGAATAACTCCTTTATATGGCCTTATATGTAATAGGGGTTTATAAGTATTAGAAAGAAACAAAACACGGATCTTAACCTATATATATATATATATATATATATATATATATATATATATATATATATATATATATATATATATATATATATATATATATATATATATATATATATATATATATATATATATATATATATATCAGAGTTCATCCTAGGCATTTTTCGAGGGGCGGAGCGCCCTGCCTGCCCTTTTCATATAAAAATAGCACCCTTCTAGCCCTTTTTTTATAAAAATAGAGCCCTTCCTGCCCTTTTTCAGAAAAAATTTCATCCTGAAAGAATTCGAAAAACTTTCGTTTTTTCCTTCCCAACAGTACGCAATATGTGGATCATCCCTACTGAAATCGGCAGTCGAACATGCGCATTCATGTTCAAACGCGCAACGTATATATCAGAGACTGAAACCATTGAGTAGATGTCTATATAACGTGCTTCATTAGTAGGTGGATTGTAGGGCGCCATCTTACAATT